>CM021169.1:2967301-3673828 GCA_006506795.2 Hericium erinaceus | reverse complement strand
ACGCTGACATCGGTGATTATAGAAAGACAGACGGAAGCAGGTGTAGAACAACAGCCATGTGTTGACAGCATTTTCTTGCAAGCTGGATGAGCATTGGAAGAGATCAGAGAAGGTTGGAAGAGAAAAGATCTTAAACAAGGCAAAGATGGACCCAAAAGCAACAGTGGGTGTCCTCTTGCTCGCATTTTAATTTGATGGTGTATAATTTTTGTTATCACTTTATAGATGAGAGGGAAGCTAGGATGTATCTCCATGTGTGATTTTCTGATAGCCCACCAGCCGGTGCTGGAGAAAGAAGGTTTCTATTTTGTCACATGGGACATCTTCGTGCAGGTCGTCATTCCAAGAGCAGAAGATGGAGTAGAAGAGGAAGCAGAAGATGGAGTAGAAGATGCAGCAAAAGATAGGGCAAAAAAACATTCTATATGATTCTCGTGCATTGTTGGCAGCGATAGTATGTATGTGATGTGGTTTTCAGCATGTCGCGTATGTGGTTCTCGACATCGGTGGCATGGTGGTGGAAATGGAGTGCATGGCTGAACTGGTTAGCCAAAGACTGTCTCCAAAACTCATCCAGGTTCCCTGTGTCTGCACGCGCTCGAAGCTCGACTACGAAGCACTCGTAGCTCAGTGGTACGGACCCGTTTGGCGTGCGTTGAATGGGCCACCGGAGGGCAGATGCCAGGCTATCTAGCTCCATGGATAGATGCGTATCTTCTGCGCCTTTGAGAGATTCAAAGTCATAGTCGAGCGGTTGACTTTGTTTGAGAGATTCCATGTCGTAGTCTAGTGGGTGACGCTGTGGCGTGGCCTGAGATGGGTCACCAACAGGAAGCTGGGTATCCAGTGGAAGTGGCGCCAAACACCGGACATGTTGCCAGGTTTGACAAGAAGGGCAGTGGCGCGTGGTGTGCTGCTCTGGATTCCAGCGTCGGTAGAGACGACACTTTTCGTGGCACATTTTCACCAAATCAGAGTCCTTCTGCAAAATCTGTGGTCAATGTTCCAAGCAAGGGAAACGAGTACATTGTGGAGAGAGGACGGACCAGCCACAGGGAACGTGAAAGGTGGGCATGGATCCTGCGGTAGTAGACGTCTTCCTTGCTCATGGGAAGGAGGTTGACCTTATGCTCATCAAAAGTGACCATGTCGGCAGGGCCTAGCGACGGGGGTGAATTTCCACCCGTAGAGATTTGCAGCGGACGTACCGACAATCATCGACATCTCAAGAATTTGCTTGTCAACGCTAAGAACCCGCTCGTTCTTCGCACCTATTTTGGATATCATGGTCTCACAGAGCTTTAGAGGAACAAGAGCTTTCTTGCTCCGCTTTGAACTGGCCATGTTGTCTAGGGCACAGTGGGCAGAACAATGCGACCATGCCTTCAGGTCTGCCTTGGAATAGTACCAGCAAACAGTGATCCAGGACTAGAGGGTGGGTTATTGAAAAAATGAATGACACAGAGAGTCGATATATACTTTTTCTTGCTCATGTCCAGGAGCCACGTGAAACTGAGTGATTCGCGCGCGCCACCACTGCGGCCATGGCAGGTTTTGACCTGGCGACACCCCATGAGGGAATAACAAAATCCTGAAAATGTTGTGTCAACACGGCCACGCAGGAAGGTGGTTGAAAACCCACTCGTCCCCCACTGTGAACAGGTGGTCATGGCCAGGATTTGACATGCCTGTTGCTATGCAAAGCCAACGGTTTCTGTGAGTCCGGGGGAGAAGAAGAGAGCACACTCTCACCCATGATGCATTGCGGCGACAGAAGGGTAGCGAGGTGCTGGGGACTAGGATCTGCTGCCGTAGCACTAGACGTAGATGCAGACATGGCAGAAAGCGAAGAGGCAGGGCAAGACCAGCGTCGGATAGGCTTGAGCAGGACTGATGATAAATTGGGTTGTGAGGGGGCGTGATTCTGATAGCCGACGAAATTTCATATTGACGGAGTGAAACATCGCTTATTCCACAGAAGATACACCTTTGGCGCAACATCATGGCATCGGCAAAGGAAGCATGGGCGAAACGGAGGGCAACATATGCAAGGTTGGCAGCGTCAGTACAAGCAGAGGTGGCAGCACAAGTCGAAGCGGCAGCCCACGTGGAAGAAGCAGTCACCCCAGCTTTAGTGAGCACTTGGTGTCTGACAAGGATGCTACGACGAGCTTACACACTTGTAGCTCTCCTCCTCACCTTCATCTGGTGATGAAGGCCCGCCTTTGTCCTCGTCTTCTGTGCTAGAAGACACTGATCATTCTGAATTGGACAGAAGTGCAGAACAAAGAATTGTGAGGGAGTACTGTCAGAAAAGGATGTACAGCACTGTGGAGCTTATATCCGTCTAGGCATCTAGTAACCAAGGTCCTCTATGGGAGCTGCCAGAACAGAAAAGACGCTTGGACTTGTACAGGCGGGCAAAAAAATCAGTTGTGAGTACTGCCTCTGCAAAAAAAAATGTGTTTCTGCTACATTCTTCTAGTTTTCCTGAGCACTGCCGAGAGATCAAGACCAGCCTTCGCCGCTGTCTCTACCAGAAAGAAATACGGATAACAGGAAACATCGAGTGAATAGTCACGAGGTCACAAGGATATCGTTCTGTTGGCTTATGTTCTTCTAGTCCTCCTCCTCGTCCACATCATCATCAAAGTCGGGAAAAAAGACAGGCGGTGGGGATGACGATGACTACGAGGAAATAGAAGATCTTGCACTGGACAATGCAGAAACCTCTCCGAGGAGATCCCCTTCTCCAGAGCTCAACCCTTGGAACGAGCTGCAGCGCTTGGAGCATGCATGTGGGTAGTATTTTCGTAACTTGTTTGTCTGTGCTGCCACTTGGATGAAAAGCACTGAGACTCTTTTTCTAGGGCGCTACCTCTCCACGTTCAGCTTGTGGCACCCAGCATGGGAGGGGCGCAGGTCCCTTTTGCCACCGGAATGGGTGGATCACAGCATTCTGGAACTTTTCCTGCTGCAGTACTGGTTCAAGGACAGCAGCCGCCGCCTGATGCGGTATATTAGCCAAAGTTTAGCAGGAGCGTGGGACGTCGACATGGCTGCCGAAATGATTGCAACAGTTCCCCGTTTTCGTGAAATGTATTTTCTGCCCTGCACGACAGGTCCAGATGGGAAGTATCCTCCCTGCCCCTTCACTCCTGTCTGTTTCTTCATTCTGCGTGGAGGCCATTTTTTCTCCGTCATTTTTGACGCAGAAAATAGCGTGGTACACGTCCTCGGACGCACAAGTAAACTGGACACAAGAGACAGCTGGCGCAGCTGGAATGGGCCTCGGTACTACCAGCATATTTGTCGCATCCACGGCTGGCCTATGGGAGAAAAATCTTTGGTCTACATTGACCAGAATGTCGCCGTGCAAGAAGTGACCTGGGTTGGCGATGGGATCAACTGTGGACCCATGACGGCCATGGCCCTGTCGCACTTCATGTCCTACGGCCTCAACTACAAAGAGGACGGGCAGACTCTGGAGCATCCTCCTCTTCCTTGTGGGCATGCAGCCCGTCATAGCATGTACACCGAGCTGATTGCACTGGCCAACATATGCTGTGCCCGGTATTCTGAGTACAGACAGAATCCACCCGTTGAGTGGCAAGCATTGGAAGTGACCTGGGCACCTCGGAGACAGACCTCTGATGACTACCCTGTTCTTGACAGGGCATTGGTGCAGGAGATCCGACACAGCAGCATGTCACGAGACAACGACATTTTGATTGCTCTCGATGACTGTAAAAAAACATGCAAAACCTGTCGACCAGCTCATGGTCAAACCTTCTACGAGGACCAGGGCCCTACGAGGACTCAGACCAAAGACCAGCTGCGTAGTCGGGTGCGCGGGGAGGCAGCCGAGCAGATAGGCCTGGGAGCAGATGACCAGGACCAAAGAGAGGAGAGCGACGGCAGCGAAGTCGCAGCAGGAGCACAGATACCTCGACGCATATTTGGTCGGAAAGCAAGAGGCAAACCTCCATCAGGACAGGTAGATCTCGAGCGTTTTGCCCGTCCAAAGTTGCCTGTGGAAATCCCACCTCGCCCACACCCTTTATGGAGGCAAAGGAATGATGACTACGACGACTACTGGAGTGGACCCACTCGTGAAGACTTTCCACCCAACTGGATGGAAAACCAGATGCGAGACTTGAATGCATACTACACCAATGCGCTGACAATGGTGTCTTATGAGACAAGCCCGTGGGCCAGGTTCACCGACTATGGCTACCGACTGATGAATCGTTTCCATCAGATGTTCTACGAAGGCAGCCCGACCCACGTACTAGATCATGTTCTCCCTGTTGGGGTGCCACCTGACTACAATCCTGGATTCTTTTGGCTGCATCGCCATGACCAACCCGGCGAGATCAACACAACCAGAGCTGGCATTCTGAAGGGCTACCAGCAGAGCATGGTGGAGGACGTGCATCTCAGCAAACTCCTTCGCTACGCAGCAAAAGAGTCTGAACGAGATGTCCTGGTCCGCGGTGTGCTTGCCAATGGAAAATACGTCCGCGTCAACCTGGAAGCAGATGGGATGACAGGCATGGAGGCCAACGGAACAGAGATTTCCGTGGACATTGATAGCATAGTCTGGGTGACTCGTGAGATCAAAGTCAAGACATCGGTTGGAGTAGCAACCACACCGACTGTGTCCCGCAAGCCTCTGATCAGCAAAAACAACCACGTATACGTTGATATCTTACTGCCTCGCAAAGACGAAGACGTGGGACAGGGCAAACATCGAAGCTGGGACGAGGTCAAAACGCCACTGAGCGGAATCCCGCACACCTTGTTTGCTTCGGAGGGTACCTTGAATATCTATATCTTCTTTCCTCATATGATGCATCGCAGTGCCATCTCTGGTTACCGGCAATCGATCATACCCTTGGAGATACAGTCTTGTTTCTGGAGAGAGGTGCTCCTGCCTGCCCTCAAAGTAGCATCGAACAGGAGCACAGATGCATATCTCGATGTCACGCTGGAAGAGAGGCAGTATCGGTCTGCACAGGCTGGGAAGCGCACGGGAAACTTGAACAAAGCAAAACTGGTCTCTGTGAGTCCTAGCATGCTAGAAGTCATGCAGATGCACATGAAGCACATCTTGAACAACTCGCATAACCCTGTTCTTGAGCGGTACAAGAGCTGCTTCTTTGTGCTTGAGGCAAAGGGGGTCAAGCTCAGAACAGTAGAGCTGGATGGGGATGCAAGTGAGTTGTGGGATACGTTTGAGGCTGAATTCTTTCAGCTGGATGTCGACTACATGCTGGACCGAGACAATGGAGAGTTCATAGTAGATCTTGGATTTGGCTTTCATCCGGTGCACGGCCGTCCCTTGGTGGGGCTCTGGAGATTGGATGCTTTGGAGGCTTCGATGGGCGCAGGAGGATACAAGAAAGGACATCTTCACACTGCTGACACCTTTGCAAATTACGGATCTATGCAGGCGGAGATGGGTGGTGAGCGATCAGCTCACACACAGGTGTTGTTTAGATCAGCATACAATCTGGAATATGAGACGCGTCGGGCAAAAGACAACATTCCTACTTATGCGGAGGACGCAGATGCTTACCACCTCAACGATACGTTTCTGGGTGAATGCTTCAAGGCAAACAAGATATTTACTGGCGAGGCTAAAAACCGTTCATATGGGGTGCAAGATGAGTATCGGCTCAGTGGGTTGGCGGCGAAGGAAGTGCTGGAGAACTTTAAGGAGTTGGTGAGGTGGCTGCTTCTGCAATGAAATGCACGTGCTGACTGTCTCATTGTTGCAGGCGACTCGATTCGTTAAATCAAAGCCTATCCTATGGATTCCGTCAAAAACGTGGTTCGGATATCTTGCTGCACGGCTGGAAGCGCTAAAAATTACCCAGGTGGACATACATGGGATCGATGCTCCCAACGCGGGGACCATCTCTGGCGTGGTGAACTTTTTAATACGCTGCCTTTCTTCCACCCCCACCAAGGTCGCGTCATTTGTAACTGATTCTATGGCACGGCTGCATTTCAAGGCGACCAAGCATCGCTTCGGAATGATGTTTTTGCATGACTTGAAACTTGAAAATGACAACCCCCTCGATGCGCTGTCGGACGAAGACGCAAACGATGTTCGGACCCTTCTCAAGACAAGGAAAAAGGCGCCATTGCTTCAAAAAGGGCCAGCAAACACCACTCCGACAGAAGACTATCCCATTGGCCAGCATCCAAGCTGGGCCATGCTGTCCAAAACAGTCCAGAGCCAGCCTGCTCTGATGATGCGCCCGCCGATGTACGAAGTACTATGGGAGTCATACGCTACCGCCGCACGTCTGTTTATAGAATTTAGTCAAGACACATGGCTGGTTCTGAACGAGGCATATCGCACCAAAACGCAGCAACTAAGCTCCGAGCCCTTGTCGTTGGAGGAGGCCATGGAGAAATGGCATGTGGAGACAGTTCTGGAGGAGATCAACGCAGTAGAGTCTCTCTGCATAGGAACTGGCCTAACAGGAGCTCCCCCAGCACAGCAAGTGACACCTACGTTTCGAGAGCGACGATCTCTGTTTTTCCCTGCTGTGAACACCCAGTTTCGGAAAACATCACATTGGTTTATTCTTGCTTGCCATGCAGGGTACATCCAGAGCTACTGGGAGACAGTGAGGATGTTGGATGGCAGTGATGGCAGCGTGGAGCAGCTTGATCTGGAGCTGGGCATCCTTTTTGACCACGTGCAGTGCCTGCCAGTGGCGACACTGGATCAAAAGTCACAGAATGGTACTATCTGGACCACAAAATCTGGGAAGATTCAAATGGTAATGAATCCACGCTTTTACCGTATCCAGAGTGTAGGAAACAATGGAGCAATCCAGAGGCAGCCAAGAAGGAGAGGCGCACCAGGAATGGAGCCAAAAGGTGCATTGTTGAAGAAGCTGCTGGACGTCCGAAATTGGTCAGAGGAAAGTGCAGAGATGCAGCGGCGATTGGGACGGCAGCAGGCAAGACAAGCACGTCAGAAAAAATCCGTGCAGTCCAGGAACAAGAGAAAACCTCCAAAACAGAGTGAGAAGAAGGAAGATACAAGCAGCGAAGAGAGGAGTGAGTCATCTGAACCAGAGGATGAAGTTGGGCAAGACAGTGAGGATAGAGACACCGAAGCAGAGGAGGACGATGAGGACATGCCCAGCAACCAAAATTTTACTGATGAAGAAGAGGAGGAGGAGGAGGAGGAGGAAGAGTAGCTACCTTGTATTATTTGGTACAAGTGGTGTAATTCACCCTTGAAAAAAGCCCGGTGGTGGAGACGAGTGCGAAAGCACATTTGGTGATTAGGCGTCGAGAAGGGGACTACTGGCTGCAGTCCTTGTCATGATACATTTGCCACCAGACATGGACGTACAGAGAGCTCAAGACAGGCTTGTCCAAGAGGTCTGCAAGTCATATGTCGTCATTTCTCAGCGTTGGTATTTGTTACGACATAGAAATAATGCTAGGTACTTGCCTTAAGTTGAATTCAGAAGCAAGGGTTGGCTGTCGACATACGGAGCAGGAGCGAGTGGGGTGGAGGTCAGAACAGGAGTTGGCTTGATAGTCACCATGTTCTCAGGGGTGGAGGGAGGAGGCATTGGTCTGAGAGGGAGGGTAAGGTGCTGACCATTCGAGAGGTTGATCAACTCAGTGAGGCAGCGATGGAGGTGGCGAAACTCCTTACTCTGGGCATTGAGAACCTGGTTCTTGGCCGAAGCGTAGATGCCTTCCTTCAGCGATTCAGACAATCTGTGGCTGTGCTGCCTCATTTTTGATGGGATATACCTCGCGTCTAGGGTGCAGGGTATAGGCCTTGCCAGCTGGATAGAAATACCCACCACTGAGACAGAAATGCTTACAATGTAAGGCATCATTGTCCTCAGAGTTGTTAGTTTGGCTGACCCACATAAGGGATTGTGACTTTGAGAATGTTTCAGCAGAAAAGATGATGCAAAGAGCGTCGCAACCTGTCAAGGCTGTGAAAAAAAGGGAGAATAGCGGGAGAATAAGTGCTTCTCAGCCAGTGCGTGTCTGTGTCTTGCTTTTGCATCCTCTAACTCTCGAAAGAAGGTGCAAAAGAGCAAAAATCAGGATGTAAATGATCAAATACCTATGCCGACAGTGCATGGGTCACAGCGGATGACGTCTGCCTTGATCGAATCCAGCAAAGCTCATGGCAACATGCCGGCAACGGTCGTTGCACCCATCGTTTCGGACGCAGACATGCTCCGGCTGGCTGCAGTGCCTGATGATCTCAGACTTGCCGTCAAGGAGAGCCTACAGGGTGTGCTTTGCCGCCTTGGAGAGGACCATTGGTTTACTGGTGATGTTGCACGACAGCTATGGGAGTCATTGGGAAACTTGAAGGACACAGAATTGGCACTAGTGGCAATGCAGAAGGGAGCGCAGAAGGGACTGGATGAGTGTTTCGATGAGCAAATGGACAGCGAATTGTAGGCTGTGCAAGACAGTAGATGATCTTGCTTGAAAGGGCCATTTATTGATTCCTCTATTCCTCTACTATTGCTGAGTATGCTGCGCAGCAATTGTACATGTTTGGTTGTAGTCTCTTTTGCACGTCTCTTCCTGTTTGCTCAAAAAGTCTCACATGTGGTTGTACACTCTGCTGCGCAGTCTGTAGACTACTCCATCTTCCGAGAAGTGTCGTTGTGGATTGAACGTCATCCCGCACTCGGATATGACATATATTTTCCACTACTGAATATGCTTATTAATGCATGCATTGTGTGCCCGCATCGACTTTAAAATCACGGTAAGTCAGCAGTGCATTCTCTTCCATGACCATTATGCTGTCACACTTCCTACTATACAACCAGCGCGTGTTCCCATCGCCTGCTGGTGACATCTGACCAGGCTGTGCATGACACATAGCGCACGATCGTCGAGGAGCGCAGTGTGCTCTGAGCGGGCATCCTCTCCAAGAGGTCGTGTGAAGGGCGTCGTCGTGTTGTTTTTCTGTGCTGATTGGTTCGCTATGTGGGGCTGTAGGATCTCTGTATTTCGAGACTGATTGCAGGTACCCATAACCTATCCTTGCATATAAGCGAAGCTCACATCTGCACGCAGGCAAGCATTCTGCCCGCCATCGTGATGAATGCATAGAATCAGTGCCGATCTTGCATATGGCATGCACGTTATCATGCAGTGCAAGATCTGGCACTGCGTCCCGCATACCGCGTCCTCGCTCGCGTTCATTGTTGACGAGACGAACGTGATAATGCCGTCGACGTGGTCCCGCAGCGCGACAATTCGTTCAGAGCATGACGGACGTCTTCGCGCTTGACGCTTCGATCTCGCGGCTGTACCACATCAGCGCGTCCAGACACAAGATTCACTCTGTGTTGAGTACGGAGTACCTCGCCTTCCCACGCACGGGAAGGCGCAGAAGGATTAGTCACTGCGCCCGTTTATGCCCCTGGTTCGCTCTGGACGAGGTGCGTGCATTTGTATCTGTATGCCTTTGAGACCTGAGTAGCCGCAGTACTATGCCGTGCGTGGTGCTCCTGGTGTCGTGCGCGCGCTCAAGGTGGAATGACCGCGAGACGGCGAGCCACGTTGCGGAGGACTATTTGAGGATGCATTGTGTGTCTGGCCATCTCCTTTTTCTCTCGTGCTTCTGACCGAGACGCACATTATGGTATAAATGCCCAGTTTGTTTCATACGGGCGATCGTGGAGGTCAAGAGTAAGTACAAGATCACGATTTCTAAGATGACTACGATCGAAGGGGTGTTAGAAAATTGGAGAAACTTTTAAATTGGCCCCCCCCCTAGAATTCTATATATTTTCGTACCAAATCGTGTAGATGTTGCTTCTGTAATACGTTTCGTCCAAATGCGACTGAATATGCACATGAACCCTGCTCTTCCAAAACAGAATATGAATATTGACTCTAACCTTGACCAAGACTGGCAGAGCGCCAGCTCTGTCACGTCTTGTATGTTTTGTGCGTTGTTAGGTGAAAACATGGGCACTGCACATACAACTGCCCCTTCACACCATGCACATATGAATGGTTACCCCGTGTGATGACAGCATCATATGTATGAAGGCTGGTAAAAAGAGAGACCTATTAGAGGTGGTCTGGATGATGAGCACTGCATGAGCATGCATTCAATTCTGCCCCTGACATTGACTGTTCAAAGTGTGTACCCCCTTGAACAAGACCTTTCTCAAAGAATTTGAATATTGCTGATATGACTCTGAGACTTTCCATGTCTGATCTAACATACGCAAAGCACATGTACGGTAAGTTTGAGTGCAATCGGACCACACATAAATGCGTGGCCAAAGCCACCTCCTTGAGGAGGTAGCAGAGGGCAATCAAAGTGAGAACATGTCATATTGTCTGGAAACTCTGTGAGGATGTATATTGAATGTAGATAAACACTGTGCATTGACTAGCCATAGAGGAGAAGCAATAAATGGATTATTTTCTGCTGTTCAAATTGCACCTCCCCTCTGAACAAGATCTCCTCCAAATAATTTGAATACTGCCACTGTAGCTCTGACATAAAGTACATGCATGGTATCTTTGTGTACGATCAGACCATACACAAATGATTTCGTGCGTTGTTAGGTGAAAGCATGCACACTGCACATACAACTGCCTCTGTACACAATGCACATACCAATGGTTACCTTGTACGATAACAGCAGAGCACTGCCTGGTATTATTCCTCTCGCACATTTCTATGGATTCGTGTGATGAGCTATGCTAAAATTCAAAAGAGAGAAAACTGACCTCGAGACATGTATCGGAATCAGAAGATACAGAAAGGATCATTGGCAGTATCAATTTTAGTGAAATTGAATTGTAACTCTCAATAAGTGGCCTTGACAGGTTCTTCTAGACTATTGACAGTCATATGAGTGAAGCGTGAGGAGATAACTTATATATAGATGAGCATTGAACTGTGAAGCAGGTGTACATGCTATAATTGTACCCTGTAAGCTTTTTTGTCTCCGAAACATAAAGTTCTGAGAGAAAAAAACTGTCAATGGTTAGGTTGTAAGGTTTGTAATATTTGCAAGGTCTATCATGCTCGTTGACATGGCAGATTTTGATCTTCACTGTGCCTAGCTGTGAGAGATCATGATTTCAGGATGCCTTTCCTTCTAGAGATGAATGTTGTAAACAGATTTTCACTAGCTGAAAGGCTAGCGGAGGTAGACTGGGCTGATCACGTGTGTGAACAGCAGCAAAAATAAATAGACACATGGTAGAACTGTCTTCTTTGCCCTTGGCCTCTGCAATGATGCTGTCTTCCAAACACTCAAGGTGAGTCTTGCAGTTGCCCGCGAGTGTTCCATCAATGGAAATGAAAACTTTTATATCTGACTGGTCAAACCCACCAGTTGTAAACTCAATTATAAAGGCCTGATCAGCAAAAGAATTGATATCCATGTACCTTTTCTGCCTCACTCGGGATATAACAGAAGATTGAATTGTCACCATCTTGCTTCACTTGAAACTGAGGAAGCTGTTTATCATCGCAGGATATTGAAACTTGCAGACCACGAAGCTGGAGTGGCATGCCAGCCTCCCTGGTGCAAGCGTCCAGAAATCAGTACTTGATGCTTAAAGTGTCTAGCTGTATAAAAGGTAAGAATATAACACAGGTCAACTTCCAAGCTAAGTCACAAAATTACAGGATTCTGCATAAAAACTTGCACCGAAGAACACTAGTATGGGAGAAGGAAGAGACATGATGTGAACGTGTTGTGTTCACTGTCACACATTTTTTGGATTTTGAGATATTGAGGTTATTGAATAGCAGATACCTCAGGACCAAAACACCAAGTGGGAGGGTGGATGAGAGAATTTGGGAGTGCTGGAGGAGACAAAGAGATTATCACCCAGAACAGGATGAACAGCAGCAAAAATATTATAATGGACACATGGTAGAACTATCTTCCTTGCCCTCAGCAGGCCCCGTGAAGCTCCTATGTACGTTTTCCGACAGAATAGCACTTTTTGAACTGGATTTTGCGTTTTTCCTTCCCGAATATAGAACTTTTCTGGGCGGTCGACGGTCGATCTTTCCCGTTTAATAGCACTTTTGGGGCCGATTTTGGCAGGGATTGATCTTACTAGACCGGGCGCAGACATGATCAAAGGCGGCCCGTGGTCCACCTTCTTACGGTGCTGCTCAATGCAATTGTCAGCCCGTGAGGCATGCCGCATCATATTGTGTTCGTCTTGCTCAGGGCCTTGATCTGAGATGCACAAGCCGAAAGTTGACCATGAATTCCACTGACAGGAGGACAACAGCAAAGCCTGTTACGCTTCTCGTGGGCGAAGGTGCGCACTAGCTTTATACAATAAAGATCCTCACCCGATTATTGCCCACAATATTCCAGATCTTTTTCTGAATCTAGCAGAGGGAAATGTCTGCATGATCAACATACTTGGATGAGGCAGTTCTGTGGTGACGCGCAGTGAGACATACTAGGGCGGCCGCTGCTATATTGGCGCAAGGCTCGAATTTTACAAGCAAGGTGCAAGTCGTCAACACTGTTCAAAGATCGGTCGACGCTGTCGACTCGGCTGCAGGTCTATCGTATCTGTCTCCATCGCTACCTTCCCTTGATGCATGTATGTACCATTCCCTCTCTGCCTTTCGAACCATAGTCACATGGATCATTGTGATGCGGAGTCGCAGCAAGTCCGCCTCTTGCGCGCTGGCCGCTCGCATTGCTGCGCTGCGCCCGCTCTCATGCAAGCCCGCTCTCGCTCTGCATCGCTTGCGCGCTCACGCTCTATCGCGGCTGCGCGCTCATGCTCTATCGCAGCTGCGCGCTCGCTCTCTTGCCATACACGCGCGCCGGCTGAACGCAGAGGGCACGCACTGCATGAGTCTTGTCCCCAATTTGAAATCAGTGTCGGACACTGATGCGTGCTCAAAGGGCGTCATGAAGACTCATCATCCACGCCTTTTTCTGCGTGGACGATAAATTTCTCCTGCTTATACACGCAAAAGCAGATCACGTTCTTTATAACTTAAGCACAAAAGCATCATAAGTACTGACGAGCAGCTTCGCAATAGCAACTTCGTGCAGTTGAATCCGAATACGGCGTCACACGACTCACAAGGGGGAGCCCTTGCGCAGACGAAGTCCGCGCTATCTTGCAGGACTGATCATTTTGATACGAAATTGCTACAAACTAGAATATGTGTAATGGTAGTATATGTTCGTACATTGAATACATTGAATACTGTTCAAGCTTCGAATTATAGTCCCTCTAGACCGGTGCTGAGGAGATGCTGTGACAATACATCACAGATACGAGAAAATCCCCAATGTGACAGATGGTTCCCGGTAGTAGCACTTTTTGGACTCCAAACATTGAACTTTTCTCGGCGGATTTCGACCTCTCTGACCGGGAAGCATACATAGGAGCTTCATGGGGCCTCCCTCAGCCTCTCCATCAGCAAAGCAGTCGGGGTGCTTGACGCGTCTTGAGGCCTTGAGGTCTCTTGACACCTCTTGCAAAGTGCGCCAAGAGCCCCCAAGGCCTCAAGGACCCCGACTGTTTTGCTGATGTCTTCTTGCCCCTCAGTCTCTGCAATGATGTCTTCTTCCAAACACTCAAGGCAAGTCTTACAGTTGCTCGCGAGTCTTTCATTGATGGAAACGAAGATCCTTATATCTGATTGGTCAAACTCACAAGTTGTCGACTTAATCAGAAAGGCCTGATCAGAGATGTAATGAGGTAAATTTCAAAAGGACCAAGGACTCAATATCCACACACCTTTTCTGCTTCACTTGAGTTAAAGCAAGAGATTGACTCATCACGGTCTTGCTCCACCTGATACTGTACCATTTAAAACGGTTCGTCAGTCACGCATCACAAGGCCCTCTGACGAGACGAAATCTGACCCTCATCACAGGTCACAGGTTGGTCTGACGAAATGGTTTTTCGAGTGTCTGAAAGCACGAAAATGCCAAAAATCCCAAGAATTTGAGCCTCTCGCTGCCCGCAGTGCCAGAGCTTAAGCATGGTGCTTCGTGGCATCAGGAGGCATTGCCTCATTGGCCCTGTGCAGCCCCGCAACATTGACCTCGTATTTCTACGGGCCACCAAGCATGATTTTAAGGTGCTCGATACACCTCGGCGGTGGGCAGCGCTAGACCCGGACTTGGTGATTGCGCATATGTGCCACTGCTTGGGTTTGGTCTTGGGTGCGTGGTGCAGGAGGACAGCGGACTGGTGCCTGTTGAGAGGCCCGAGAGTGACACCGGCAGACAGGCAGCGTCAGCGTTGACATTAAGTGTGAACACACCACCTACGATGCCACTGCAGGTATGGCCATTACTTCAGTGCTGTATCTTGCGCACACCCTGCTACATGTCGTACGTATGTGTGCTGCTCCTTCTCAGATGAAAAGTCATGTTGACGAAATTTTGTCTGAAGTCACGACAACATCCTTGTAATGACGAAATGACAATTTCGTCAGGTCCATCACAGTCACAAGAGACTGACGATCCGTTTTAAATGGTACAGTATATGGGAAGCTCATTGTTCTTGCAGGATATCCAGACTTGCAAACGGCAAAGATCCAGTGACATTCCGATACAGCTGTTGTAAGCATCCAGAAATCAGTGCTAAAAGCTTGGACCTCAGCATCGAGCTGTGCGTACAAAAGGTAAAGAACACAGTCTGGCCTGAAGAAACACGACTTAGAGAGATGTTAGTCTATGCTACAAGTAGAGTGAGTAAAGGCAAAACTCATAAGTAATGCAAGATATGCTCACTTCAGTCTATTATGTGAAAGAGTGAGATATCTGAGCGAAGGAGAGAGCCCTTATATAGTACTGTGGGCTCTGCATATCTACCAATCAGAAATTGTACAGTAATTATAAGCATAGCATCATAGATTGCTCATTGTGTGAGAACAGCATCAGTCAGCTCACTAAGGTATCAGTAAGCGTGTGTCTAACTTGTACAGTAAGGCTATGTGAGTGTTCCATGTGATTCTACAATCACTAAAGTCCAGATCATTTTTGATCTTTTCATACTTTGTTGTCATCGAGAGTAACATCATCAACCCAACCCAACATGGCCCACTTGGGTTACCAGATATAACAATAGATTGACTCATCTCCATGTTGTGCAGAGTGTATGTGAGCGTGAATAAGGATGGCAAGAACCAACTGCTTATGCGAGTGCAGTGGCTGGTGTGGACAAACAGAAGTCACTACTTCATGATATATATGTAGATGATGTGACTTGGTCTTCGAGCTATCCCTATGCTCATTAAAGTTCTGTGCAAACAATGTGAGAACATGTCCTAGCATGTCGAGACTCTGTGAGGATGTAGAATGAGCAGAGATAAACAGTATGCATGGGCCAGCTGTACAGCAGAAGCACTATCTGAATTATTTGCCTCTAATCAAAGTGTGCCTCTCTTGTGAAACAAATCTCTTCCAAATAATTGAAATATTGCTGCTGTAGCTCTGAACTGCTTCACGTCAGACCCAACGTATGCAAAGCACATGTATGATAAGTTTGAGCATGATCAGACCAGACACAAATGCATAGCAAAAGTAACCTCCTCGAGGAGGTGGCAGAGAGCAAACGATGTGAGATTGTGTCCTATTGTCTCGAACCTCTGTGAGGATGTACAATGAGTATGAATGAGTATCATGTATAGACCAGCTGTACAACAAAAGCAGTATCTGAATTATTTAAAGCCAATGAAGGTACATATCCCCCAGAAGAAGATGTAGCTCAAATAATTCGAATATTGTAGCTATAACTCTGAATGCTTCCACATCTGACCTAACATATGCAAAGCACATGTATGGTAAGTTTGAGCATGATCGGACCACACACAAATGCACGGCAAAAGTTACCTCCTCAAGGAGGTGGCAAAGGGCAAACAATGTGAGATTACATCATATACTCTCAAAACTCTGTAAGGATGTATATTGAATGTAGATAAACACTATGCATTGACAAGTTATACAGAAAAAGTAATATCTGAATTATTTGAAGCTAATTGAAGTATGTATCCTCTGAAACAAGATGCAGCTCAAATAATTTGAATATTGTGGCTATGACTTTGAAACTTTTCATGCCTCATCTAACATATGAAAAACACATACCAAATAAGTTTGAGGATGATCGGACCACACACAAATACGTGGCAAAAGTCAGTCATGTTCTTGAGAAGGTGACAGAGGGCAGACAATTTGAAAATGTATGGTATGACCACGAAGCTTTGTGAGTATGTATATTGAATGTACACAAACATGATTCATTCATCAGTTATGCAGCAGAGAGAATATCTGAATTATTTGAAGCTAATCAACATATGTATCCCCTAAAAAAAGATGTAGCTCAAATAATTTGAATATTGCAGCTATGATTCTGAAACTTTTCACATCTCATCTAACAAATGCAAAGCACATATACTATAAGTTTGAGTGCGATCGAACCACACACAAATGTGCAGCAAAAGTTGCCTCCTCGAAGAGATGGTAGAGGGCAAACAATTTGAAAATATGTTGTATGATCATGAAACTTTGTGAGCATATATATTTAATGTACATGAATATGATTCATTTATCAGTTATGCAACAGAGAGAATATCTGAATTATTTGAAGCCAATCAAAGTATGTATCTCCTAAAACAAGATGCAGCTCAAATAATTTGAATGTTGCAGCTATGATTCTTAAACTTTGCATGTACAGCACTGCATATACCATGCACATACCATGCATATTTGAGCAAGATTGGACCTTAGAATAATGAGTAGTAGAGATCTTCTCCTGGAGGAGGTCAATTTTAGACAAATGTGCTCCAAACAATTCAGGCATTGCTCTTGGCAGGTCTATATTGCTGCAGCATCATAATACAGCATGTATGAACATTATGTATGCACCCAAATGACCCCAACATTGCTGCCTGAATTGTTTGAGCCATCTTCTCCTCCTCTCCCCCCTACAATGATGATTGCCTTGCCGAGAAAGAACGGGACCGCCGTTTTTGCTAAAATTTCACATACAAGGGCTTCATATATATAGCTATCCACATACAAAATTTCAGGGCAAAATTCCATGACAACAGTTGTTGAGATGCAGGAATGTGGGTACCAATCGCCGGCCGAGTGACCAATGGATTCCGGCGGAGTTGCCACCGGATGGAGAACAACGCCAGTGGCTGCCAGTGCTCAGCAACTGCGATTCAGTGACCGGTCGCTGATGCACATGGTAACCATTTACGAGCAAAAAGCAGGCCACAGGCAGTCTCCATGAATATGAACGGGGCACATTTGGGTAGCTCCAGATGACTGTAGCTTGACACTAATCATTGCTTTATAACAGTATCGAAAGGAAAAATGACAGCAAGTAATGACAGAGTGAATGGTCGCCGTCCTGCATCGTCCTGCGTCACCAACAGCAGGACCTTCCCAACCCAAAAAAAGCACTGTTGGATGATTTTGCTAGCACATCCATCGCATATAGGATGCGGTGACAAACCTTCGTATCTTATGGCTGCAGTGAGTGCGAAAAATCTCTGCCCTGGACAGATGTCCTAGTAGTTAAGCCTGAAGGACTTCGAGTAAGCACTCCATTTTTTCCCGACCCAAGCACCCAGCTGAAGATAAACAATGATCTTGAATTTTTGTCGTCCCCAGTATATTATCTCTAGAAAAGGGTATGAGTTGCTTTTTTATCCGTGATGGCGATCCGGAGCATTTGACATGCAAATCACTTTCAAATCACCCGAATCTATCAGATTGTATTGGAACATGGCGCTTGGTACTTTTCCACTCCGATCTTTGGGAGATGAAATTTGTTTTCTTCGTAGCCAAGGAACGGGGTCACCAATTTTGTTCAAATTTGGTACAGAGTCTCTTCAGGCATGTATCTACAAGATACGTTCATCACATCTGCAGAATTTTTGTCGTCCCCAGTATATTATCTCTAGAAAAGGGTATGAATACAGACATATAAAATCATGTCAATATTCATTGAAACCTTTACTCTATAATATCCTCATATATGGGACAATGGGCATGCACAAAAATATGGCTGTTCTCATGCATCTCATGTCTGACAGTATAATGGTCAGCGCACAAAGACAACTGTCTTTGTGCGCTGGATATAAGACAGTGTACCGTGCAGCGCACGAGGACAGCTGTCCTCGTGCGCATGCCAAATATCGGAAAATGACTGGTCAGAAATATCCTGCATATTCACTATTTACCATGATAAATAATCTGTCCGAATACCTACTTTCGACCGAACAACCCCCAAACAACCTCAACCCATCCTTTCCCTTAACTGGAGGATGAGACTATATTGATATAGATTGTATTACAACATGAAGATAAAGATGGAAAGCACCTCTTGGAGCTTGATAACATCAAAATTTGAAATATTTGGCCTCAGGATTAAGAGGATGAGGCCAAATAGAATGAATTAAAAAAATCGAAATGGCCATAAGTAGGTGAGATCAGGTGTCACAAGGATGGAACTTGTTGCAGCATGAAGAAAAATGTTAGAAGCCACATTCAGTTTTTGAGTAACACTGCAATTCTTAAAACGAGAGCTCAGTATGTGAAGAATAGCATGTGAGGACATCAAAACAAGGTTAGAGACGATTGCACATTGATAACAGAGTGAATAATATATTACAAATGTAAGTGCTTGTATAAGAGGAAGATATAGAGAAAACATATCCTATTACAGCTCAAAAACATTGAGATTGTTTACATTTGCTCTCAGTATCAAGAGATTTGAGTGAAATACAAGGAATTGAGAGAATTTAAATAGGTATAGCTGAAAGAAAGGACTGTAACTTGGTCAAATCATGTGCTACAAATATAAGACATAGTACACTACCGAGGCAGACATTGAGGGTCACATTTCATACTTAAGTAACATCAAAATCCTCAGGAAAAAAGCTCAGTATGTTGCAACTAACATGTTGAGGGATAAAAATGGGTTCAGAGGTATTCAGACATGGATAATAGAGTCAAATACTATATTACAAATGGAAAATTTTCGGTAACAGGAAGATACAAAGATCATTTATCATGCTATAGCTCAGTAACCTTGAGATTTTCAAGATTTGACCTCAGTATCAAAAGATTTGAGCAAAATACTGAAAATCAAGGAAATTTAAAAGGCTATAGCTCGAACGAAAGGCCATAACTTGGTCAGATTGTGTGCTACAAGCATAAAACCTGATACAGTATAGAGGCAGACATCTGAGCTCACATTCAGTACTTGAGTAACATCAAGATTTTCAAGGAAAAAGCTCAGTATGTACTGACTGACATGCTGAGGTATGAAAATAGGATCAAAGGTGATCGGACAGCCATAACAGAGTCAAATCATGCATTATGAGTGGAGAATCTTCTGAAACAGGAAGATATTGATGTCAAGCATCTTGTCAAGGCTCAGTAACCTTGACATTCTCAAGATTTGGGCTCATATTGAACAGATTTGAGTAGAATCGAGGGAATCGAGAGAATTTTGATAGCTGTACCTGAAACGAAGGGCCGTAACTTGGTCAAATCATGTGCTACAAGTATGCAAGCTATTGCAGTATAGAGGCAGATATTCTAAGCTACATTGAGCCCTTGAGTAACATCAAAATTTCTATGCCAGAAGCTCAGTATGTGAAGATTTACACTATAGAATATGAATATGGAGTCAACAGTGATCGGACAGCTATAACAGGGCCAAATAACATGTTATCAGCATAAAATATTTTGGAACACAAAGATATGGACAGAACACATCACATTGAAGCTCAGTAATATTGAGATTCTCAACATCTGACCTGAGTATCAAGAGATTTGAGCCAAATAGTGAGAGTCAAGGACATTCGAACAGCTGTAACTCAGTCAGATCACGTGGTATGCGTGGGAAACCTTTTGCAACATGACAGGTGTAGTCAGGAACACCCAATGAGAGCTGAGCAACATCAGAGTTTTAGAAATTTGAGCTCAGTAACTGGCATTGTGTGCCAAAAGTGGTCTAGATTAGGACAGCAAGGTCATGTAAATTTCCGAAAAAATTTGTACATATCTACGATACTATGATTTCCATTTTGGGACCTGAGTAACATGGATTTTGCCCTGAGTAACCTCCCTTTTTGGGCAGTTTGATGATGAATTTTCTTTTTGGGGGGCTAGTAACTTTGTACCAAAAAAATTTGACCCGAGTCACTTTTGGTCGTCAAAAAGTGAGTTGAGAATTTCCTTTTTTGGGACCTAGTAACATTGATGGTGCTGACTAAGAGCTCAGTAACACTGCCCGATTGGGACAAGATTGAAGACGACAGCGCCGAGGAGCCAAAGGGTGGGAAACTTGGGTCCGCGTCCTGAGCGCTGAGGTTTTTGGACGTGCCGGACACGATGGCAAAGACGTCGTGGGAACAGGGCCCTCCAGGAAAAAGATGTGGAAAAAAGATTACTAAACCCCCTTAGTAACTTAGTTCAATGGATTGGGAGAGTTGAAAGACTTCCTTGGCATGCGTATCACGAGAGATAGGCGCAAGAGGACATTATCAATCGACCAGAAGACATATCTGGAAGAGGTCCTTGAACGGTTTGGAATGAATGAGGCGAACCCTGCCCGCACCCCTTTGCCTGCTGGCTGCATGTTGATAGCGTCCACTGAGGAAGTGGATAATGCACTCCGGACTTATTATCAGTCGCTCATTGGCAGTATGATGTACTTCGCCATTGGCACTCGTCCGGATGTTGCATACGCTGTCGCTCGCTTGGCACAGTACAGTGCAAATCCCACTAAGAAGCATCTGAATATGGGCAAGTACGTCTTGAGGTACATTAGGGGAACCCTCGACTACTCCATAGTTTATGATGGCTTTGCAGAGGAAGCTCAACTGTTATGCTACACGGACTCTGACTTTGCTGAGAATCGGGATGACCGTCACTCTATCTCAGTGTTTGTTTTCAACCTGAGTGGTGGCGCTATCTCCTGGATGTCTAGGAAGCAGACTAGTTCTGCACAATCCACAGCGGAGGCAGAGTACATAGCAATGGTGGAGGCCGCCAAGCAGTTGCAGTGGTACTATAACTTGCACCTAGAGCTCGGACTACCGGACCCCACTCCCATCGACATGCGTTGTGATAACTGTGCTGCAATTCTTACTGCGGGCAATCCAATGGTCGGGAGAAACATGAAACATGTGGAGGTCAAATACCACTTCATCCGGGAAGCTGTAGAGAAGGGGCTTGTTCACATAGTACCAACCCCATCGGCTGAGAACATCTCTGATGCATTGACTAAGTCTTTGCCGCATGATTTGCTTACTCAGTTCAGTGGGAGTATGGGTCTGATCCGTCGTAAGGATTAGTGGGAGTCATGGTTCGACTAGCCCATCAAGTGGGAGTGTTGAAATCAGTTGATGACGCTAGTCTTGATGACAACAATTATGGAAAGATCTGGAATGATCTGGACTTTGGTGATTGCAGAATCACATGGAACATTTACATAGCCTTACTATACAGGTTAGTAATACGCTCTGACATATGCTTACTGATACCTTAGTGAGCTGACTGATGCTGTTCCCATGCGATGAGCAATCCATTATGCTATGCTGTATGATTACTGTACAATTTCTGATTGGTAGATATGCAGAGCCCTCAGTAGTATATAAGGGCTCCCTCGTTCGCTCAGATACCTCAGTCTTTCACATCACAGACTGAGGTGAGCATATCTTGCATTACTTATGAGTTTCATCTTTACTGACTCTACTTGTAGTATAGACTAACGTCTCTCTAAGGTACTGCAATACAGTCTTTCACATCACAGACTGAGTAAAGACTAACGTCTCTCTAAGTCGTGTTTCTTCAAGTACCTGCACAGAGCTAGCGATGGGGGGTTATAGGGATGTATAGGAGGGAGGCTGGAGCCTTGCAGAGCACTAGATCCAGCATTCCTTTGGAGTCAGACCCTTAGGGCTGAGAGTAGCTGGGAGCTGCATAGGAGCTTGTGAGATCCTGCCTTCCTGCTGTGAGCAGACTGGAGGAGTGGCTGGATGCCTTAGGCCTCAGCCATCCTGAGACCAGCTTGGAGACTTAGGAGCTGAAGAGATCCTGTCTCTTTGCTGAGAGCAGTCTGGAGTCTGGGTGGCTGAGATAGCCTGTGGCCTTAGCTTAGCATCTTTCATCCTTCCCTTTTGGATGTGAAGTGCTGCAGCTGGAAAACTTGTAGCTTGGCTAGGGTTGGAGGCTGCTCTGTTAAGAGAGCTTGGTGCAGTTAAGTCTAGAGCTGCAGAGCTTCACATGCAGATTTTCTCTTCAATTTTCTTCTCTAATTTTTCACTCTAATTTTTTACTTTTATCTTGTTTCTACTTTCTACTTTAACCCTTTCTCTTCTTTTCTAATTTTGTCTTGTTCCCTTTCTGCTTTGTTCGTTCTCAGCTTTGCACTACTCACTTTGTGTTCAGGAGTCTCAAAGACCAAGAAAGTGGGGGGGCTCTGTAACGGATGGTTTATCAGTTACTACTATAGTCTTCTACTTTCTTACTCTTTTCTACCTGGCTTACTTTTCGAGTTTTGCAGAGTTTCCTTATTAGGATAGCTGAGTTTGAATCATGTACTTAGAGTAAATTTCCTTATTGGGAATAAGCATCTATCTTGCCAACTCACCACCATCTGTCTGCTTTTGTCTCAGTCTCTGCTCGTTCTCCTCATATCTGAAAGGTTCTCTTGGGATCCAACCCTCAAAGGAAGGTGTGTGGCCCCCAAAACCCTCATCAGGAGGTCTATATCTGCTGCTGGCCCTCAGAGGAGGTGCCAGCTCATCACTCATCTGCTTGGCTGCAGGACTGAGGCATCCTCGGTTCTGTTAGCTCTAGCTCGTGGACTCTCTCTAGGAGGTCTACGACACCTTTATACCCTCCTCACTCGCTCGCCTACCTTGGACTTCCTGGGCAGTAGCGGCTCGACCTCTATCGTCCGTTACACAGACTCAAGAGGCTTGTAGATATGATCCAGCGTAAGTTCGTCCAGTCTGGGCTTATGCCTGATGAGCGCAGGCCGCTCAAGGTAAGTGACATGCGCCTGTGCTGCCACTGCTGAAGCCTCTCCAGCTACATTGTACGCTCCTTAACACTGTCTACCGCCGCCCACGCCTGTGCGCAGACCGCGTCCCCTTCTCCTATACTGACGTCCTCACGTCCGCCGCACTCAGTGCCCGCGCACCGCCCGTGGTAGGGGTGAATATGGTCGCGCAGACCACAGGGGCCACCCGTGCTCTGGCGTCTGTGGACGTGGTTGCGCAGACGGAAGTGGCAGCAGCGGATGTAAGATCTCAGAGGCCGCAGAACACGCAGCCTGTGCATGTTGATCTGGGTGCGTGGCCGCTTGACGAAGTGCAGCTCTGCGAGATGGGCAGCTGGGGGCCGGAGGGTGAGTATGTCGCCGTCGACGCGATTGACTTGATGTGACACGTTTGTCAGCTTGAAAGCGGCATTGAGAAGTGGGTGCATGAGCAGGATATGTCTGGCGCATCTACGTTGTGTGAGTACTGTTTCGGAAAAGATGATCCTGTGTAGGATATATGCAGATGAACACTCATTCTTTACATTTCGGTCGGTGAGTGGCACGTCGACGGCGGTTCTGGACAGGGTGTTGAGGGCAAATGAGAAGGGAATTAGCAGCAGAAACCATTTATGGACGACAATGCCCACCCGGTGTGCGTTCCTCGCTCACATCGTTCTCCGTGATGCACGTTGCAAGGCCATGCCTATGCTCAGAAACCCCTCGGCAGAAAGGCCGTACACCCCAAGCTGTACATCTAGAGACAGCCGCAGCAACAACGCTCATCGGCTCGCACGCCTCAGTTGATCTTGAGCATTTATAATATGTTGGAGACCATCGGCCCCACCCAGACCTCACACTCACATCGGCACCGCCATATGGTGTGCGCAAATGTGGCTGTCGATGATGATGATTAGGCCATAGTGTAGGGGTTGTTTGGTGCTGTGCTCTGAAATGTGCTCAGCATGGTCTGCAGTCCATCGGTGCTGAGCTTTGATACGTCGAGTCATTTCAGAAGTTCAGAGGCCAGTCTGCAAGGCCGCAGACTGCAGAGCAAATTGAGTGCGGGAGTCCTGCTATTGTCATATTGCCTCGGCGAGCACAACACTGGACAGAGCACACCAAAACCCAAAACCCAATGACATTTGATCAGTGATAGAGTTCCCTATGCCATTAGTTGAGGTTATAAAAAGTACTGTAATAGACATATCTTATGCATCAAGGGGGTTTGATTCCCCGGCGGGTCGATGGCAACGACCCAGGTTACCACTACCCCATTAATACATTACTGTACTTCACGAATTTGATTATGAATCTTAAGTTAGATGCCTCACAGGAACATCGAGGTGTCATATGTAGACTTGCTACTGAATCAGCTGCCCTTCAATTTGGTGAGGATACTGTGGTTCTGTACTTCGGGCGCACGGTGCGCGAGACAAGATTGGTGACCCCTGCGTGACTTCCATTCGTGAACGCACGACTCGAGTCCATCACCATAAGTAGCGGCACCTGTGCAGGAATACCTATGTGCATCAGCACCATCGTCTCCGGACAGTACCTACCACCAGAGTCATGTTGCCATTGGAGCAGGCCAAAGGGACACGGCGCAAGCCCTAGGATAGTGGCAGGATGGGAGATGTGCTACCACATGCTGACTCTGATCTATCTCTATGCTGACTAATCCTCTGCCTCTAGCGGTGCTATCACATGATCTATGCCTCTCAGACCCCCTGATCTCCCACTCCACCGTCTTCGAACCATACCGAACCATGCTGGACTTGCTCTGGCATACTCTATGGCTTCGGGAAGATCTTCGAAACGGCCTTCGATCTCTGTGCCTTCGGAATCGTATCGCCTGCGTGTAGGCGAGCAGGGCTGTGGGGTGAGTGCGGACCTTCCTTTGTAGTCGTCTTTACGAGCGTGCCCCAAGCTCCCTTCGTCCTCGGACAGTTCCCGCGCGGACCGAGGACTTCACTTCGTCGTCGGAATTATGCCGCATGGTCTCGTCGTCTTCAAGATCGGATCCCTCGACTATTGACACCTGTTCGTCTTCATCTATGTTGCGCCGTTTGGGAATGGGCCTTCCGATGTCGTCAACGTCGAAGCCCGACATCGGTGCCGAGGGACTGGGGGTCCGCTTGCGCTTGATCAGGCGAATATCGTCGACCATCGTAACGCGTCTCGTGCTTGAAGGGAATACCAGACGGAGATTTTGACCAGAGACCCTGGGTACGGGTGTGGTCAGAACTACAGGACAATTTCAGTGGCTTGAAATCTGGCTGCATCGCGTCTCATCGCGTTTTATACGTGTGCAGCAAAGCGGGTCCCGTGACCGCGTTTGAAGGTCCCGCCCGATCTTTGTCTTGAACATTTGAACAATGAGAGTTTGAACTGTTTGGCACTATCACAAAAGAGTTCTTACGATGTGTTATAGACCAGCATTCCATCGCTGACGTTGGGAAAGGCGGCCCAACACCTCATCTGGCATCGCAATCAGTAATGTTACAGCCAGAGCAACTTCGTAACTGAAAATCATAGGTGAACCTGGATACTTGAGTAACTATATAGATCACGAAGAATAGGCCTTCACGTACTCTTGAATGCTAAACCTCCGTAATCAGGGTGACAACATCTCCCCCCTCCCCAAGTCGCCGCTCGGCCTCCATCCCAATCGTCTTGACCATCTCCTCGATCTCCTCGACGGATCTCTCGTGCACGATTGCACCCTCCCTCTGCAAAAGCGCCAGCGCACGCACAAGCCAAGTCCTGCAACTCAACCCATTCTTCCGGTTCGCCCGCCAGCTGCTCGACCCGCCCGACGCTTCTAGGCCGGCAAACATCGCGCGGACGTCGAGCGCGTTCTGCGTGTACCCGCGCACTTTGACGAACGCCAGGTTAAACCGATTCTCCTGGTCGCTTTCGGTGACCGGGTCGATGATTGTGACACCGTACGCCTCAACGGGGGACGTGCGATCGCGCGCGCCCTTGACTTCCGCCCATTCGTGGCGCGTGGCGACGCCGCGCTCATCCGTGAAGTACAAGCCCCAGTGAAAGCCTGGAACGAGCAGCTGCGTAAGACAGATGTACAGCGCCTGAGGTTCAAGAGTGAGCGCCATTGACATCGTTCGAGTGCTGATGAAAAGGTTTTCGCAAGTTCGTCGAGGAGGAGCACAAAAACGGTGACAACCTGACTGACGAGAAAGGCAAGGCAGCCCTAACCTTAAATTAGGTGTCATGCTGTCGTTCCCTTTGTGGAACTTCGGGCAGTTGACTTCAAGTTCATCGATCATCAACGACGGCGACGACGAGGTCAACCGTCATTAACTGCGCCCTCGGCGTTCTTTATCCAGCTGGTCATTCTCTATGTCTCCTACTACGCTTTTAAATCGCAGGACTAATTGCAGATTTTCGTGTTGAATGCTCCCCTGATATCCTGCAAGTCGTCCGAGTCTGTATACTAGGTACGGCGCATGCTATCTAGTATAATCTGCGGCCCGAAGCGTTTTCAAGAGCCACTTCTTTCTGATATCTTTCAAGCGGTTCTAATACGAGGCAACGTTATGCTCATTTTCCTCCTTATTTCGCCATACTAAGTATGCCCACCTTATCATCCACGGCCAAGGTAGGCACGTCTGCTCCTCCATAGTTTCCTGTCATCCCTCAAATTTGCTTACTGCAGTATGTTCCATCTTCGCTCTGTGCTGCGGGTCGGGAACTTGCGCCAGCCTCGTGGTCGCGATAAACAATAGCCCGGCTTTGTTCTTACAGACGAACAATGGTAAATTAAATTGTGGACTTCTGGTCCCCTGAATCTTGCATCAGACTTTAGCAAACGATGAAGTAGCCGACACGCTTCTGCTTCTGACGTGCATTTTGGCTCTCCATCGCAGGACACCTCAGTTCCTTGATGCTCATGGGGAGTGTCTCAACATCATGCATTCAAAACTCAGCTTCGTCAACCCCAATGTCGGCTTTCCTCTCACCCAGTTCTGCAATCTTGTCGAATTGCTTGGGGCCTTCCAAGATGCCGTGGAAAGTAAGCACTATGGTCTCGATTCATAGCGACCCGTACCCAATCTCTTCGCAGGCCACAAACAACTATATAACAACGGACCGCTTCACCGCGATATTAACCCCACCAAAATCCTACTGACCGGAGATATGAGGCCAAGAAATCGGTCGGCCCAGCACATCCCCCACGCCGCGGTCCACGACCTCGAATCGTTCTTCTGGGTCTTCTGCTGGATCTGCGCGACATGCCCCGGGCCCGGGACTGCGCGCTCCTTCAGCACCGCGGGGCTCAGCGCGGCCGCCGCCGCCGAGGCTCGCGCGCTGCAGCGCGAGATCGACTGGGCAATCGCGCCGCCGGTGCGCGAGGGCTTTGCGATGAGCGCGCGGCGGAAACATGTGCTGTTCGACCGCGGCGCGTTCGGGGAGGGTCGGCGCGCCGTACTTTGCGCCGGTGCGCCCGCTCGTGGTGAACTTGTACGAGCGCCTGCGGTATGCGTATGTGCACAAACAGTTTGGGGGACTGCATGAGGGCTTTGGCGAGGCGATGGTCATTACTGAGGCGGCATCGCATGTGCAGCGGTGGCATGCGCGGACGACAGAATATAGGGTAATGGAGCGCATGGTCCGGGTGCGGCGGGGAGCGGGCGTTCAGGAATCGCTGCTGCCGGCGAGGTTGCTGAACGCTTCCGACATTGCTGTGCCCAGCATGAAGCATGCCCTGTCCGACTTTGGGTCCGACCTTCATACTGCTGAGCTTTCGGCATCTGCGCGGCTACAGACAAAGACGAACGCATGCATAGCGAAAAGGGCTGCTTTGCGCCGCAAAGATAACGCGACCTACCCGGAGGATGATGCAGGTGTTGAGGACAATTCATCAGTCACGCATAAGGTGGGGAGAGCACAGCAGAGGAAGACATACGCTTTGCGGGCCAGGAATTTTTGAACTGGTCCGTGTCTTGCGCATGCTCTCTTCGCACCTTCAGACTGACTCCACTGCAGCGTCCAGTGGTTGGAAAGTGAGCGGTACAGAGTCAGTACATCTCTGCGGTTAGAGTATGATTTTGATGTGGAATTCAATGGGGGATTGAAAGGCACGCAGTTGTCGCACTGATGGGTTTCAAAAATCAAGGCATAAGTAACGAAATCAGGGCTTGAATCAGCGCTGATGGAGGCAACCTACTACTTATGTATGATCTGTTTGAACAAGACACAGAATTCATACCTTCGATCCATCCATGTTATACAGATGTTCAGTCGATGATAAAAACCTAGCGTCTCTGATCGTCGGGCTTGCAGGAAAACCTAACCTTAGACTAGGTGTCACGCCCTGCAGTTCTTCGTCGAATGGGCCGTTCACGTCGTCAACGATGGCTCACGATGCAATCGTTCTGTGTTCTCTGTGTGTTTCCCCTGGTCATACTCCATGCTTTTCGATACGTATAGAATTGTCGCTCCACGAGTGTTGCCAGCGCTCTAATGCAGTAGTACCATTGCGTAGATCTGATGCCCTACCCAGCGCGTTCAGGTCCTTGAGAGAAGCAGGTTGGTACGTAGCGGATTCGTCACAAACTCCCTGTGCTCATCCGATATGTTTTCCCTGATAGGCTTAAAGGATTATGAGCCTACCTGCACCGTTACCCTACTAGATCATTCAGAACAGTGTCCTTACCTTGGCCTCAAACCTCCATACAGTTCGTCTCGTGAAATATTGAGGTTGGAATATTATTATCTGATTCTGCATCGTCAGGTTCCTCAAGCTATCAGCTCAAGCTATACAGATTGATACTTGCATCGCCTACCCGTCGCTGATCAAGGGTGTCGCATGCGGCCTCTCCGCATCGGCGTTGGGCAATGCTTGCTGATTGCCCTAACGTGCCCATGCACGTACTCATTTCCTTATCTGTCTGCAATTCGGTCCCCTTACGAATAGCAGATGCCTTCCTTCCACGCCTTTCATTTTTGCAGCCGCAGAAGATGTGGCTTCAAGGCGACTTGCCGGGCCGCACCCATCCCTTTCGTCATGGAACCACCTTCGGCATTAGCTTGCCTTGTTATGCCTTAGTGATCCAGTGATTGGGCGCAGACTATGCACGCACTGTGAGTCTGTGTTTGTGCCTCCTTGCCTGCGAAATTTTTGGTTCCGCATAGCCGGTACTCGTTTCTGAATCTATATTTCCATTGCGTTTCTCGCGATAATTCCATGCGCCCTGTGCCACGGACTATATGACGTGTCTAGAACGATGGCTTATGTCAGTCTTTGAGCTTCACGGCACGAATCTTTGAACTCCATCCGAGCGTAATCAGCAGTAACATCTGGTTGTTTCTGTGTCGATTTACGCTCCGTTGTGCTCGACTTACAGTATCTATTCTGTCTTTGTCATATCGGCGGCTTAGTGGGCGTACTAGCGAAGACAATGGCCCAGCTTTATGGCTTGTGAACTGTGGACTTGACGCGTCTAACGCTTTGGCCAATCCACATGTCCCATACCCCGGAACGTGGAGTAGACAATACGGCAGCATCGCTTTATATTTGTTTGCCGCACTTGCCATCCTTTATAACAATACTCTCTCGCATTGTTCCGCACTCCTCGTATTGACATCCATTAACCATCTCTCAGTCTGCAGCTCCCGCCTGTCTTATCCTCGCCTTGCCTTGCCTTCCAAAATGAACACATCCAATACCTCCACCACCCTCACTGTTCCCATTCCATTTCCTGCTTGGGTCCTGAACCCTCTTGCCGATGTCACATCTCTCAAGAAAATTCCGCGTCCACGCAACAAGTTCATCGTTTATCGTAATCACGTGACCGCGATGCGCAAAGCCCTCCGAGACCAGGGGAACACGCAGACCCAGGGCGTCCAGACTCAGGCTGTGCTATCACAGATAATCGGCAATCACTGGCATAGCCTCAACGAGGAGGCGCAACGACCCTATGTGGAGGCAGCAGCACGCGAGAAGGCGGCACACAAGCTGCGTTGGCCGCACTACCGCTATTCCCCGCAGTCCAAGGCGGAGAAGGAAGCAGAGAAGGCAGCGGCGAAGTTGCAGAAGCAGGTGGAGAAGGCTTTGCAGGAGGAGGATCGGTTGACGATGAAGCGGGCGCACGGTTCGGCGCCGTACACAGTTCCACAGAGGAGACAACATGCAGTGGCTTCTCTCCCTGATGCGGACGTCGATACCGTCCTCCATATGCCAAGCAATGCAGATGCAGGCCCCTCACAGTGGCAGCCTGCTTTCCAGAATGAGCCCGCGCTGATGCCGACATCGTTCATGCCACCGCCTGACTGGTGGCCTGCTCCACAGCAGCCCACCTTGCCAGGATTCTGGTGGCAGCCAACCGCTGCCCTCGAAACTGCTGTGCGTCTTCTTCATTATCGGTCTATGTTCTCTTCTCATTCTTTTCCTAGCCCGACGTTGTCTTCCCGATGCCGGCTGAGCTCGATGGCATCGAACAACTGTTCGCCGAGAACGACTGGGCTAACCCCCCTACGGGGATGGCTTACTACGAAGAGCCTCACGGATTACTGGGCGCTGCAGAGAACCCCATCGTCTAATCGGAGGGAAGGAGCTGTTGCAGTAGTAGAGCTGGAAGAGATCGATGTCAAGATTACCCTTGCCGCGTTCGTTTTGCTATATCCATCTTCGTATCATTTTTCTAGCACCGTGATCCATTACTATCCATTTACGACATCCTCATCCTCACCCGTGCTGTCTTATTTTTTTTTGTATATCTCATTCTGCTCTGTCGAGCGCTTTTAAATCATTATATGGTCTACGTGCCATACTGTCCTGCATACCATGTACATCCCACATCCGTATAATTCAATCCCACTAGGTTTTGTATGTAACTGCTTGATGTGTTTCGTCCTCGACGTAGCGTCGCACGAGGTCTAGCTGGCGATGCGGCTTGCGCTCTCGCCTCTGACGCGTCCTCCTTACCGCGTTCTCCTTCCACGTGATCGTGTTTTCTTGGGCGCCCAATCGTAGATCTTGGTCGCCATCTTCTCGCGTACTAGACTTGCAGTACAAATTGTCCTTTGCGTACTTCGTGTGCCCCTTACAGCATGCAGCTTGCCCAATGCCCACTCCCACAAGCGCGGGTCTCGTGTCATCCTTCACTTTTCCGGTTTCGTTCCTGGACAACGAAGCTTGTGGAGGCTTGACTGGAGATATTTAGGTGATGAATCACTGGCAGCGAGTCCGACATTTGCTTCGAGTTGAACTAGTCTGAAGGCGCAAATACCGTTCAGAACTAATACGTGATCGGCTACACTGGGTGCGTGATCGCGTTGAGCAAGTGTTCTTATTGTTCTTATTGTTCTCAGATTGTGCGGCGCTGCGTTGCTGTGGCGAACCGCATTTTGCGCGTTGATTTCTTCCACGGTCCTCGAAATTTCGCTGGTCCCCGCGATTTGACTCTATTTCAACGCAAAATACACAAGAAATGGACGAAGATGCTAGGTATGCTTTCTCTTTCCGCTTCCTAGTACATACTGCTCAGATCACTCGACGTTTTTTTATAACAGCCAGCGCACAACTGTATCCGAGGTTGAGAACACTGTCGACGCGGATATGCGTCGCCTTGCATACGGAAATACACGTGGCCTCGTCGACGCGCACTTCGGCTCGAACGCCAAGATCAACGATGTCGTTGAGCGCGTCTATAAGCGGCTCGTCATGAAACGTGTTTCCGTCCCCGAACGATCGTTCAGTCGACGTGGGCATTGGGTAAAGCTGCCTACTGAGACGGACTCAGAGGACGACCTTTACGAGCCACTCACCGACATCCTAAACGCAGTCACGGAGGCATGCAAGGACCTGTGCAAAGGCGATGCCGAACTCGAGTTTGATCTCATATGGCGCGACGAACATGAGAATCGATCAGAGTCCCTGTACATGGCGGATACGAACCCCGACATCGTCGCGACATTTCGTATGAGGCGCGTCTGGTGGCGCTCCATCCAGACTCATCGAGGTCAAGAAGACATGGCGTCCGTGGCCTGCTGCTGTCCAACTTCTTCGATAGCCTGATAGGCCTTTCATATACGGGATGCTCTTCTCGGTTTTCAACCTCACGCTGTTGCATGTAGATCGGTCAGGCGCTCTAGCGTCAGAAGTAATCAACGTACACAAGGTGAGTGTCAACTACATCGTGGACCATGTCTTGCTGCAACCATCTCACCTCGTTTGCAGGACCCAGAGACGTTCATCAAAATCATTGTTGGATTTCTCTTGTTAAGTCCTGCTGAACTTGGATGGGATCCAACAATGCAAATATACTGCCAAGGCAAAGCAACCGGATATCGGGGCGGCGTTCTTTCTTATACTGTTGACGAATCTAAATCTACGGTCGACAAAAATGCGTATGAGCGAATGTGGATAGTCGACATGCCAAAGCCAGATTTACCGACCGTCAACGAACGCTTCGTCTTGTTCCATTCCATCGGTCACTCGCTCGCAGAGGTGATTGGAGGCCGAGCGACGCGAATATCGAGATCATGGAAGCTAGAAGATATGGACAAACCGGCAAGTTTGCGAGCGGTATGTGATCGTGATTCATCGAAATCGTCTGAACGATGTCTTCATGATCCTGTCAGGAGTATGTTTTCAAGGATTACTGGAGAGAAGACGGTCGTCCTGCAGAGGAATCCCTCTATGAGAAGGCTAGCGACTGTGCCGGCGTCGCAACTTGCTATTCGCATGGAGACGTCCACATTACCATCGGAAACAAGCGTCAAGTCGATTGGACGCTCGTGTCAATCCGGAAGAACGTGCAGGCGAGGGGTAAGGCCTTGAAGCTGAAAACGCAACAGGTATCCAGGAGCCGGTCGAATGCTGCAACCATGGGCGCGGGACCGGTTCGCGTACGAGGACGAAGGCTATGCTCAGGACTGGCGCGTGCCTCGGAATATGATGCATTACAGGCTAGTTATGAGCAGCTCCGGCCATCCTCTGCCGGACTTCCACCATTTGCCCGAGTTGCTTGGGGGATTCTAGGATGCTATCAACGGTCTGTTCGCGGTTGGTAATCGGGATTTTGTTTATCACTAACATATGAGCAGGTCACAAAAAGTTGTACGAGAAAGGGATTCTTCATCGTGATATCAGCACTGGGAATATTTTTATCACTGGATTGCCAGTTCCGAATAGGGCGTTCGTCATTGACTTGGATAGGTCGATAAAACGACTCACAAATGAGACCCAACTGACCAACGATCACAATGTAAGTGTTATCGTGTTGTCTCATCGTTTCCCAGAATTTGACCGTCCAGACAGGGAACTCCTGCATACATGAGTAGCGAAATTCTCGTAGGAAAACGCTACATCATACACTCACTGGCCAAAGCTGGATTATCTGACGACTACGATCTGAGCTTTACAACCCCATTGAAACCCTACAAACTAGTGAAGATCCATCATGACGCCGTTCACGACTTAAAGTCATTCTTCTGGGTCTTGTGTTGGCTCTGCATGACTCGAGAGGGACCGGGGACACCCCGCGACTTGAGCACAAAGGGCCTGAACGATGAAGATGCCAAAGAAGCAGGACGGTTTCAGACAACATCGCGAAGACGTTCGACGAACCGGTAGCATCCATTGCGAGCCAGAAAAGGTTCCTCATCGCTATGGACCATGACTTCAAGGACGCCATCACCTCCACGTTCTCGCTATATCTTGAGCCTCTCGCCAGATTCGTCCTCTACTTTCGTCATATTCTCCAGGAGGCATACAGGTCCCGGAATTTTGACGGCCTGCACGAAAAGTTTCTGCGCGCCTTTAAGGTTGCAGAAGAGACATCCAAGTTCCAGACGCGGCATGACGGCAAAGAGAATGCGATATACAGGACAACGGAACAGGCTGTTGGAGAGCGGTGGAGGGGATGGCTCGTTCCAGACTCACCACTGGCAGAGAGGATCCAGTCGCAGCCCGCGGACACACCAGTCATTAGCAGAAAGCGCAGTCGACCGGCGCGCAGCGGAATGTCGCGAATCTCGGAGGATGAAGAGGGAGAGCTGCCAGTCATTGCGCCGCCACCGCCGTCGAAGAAAATCAAGGCTATGTACGGACCGGCGGCGAACCGGCGGCCGTTTCACAGCAGAGCAAGGCGGCCAAGACACGGAATGCTCTCGCGCGGGGCAAGAATGCGAAGCAGGCGGGCATCTCGCAGCAGCCTGGGGGCAGACGCCAGTCGGCACGGGCGCGGAATGCTCAATCTCAGGGTCAGTCAAGGGAGGCATCGCCCAGCGCACGTCTCCAGAACAACGCGAAGAGGAGACAGAAGTCCCATGCGGGCGGTTCGCGGACCTCTTTGCAGCAGCCTGGCGAGAGCGGCCAGGCTGTAGACGAGCCTGCTGCGGGTGCTGTAGGTCCATTCGGGGAGGCGCCGTCCAGTGCACGTCCGCAGGACAATGCGAACAATTCGCGGAGGTCTTCACGCACTGAGCGTCGTTAGCTAGATGTCTTGTTTTTATTCTCGTGCTTTTGTGTCGCATTTACCACAGAACATGCCACTGTCGCATTACTACATGTTCCGAATCTGTAATCATATAGTCAATATCTGTACTATCTGCTTTCTGTACCATTCATTGCTTAGTCGCATACCGAGACCCTGTGTCGTTTATTACCAGGAGAGGCTGACCTTGGGCTGACCGAACTAACTTACGATAAACCTTGCGATTATCGTTACGGCGGCGTTGTAAGGACCCAACCCCTAACCCTCTACTGTGGTTTGGGATAGCAAGTCGGTCGAAGCCCTCGCGAGTCGCCGATAAGACCCGTCTCCTCTTGCTTCATACCCTTTCATACCAGTCGGTGAGTGTGGCATACCTTCCTTTTTCAAAGTCTTGCAACGTATTTAGGCTAAAGTTGTACACAGCAACGCAAACGTCGTGTAAGTTGAGGCTGAATGTACTCCTCTTCAAAGTACTTGCTGACACTCCTGTTGTGTTTTCTTGCTCAGTTTCGCTACAACACACGATTATAGCAATATCTTGGGGCCTTCTGATCCGAACTATCCAGTCATCTTACCCGGGCCGTCTAATGTGAATTATCATTGACGTGCTGCCCCTCCGACTGCGTGACCTTCCTTTTCCCATCGATCCCACATGACTACCGAACAGTCGCCACTGCTAGGCTCGGACGTTGCTCCGTCTGCGCAGTGTAATGGGATTGAGGACGCGTCTGCTGTTCTAGCCCGCGAAGACGTCTACAAGCGTTTCAGCAGAACCGAAAAGCGCGGCATTGTAGCCCTTGTATCGTGGGCTGGCTTGGTTCCTCGTAAGTAACGTCTCAATGGTATGTGGAATCTTCATCTGACGCATCTTATGCTTTCAAGTGTTTGTCTCGGGATCATTCATCCCCGCGATACCTCAAGTCGCGCGCGAATTCAACTGCTCTGGATCGGTCGCCAAGTACGTATATCTCCGCTTCCCCAGACTCTGATTCTGACCGACTTGCAGCATTGCGATCAGCCTGTCCATCTTCGCAGTGGCTGTCGGAACGTTTTTCTGGGCGTCATATTCCGGCTTCTGTGGGCAACTCCTCTCTCCAATCGTCTATTCCTCACGCGCGCTGACGCTCATCCACAGATGGCCGGCGCCCCATCTACCTTCTTTCGCTCCCCATCCTCGCAGTTGGATCACTGGGAGTGACGTTCGCAGGCACCATCACTGCGCTCCTGGCCTGGCGCTTCGTCCAGGCTTTCGGCGCCGGCAGCGGCCTATCCGTCGGTGCCGGCGTGATAGGTGATATCTATCGCCTCGAAGAACGTGGCTATGCCATGGGCATATTCTGGACGGTGCGTAGCGCGCATGCGCACACCACCGATCATGCAGTTTCTGACGTCGTGCACGCAGGCATGTCTGCTCGGGCCTGCACTTGCGCCGCTCGCGGGCGGCCTCGCGACGCACTTCGGGTCGTGGCGCACCATGCAGTTCTCGCTGTTCCTCGCGGCGACGGTGTCGTGGCTGCTGATGGCATTCTTCATGCCCGAGACGAGCCAGCCGAGTGCGCGCGGGCTCGACAAGCTGCTCGAAAGCGAGGGGCTCGCGGGTAGCGCGGAGTGGCGCTGGGTATGGCTGAACCCGTTCAAGAGTATCGTGTTTTTCAGGAGTCCGAACCTGCTGTTTGTGGTTAGTTTCGCATGCTGCTTTACTGAAATCTGGTTCTCAACTATTTGATTATGCAGTGCCTGGCATGCACATTCGTGTTGCTAACCGGCTATAGTACGTCTTTCAACGTGCTCTAGTCAATTTTTGGACTGACATAGACCCATAGTCTTACTTGTACCATTATCGTATACGATCGTATGTACACTGATCATTTACATCGACATCCATATGCTCACCGGGTGTTTGACAGGGCGTCCAATATGGAATAACGAACGCGGCGATCATTGGCGCTATTTGTCTTCCCTCCGGCCTCGGTAACACAAGTATGTCCCTCTCTAGGACCACATTCCGCACCCCTGATGCCTCGCATTCCAGTCGGCGCTCCGCTCGCAGGACACATTTCCGATCGCATTGTGCAGCGATGGAAGGTGAATCGCGGCGGCGTATGGGTCCCTGAGGATCGCCTGCGTGGCACCACCATCGCAGCCCTCGTCTTCGTACCAATGTCGGTTTTGCTCTCCGGCGCGATCACGCAGTACGTGCACGGAACGCTGGGCATCGTGCTCAACCTTTTTTGTTTGTTTGTGAACGGTCTTGGGGTATGTCTCACTTGCACCATATCGACGCGCGTAGGACACAAGCTGACATGCATGCAGGTTGACCTGGTGTTGAGCCCATGTGCGGCGTATTTCGTGGACATCATGCACGCACGGAGCGCGGAGACCATGGCGGCTGATAAGTGAGCTCCGTTCACTCGATCCCAGGTGCGAGGCTGAGCATGATGTGTGCAGTGGTCTGCGCAGCGCGGTCATCGCATTGGCGACGGCTGCGATTCTGCCGCTCGTCAATCACATCGGCGTGTTCGCCACGAATGCAATTGCAGCTGGGCTGGCGTGGATAGGCTTCGTGTACGTCGCGCATTGATAACCATCTGCGCTTGCTGACAGGACCCTTGAAGTTTGCTTTGGGTGACGATTGATTACGGCGATAGAATGCGCGCCTGGATAGACGTTGGGTTCGCGACCTCATCTGATAATTGAATGAAGGCGTTGTGCGCGCATCTGCCGGCAGAGGTCCGCCTCTGCAGCGATACAGGCATGCCTCACCTCTGGTGGCTCTTCGTCGGCGTGCTACTTCATTATGGTAGGCAAGGCGCGCTCGGCTGAGGGCTGAGATGCTGAGGACAGAGATTGCAGGGACGGATGTGATGGACCCTGGATAGCGAAGAGGCAATCGGTGCATTCGACAGTACTCCTGTCTCGATGCACGTTTGGCTCGAATGCCAAGATTAACAGCGCCGCTGAGCGCATCTATGTCCGGCTCGTCAAGAAGCGTATCTTCGTTCCAGTCAGGGTCTTCATTCTTATCGACGCTTCGGAGGCCGAGAGCGCCGCGGTCATCGACCTCGATTGTTCGATCGACATGAAAGCTCCGGAGACACTCAGGGCGATGCATATCGTGAGCTATCTGCATTGCCGACGATTATCCACGGCTGACCACTCCCTCTAGAGTACCACACATTCATGAGCTAGAAGGTCCTAAGCGGCGGCGATCCATTTTTTGAAGTGGGAGCGCAAGAGCAAGCAGTACCTGCGTGGCCCCGCAATGCAGTCCACGACCTGGAGTCATTCTTCTCAGTGCTGTGCTGGCTGTACATGACGTACACGGGTCTCGGGCAGAAGCGCACATCAAGAAGCAGGGCCTGTGCTGGGACGCACTCCGCTAAGCTTAACTTGCGCAGCGCCTCGTCCGCAATATGTTCGGCAGCGACACCACCGGCCTCACGAAAGCAAGCAAGCTCGGCCTCATGACCTGCAACAGATATGAGATCGAGGAAAATCGGTTGGTCCTTCGCGCTGTACTTCGAGCCGGCGAAGGCCATCGCACTGGCGTTGTACGATGCGCTGCTGGGGGCGTGCCTCGAGCGGGTGTCCGCCGGCCTGCATGATTTTTTCGTCGGAATGTTCCAGCGTGCTGCGGAGAGAGGTCAAGAATTGGCATGACGGGAAGTCCAAGTATGAGGTGATGACGGTGGCTATGCTCAAGTCGCGGTGGGGAACGGAATATTGGATCTGTCCGTGCCGGAGGAGGCAACTGCTGTGGTTCGTGGGCCGAGGGTGGGGGGCGTGAAGCGCGGCAAGTCTTACGCTCCAAAGGGCCGGGGGATTGCGGGGCTCGCCTTCGAGTGGACAGAAACTGACGAAGCGAAGTAAGATAGACTCGATTTGTACGTCGTAGACTCTTAAGATCAGCCTTTTCCACGAAGCGACTTTTGCTAGCGCAATCTAATACCAGCATATCCTCTTCTCTCTTTCGTGACCTCGTACCATAAAAGTACCCATTTGAGCCTTATTTGGGGGCAGAAAAGCACATGAAAGATTCGCCGGGAGAAGATAGAAAGTCACTCACTCTCGACCGCCGGCTGTACCTTCGGTGCTCGGCTTTTGCACGATGGCGACAATCGCCGCACTTCTAAATAATAGACTCACAGAATCGTCAGAAGGCAGACACAGTTACAGTCACAACTGCAGAGCCGATGCCATATCAACTGGTCCACCCGTACTTGCCTTGTATTCTTATTGATCACGATAAAAACCACAGCAAAGCAACGAGGCTGTGATCTACGATCTGAAAAGTGAGCATGACGCTGAATGAGGACTGACTTTATCCGTACGTGTCTTGTATTGTTATTATTGATCACAGTAATAATAATAAAAACACTGCAAAGCAACGAGGCTGCGGGCCGGCGCTGCGGCCTACGATCTGGACAGTGAGCTTGACACTTAACGAGAATTGATTTCAAGTCTACAATACATCGTGTAGGTCTTGGCTGTCGAATGGAACGAATGTCGTCGGGGTTGAACGTTGAGAGCAAGGTGCAAGTGTACGCGACCACGTGGTCGGCTACATGAGGCGCATGATCGCGTTGAGATGATTGTTCTTATTGTTCTCGTTATGGCAGTCATGGTCTGTGGCGTACTACTACCATATCTCGCGCTTTGATGTCTTCCTCTATCATGGAATCTCTCCTGCTGCCCTGTGATTTGACCTCTATTGTTCCGGTTCAGGACTATAAAGCCACGGTCGTACAAGAGGCGGACGAACAAGACGTTCCCCCATCTCAGCACTAGTATGCATTCCTCTTTTACCAATATCACGAATACGCCGATCAGGATAACTCACGGTTATCGTCGCAGTCAACTCTCTACGGTACCCGAAGTCGAGCATGCTGTCAAGCAAGAGATGTACTGTCATGCCTTTGGCAATACTCCAGGCCTCGTCGACACTCACTTCGGCTCAAACGCCAAGATAAACAAGGTCGTTGAGCGCGTCTACAGGAGGCTCGTCTCAGAAGGGATCTACGTGCCAGATTCTAGTCGTTCTGGTCACTGGAAAGACCTGCCTATACAGACGGACTCGGAGGATAACCTCTACACACCGCTCACGGAGATTCTCAACGCGATTACGGATGCATGCAAGGACCCAGTGTGCAACGGCGACATCGAACCCGAATTTGATCTCATATGGCGTGATGAGCACAAGAATCGACCGGAATCCTTATTCATGGTGGATATGAAGCCCGACATTGTCGCAACATTTCGTATGAGGCGCGTCTGGTGGCGCTCCATCCAGACTCTTATCGAGGTCAAAAAGAAGGCAAATCCATTGCCTGCTGCGGTTCAGCTGCTCCGATACGTCAGGCAAGCACTTCGCGAGCAACCGGATAGGCGTTTCATGTACGGGCTGGTCTTCTCGTTGTTCAATCTCACCGTATGGCACGTGGACCGGACGGGTGCTCTCGCATCAGAAATGATCAACATACACAAGGTGGGTAGATTGGATAGATTATGGACTATCGCTCTCTGAAATCATTACATTTTGCTCGCAGGATCCAAAGACGTTCATCAAAGTCATCGTTGGTTTTTCCTTGCTGAGTCCCGCTGAATTGGGCTGGGACCCGACGATGCAAATGTACGTTGAGGACAACGCGAGAGGGTACCGTGGCGGGATCCCTTCTTATGAGATCGACGAGGACGAATCTACGGTCGACGGAGACGCGTATGCGCGGATGTGGATAGTGGACATGCCGAAGCCAGGTTCTCCAGAACTCATCGAGCGGTTCGTCTTGTTTTATGCCCTAAGTCTCTCTCGAGGAGAGGTTATTCGAGGTCGAGCGACGCGGGTATGGAAGGCATGGAAGTTGGATGATATGAATCAACGTTCGGAGATGCGAGCAGTACGTGGACTCGACTCACTAGAACCACCTGAATGAGGTCTTGATAATCCCGCCAGGTCTACATTTTCAAGGACTGCTGGAGAGACGAAGCCCGTGGTTTGGAGGGTCGCCTCTACGAGGAGGCTAAAGGCTGTGACGGCGTGGGGGTTCTTTACTCATACGGCGAGGTAAACATTACCATTGAAGGCAAGCGTCAAGTCGACTCGACGCTCGTGCTGATTCGGAGGAACATCAAGGCGACCGGGAAGCCCTTGAAGCTGGACACAGACCAGAGGACAAAGGTCCAGTTGGATGGCACAGAAAATGACTCTCGCTTGCTGCCTTCATATAGCAGTCTCTCACCATTAGCGCGAGATCGATTCGCGTACGAAGCCGACACCAACCGCCCATACGTACCTCGAAACAGAATTCACTCCAGATTGGTCATGAGCAGCTTCGGCTTTTCTCTAACGAAGTTCCTCGACCTGCCCGAATTGCTTTGGGGTTTTTTTGATGCCGTCAACGGTACGTTCGCAGTCGCTCATGAAGGGTTTATTGCTCATCGACAATTTGAATAGGCCACAAAAATTTGTATGAGAGTGGAATCCTTCATCGTGATATTAGCACCGGGAACATCATCCTCACTGGATTGCTGGCTCCAAACAGGTCACTCGTCATTGACTTGGACAATTCGATAGAATGGAAGATACACAAGACTATGCTCACTAATGATCGTAGCGTAAGTGGCATCATGTTGCTCTGTCATCGTCGTTTAGAATTTGAACATCTAGGCAGGGAACTCCTGCGTACATGAGCTACGAGATACTCGAAGGCCAACCTTACTTCAAAGTCGCTCAGACCGCAACTCTATCTCTTGACGTGAAGAATCTGAAGTTCGATGCCGTCAAGTCGAAACCCGCACCACTGAAAATCCGTCATGGTGTCGTCCACGATTTGGAATCATTCTTCTGGGTCTTGTGCTGGCTCTGCATGACTCGAGAGGGGCCGGGAAAAGCCCGCGACTTGAGTACAGACGGTCTGAACGAGACAGATACCAACGAAGCGAGACAGATCTCAGACAACATTGTCAACACTTTCGAGGTCGAAGGACAATCAGTGACTTCCCTCGCAGTGCAGAAGATGACTCTCATGACTTCCGATGTCCGCTTCGAACAAGTCGTCACATCCTCATTCACGCCATATTTTGAGCCTCTCATCATATTTGTCCTCTATCTTCGTCAAGTCCTCCAGGATGCATACAAGTCGCGGAAATTTGACGGTTTGTACGAGACGTTTCTACATGCCTTCAAAACGGCAGCAGAGACACCTCTGTTCCAGGCACGGCATGAAGGCGAAGCGAATGCGAAATACAGGGAAATGGAACAAGCGGTTTACGTGGAGAGATCGCGCGAGAACATCGTTTGGGACTCCCCGTCGGCAGAGAAGATCCGATTAGAATGCACACCCTCCTCAAAGGACGCGGTCAACAACAGGAAGCGCAGTCGGCATCAAAATGGGATGTCGCCAATCTCGGAGGAAGAAGAGGGAGAGCTGCCGGTCATCGCGCCGCCGTCCCCGTCGCCGCCCGCGAAGAAAATCAAGACTACGCACGATTCTGCGGATGCGGCGAGTTCGCAGCCGAGCAAAACGACGGAGACACGGACTGCTCCCGCGCGTGGCAGGAACGCAAAGCAGGCGGGCACTTCACAGCAGGCTGGGGGCAGCCGCCCGGCGGCGCGCGGACGGAAATCTCAGGGCCAGTCTAGGGAGGTATCGCCCAGCGTACGTGCCCAGAAAAGGGCGAAGAGAGGACGTAAGTCTTGTCCGGGCGGTTCGCGGACCTCTTTACAGGGGGCTGGCGAGAGCAGCCAGGTTGTGAACGGGCCTGCTGCGGGTGCTGGAGGCCAATCGGGACAGGCGTCGTCTAGCGCACGTCCGCAGGACAATGCGGACGGGCTACGGAGGTCTTCACGCACCAAGGGTCGCTAATTAGGTCTTTCCTTTCTATGCTCGCGCTATTGCGCCTTTTGTATCGTATTTCCCACAGCACACGTCGCTATCGCACTACTGTATGCTTTGACTCTGTATCCATATACCTACATTGCTATCTATACCATGTGCTTTCTGTAACCTTGCTCTCATTACGCTTGCATGTACAATAAACAGATCGTCCTTCTCTTAGGCGAACAGCTCTCGCTACATCGAGTTGAATCAACTCACTTGAGTCCGCCGCCAATCATGACGATATCTGATCGACAGCCAACAAGGAGTCGGCGAGTATATGGCGAGAAGGTGGAAGCAGTCATGTGCTCGGCATGCTGTAGGTGATTCAACATCCTTAAGTCGCACAAAGTTTGGACACTCAACGCAGGACTCGCCTTTACAGTCCGCATGGCGGAGCCCAAGCGCGACGATGGCGGAGACGCGCCGTCGAAGCCATATCTTGACCCAAAACGCACCGCACGCACCGAGATAGCACACCCATCCGCACTATCGTACTATCCAACCATATTCTATAATCAACAAACCCAGTAAATGACAACCTACACCCCGCCTCCCTCCCTCCCATCCTTCCTACGGCCCCACCACGTCCCCGCAGATCTAACCCCCCACAAAACCCCCACCGCCCCCCACACGCCCTCAAACACGACATACGGCCGCCTCGCCCCCACAAGCAGCGCCGCCCCCGCCGGCAACACCAGCACCCACCTAACCGACACGCGCTCCCACCTACGTATACCCCCAACCAAGTCAGTTCCCCATAACACAACACAATACAACGCAGGACTCACGGCTGTCGCACGAGGAACACGGGGGGATGTGCAGAGGCGAAGGAGGACGCGATGCCAGCCCAGGGGATGACGCGCCACGCCGCAAGGCCGTAGTCCCCGCTCGCGCGCGCGCCGCGCGGGCCTGAGGCCGCGAGCGCGCGGACCCAGACTGCGAGCGCGGGGGCTGCGGCGGGGAGGAGCCACGTCGCGAGGAGGAGTGCGTGCTGCGCGTGTGCTTTCTTATCCGCCGCTGTTAATTTTGGCGCGGGGCGCGTCGTAGGCGTGGGCGAGGAGGGGGTGGGGCTGGGGACAGGGAGGGAGGTGTGGAGGAGGTGCAGGAGGTAGCAGGTGAGGAAGGCGGGTTGCCAGGGGATGAGGAAGAGGAGGAGCGCGAGGAGGGTTAGGACGGAAAGCGCCTTTGTGCGCGGGGAGGGCTCTTTCTCCGTTGTTCCCCTTTTCCTTATCAGCCGAGCGTGAACGAGAGATCGAGATGGAGCGTACCTTCCGAATCCGAGTACGCACGCGATGCGGCCTATGACGGCCATGAGCAGGACGAGCACGCCCCAGCTGACGCCCACGAGCCCCGTCGTGATCAGTAACAGCAGCGGCGCGAGCAGCGCGAACGCATGCGTCCCGCCGTTCCCAAGGACATACGCCGGCGGCAGCGGGACCAGCGACAGCATCACGGTCAGCGGTAGCAAGAACGGCAGCACGCGCACGACGAAGTGCGCCAGCACGGCGGCTGGCGCGGGCGTCGGCACTGTGCGGCGGTAAGCCTTGCGTGTCTAAGGGAGAGGAGGGGACACGTACAGCGGGAGTCGGCGAGCTCCCAGGCCCAGACCCACATGCAGAGCACGACGCCCGCGCCCCACGCCGGGATCGCGCTCCAGTAGCGCACCGCCGCGCGCGCGAGGCTCGCGCGCCACGCGAGGCGTAGGCGCAGCGCTGCGATGCCAGACGCGCATTGCGAGGACGCGATGTGGTAGAGCGTGAGGTTGACGCCGGGGTGCGGCGGCGCGGCTAGGAAGGGCGCGGCGGTGTGCGTGTGCAGGAGGGTCGGGCGGAGCGGGGGGTCGGCGAGCGGGTGGAAGTGCGATTCGTGGTGGGAGGTGTGGTGCAGAAGCGGCGCGAGGAGCGTATCTTTGCGGGGTGAGCACGCGGTATGGAAAGAGGGGGAAGACTGACCTGGGCAGGGCTGTGCGTCGGCGGCGTAGATAGCCTCGACGTGGTAGACGAGTAGAGCGTGCGAGAGCAGATGCGGGAGCTTGATGTCGAGCCTTGGCGCCGTCGTCGGCGGCAGCGGGACGTCGACGCTGCCCATCAACAAATCTACGCCAAATCAGCCAATGTCACGCGAACCGCGACAAAACTTACCGTAGACCGACACCCCATGGCGCACTTCTGCAGCCTCGAAGCTCGCCACGACCCACCCGCGCCCGTCCGCGCCCTCGATCCGCACGCCGACCCACTGCTCGCCGTCGCCGTCTGCAGGCGGCACGTCCGCCTCGAACAGCACGACGCCCTCGTCCTCGCCCGCGCCCTCCTCCGGAAGCGGCCACGCGCGCCCCGCGCGCGGATGCGGCAGGAGGCGCAGTGCCGCCGGCGCGAGCGCGGCGCACGTTGGTCCGGTGGCGTTCGGGACGAACGTCGCGAGCGTCGCGGGCTCGAGGGGCGCGGGCAGGCCTCTGCAGAGATAGACGGACGCGCGGAGCGGGAGCGGCGAAATGGGGGCCTTGCCGAGGACGCTGCCCTGGGAGACGTACAGTGAGACGCGCCCGCCGCGCGCGGGGAGGAGGAATAGCGTGTTGTCGGCCGCGCGTGGTGGCGTGAGCCGCAGCTGCTCGACAACGACATGGGGCCCGCGGGGCACCCAGGGATGCGGATCGGGTGAGTGCGCGGGCGGGCCGCCGCCGAGCCAGCGCTCGAGCGTGTCTTCTGGGGACGCAGCGGGCGCGCCGAGCTCGAGCAGCGCGCGCGCGACGCGGAAGCGCACTTGGTGGCACCAGACCATGACCTGGTGCCCGACGCTCGTCCAGGCGCCGTCGAGCGCTGGCGTGAAGACCGTGCGGCGAAAGCGGTCCGGGTGCGCGGGCGGGAGGATGCATGCCTCGGAGGGGATCATGAGGTCGGCTGCGCCGCCGCAGAGGCTGATGATCGGCGTGGTGTCGTTCGTGAGGGCGAGAATGTTGTGCGCGTAGACTGCTTCCATGCGACTGTCGAAGCGCGCGGGCGGAAGGGTGTGTGGGGTCGACATTGTGATGAGGGCGTTGATGTGCGGGTGGGGGAGGAGGGAAGCGGCCACGACGCCGCCCATGGAGTGGCCGAGGAGGGCGAGGGAGGTATTGGGCGGGTAGAGGGAGAGGATATAGTTGATGGCATGGGCGGCGTAGGTGGACTGGGCCTGGAGAGTGGGCGCGTGGAGAGCGGAGAAGTCCTCGTTGAATTCGAGGGCGTAGACATCGAGTGGCGAGATGCCGCGCGCAAGAAACTCGGGAGAGGGATCGTATGGCGTAGAGTAGAATTGGCGGGCGGCAGAGGAAGCTATCGAGCGGACTTGGTGGGACGAGCCCGCGTTGCCGGGGATGAAGAGAACGGGTCGGCCGACAGGCTACTGGGCGATCTCACGGCCTGTTCAATACAAGCAAAGTACAACACACCTGAGTGGGCTCCCATGCGACTTCACGGTAGAGCCACAGTGAATATCGAGCTGCAAGGGGCGTGTCGTGGACGCTGGGCCCGGACTGCAGGATATATGAGGGCAGCATGCGTGACATGCGGCACCCCTGCGGAGATAGTTCTTCGGGCGAGTCAGAAACGGCCTGGTATGCGACATAGATGACGGCCAGCGAGAACACGCCGAGGACGTACAGCGACCGCGCCATCGTCCGTGTCGTCGTCATCGTCGTCGTCGACGTCGAGCTTCAAAGGCGCTTCAATTCCGAGCGGAACCCAGTCTAGGGTTAGGGCCTTGTACGCGTCTGCCTCCGGTCGTTCGACTCAATTTCTACGTCCGCAACTACACGGTACACCACTCTCCTCCTCCTTTTCCCATGGGACCCAGATCCATGAACTATTTTCCTCCCTACACATGCGCACATAAATCGGAAAACTGCTCCCATGAACACTGACTGCTCTGATATCCTTATCCGTGTCAGCTCGGGCTCAGAACGCGGCAGCATGGTGAGGCATTGTGCGTGCTATCCTGCATTTTTGGCTCGGGGCCGTATTGCCCAGTACTGTTGTGTCCAAGTTGTCAATCGACGATTTCTGGAGCACATCCTCGGAAGTATTTAAGAAATGAAAGTAGGAATAGGGAATCTAGAGGTAAGTGCGCATCGAAGGTAATCTATTCTACAGCTGGGCTACAGAAGACCACGTAACTCAATGACCCTGACTCTGTAGCCCATCGTCTGATATCGTATTTCTTGCTTCGGGAACCTATCCACGTTGCCTTGTGCTACCTCTTACCAGTCAACGGCGATACATGCCAAGAATTTAACTTGACCAAGGCGCCATTGTGGATCAAAGCTGTCTACGACCTAGAAACTCATACCTATCTAGCGAACTCAACGTCCTGTACCTGTGCTTTATCACGCCATACATTTCTCGAGAACGCGGAAGTGTACGCGGAGGCAGCACGAACGGCTCATCATCTCTGAACGTCTGCTTCAGGTGCGAGTCTTCATCTTGCCGACACGTACTAATGCATCTAGCCTATTCTTGCTGCTTTCCCGATGACAAAGACCGACTCTAGCCTCGCGTATCCAGTGAGTTTCTACGGACGGAGCAGCGGGCTTCTCAGGGATTCCATGCTTGTCTACGTCTCGGCATAAATGCTGAATGATTGTTCAACAGAACGTAGCGAGAACATATTGATACAAGGCATAATGGGCATACAACATAGGGTGCGCATACAGGAGATGTTTAAGACCGCATACAAGGCAAGATGCGGGAACACTCGACGTTCACCATCCTTCGGTTCTCGATGATCCACATCAAGGGCCTCTTCATACAATCCGGTCTTCTTACCAGCTGACTTCGCCTGTCTTCAATAAGCCCGTACAATCGAAACAATCTGGCGGGCAAACATAAGCCGGCTTGGGGTCCTGCCTCAGAGCTTGACTGGCGCGCGGACCTAACGTCCCAAACTGACAAGGTTTATGTGAGCACAGATCAAACAATAGTGGGAGTAAGCGGCTTACGGTGACGAGATCGTCCAGGAGCTCACAGATTTCGATCACCCCCATCCCCCGTTCCGCGGCCAAGTTCTACTCGTGGCATTCAGACATTCACAGTCCTTCCGGCTGCCAAAAAAAATCGCTACTTACTACTATCTTGTTCAAAGCTTCGACACCGGCTTTGCTGTACTTCGGCATCCTGCCGTCCGAGCTTTTCGTGACACCTTTGGGGCGGGCGGACGGCAGACAGAATACGACTTGGGGAACTTGCACGGATGCGGGGGTCGGCTTCCGCGCCGGGTACTGATGGCGGACCCTCACGCGGAGCGATACCCGTTTTAACTTATTTATCAAGTCATCCTCGTATTGCGGTCTAGACTCCTCGACGAGACCGGGACTCTTCGCGCGATGGAGTGTAGCCTCCGCCTTACTGTTGGAAGAAATCACGGTCAGCGCGGACGCTGCAGGGGAAGCACCGACCTGTTCCGTGCTCGTCCTGCGAGAGTGCTTGCTAACGGAGAAGTCAATATTCGCAAGTGATATGGAGGATCGGAGGCTTCCCGTGGCAGCGATCGTGGCAGGACGTGCGGTTTCCTTCCTCATACACCTCTCTATCTCAGCTCGGTGTGCGCCTTGGGTTGGCATATCTTATCAGCGACTTCTGAGAGAGAGAGAGAATAGCGGCGAGGAACAGGGGGTATGAGAGAAGAGATAACGAGGTGAGGGCATTCTCCTTGCTTGCTCTGCCTTTAAACGCTGCAGATAAGTTACCATTGACCATTGACTTCGAAAGCCACAGGGAGACCGCACGCCCAAAGGAGTGACTTTGTGGTAATGAGTGCGTTCCTTGTTTCGTTGTCGTGCCGAAAAGTGCGTAAATTGTACATGGCAAAGTGCCAATCGATTGCATTCAAAGGTCTTTGAGGTGATCTTCGGGTATCTACGACAGGCAAGGACGCGCTACGGAGTTCATGACGATAACTGGTCGGTGGAAAGCGTAAAAATGCACAGGGACGAAGGAACAAAGCATAATTTGTGGTGATCCGTAGCTAGGAGGATGATAATTGCTTCCTATAGCGAGAACAATAAGAAACCACGGCGGGCCATGCGCCTTGTGTAGCCCGGCGAGAATCAAGGAAGGAGATCATGAAGGAGATCCGCTGGGTCGTGGACGTCTGGTTATGATTCGTTCCCACAGGCCACCAGGTCGTTATAGTCGTCTCAAAGAGCGAGCCAGGATGTAAGTGGCAAGCAGTGAGCTGTCGATTCCAAAAAGAGAGCGTACGGCGTGCGAGACCCAGCACCCTAACAACCTAACAGAGCTCATGTCGTTCCTTCCGTCGATATATATATTCAAGGAGTCCTTTGTTTGGCGTTTTGTTTTGGCCTGATGTATTTGATTGAAATCCGTGGAAGCCTATGCAAGTAGCGTAGATACTTGGGCTCTTGGCAGCTTGCGTGACAGTCGATGTTGAGTCCTGGAATCGATTTATCGTTCTTTATAACGTTCTACAGCGGCAGCTCTCCCAGAATTGAACACACAGCAGGATGTCTCACCCGCGACGTGCATGACCTTTTTCTCTCCATCATATGACGGCCGGCGCACTCGTAGCTTGCATATTGCCGAACAATTAGCGCCCCAGCAGACGCCGAGAAGTTCGGGGCGGCATAAACAACGTTGTTGTCGACGCGACCTCGCCGCACTGTAATGACGCGTTCCGGCCGGCAATGGGCTGTCTATATAGTCTCTGCCCTCCTCGTCGTGGTCATCGCATTCAGTATAACCCACTTCTCTGCCCAACCAGACACCTCAGATCCCGCCCATCCTCCATTAGACGCCATGGCCTGCCAAGCAGCAACGAAGAACCTCGCCTCTGCAGCCAAACTGCCTAACAATCCCACCGCTGTGTTTGTGGGCGGCACGTCTGGGATCGGACAGGGCATGGCAGAGGCGTTCAACAGGCACACGAAGGGCAACTCGCATATCGTGCTCGTTGGTCGTAATCGTGTGGCGGCAGAGGGCATCATCGAGAAGATGAAGGCAGCGGCTCCAGAATCAAGGTAGCGAACGTCTGACTATCCCTATGTTCAATTCGAGCTCATCGTTATCTTAATATAGCTCTGGTTCCTACGAATTCGTGCCCTGCGATGTCTCGCTCATGTCGGACGTGCACAAGTCGTCAGCCGAGATCTTCTCGAGGCATCCAAAGGTCAACTTCCTCGTCTTGACAGCAGGATTCATGTCGACAACGCGCGACACGACGCCCGAGGGCCTCGACAAGAAGCTGGCCGTGCAGTACTATGGTCGGTGGTCCTTCATCAACGGACTCCTCCCCTCCCTCCGCGCCGCGCGCGACGCCGGCGAAGACGCGAAGGTCTTCTCCGTATATTCCGCCGGCCACGGCGGCGACATCGACATCAACGATCTCGGACTGAAGAAGAGCACCTCGTCGTCCATCGCATCGGAGGGCTCAACGTACAACGACCTGATGTGCGATGTCAGTCCGCTTTCTATTTTGGATTCGCCAGCACGTACTGATGCACCGTCCAGGAATTCGCGCTCCGTAATCCGGGGATCGTCTTCGCGCACGCAGACCCGGGCGCCGTGCGCACGAACCTCCTAAAGTCGTCGGACTCCTTCCTCATCCGCGCGAGCAACGTGATCATGCCGCTCTTCAGCGCGCTCACCGTGTCGCAGGACGAGGCTGGCGAGCGCCTCTGGAGCGGGCTGTACCGCGCTGATCCGAAGGCGGGGTCGGGCAAGATCCCTGGGTCGTGGCGGCTCGCGAGCAAAGGGGAGGACGTTGGGCTGAAGAATTATTTCGGGAAGCCGGAGTACAGGAAGGCGTTGTGGGAACATACGTTGGCGGAGACGAAGAGCACGGAGGCGTAGTCGAATATTTCGGTCTTCTTGGACATGCTACCTTATTTATATACCTTCACACTGTTGTTGGATACCATTTGTGCGATCTCGCTATAAGAAGATGAGATGTATTGGTATGATTACAGTACAGAGACAGTGGTATAGTGAGATAAGACATCGGTACGGGTACAGTAATGATTCAAACTGCGTTGTTGAGGCGTCGACGGATGCGGCGAGCTTCTGACGGACTAGATCCTCTATCTCCCTCGTCCTGGCTCTCGCCCTCGACCTCGTCAGGCTCTTCTGCTTCAGGAATCGTGGGGCAATCACCCGCCCGGGTACGCTTCAATGACGCCGTCGTACTTTGTGTTAGCTTCCGCTTTGGCGAGTCCCAGAGGGCACTATCGAGCTGCCGTCGAGCGAGCTCCATTGTCTCCATGGCTTCATATGCCTTCTCAGTCAAGTGCCATTCTTGAATGATCTTCCACTCCATGACCAAATCCAATGAATCAAGGAAAATTTGATGGAGTCCCTTGAATTCGCCGGTCATGTACGCTATCCGCAATTCGCGATAGAGAGCGTCAACAAGGGGAGCAAGGGGTTCGAAGTACGGCGAGAACGAATCCAATACTCCAGATTGAAATGTCTCCGGTGATGATATGAGTTCCTTCTTCTGCAAAGCAATGTTGGTGCAGTTGCGCTGTTCGAAGATCTTGATTAACCATTGTTGCGGGACAGTCATCTCCGCTGGATCGAAGACGCGCGGCTTTCCAGGGCCATCTCTAGCCATACAAATCCAGCAAAGGACCCAGAAGAAAGACTCTAGGTCATGTACTGCGCCATGCTCGACGACATTGGGAGGCCCAGGCAGGGCATCGGTCTTTTTCTTGCCGAAGTTCGACTCCTGAAGCTGGAGTTTGGCCGAGATAGCTGGTCGCAAGTCGTAACGCTTGCGCATAAGGACTTCATAACTCATGAACGCGATGGTACCCTGTCGACAACGGTGAGTCAGAAGCAGAAGGGACATTTAGGAAAGGAGCGTCCTACACTGCGTTCGTCGTCCCACAAGGACTTATGTATAAAATGCTTGACAGCGTAGTCAAGATCTATGAGGATGCCTTGATCCGAGTCCTCGAGACCGGTTATGAGGATGTTGCCAATGCTAATGTCTCGATGGAGGATGCCATTCTTATAAAGCCATTGATGTCCTAAAATAGTTGAGAGATCAATACGGAATTCAGATAAGAATACACATGCTGTGCAACGAACCGGCTATAGCATCGTGAAGGGCAGCAAGAAGTTCGAGCAAATTGGCAAACTTGGTCAAAGGGTAACCAAAACTGGCCATCACGAGCCTTGAGTGGATCCTGTTGCGTTGGACGCGTTCTATACGCGAGTCAACCTCGTTTTCGAACCTATCCTGGGACCATTCGTCGAAATGATCAGATGACGGAAGGCGATATGTATCCTCATGTGTCGGGTCTACAGTCTTTGGTTTGGGTTGCGCGGTCTTCAGGTTGAGCGGTTTGCCTTGTCCTTTGACACCTTTGCGTATCATATTCAAGGTATCATCCACACGGCCGTTGATGCGGACTTCGCCGTAGCTATAAACACGGGCGACACCAGGACCGTCTTTACCGGCGTGGTCATAGAGGTCGCCTTCCAGGCCACGTCGTTCATCTCTCCAGGCATCTTTGAAGACAAAAACCTATGGAGAATTCCTGTTTCAGTCTCAGAGTCGGCCGGAACAAATAGATCACGTACCGGGCGCTGCTTCGCAGGCAATGCCATATCCGTCATCCGCCATGCTTTCCAAATGCGAGTGGCACGACCTCTGATGACCTCCGCTCGGGCAAGACTAAGAGCATGGAAGAGCACGAACTCTTCTTCATCGAACTCTTGGGATCTAGCTAATTCAGGCTCTGTCGAAGAGCCTTCTTCCCCGGACGACAGCGTTTCCGAATCAGCAGCCTGAGTGAGGCTATCATCGAGACCGGTTGGGGTAGACGGTGGCGACCGCGCTTGAGACATCGTGACGACCCACATTCTCCCGTAAGGGTCATCGGCATCCATGTTCGTCTGAGCATCCACTTCGTAGGAAGGGAGCTTCTTGTAAGCTCCCGTGTTGCGATCCATGACGTATCGCTTCATAGTTGGATCCCAGCCGAGATCGACAGGCTCTGAGGCCAGAAGGCCAACAATAACCTGTACGAAAGAGGTCGGATCCTAGACGAAAGATGATGCGTCAGAATCGAAAAGCAATGCCAAGAGTGAGCCACAGACCTTATGTATGTTGATAAGCTGCGATGCCAGCGCCCCACTGCGATCGGCGTGCCAAAGCGTAAGGTTGACCTTCGAGAACACCATGCCATAGATGAAGCGTCGGTCGGGCTGCTCCCGAAGCGTCTGGCGAAGATATCGGAGGAGCTGCATGGCAGCAGGAAGGGCTTCTGCCTTCTTCTTGACTTCTATGAGAGTATGGATGATACGCCACCATACACGGGGGTTGTCGATGTTCTTCAAACAATCCTTGAACGTCGCGATGATATCAGGTCGGAGCTCTGCCATAAAGTCAGATTGGGGGGCCTTGCTGTGAACGTCCTGCCACTCGATCTGGAGACCATCGTCGCCGATCTCCTTGGTGATCGCATTCAGGATCGCAGTGAGCGGCTCGTAGAGCACGTCCTCCACAGGAGGGTTCAGAGGGAGGTTGGCCCAGTGGCCCTCAACCCCCCCGCTCGTTGGGACATAGACGCCCTTCTTGATCAAGTTGTCCAATACACGAGCAGTGATATCTTTGAGAGGTTGCGTTCCGAAGAGGCTCGAAACGAGGTCGTTGGTGTTGCCGTAGGCATGATAGCGCATCTCCGATTCCACGGCTTGCTCGACTTCTTGAGTAGTTGACGATTGAACATTACTAAAGAAGTTTTCAGAAACGAATATAGGCTTTCGAGGAGTGTGCAGCAGAGAGTCCATACTGAAAGATGCGGGGAGGGGGTGCCGCTCCCATGGTGGTTTCTCGTCTGGGTTTTATAGAGAAAGTAGTTGTGGTCTCGAAAAGCGATGATGGAAGTCAACAATAAGGCCAATGTGTGGGGCAGTCGAGTGTGTGCGTAGACGAGTCAAGTCGCAAGGTCCACAGAAGCAACAGGCGGACTTGAGGCGGACAATGGCCAAACGCGATCACGTGGCTGTCGTACACCAACACGTGTTCGCGTTATCGCAGTTCCCCGGTCACCTCCGGTCATTCAACTTGGTTCATGTGGTCGATCGAACTTGCTTTGCCAGCGCGTTTGCTGCTCGTGAGTACTTGAGTGCCCGCTGTTCCCCTGTACGACTGCAGTTGATGGGTGCAGTTTCTAGACTAATTTACAGCGGAAGTAACATCAATCAGCCATTGACTCCGATGCGTCGCATCCAGTTACTAGCGAAGTCCACATTCGTTACTGGCATGCAAGTGGATGATACCACAACCTTGCGCACAGACTGCATGTGACAACAACATAACAATAGCTTACATACATCCGTCTTTTCTTGCCATTTTTCTTGCGACCATTGTGCCACCTCATGTCAATGCGGTCAAGTGCGACGTTGGCGGGAGCATATAGGCCGGACCAGACTAGACGAAGCTGCTTTCATAACCGAGAGAACCCATACTACTGAAGAACAGCACAGGAACTTAGAATGGTGACCAGCCCTAGTCAACAACGAGGAATCGGCAGGTCCGTCCTCGGTCATCCTTTGACGAAGTTTCATCACTTGGTCGAGTTATTCGGAGGGTTCCAAGATGCCGTTCAAGGTGCGCGTCTCAGATTAATAGTCGACGATGCCTCTAACGTACGTTCAGGCCACAAGGATCTATACGAAAAGGATATCCTCCATCGCAACGTAGGCCACAACAATATCTTATTGACCGGAGATCCGACGCCTGGACAACGTGCGTTGATCGTCTACCTAGACAATTCGATCGACATGGAAGATATAGCCTTCTACGATGACGAGCATCGCGTGAGTCTTCATCCGCTGGCCGGTCTTCACGCCTGACCAACTCCTCTAGGGCACTCCCGCGTTCATGAGCTACGAGATCTTAAACGGTGAACCACATTTCCAAGAGACGACGCCCACCCTGACCATGCCGGCTTTGACTTCTCTGCGTTTTGGTAAAAGATCTGCTACCGAAGAGGCGATATTCGCTATACCGACACCTTCAGACCGGAAAGAAATTCCTCACGATGCAGTCCACGATCTAGAGTCTTTCTTTTGGGTTTTCTGCTGGTTGTGCATGACCCGCGAAGGACCTGGAACGAAGCGAGCATTCAAACCAGAAGGCTTGACTCCGGAGGCTGTCATCAAGGCTCGGCACGCCCAAGTCGCCATCTTTCAAACGTTCGAAAATAGGTTTACCCCGTCTGAAAAGAAAAACACTTTAATGATCAACTCAGCGAGATTCCAGGAGAATATCATTGCGTCCTTTACTCCCTATTTCGAGCCGGCGAAGGAAGTAGCACTATATCTCTACTCCGTACTGCAGAAGGCTTATAGAGAGCGGAACTTCAACGGTCTTCACGACACTTTCATCCAAGTTTTTAAGCTTGCCGCAGAGACCCCAGATTTCAAAGACTGGCACATCGAGAAGTCCGACTATGAGTCCATGGAGGAAGCAGTGCGCAAAGGCCGGGAGAGAGAAGAGGATGTCTCTAACTCGCCCAAGCCGGAAAGGGCTGGAGTGATGGAAAAGGTCTCTAGAGCGACTGGCACGAAACGAAGCCGACCGAAGGACGAATTCGAGGCGATCCAAGAGAAGTCAGAGGATGAGGAGGAGGCGCCGGCATCCAGCTTACTATCGAACAGTCAAGGCCGCAAGAAGCGGGCGAATACCGCAAGTTCGTCGCGTGTGCCAGCAGGTATCGAGGCGGTCGCTGGAACGGCCGTGCAATCAAACTCGTCGTCGCAGAGAGCCGCAGGTGGACGGGAGAAATGCAAGACGTACAGCAAACGGAACAACCGTCGCTGACGTGGGTGCGTCTATCGTTCGGCTCGTAGTGTATAATCGTATCATACCATGGAAAATCACATCATGTCCACTCACTCCTGAAATACTCATAGCCACCTCGTACTGACCAGACTCAAGGCCCCATGGATGATACCTTCATCACTATCCTCATCAGCGTGCATTCTCCGGCCAATTCAGTGCATGGGCCCAACTTTAGCGGCGCCGCGAAACTGTTCCCACAATCAGTTGTATTCTGTGGGTACGACAATGTAATAATAGCATGCTGGAAACTTGTACTGCACTTCGCCATAAGCGTGAACGCGAGCAATACCATCACCACCGCTCACATGCGTAGAGATCGCTTTTCAGCCCATATCGCTCATTTCGCCGGGATTCTTTGAATGCGAAGTCCTCAAAGTGAGTTTTGTGTTCATAGGTTCAAACATAGTCTGCCATGAAATGCACACCGGACATTTTGTCTACGACAGGTTCATATCTGTCGCGCGCCATGCTTTCCAGATGTGAATAGTACGGCCGCGGATGATATCTACTTGCGCAACGGTGATGGAATGGAGAAGTACAAGTTCTCCCTCTTTGGAGTCCAGCAATCTTCATAGATCTCGTCGTGCCTGTGCGATTCGAATTGTGAAGATCTGTCGCCTTCCTTGACCGAACCTGATGTCGATAGAAACATAAAATCTAAAGGCTTAAGCCTTTGTGTCGCCCCTTGCGTGTCGATCGACGGCCGCGGCTTGAGCATGGTGATGACCCGCGTCTCCACAGTGCACACGGATCGTCGAGTGCCATGGTAGTTTGAGTATTGCATTCTCAGTAATTCTTTCCATTTGTCCCATAGAACGGTCCACAATGTATCGCTTCGTGGTTGAATCCTATCCGAGATCGGTAAATGCTGAGACTATAAGAATTGACGATGACTTGGGCGAAAGAGCCGGGATCCCAGCGAAAAGGGAGACACATCAAAGAATCCTCGAAGCGAAGGCTAGAGAAAGCTACAGAACTTATGCACGTTGATCAGCTGCGACACTAACGTTCCAGTGTGATTGGCATGTCAAAGTGTGAGGTTGGCTTTAGAGAACACCATCCATAGACAAAGCGTAGATCATGCTGCTTCCGAAGCATCTGACGAAGGCAGCGAAAAAGCTATATGTCTTAACTTCAACAAGGGTAAGTTTGACGCGCCACCAGGGAGGCCCTTGAATACTGCGAGAATATCAGGCCGAAGCTGGGACATGAAGTCAGATCGCAGGGCCCTGCTATCGATGTCGCGCGACACGATCTTGACCGGAGCGTCATTGCCGATCTTAGTGGCGCTCGAATCAAGATTGCGGTGAGCGGCTTGTGGACATCCTCCACATTTGGGGTCAAGGGGAAACCGATCCAGTGGATTTCGGCCACTTACCAGTTGAAACACAGACCCGTCCTTGAGTAAGCTGTCCAAGACACGAGCAGCCATAGCTTGGACATGTTTTTCCCCAAAGAGGGTAGAATGAGTTTATTGATATCGCCGCGGCTGTGGAATCGCATATCCATTTCCACGGCTTGCTTATCATCTGCAGTAGTCGAAGGTCGAATATTGCTAAAGATATCCTGCGTCAGGCTTTCAAGATAATGAGACTGCAAGGAGGTCACCGAGAGATGCGAAGGGTTGGCTCCTCCTTCATGATTTCTGCCATGGATCACATAGAGCAGCGGATGTGATATCGAGATGCGGTATCTGAATCGCTAACAATAGAGGGACGATGTGGTTGTGGACGAGTGAAAGCACAATCAAGTCGACTTCGCAGCCACAGACAATCAAGTCTGCTCGGAGACTACGTCATGGTGTCATACGCATCAGGCTCCCTAGCATTGCGTACGTTTTGCATTGATGTCAATCGTGGTGACCACGAGGCTTCGAAGCAAGGAGTCGCCAGATAGAGACACAATAAATAACTTAGCTTTGACTCTGAGCTTGGATTTCTACCTACCTCAGGCCTCAAGTCACAGCGATATAGGCGATGCCGCTCTCAAAATGACCGAAATCTTCGCAATCCTCCTCTCGCAGACCAAGAGCCGGAAAAGAGATGAAAAAAATGTGGAGGTTTGAAGTATGAAGTCGATCGACAACAAAGGCAGTAAGCGCGCGCGAACGCATGGAAGGCACAGGGTCGCGTGATCGCGTCTGGAGGTTGTGGTTATTGTTCTTGTTATAGATGTGGTCGCGTACCGTACCACAGCTTGCGCTTTGACTCCTTCGTTAACGAACAAATTCCGCTGTCCTCCTACGCTTTGATTTCTATTGTTCCTTGATAGGACTCGCGGTCACAACATATAAGAAGGATGGATTCCGGATCGTCGTCGTCTGCTCATCATCAGTATGCCTCCCCCTCTTCTCGTTAACACGCCGATTAAGTCGCTCAACTCTAAGGCCCACAGTGCCAACTACCATACCAATGTCGCAGATCAAGACAAGGCAGTCAGGCAAGAGATGCAATGTCATGCCTACGCGAACACACCCGACCTCATAAAGAAGCACTTCATGTCGGATTCCGAAGTCAACGAAGCCGTCGACAAAATCTTCACCAGTCTCGTCCAAAAGGGGATATACAAGCGTGGTACTGCTCGTCGACCCGGGTCTTGGACTGAACTACCCAGAAATCCCGATACAGAGGATGTCCTCTATGAACCGCTCACCGACATCCTCAACGCGATCACAGACACATGCAAAAAGACATGTACAGGCCGTCTCAAGCCTCAGTATGACATCATCTGGAGAGACGAGCACTCAAGAAATCCAGATTCCCAATTTTCGGTCAAGATGAGGCCCGATATCCTTGCGACTTTTGCAAAGACAGGCACCGTGTCGTGGCGTTTATTGCAGACGCTCATCGAGATCAAGAAAAAGAAGAACCCTGACCCAGCTGTCGTGCAGCTACTTCGATACGTCAGACACACGCTGCGAGAACAGCCTGACAGACGCTTCATGTATGCGATGGTCTTTTCCCAGTACAACTTGACGCTATGGCACGTGGATCGGACGGGTGCCCTAGCGTCGGAGGTCATCGACATTCACAAGGTCAGTGGGCATTATCGCTTACCGTGCTGTCGCCTAACATTCATACCCTTTGTGTACAGGCCCCGATTATGTTCATCTCCATCATCGTCGGCTTCCTGCTGAAGGATCCCGAGGAACTTGGCTGGGATCCCACTATGCAGATGTACGTGGAAGACCCAAATGTTCCCGGTCGGCGCGGCGGCGTTCCGTCGTATCTACTTGGCGAAAATAGATCTTTAGTTAACAAGAACGCCTATGAACGAATGTGGATAGTCGAAATGCCGGAGCCGGGATCGCCAACAGCTATTGAGAGATTTGTCTTATTCCGCGCTCTCAGCTTGGCCCGCAGCGAGATGCTCCGTGGTCGAGCGACTCGTATTTGGAAGGCATGGAAGTTGGAGGATATGGGCCGTCTGAAGCAAGAGCGTCCGGTGAGGCTTTCACTTGTACCTGGTCTTCCAAGTTCACCTTCGCTCACTGTCTCCCAGGTATACATATTTAAGGATTGCTGGAGAGATGAGCGCCGAGGCTTGGAGGGCGACCTCTACGTGAAGGCCGGTGATTGCGATGGTGTCGCTCATTATTACTCGCTCTGTACAGTGCAAATCGGTGCAGGCAAAAAGGACGACTGTACCTTCGATCTGATAAGACGGAACATCAAGCCGACGGGACTACCACTTGATTTGACGACGCAACAAAGTCCCCGGGCATCCGAGCCGGATGGAACAGAGGAGGACACCTACATACTACGATCCGTTAGTGATGATACTATACTGTGGTCCGAAGATCGCTTTGAGGCCGTCAACATTGTAGGCGAGCTTCCAGTGCCTCGCAATCGAGTGCATTCGAGACTGGTCATGCTCAGCTTCGGTCATCCTCTGACGAAGTTTTACCACTTGGTCGAGGTATTCGGAGGGTTCGAGGATGCCGTACAAGGTACGTTTCTTGAATATACTGTTGATGACATCTCTGATTTTCAGTCCAGGTCATAAGAATCTGTACTTAAAGAATATTCTTCATCGCGATATCAGCCACAACAATATTTTATTGACTGGAAATCTGACGGCTGGAAAACGTTCATTCACTATCGACTTGGACAATTCAATTGACATGGAAAACCATGTGACACTTCACGATGATCCGCGTAGTGTGCGTTTCTCAAGCAGCAAGACAACCTTCAGCTTCTCATTGGCTGTGGCTCCGAAGGCGCATTCTGGCGTATCATCCGGGACTGGAGTGACAGCAAACGGCGTCCTTTGTTGGTCCCGCTTGAGTCCCTTCGTGATGTTTTTGAGGCTCGTATGAACCCTGCAGTTGATCTCCCTGTGCAGTGGAACCCTGGTGTGCTACGAAAATATCACCCTTTCTCGCAGGCTATGCTGACTGCTGTCACTCCAGTGACATATTTACACACACGTCGACTGTGTCATGCTTTGCCCCGACGCTCGCTTATATCACCTACGCCAGCCGCGCGAGCTTTGCATCGTCCGTTCTCTGAGGATGACGTTGCTGCCGGCAAACATCATCTTCGCAGTCATCGTGCTGACAGCGTTAAGGGCCTCGACCACGTTGCCTATGCTGATCTGCTGGCAATCCCGAATGACACCCTTCGTGACTTTTGTCAGGCATGCATCGACCACATGGATGCACCACGAGAATGGCTCCTCACCTACATCGTTGCCATTCTCAAGCACGGACGCCCGGCCGACCAACCAGACAGTTATCGTGTTATTGGCCTGGAAAGCTGTTTTCTCAAATTCTTGACCCTGCTCATCGAATTTCGTTTCCGTGCTTGGGCCGAGGATGCCAATATGCTCCCTGCTTCACAAAACGGGTTTCGCCGTGGCTTCCGCACAAATAACAACATCTTCATCCTGCGGTGTGCTATTGATGAGGCGCGGCATCTCCATCGCCCCCTTTATACCGTGTTTGTTGACTTGACCAATGCTTTTCCTTCGACTGATCACTCTGCATTATGGTTGAAACTCTTTAAACTCGGTGGCGGTGGACCTCTATTTGACTTCATGCGGCATCTCTACGCTCATATGCAATATGTTGTCCGAGCCGACGGTGCATTTTCTGCACCGTTCATGTCAGCGCATGGTATTCTTGCCGGCGATTCTGCCTCACCCATGTTTTGGTTGTTATTCATGCTTGATTTGGCATTTCCCGATGATCCAGCCGACGTTTCCCTTGACGGTGTTCGCATCTCCCACCTTGAGCATGCCGATGACATCGTTTTGTTTTCCACTTCGCCGGACGCTCTCCAGCGTAAGCTGGACGCCTTGACTCGCTGGTGCAATATCAATTTTTTGATCATCAATCTCAAGAAATCAGTCGGCATGATTTTTGGCCCTCTTCCTTGCAGCCTACCTTCTCTTTTTGTGTATGGATCCATCCTGCAATGGACTTCGGAATACACTTATGTCGGTGTCCTCCTCTGTTCAACGAAGGCCAATATTTTTGCACAGCATTATGCTGAAAAGGCACAGAAGGCACAACGACTGGGAAACGTGGCGTTCGCACTTGACGACCTGATCGGCTCTTTGCCTGTGCGCGAAGGCCGCATTCTCTATACCGCCCGAGTCGACCCTCATCTCATTCACGGCTGCGACATCCTGCCCAACATCGATGACCGCTTGCTGGCTCCTTTGGAGCATGTTCAGCATACATTTATCCGACGTCTACTTGGTCTTTCTTCCCGGTCAATGCTTGCCTTCCTCTATACTGAGACAGGCTTGGAACTGCTGCGCTATCGCCGCGTACAACTTCTTCTCCGTTTTATTCACTACGTCTTGTTGCAGCCTCCGGACCACCTCGTATGTCATGCATTCCATGCATCTATACACCTTGCCACTACTGGCATCCCCGGATGGGCTTCAGATGTTCTCTTCGTCCTGCGCTCCCTGCCTCTTCCCGTCCATGTCACTCTATCCGAGTTATCGACAGCAGCACGAATACCCGACATTCTTGCACGCGTCACACAGTCCATGTGCACACACTGGTCTGCTCTCGTTGATGGTTCTCCTTGTGCAACACTTCTGCACGGACGTACGGAGATTGTGCATCGCGGCAATTTGCCTAGCCAGCCGGTTTTCCATTTCAGGCCTTATCTCCGGGTCCGCATACCAGCACACCGTGTCGCTCTCACCCGCCTTCTCCTCAGCGACCACCATCTTGCTTGTGAGGAGCTCCGTCGTCCTTCTGGTCACCAGCCTCGTGTCTTGCGATGCTGGCGCCTTTGTCGTTTCTGTAAACGTGCAGTGGAGACCCCCGAACATGCCTTGTTGGAATGCAGTGATCATCCGTCACTGTGCTCCCTTCGCACTGCCTTCCTCGCCCATGTTTCTATTTTTCTCGGTCCACAACATTCTCACTCGCTGTTCGGGTCTCACGATACACGTTCCATCATAAAGGAAATGGTGCACGAGCGCAGCATTCTCGACATGCTTGCAAAATTCACCTTCGACATTTTCGAAGTCTTTGCTGCCTCACCACTGTTTATTGATCCTTCTCCGCACATTTTGCATGTGGTATGTCTCTCTTTGCTGGTGTGCTGATTGGCCCCTCACACTCTTGTCATGTTTCTATGGGACGTTGTCTAGGTTTGACCCGTTCTCATCGCCACGGGGTTCTCGTGTGCATGGTTTTACCCTCATGGGAGGTTTTCCTGCCATGGGCTCTTCCCCGTTTGGTCGTGACCTGGTTTTCCCATTGCGTGGGTTTTGCCCTCATACAAGGTTTTCCCCCGCTTGGGTTTTTCATCGGGTTGGGGTGTCTGGTGGTGGCCTGGTTTTCCCACATACAGGTTTTTCCCTCACAAGAGGTTTTCCTCATGTGGGTTTTTCATCGGGTTGCCCGCGACACCGCTTCCTGTGTTTTGTTCCATTGGCTTATTGTATCTTGTATCTTGTGTGTCATCCTAGACAGCGATCGGAGTAGATACATGACTTGAGTGTACGTAGCGTAGTTTATGCCTGACTACGTAGTACGAACACCGCTATGTTCCGGCATGGGACCACTGCGGAATACACCTTCCTTCCTTCCTTCCTTCCTTCAATTTCTATTGGCCAGTGTTCGTGTCTCACCGCTACTGCTAGGGCACTCCCGCGTTCATGAGCTACGAGATTTGGCCCGGCATACCGTATTTCCAAAATATTGCTCCCACCAGTGACCCCACGGCTTTGGATTCTTTGTGTTTTGGAGCTGACATCGAAACGGCGGAACCTCCAAGCACGAAACCTTCAGATCAAAAGGGAATTCCTCACGCTGCAGTTCACGATCTAGAATCTTTCTTTTGGGTTTTCTGCTGGCTATGCATGACTCGCGAAGGACCTGGGAAGAAGCGAGAATTCAAAGCAGAAGGCTTGAGTCCGGAGGATGTCATCAAGGCTCGGAACGCCCAATTTGCCATCTTCCAAACGTTCGAAAACAGTTCCAGCATCCGTGACAAAAAGAGAGAATTAATGACCGACAAATCGACATTCGAGGAGCATATTCTTGAGTCCTTTACCCCTTATTTCAAGCCGGCGAAGGAGGTGGCACTATATCTCTACACCGTACTGCAGAAGGCTTATAGGGAGCGGAAATTCGACGGTCTTCACGACATCTTCATCAGAGTTTTCAAACTTGCCGCAGATACCCCAAAATTCAAAGACTGGCATGTCAAGAAGCCCGACTATGCATCCATGGAGGATGCAGTGCGCAAAAGCCGGGAAAGAGAGGAGAGTGTCTCGGATTCGCCTAAGCCGGAAGGGGCTGGAGCGATGAAGAAGGTCTCTAGAACGACTGGCACGAAACGAAGTCGACGCAGGGACGAATTCGAGGCGATCCAAGAAAAGTCAGAGGAGGATCAGGAGGAGGAAGAGGCAGCACCGGCATCCAGCTCACCATCGAACAGACAGGGTCGCAGGAAGCGGGCGAAGACCGCAAGTTCATCGCGTGCGCCAGGAGGCGCCGAGGCGGTCGCTGGAGCAGCTGCGCAATCAACCTCGTCGTCGTGGCTCTTCTCATGCCGCCCCTTAGTGTCGCAGGGTTCGCGCTCGCCGCCCCTGAGGCCGCAGAGTGTCGTTCTCGCCACTCTGGGAGCCGCCGTGTTCGTCCACCTCCATCGCCACCCAGCCAGCCAATCGTTACTGGTGGGCCACTCCGGGGAGATGTCGTTGAGGAACAGACTCACTCTGTGAGTCCATTGGTTATGTGACGTTCGCGCTGCCAGTCCACATGTTGAGGAATAGACTCGCTTTGCGAGTCCGATTGGGACATCTGCGAGGCGGTCACCCTATAGGTGTGCGCTAATAGGACCTAGTTGAATTTGAAATCGACCTAAGTACGTCAGCAAACAACAATAAATATCGGGCCGAGAATAAGCGCCCGAACCGTCGACGCGCGACACCACCGTGCTTCGTCGTCCTCGCCATCGTTCGAACCGTCGAGAAGCAGCGTACGGCCTCAATCAGATCTCCCAGAAGCAACACCCCTCGTGCATGGATCCCGAAAACCCACCGAAGCGCCGCCCCGGTCGTCCAAAGGGCACCCGCAACAAGGACACAGCGGGAGCTGTTGGCCGTCCCCCAAAGAACGGCGGACTGCCACGAAAGACGCAACGAGACGGCTCGCAGAGCAGTACAGCGGCGGCCAGCACCCCAGCTGCAAGGCCCTCGATATTGTCTTATTTTCGTGAGTGCCTTCTTTCTTTTTTCCCTCGTTCCTGGAGCGCGCGCTCAGTATGTCATCGACGCGCGGTTCGAAACGGACTTGACGGGGGCGCGTGTATACTGCATTTGGCATCACGCGACTGAGGATGCGGCTCCTTTTCTTTTCTTTTGAAGTTTTCGACAACTGACCAATATGACATTGCTTTTTCAGAGCCTGTAGCACCCATGAGCACGCCCTCTGCTGGGCCCTCAGTCACACCGGACAGTGTGAGGTGCGATGTCGAGTCGCCGGGCGCACGACCTGAACAGGTGGCGGCCTCGCCCGAGACGCGTGTGCCGGATTTGGCACCTTCGAATGTCCAACGAGAGGTATGTGCCACCCTCGATAGCCCTGGAGTTGACGATAAACAGCTGAGATAATTTTCTGCCTATCTAGCTCCCGGCACCATCAAGGACGGATGCCGCCAGAATCAAACGCTGCGATGCCGCTGGCGCGAGCAGTGTTCAGCAAGCAGCCCCGCGACCGGCAAGCGACGATATGTGTGGAGTCACACCCTGTCGCCCTGGCGAAGCATCAGAGTCCGGCTCACTGCCGGACTTGGTACCCTTGGAGGAATGCGGTATGTAACTCGATTTTCTGGGGATCATGGCGCAACTCACTGTCTCTCGTCCAGATCGAGATCAGGGACGGGAACGCACACGCGTTTCTGACAGCATCGAGAGTTCGCCTTCGGCAGCGCAGCCGCTTGGCTCAGTTGACGCACCTGGTCAGTTTTTCCTCGTTTTCAGGTGATCTCTGTATTTACTCGGCCTTTCCCCTACGGTCCAGCTTCTGGCGCAGCGCAGCCTTCCCGTTTGACCACAGCAACATCTGATCTTGGGCAACCAGCACCGACCGTGGTGACCAACTCTGCACCCACGAAGGTCCCGCATGGCACTGCTACTGCTACCCTGCCCATTTGCCTGAACCCAAGCCAGCAAGGTCGGAGCAGCTTTGACATCGATAAACGGGCCCTAGCGCCCAAGCCGTATGTTCCCGGCCCGACAGGTGCGCATTTATCATTTCTGACCTGCGCCTCGTGTACTGCGTATCTAATATGTCTTCAACCCCAGGCTCGAACTGGATGTCTGAGGAAGAAGAGGGTATCAGAAGTGTCCTTGGCGAGATCGAGGATGACGATGACCTGGAGCTCGAGTTTCGTATACTCCCTGATGACGACGAAGCGGAGGCGGCGACTTCGCCTTCACAGAACCAACCGGCCCCGCTTGCGAGCGCACCTGTGCCTCCCCGCCCAAAGCAAAGTCGTTCGTCGATGCCGTTGTGGCTCCAAGATGCATACCGCGAAGTGCGCGACCAGCTGGATGCCGAGATCAAAGCGAATGCTTCTCAGAAGCCGACAGTGTACAATGAAGGGCGATACATCGTCGGCGGGCCGATCTCCTACCAGCATGCAGCTACGAAGATGATCCTCTCACCTCGGGACTTTTTCAACCCGTTTTTCTTCGTGTGGTATCCCCACCTCCTTTCCCACGATGGGATTTTGTGCCCTGCATGCTTCAAAGCCGGCCGCAAACATCCGAAGTTCAATAATTTGAACAAGCTGCATCTGAATGGATGGCCGTCGTCGCCGTGACGAGTAGTTGATCTCGAGTACACGATTTTCATTGTCAGCCCTCGATATCGCTGCCCACAATGCCATAAATCATACCAAGGCTGGAGTCCAGCATTGCTCGACATTCTCCCTCCTGCGCTTGCAATGCAGTTCACGCACTCCCTCACATATCGGGGCGGACTCACCGACCGTGTTGTCTCTCTATTACGCTCCAGTTTTCGCAACGGCACAGGTCCTGGTGCATTCGAAGATATGCTTCGAAGCTTTCACCATCGGTACTTCGAAGGTCTCCAAGTCCAATGGCTTGAGCACATCAGATCTCGGCGAGATGCTCTCGAGGGTGGCCTTTACCGGGACAAGAGCACTGGCGAACTCTTGAGATATCCTTCGCTCGGTCAGTTCAATGATCGGAATGGCTATTCGGGCTTTGTACATGGGCGCAATTACTACCAGGCCTTTTACAATAATCTACTTGCGAAAATCGGACCGGCCATGGACCAACGTGACTCGATGCTCGGAGCTCGGTATCTAGCTATAGACCACAGCCACAAGGTATATATGCATCTTATTGGCAGCCCTCATTTACTCAACCAATTGCCAGGTCTCGAAACGACTCGGGAAGGTAGCTGGCGAATCTGTCTTTGGAGCACTGCATACCACGGTCAATGAGTACGGCGAAATTCGCCAAATGACCCTCACACCGACAAAGGCTCATGACCAGTGTATGCCAGCTCTCGCGAAGATTTCGGGCTCGCTTGATACCTACGGGCATGGTGATGTCGAGTTGGTATTCACCGACAACCCTAGAGGCGACAAAGCGGAGCTCGAGCGCATATTTCCTTATCTCCGCCATGATGTTCATCCAGTCGAAGACCGCACTGATCTCAAACCCCTCGCGTTGCCAGATAGCGGGTGGGAGATCTTTGTCTTGGCATCAGACTATCAAGTTCGAACACAAGTCAATCTCATTCTCGAGGAACTGAAGCTCCAGGAGGACGAGACCAGTGAATTGCATGTCGGATTCGACATGGAATGGCCCGTTGATCGGGAATCCGGTGTGCGCCACCGAGTGGCCGTCATCCAAATTGCTTTCAAACAGAGTATCTTTCTACTTCAGGTATGTCCCAAGTTCATTGCCGTTGGTGCAGAGTCTTACTGACAGTCACGCTCAGCTCCATCACTATCTTCGTAATGGCTTTCTCCATCTTCCACCCATCCTTCTCACTTTCCTATGGTCTTCTCGCATACGCAAAATTGGTGTCGGTGTAAAAGGTGATCTTACGCGCCTATACGATGACTGCAACATGGTTCCGTCGAAGGATGCACCGTTTTCGGGCGCCCTGGATCTCGGTGCACTTGCAAAGTCAAAAAACATCACCCCACGTGCCAACCCATCGCTCGTTGATCTCACGGCCCGGACCCTGCATCGTCAGCTTGCCAAACCTGAGAGCATCAGAGTTGGCCTTGGATGGAAGAATACAACACTTTCACAAGACCACATCCACTATGCCGTGCTTGATGTTTATGCATGCTGCGCCATATTCGAAGCCTTGAACACTTCTCCTGACATTGGTCAAGACATCACCGAAGATTCTCGTGAGGGCACTGCCGTGGACCTCATGGCGCGGGATGGATCTCAGGTCGTCGCACGTGGTCACTTGCTTTCCGAGCGGCCCAAGCAGATGAATGGCGTAAATGTTTCCAAGACCCGTGCTGTTGTTCGCATTTCGAAGATTCTCGTCCCGGGCTATATCATCCCACCCGATCTTGTCCGGGACGATGAGCCCATCACGTTGCGAGCATTCACGCAGAGCTCCACCCTTCCGGCAACACTACTTTGGAAGTTCAAGCAGCTCCGTGCATCGGCAGCTTCGGAAGAACCCTCGGACACAGGCCATCTTGCTACACCGTCAAACCCTCAATTTGACAATAGCAACAGCATTAGCTCAGCAGCGCAGCAGCTCCCAGCTCTCACTACGGTGCCTCCTCCAGATGCAAGCTCTTCGTCAGATTTGAGAGCACCTGGTGAACCATCCGATGATGTCAACCATTGGTACGATGCCACGGAGCTTGACCCTTCAATGGAACAAGGCATGGAACAATCAGAGGCAGATCCACCTTCACATGCACGAGCTGCACAGCTACTCCAATACATGGATACTCATCCGTGCGATGGCTTGAATGCTATTCGTTCTCGTGTTCTCGGCGACATATGGCACCTGATGGATCAATTCAAAATTTCTGTTCATCATGGCTTGCGACGACCATTTGCACGTGCGCTGCGAGATGCGCTGTTCATCCCAGACTCTGAGGATAAAGCAGCAATAGAGGAGGTTCTGCGGAAGAGGGGTGTATCCTTTGATGCAGTATTGCTATCGCATCCAGAATGGATCTTGTCTCGCATGAAGCGTGTCGTACCTCAACCAGACATCCTGATCTCACGCGTCGTGAAGGTCCTTACCACGTTTGGACCACTGAAGGATGCCACGACGGGTCAGCCTCTATTGAACGATGGGGCATGGGATGCATGTGATAATGTGGTGGAGAATCTGAGACGAGGTTACTATACAGATCCACCTGGATTGCCTCTATACTATGTGCGAGGCAAGGATCGTGATGGCCTGAACTTATATCGGAGCTTGCGGGGGACCAATCACGTTGAGGGAGGTGTCCATCAAAATGTGATCCGGAACTTCAGCGCATTCAATGCCTCGCCGCAATTTGCCAACAACCTACTTCGAGATTACCGGTTTGTTCATAATCTGCAGGTGCGAGAGCTGGCAGCCCCCACTTATTATACCATGTCTGCTTACTTTCAGCATTTTTAGGTTGGGACATTCAACCGTACAGGTCAACGGTGGCAGGGATCGTACGATATCCTGATCCTAAACCGGATCTCATTCCTTGAGTCTCTCCTTGAAGATGTCATGACATACCCGCCCGGTAGCCGGCGCGATTGGGTAAATGGTTGGGACTACGAGCCAACGAAAGAAACATTCGGCATCCTCCCCATCGCAGATGCCACCAAAGCTGCATATGGCATGCTCAGCTACGATACCGCAGTCAGCGCGGAGCCTGGCACTCGACATCAATGGTTAGCAAAGGCTCAGAGCACGCGACATGCTATCCTGCCTGTCCATACTGCAGAGGAACGGGCACTGTTCCGCTTGCTAGCAAGTGAAATGAATGGTGTCTTTGCCGGCAGGCGGAACCCCAACTGGGTTGCTGTTTCTGCCCGCTGGTCCGGTTCTTGCAATGGCAAGACTATATTCTATAAAGTTCGTGATCTCAATCTTACCTACAGTATAATCTAACAACTCGTCCTTCGATTGGCAGCTCCCAGAGCATCTCAAGAATTACTACAAGTCATGGACAGAACATCGGAACGAACACAACTCTGTCGAAGAATACCGAGATGCATATCAGCGCCTCCGATCTTCGCTCGCTCGAGAGATCAAGAACTTACCCGGCATCCCATCACGTCACCCGGCATCCCTTGCATCCGAAATCTGCCCACCGACTGCTCCGCCAACGGTCGAGGTCACATCTTGGGATGTCTCAAACCTTCTCGGGGAGCTCAGCATACGACAGTCAGTAAAGGAGTTTGGATATATCACGCACCCGTCGACTGCTGCCGTCGCCACCTCAAGCCGCACCAAGCGACCATATTCCGATGTTGCTACCAATCCAACGTCTCTTGCATCGGGATCCATGCCAGGCACATCGGGATCTGGAATCCCGCCAGTCGTCAAGAAGCGCAAAGCGCGCTGCTGTGTGCATTGCGGAAGATCGGACTGTTTCGAAGGTGAGCATAAGGCCGTCCCCGTTTGAAAGCGTACGGACTCACTGGATGATTGTGCAGTGCTCAAAATGTGCTCGTACTGACTGCAATGGAGTCCACATCAATAAGGCATGCCAATACTTGCGGGTACGTACCGAGAATCCCCATATGAATCTGGTGGGCTCGTATTGACCGACAACCGACGTGCCGCAGTGCAGTCAGTGTGGCCGCGAGGACTGCGCAGGCCGAAACATCGAAGCACGCTGTCAACACATGCAGGGACTCACCGTGCAATAAGCTCCCGCGCAGCGAACGGGGACAGGGTAGTGGCGAGACCGAGGGGGTAGAGATTAGCGTGCTGATAGAGAACGCGCTGCACATTCTCGCTAGCATTCAGTTTGCCGTCGTTATTGTACTCGATGAGCTCGCAATAAGCTGCTCAATTAATTGTCTTCGAGAGATCTATCACGCGCACATCAGTGTCAAGCATCAGGGCAATCTGTCAGATTAAAGATCCCGATGTACTGCGAACCGGTCTGGCAGCGTTTGCCGGCCGTTGTTTACGTGCCACTTTAGCCGAGGTTGCTCGCCCAACTCGAATCCATACACAACTCAACCCGCCGTCCTCCGTCCTCCGTCCTCCGTCCTCCTCCCCTCCCTCCCCCTCATATTAAATAATTAATTCGATCTGCCTCCGTTTAGCCCACCTATAAACCTATTGCCATCTGCGACGGTGCTCAGGCTCATATGTTGACGAATAGACTCGCTTCGCGGGTCCGCTTGGGCATTCCACGTTTCGCTGGTTCCTTGACGAACAGACTTGCTCTGCAAGTCCATTCCACCCATACCACGAGACGCCACGCCGCCGCCAGTGCCGCCACCCCGCGCTACGCGCGACGCGGCGGCCTGCCTGCATCTACATGCTTCTGCTACGCCTCGTCGTCCACACCGTCTTTTTCGACATGTCGCCTCTACGTGTCCTGCGTACCATACCACTATCGCGCCCCTGTTGCATCCCAATGCTCCTATGCCTGACGTGCCGCAGGTTGCTTATGTAATGTATCGATTGCCGACATGATTCGGGTTCTTGTCAACTTCCACTACTGTTCGACTGCCTTCGCTGCAGGTCTATGGCTCCACTCTACAGTGGACTTCCGAGTACACCTACATTGGTGTCATTCTGTGTCCTACGAAGTGCGACATCTTCCTAGCGCACTCTGCTGCTAAGGCACAGAAGACATGGAATCTGGTGAATGTCACTTTCGCACTAGGTGGCATGATTGGTTCCCTACCTGTCTGGCAGGGCCGTTTCCTGTACACCGCGTGGGTCGACCCTCACCTCATTCATGGTTGTGACATTCTCTATTGCTAGGTCTATCGCGGTGCTTCATGCTCATCTTTCTGTTTACTAAGACTGGGCTCGAGTCGCTGCAATCTTGTCAACAACTGTCCCTGTGTGATGCTCCTTTATGGCTGCACAGAGATTGTGTCATGGAGAACGTCCCTCCCAATGTGTCTTCTTCTTCCGGCCATACCTCCGAGTTTCTATCCCTGCTCATCGTGTTGCACTTATGCAACTCGTACTCTCTGACCACCGTCTCGCCTGCGAAACTCTGTGACATCAGCAGCCCCGCATTCTGCGCTGCTGGCACTTATGCCATTTTTGCTGGCGAGCTTTCGAAACACCTGAGCATATCCTGCTCGAGTGCGACCATCACCCGTCTGTGTCGTTGCTGCACGCAAACTTTTGCGTGCGCTGCGTGAGTTCCTCCGTCCAGACATGTACCATGCCATCTTCTGCATGCATGACTGCACCTTCCTCATGCGTCGCCTGTGACGTGAACGCCGCATCCTGGATGTGTTTGCAGAATTTGCATCCGAAGTTATGCAGCTGGTTAATGCATGGCCATTGGCGGTCCATCCGTCAGCGCAGGTTGTTCCCTCGGTGCGTTGGCCCTTGTCTTGTCGTGGGCTCGTCACTCACAAGCGTGTCTCTATGGACATTGCTCAGGCGTGACACATCTCCTTGACCTGGTTTTCCCATCGCAACGGTTTTTCCCTCATTTGAGGTTTTCCTTGTATGGGTTTTTCATCGGGTCGGCCTGGTTTTCCCATCGCTACGGTTTTTTCCTTATTGAAGGTTTTCCGTGCATGGGTTTTTCTTCGGGCCTCGTTTTCTGTTTTCTACTTATTTATTCTAGGTGATGCTGTCCGCCTGAGCAGTGATCGGAGTAGATACACGATACGCATGTCTGTACGTAGTCTGTGCCTGGCTGCGCGGCATGCGGGCCGCTTTGTTCCTCATTGGGACCGCTGCGGAATATACTTCCTTCCTTCCTTCCTTCGCGGAGAACTGCGGGTGGAAAGAAGAAGCCCAAGACGTATAGCAAGAAGAACAACCGTCGCTGACCTGGGTGCGTCTAGACTTTGGCTCGTAGGATCTGACTGTATCATACCATGGAATATCGCATCATGTACCCCATTTCTTGTATATCTATACCCGCCTTGTACTTCTTGTTGCAATTTCTCGAGCATGTTGTTATTACACTGTAATACCCACAGAATACCTTGATTATCGTTCATGCTGGATGCTGCCAGCCCCTGCAGTGCTTCAAGGCAATCGACGATTCTCCATACAGTCTCAAGATGGTACGTACAGTAACCTTGCTGGCGGATCTTGCGGTGGACAGCGGCTGTACAGCAACACTCGGTTTTCGGGCTGGATCCTACAACTGGTCTTACATTCCAACGGTTGGTACACTATCGACACTTACATGTTGATCGCTCAGTCCTTCATGACTACCGGCATCGCAAACCCATTGTAATAATTCGGCATCCGCACCACAGGCAACCCCCTCTGGCCGGGTCGATGGAACGGATTCACCGTCACCGGATGCGTGCGCTGTTTCTTCGCAGCAGCCGCATACTCCGGGAATGCACGGAACTGCGCCGCCATGCTCGCGAACATGCGCGGCAGCGAATCGGAATTGACCGTCGTGTACATGGTCTGCTCTGCGTAGTCGGTGACCGCGAACGGGATATTCAAGCTGTGAAGATGTCAGTCCGCGGGAAGGCGCTCTCGAATATGCGACGGGCTTACATGTGGCTGAGCTGCATGGGCTCGCTCCACGTTGTGTAGCTGAGCAACCCGGCGTTGAGGCCGAGCAGCGCGTCCGGTCTCTTCTTCTCGTCGATGATGTCGTGGCGGGACCATGTATCGCTGTCTCCGCCGAGACGGATCTCAATCGAACCGCCGCCGGTCTTCTTGGGTGCGGTATACGACCACACGATATCTCGTGTCGCGATCGATTGAGGGAAGTCCTTACGGGCCATCTGCACGAGATCATACGCCGCCTTGCCATATACCACGAAATCGATATGGGTGTTCGGCAGCAGGAGCGCGAGCTCGGAAAACCTGTGAGAACTTGTGAGGTCGTATCTTTCTCCTGACAGTGTGACTTTTACAATGGCAGGAAATTGAGCTCAACCTCAGCTCCGATGTAGTGGACAAGCAGGCGCTGCTTGGCGGAGCCCTCACTCTGGTCTGCAAGCTCATCCTGGTCTACAAGCTTCAAGACATCGTTGAGCAGGTAGTATGCGGTCAGCGGAAAGTCCATAAGCAGGGCTGCAGGAGAGGCGAGCGGGAGTCCCCGCCACTCGTACCACGACCTCCAGTCCTTGATCTGCCCAGGCTGCGGCCGCGCGGGCACATCGCCATCAAAGAACAGTTTCGGGACTAACTCATCTTTCTCCAGCTTCCATGCCTCCACGTCGGTGGGCCACGCGTCGCCGAGCATGACTTCGCCGTGGATGTACTTCTCGCTGCCGCGGCGGTATGGCGCAAGCTTGCCCTTGCGGGTGGGGAGCATGCCGGGTAGCATGCTGGAGTTGTGGTCGTGCGGGCGCAAACCCCCTGGAATTGACCAATATCCGAACGAGGGGCCTGAGCCCAAGACCTTTAGCTTTGCTTTGATGATGTCGTGGTTGCAGGTGCCGTCCGTCTCGATGCGCATCCACGGGAACTGGGTCGTTTCGGCGCGGAAGTAAGGGGTGCGCTTCATGTAATCCTGCAAATAGAACAGGATCGGCGACATCACGATTCTCCGGCGGAATAGACGAACCTTGTTCAGGGCGCAGAGCTCTTTGTGCGGTTGCGCTCTCGCGACCCGGCTCTGTTTCCAGTCTTTGACTTGACACTGGCAAATTGTTACTGTCGACGTCACTCGTATGGCTACTTGTAGAACGAGCGTACCGTTTTTGAGCAGTACACGACGGCTTTACAGCCTCCTGCAAATACTGTTCATGACTACTTTAAAAGCGGAATGTATTCCAACTGACCACACAACATAGGCTGAGAGGCTACCATCATTTTAGTGAAAAAAGCCCTTGAGATGGGTGCGTACCTTCCAATCATTTGTCTGTCTGTCAAAGCAAGGCTGCGAACAATGCAGGCACTAACGACGCAGCTGCGTGATATCTTCTCGATCGCGCCTCAAGTGAAAATTACTCACCAGCGGACCCACACCGAAATCTAGCTTCTTCAACGCCTTCTCATCTCCACGTTTCTCGGCCTCTTCCCACTCCTTCGCACCTTTATAGTGGTGCGTGAAGGTTTCAGGCCCGCCGATACCAGAGATAGACGACATCTGGGCCATCATTTGCTCGAGAGATGGGCCGGACATATTGCTGCACCTTGGTATTTCTCTTCTTGTCGATTTGCTAGGTGAAAGACGATGACTGGGAAATTGGAGAAATGTCTTAGGTTCAAGAAGCCTGGTCCAAGCGCAGAAAACTTTGCAGGCGACGCCCACAATGAAAGCTAATTCTAATCACGTCGCGATCGAAATCAGATCGCACGTGAGCGCGTCGCGTCGCGTATATTGGTCCTCCGTCTCTCCACTGATGAGTAGACTCGTCCTACAATCTCCAACAGATAGATCCATGCCTCATATCCTGCAGTGTCAATTCAGCGTCATCATGGGTAAAGGGAGAAAACGAAACACGTCAATCATTGACGCCACCGCATCAAAAGATCCACGTTCGGATTCATGAATGATAGATTTAAGTACACTGTAATGGTTGAAATACGTAGTTTGTTATTGCTGTTTGCAGAAGTGTTTGCCACAAGGCGCGACGCGTCAAAAGTGTCCACACGCGGCTCCTGGCGGCCCCCGCAAAGATATTGTCGTAGAGCTTGAACCACGTACCGTAGACAGAAACCAATGACAGATTCTTGTTCAGAAAATTCTGCTCGTTTTTCTGATGCTCTTCGCAGTACGGTTAGACCGCTTTTCGACTTTCGGGTCTCGTGGGCGAAAATGCTCGATATCTCGAGAACGAACATAGCTATGGACAAACGGAGACCATGAAACGTCGAAGAAAAATCACATCTACATGTGGGTAAAGTTTCGTGAATTTAGGTGCAGTCGTTGTGTTGCAGTGTGCCCGTGTCCTGCAACCGCGCAGTGGCCTGCATGTTACCAAAACGGTATAATGCGTGCAGGACGCGGCAATTGTCTCTTGCTCTCGTACACATGCCTCGAGGTCACAAATGTTCCGAAGATCTGAGCTTCACCATCGTTCGCATGCTCCCGAGATTGTCTTATGACGACATCTCAGCTTACACTGGCCTTAGTAACCGAAAAATCCGGGACATTCACTATCGCTGGCGGCGTACTGGACTGCCGTGGGCTGCACGGCCAACTCAACGAATGGGCCGCCCTCATGCTCTCAGACCCGAGCTTATCCATGTAAGTTCTGAACACTTCTCAAGGCTTCATCTGGCTAATGAAGCTGTAGTATCTGCACGGCCTCCTCGCACGAAGTTGTGATACATATCTCGACGAAATGCAGAGCGCCTTGGCGAAGAACTGTGGGGTGCAAGTCTCGATGGCATCAATTTGGAGGTCATTAAAGCGGTCCAACTATACAGTGAAAAAGGTATGTACAGTCCCCAGGTGCTTCAAGTGGATCATACGAGATAATGCTGCTACAGGTTACCCGGATAGCGATAGAGCAAGATGCTGAGAAACGAGCCACGTACATGTACCGGATCGGCATGCTGTATTCAGCCGAGCAGCTGGTCTTTGTTGACGAGAGTGCAGTTGACCGGAGGACTCCCACCCGTCTAATGGGATGGAGTGAGAGAGGCACTCGAGCCATGAAGCGGAGTTTCTTCATTCGGGGGAAACGGTAAGTCAATCAGTCATTGTTACATTCTTAGAATTCACAGCTTGTAAATTTCAAGATACTCCCTTCTCCCCGCCATCTCACTAGATGGAATTCTGGGGCTCGACATCCTTCAAGGCTCGTTTACGGCACAGACCTTTGCGACATTTGTGGATGGTCTATTGGACCAAATGAACCCTTTTCCTGGCCCGAACTCAGTCCTCGTAATGGATAATTGTGCGATTCACAAATCAGAGGAAGTACGGCAAATGATTGAGGACCGGTACGCATCTCTTACTTCTTATGAGAATGTATTGCTTAGCATTGCTCATTTGCGCAGTGGTATGCGATGCGAGTTTCTTCCCCCCTATTCTCCTGACTACAATCCGATCGAGTTGGCATTCTCTGCCGTCAAGTCGAATCTGCGACGCCGTAGTGCTGAGATCCGTGCGCTGATGGGGCTTCCTGATGATGACGACATTGATGTCCGTCTACTCCTCAATGATGCCGTCTACTCTATTACTCCTGCTCAAGCTGCGGGATGGTTCCACCATTGTAATTACATATAAAGCAATGATTATTTGAGTCATTAAAATGTGAATAATTGACATGGGTATGTATAGGAAAATGAGGCTATCAGGTCGAAATTCAGATGGTATCTGCTAGTAGTGTTTAGAAGTAAAGACGAGGTCGCTTTGTGTGACGATTTTCGGCACGCAGCTGCTGAATGATATCGTTTGTATCCGCCTGTGCATATCTGACAATAGACATGGCGTGACCGATGGGCATGTGCGGCGAAAACATCTGCACCAGTTGTTCTGCGCTCTTGATCGAGCGCTCATCTCCTAATTCAATGATCCTCTCAAAACCAGCGTGCTTGAAAAGCGGGGCATATTGCGAGAAGTTCTGCCCGTCAGATCCACGTCTTGATGCGTCAAGTTGCCTGAGCCATTGCTCGATTGTTGGAAATATAGTAGGGTCATATGCACTTATGTCAGACGGCAGGTCATCGGAGCTATTATGAGCATCGCGCTTCGGTGCTGGGTGCTCGAGAGAAATGCCTGGATATGGTGGATATGATGGATATGGCGTAGGCAATGGCATGTATGGATAGGGTTGCATAGGAGGCAGCGGCACTGGATACGGATGATAGCCTTGTGGAATAGGAAATGGGAATGCACCGCCAGACGGACCCGGTTGACCGTAGCCCATTGCTGCAAATGGAAATTGTCCATATGCCCCAGGCGGAACCGGTAGACCAGATGCAGGGTTATTTGCAGTATGCTTCGCATGCATATCTTGTGCTTCCGAGTCGGGTACTGGTGGTGTCGACTTTGGCCTTTTTGTGTCGGGTTCGGGCAATGGAAGGGGATCGAGAACATCAACTAACTTCGCTGGAAGTTCCTTCAAATTTGCTTGTCGCATTGACTGCCACGATGGATCAATATCTTCGACTGACGGAAAAAATATGCCAGGGCATGGCACATGACTCACAATCAGCAACGCCCATTCACTAAGCAACTTCACCGTGAGCGTCGCGTGGTCACCATTCCGTTTGACCCAACAGGCATGATTCGCATGCTTTTGACACGAATACTGAAGCTGAAGAGAAGAAAGCCACTTCGTCGCACTAGAGCCTGTACCATTGAGTGCGTCCTGGTCCACATCGTCCTGTGCGCGCCGTGCGGCGTTCTTGCCTTTTGCAGGTGACAGCTGTCAAGACAGATGAGAAAGCTAATTCATCGCATAATCCTGAGCATGAACTCACCTGTGACTTTCCCTTAGCCAATGCTCCTATCGCATCATGAGAGCCCCCTTCAGCTGTTGCTTTCTGTAAAAGTGTGATGTGGAATGGCTTTTTCGAGCGGCTCTTAGAGGCTGCTTCAAGTCCTTCAGCAGCAGAAGAGAAGAAACGCTCGAGATTTGCAGCAGAAGCGAGTCGACGGGGTAGATCATCCTTTGTATCGGACGAGAACTTGTAGGATAAGTTCAGCTTCTCGGTGCGGAGGTTCATCATCTGACCAATTCCATCGCAGAAGTCCTCCCAATCTATGTCGGACCTCACTGAGATCTCGTCAAGGGTGCCTTGTACTGGAACACGCAGGGTAATCGTGAATACATGCTTCCTGTCCTCGATGCCGCTAGCGCTTTCCGCTGACTTCTCAACCACATTCTCATGATCTGTGACTGCTATAGCATCGGCAACTCATCAAAGATCAGCATCGACATCAATTGATCGAAACGTACCATCGTATACAGGCTGCTGATCATCGACTTCCTCCTCGTATTCCGGCTGATCATCCCTATCATCAAAATAATAGGTGTCATCAGGCTGCACGACCTCTTGTATATCCCAATCTGCTTCTTGATCCACTTGCGCATCCTCCACATCCTCGTCTTCAACATCCACTGGCGGGGGAACAGTAGTACGGCGATAGGCAGACTCCTTGAGTCCCAGCAGCAGATCAGCTGCACTTGCATCCGAAGGCTCTAAGGTCCGTTGACGAGCATGTCCGGCAGGAGTACGACTGACTGCGCCATTCACAGTAGCAGTCAAGACAGGTGTCGGAGGCGTTTCGGGGGGGTGTGTGAGCGCAGCCGCAAAGGTTACCTGTGACTCGGTCCTGGTATTGAGGCCTTTGGCGGGCTCAGACGCAGCGGCCATTGTTGACGCATACACACGTCGGGGCTTTATCTTTTTCTTCTGCGAGTTTCCGCTTCCTCCGTCCTCCGTTGACGTTGACGGTCCAGGTGTGACTTCGGTCTGATTCTTCGGCGGACGCCCAGGTCCTCGCTTCTGCTTCTTCTTTGGAACAGCATGAGGGGTGGTAGTGTTTTCATCGATTTTTCGGGTATTAGAACGAGTGGAGCGAGCGTGATTGCTCATGGAATAAGATATAGTCAAAAGGCAAATGAGAGTAGAGTGTAAAAAGGTGGCGCGCGGTACGCGGCCTCGGTCCGACCATATTGGGACAGAGCTGCGCGGCATATGCACACTGCAACACAACGACTGCACCTAAATTCACGAAACTTTACCCACATGTAGGTGTGATTTTTCTTCGACGTTTCATGGTCTCCGTTTGTCCATAGCTATGTTCGTTCTCGAGATATCGAGCATTTTCGCCCACGAGACCCGAAAGTCGAAAAGCGGTCTAGCCGTACTGCGAAGAGCATCAGAAAAACGAGCAGAATTTTCTGAACAAGAATCTGTCATTGGTTTCTGTCTACGGTACGTGGTTCAAGCTCTACGACAATATCTTTGCGGGGGCCGCCAGGAGCCGCGTGTGGACACTTTTGACGCGTCGCGCCTTGTGGCAAACACTTCTGCAAACAGCAATAAAGGTATTCTCCAAGAATTACCACCAGCAAATCACAGGCCCACTGCCGTCCGCAGCGCCGCAAAGTTCGGCGTGCCGAGGCCAGTCACCTGCAGTCCAAACGTCAGCAAATCGTCAAACCAGAAATGACCAGAACAGAGCACTCACAGGATCCCATCCGGCCCTCGCCGGGAAGCCATTCGTGCCGCACCCGGGATTCGACCCCGTCGTCACATCATTCAGCGCGCCCGCGCCCGTCGAGTACAAAAACGGGTTCAAAAAGCCCAGCGGCGGCTTGCCCGCAGCAATGAGCTCGCCGTTGAGCAGCGCGACCACGCTCGCGAAGATGGGGCTCGAGCAGCTCGTGCCGCCGACGAGCCCGAACTGCTGCTGGAACACGATCTCGACGTTGTCGCCCTGCGCGCTGACGTCGGGGAACGCGCGCCCGGCGCGGTTGAAGCGCCCGCTGTTCGTGCTGCCGAGCGCGCTGAGGTACGCGGAGACGGCGCTCGCTTGGTACGACGGCGTCGCGAAGACGTTGGAGAAGCCGCCTGAGGAGAAGGACGCGGATGTCTCGGGGACGCCGGTCGTTGCGCCGACGGAGGTCAGGCTGCAGATCGATGTGTCAGTGCGACCTGCGGAGGAATGGGAGAACGTACAAGGGGCAGCCCGAGGGGAAGGTCGGGACGAAGGTGGAGCAGCTCCCGGACTGCGAGCCCGAGACGCCGCCGTCGCCCGAGGAGAACAGGATCGACGTGCCGCGCGCGCCGAGCTGCGCGTACGCGTTGCAGAGGTTGTTCGCGAGCGAGCTCGAGATCTCGTTCTCGTTCGAGCCGTAGCTCGTCGTGAGCACCTGCGGCGGGCTGCTCTCGCCGAGCAGGAAGTTGATGATGTCGAGGAAGCCGAAGACGCCGTCGCGCGTGTTGTCGCCGACGGAGATGAACACGACGGGCACGTCCGCCGCGACGCCGATCGTGTACTGCGTGTCGAGGTCCTGCGCGCGGCCGTGTCAGGTCTGCGCAACGAGAGGAGACAGCGCGACTCACAGCCTCGATGCCTGCCTGACTCTCTGATTGTGAGTTCGAGCCGCCGTCGAGCGTCTGCAGCGTGAAGCCCGTCGAGGCCGGGACATTCGTCGCCAGGTTCGACAGGAACGTCTACCCCACACAACGAAGTCAGAATCACCACACCCGTAGCACAAACAAACCGCACCCGCAGATCATTCTGGTTCGCGAACTGGTCGATGAAGCCGGACACGCCGAGCTCGTTGCCGCTCGGGTTCGACGACGACGTCGGAATCCCGTACAGCGCCTGCAGACACGCGGGCGTGATGACAGACGAGCACGACGCGGGCACCGCGTCGCTCGTGAGGTTCACCGCGGGCGCGACGCCCTTCGGCAGCGGAATCGTGACGAGCGGCTGCCGCGACAGGTGCAGCGGGAACCTGCACTCCATCAGCCTCCCCCAATCACCTCAAACATATAACAAGGCGAAAACACGCACGTCGTGGTGGGGTGCACAAAGTCGAGGTGGCCCTTCAGCGCGGCCGGGATCGAGTACGCAAGCGTGCGCACGGCAGCCTTGCCCGTCGCCTCGTGCGTGAACGTGCTGAACTGCGCGTCGAACGCCCTGTCCGCCTGCGCGACAGTGAGGTCCACCGCGAGCCAGTCGCCCGCGGGCGAGAGCGGCGTCGCGCTGAGGCCCTGCGCCGCGAGGAACGCGTGCACCGCGTCGAGACTTTCTTGCTTCGGCGCGACGAACGCCGCGGCCTGCGCTCATCGGTACAGGTGCAGGGGGAGGAAGGGAAAGGCGCACCTCGTCTTTGGACAGGAACTGGCCGTACTGCGCGCTGCTCGGCGTGCTGACGGCGTAGAGCGCGTCCTCGAGGCCCTGCGGGTCGCTCGGCACGAGCGCGAGGCGCAGATTGATCTTCTGCGCGGCGGGCGCGGGCCCGTTCTGCACGAAGCCGGGCGGGGGGCCGTCGCGCCGCTCGTGGACGCGCATGTCGCGTGCGCCGAGGGGCGTGGTGTGCGCGAGCGCAGTGAGGGAGAGGAGTGCGAGGATGCTGCGCATGGTGGGGTGTGCAGGGACAGGAGACCGAGTTGCTCGCCTCTGCGGGTTAGAATTGTTTGCGGCTCATTTTATATGGCCGCTGGCGCTTTGTCAGGGCGGCGGAGACATTGCTGGATGCTGTTGCGAAAGCAGGCAGAGGCAGAGCGCGATAAGCGGTCAGGCGAGCATCTGGGACTGGTCGACGCGAGCCGCATGGTAAGCGTGGGTGCGCATTTTCCATGAGATGGAAAAGAAGCAAGCCAGGTGAGATACGGACTGGTGGGCGGGCGACCGGCTCAGGTCGACGACGTCAAGGAACAGAGAAGGGCATGGTACGGATTGAACGATAAGGCTGCTTGACAGAGGAATATCTGTGAAAAACGCATGGTCGTGCGTCCTGGAGAAGGAGAGCACGAGGAAAACCGGCAGCCGACGTTGAACAGGTACAGAGCTCCTCGAGGACTCACCTTCCTTGAGTCAAGCCAGATTATGCCAGCCCTAGTATGCTGGAAGAAGCTGAGGACCACCGCACGAGCAATGTGCTTGACCCAGGAGTCAATCTGCTGTGGTCTCGGTGGCTATTTTCCTCGCGATAAGAGCTAAAATCGCATGATGCATGTCGAGCAAGTCTGGGGATGTGAGAACAAAAGCAGTAAGCCATACACAGTCGCTGATGACTGATGTACGTTCGGTGGGTACATCGCGCCTCTAAAGGTGAGCGAGGGAAGCCTGTCAAGGCGCGGTGCCAAAATACGACGATATCGAACCTACCGCTAGGATGATCCTGGCTATAGAGCAGCCGACGATAACGCGAAGCGCGTTGACGCGTACATTGCAAGCGGCCGCACGAAAACTTCGAGAAAAATCTCGAGCTGTCCCCGACATTCCCTCGCGTCGGTGCGTGAGCCTGTATTTGACAAAAGGTCGCAACGCAGGCCGGATAGGACTGGGACGTCGAAGCGGCGCAAGTCGTGGAGCATGTCGATAGGAACGCAAGTAAGATAAGAAAGGGCATCGAGAGTCTAAATTTTGATGGTCGTGCGCCTGGAGCAGGAGTGCGAACATGACTACTTTAGGTCAACGTGGCCCTGCGAATAGAGACGTCAGTCGCACGGCCTTGTCGGTACCTTATTGCATTGTGAGTCCGAAGTCCTCAATGATCACAAGGTCGAGATGGATAAATCTAGCTACCACAGCGCCGATAGTAGCCAAACTTATCCGATCTATTGGTGTAGGAGTCAGCGGGACATAAGATACACATGAAACCCTGATGCAAGACGTGAGGACCGATACGTCGCACAGGTGGGGACCCGACGATATCTTCACGCTCTAGCTGGTACTGCGTCGAGCTTGCACCCGCCATATCCTTGTTATCGACATATTGCTATTCATAAGTCGAAATATTGCTCACTTTCTTTGTTAGCCGCTTGTGGTACAATGGGCTTGATGACGGCCAGACTTGCACCTTGTCAAGTGTGCTCTGCATTAACCAATGTGAGCAGGGTCCAGCTCTCGTCGGCCAGAGCTCCTTCGGCAAGGCCGCCGTCGTCGTCCGCAGAGCTCCAGGAGGCGTACGCTGTAGGTCCGGATTTGCCAACGATCATGAGGCCAAGAGAGAAGAATGCATTGACGCACGGCGGCGATAGTGGCCAAAATTGGACAGCTGGGAAGTCAGCGGAACATGATCGTCAAGATGTCCAGAAGACATCTCAAGGCGATGCGTGGGAGGCAAGGCTGGACATGCAACAATGCCTGCGTCCTCTGGCTGTGATACACAACGATATGGTGTCTTGGATTGGACGGCGAACAAAACGTGCGACGTCGAGAGAAAATCTGGGGAGGTGGTCAGACGTCGGGGCGATGAAAGCTGTCCGGGGCGAGTACGGGGAGATAATGGCATGTACACATACGGAGCATGTTGGGGCTAGGCACCTGGCACATCGCCCCAGCGTTCGCAGAAGGAATCATAGCTCACGTTCCCGTCGCAAGCAATACAACAATACCCTAATGGTTCTCCCGGTCACATGCGAGGAGCGCAAGGAGCTAAGGAAAGGTCGAGAAGGGTTATGAATGCCGAGCAAAGATTGACTGGACTGGAAAAGGGCTGCTGGATAACATATGAGGCGAGGGCGTCTGGATCTGCAGAGGCCCCAATTGTCTAAGGAAGCGAACGTAAAGATGGGGGATGGCTATTGTTCAGAAAACGGTGTGAGTATGTTTATGCAGGCGAGGCAGGGTAGCAGCTTCGAAAAAACAAAGGTCGCGATGCAGACGAGGGATGGCCATTGTATTTGGCGTTGCGAAGGGGCAGAACGCTCGACGTCGTCGACAACTTGGTCGACGGAAGGAGCAGGTCTTGTTGCGCCGAGGCACGGATGGAGCCGAGGCGGTGCTGGACTTCGCGGCACCGGGCGCTGGACCATTGAGAGACTGGGGATGGTGGAATAAATACGTCCGAGGCTCATCCTCAGACGACGACTCGACCATCACCATCCCTCGCTCCCATCCAAGTCCTCTCTTCAAGACAGTATCATCTTCATTTTGCATCAATTCTTATCTCATTGCACGCCCACCACATCCACTTTTTATTCCTTTCATCCCACTGCCTCACCCAACTCACCATGCTGACCACCCAATCCGCCGCTCTCCCCCCACGCATCCACACCCTCTACACCGACCTCCCCGCGCCCACCCGCCGCGCAGCCAACATCCCCTTCCTCGCCGCCGCCCCGCGCCCCGCACCCCCGCGCGCATCCGTCTACACCCGGCCCTCGCGCGTCATCTCTTTCGCCCAGCCCGCCCCCACCCGCCGCGCACCGCCCCCGCCCCCGCGCCGCATCGCAGCCCCCACCCCGCGCGACGAGAGCCCCTTCGCCGACCCCGCCCCCGCGCCTGCGCCCATGAGCTACGCCCGCGCCGCAATGCCACCGCCTGCAGCCGTGCCCCCCGCCTCGCGCGAGGTCCGCGCCCGCGCCGTCGCGTGCATGATCCTCAGCCGCGGCGGCGCCCGCCCCATGCGCCGCCGCCTCAGCGCCGGCCCGCGCCCGTACGTCCGCAGCGGGCTCTCCGCGTGCGTCGCCGCGGACGCATGATGGCGGCGGTGCGTGCCGGATCCCAGGCGGACGATACACGAAAACGACATACACTTCACGACCCTCTTCATTGCATCATACTTATCTTATCCTAATGCACCCCGCTCCTTGGTTCTTTGGTAACTCTGTACACTTACTTACCACGGCCCGTCCGCGCACGATCCTTTCCCTGGCGTATTTAACTTATCTGGTCTCTTTCTCTCCGTCTCTGTACGCTTCTGGTCTGCAATACACTGCTAAACCTTTCGTGTTGGCGTGTGGCTAGGTGTCGATCGTGGCATGCTGCCTTCCCTGATGCTGATGCAGGCGCAAGTCATGATCTGACGATCGCGAATGCCACTGCGCGGTAGGCTAGCACTGATGTCGGCGTCGCTGCCCGCTGACAACAGGGACATCACAGCGATGTGCATATTGATCTCACGAGCGTCAAGCCTGCACAACGACGAGCCACAGGCTCATCACAGTGATCACACCGATCAATCTGTCCCCATTTCCCCGCACAACGTATTTGACTGACGAGGGACAATCCACGTCGACACTCCCATCACACAACAAGCAAACAGCAATTACGAATCCAGAGCAAAACGACACGAACAACAACGTAGCAACCACGAAACCCAAAACCCATGCAGCAGAAACACCATACACACGAAACCGTCCACGCTCACGCCTTCGCCCCGCCCGCCCCGCGCGAGTCCGCGCGCACCGAGCTGTCCGTCGACGCCCCGCTCTCGACGTCCGCATAGATCGGCGTGCCCAGGCGCGGCGCCGCCGACACCGACATCTATCACACACCCCGTCAGTCGACCACATCCACGAAGCAAATAAAGTGACACGCACGCCGACGTGGATCGCGTGCGGCGCCATCGCAGTGAGCGTCGGAAAATGCGTATGCTCATGCGGCACATTAAGCTCCGCGCGCCCGTTCCTGCCACCCTCACACATCAGCGCCCCACCCACACACCACGCCACGCCACACCGCGCACAGTGGAGGGACGTACAGCGTGACGAAGAGCGAGATCACGTAGAGCTTGCCGAGGATCGCCTGGAACGCGAGGTCCCAGAAGTTGCGGTTCGCGAGGAGGCCGTAGGTGATGACGGCCGTGACTGCGCACGCGCACGGCGGGAGGAAGGACTCCCATGCGATGAGCATCAGGCGCGCGAGCGTCTGCGGTGTGTGGTTAGGTGAGGCAGGGGTGTGAGGGCGCAGGGGGACGTACGCGGCGGAAGCGGCGCGTGTAGACGGTTGCGCGCGAGCGGAGGAGGAAGACGAGTACTGGTGCTGGTTAGATGGTGTGGGGCGGAAGAGGGGCGGCTTACGGATGCCGGTGACGAGGATGTCGAGGACTGGGGTCGGGTCGATGAGAGCGGCTCGGAGGATTGCGGGGGTACGTACATGCAGGAAGCGCGAGCGAGAGTATAACTACAGAGTATATCAATGTGCATGTCGCAAACTTGTGAAGCGGGGAACACGTACAGGGGATGCTGACGGGCATTTTGGGCGGGGGCGGGGCGCCCGGCTCCAGCGAGCTCGTGAAGTCGAAGTTGAAGATCGACGCGGTGACGATGACGCTCGTGATGAGCGAGCCGAGGAGGACGGCAGCTAGCGGGATCTGCGGCGCTCGCAGTTCAACGACAGTTCTGAGAAAGAAAGCGCGAGCACGGACGAGAACGAAGTAGCTCCGGCGCAGGATCTAAATTATCGTGGTAAGCTCGAGTGTAACTGCGCAGGAACGAACAATGAACGTACGTGCCAGCATCGCCAGATCAAGAAGGCCTGGACTGGGGTGGCCATCAACGCCGTCTACATATAGATTAAGCAGCTTTCACCCCGCACTAGGGCCCGACTCACCACGATGCTCTGTATCCGCTCCGGCCACCCCGGGTCAATGCTCGCTATCTGCAGAACAAAACTAAGCCACCAACCGATCAACCGAAATCTAAACACACATACCCAGTCCCCAAAATTCCGCACGTATATCCGCCACCACGAGTAAAACGCCGCACCCGTCTGGAAACTATGCACGCATCAATGACGTCGTTATCTCCATATTTGCATCAATGCGACACGCACAACGCAACGAGCGAGACGAATGCGACGAGCAGCCGGATGAGCGGCGGCTCGCCAGGCGCAACGCGCGTCCAGAAGCGGACCGACTGCGAGACGAGAAAGCCCGTCTCGAGAGCCTGCACGAGCGTCTGCACCACGCCCGGCCCCAAGAAGTCCGCGCGGTGCGCCTCGATGTTCGCGAGCGAGAACGCGTCTGCCATAGCGGCCGCGCGATGTCGGGATAGCACAGTGTGGGGGAAGCGGGGAGAGCATGAGCGGAGCGTGCGCGCATAAGAGGGCGCGAGGCCGCCGCGTTAGGTTACATGAGAACGTAGCGCGCGTGAGACGCTGCTGCTCTGAGAAGCGGCGTCATGCAGCGCTATGTAAAGATAATACGACACGGTGGAATCGAAGCGGTGCGTAGCGCGTTCCTGCTCTGCCGAGAACTTTAATGTGATGGGCGTCCGTTGATCCACGGCTGGCGAGACGGCGTCCGTGGATGTGACTCCGCTCTGCTAGTGTTGTAAGATCGCCGTGCTATCGCGGCGCCATAACAGTCGAGAGATACAGACGCGAGACTAGAGGTGTCCACGCTGTTATTTGTTGTGGGGAAGCGAGTGTTCTCGTGACACTCGCAAGTCTTTCCGTCGATGGAGTCATTCAGCTCGTCAGCCCAATTCTGGGTGGTAGTGGTGCCTGTAAATCCCGTATGAGGGTTCATAGCGACCGGTAAGCTGGCCATTCACGAAGTTTAGCGGGATACCCCGAAATGCCGGTGCAGCCGACCTAGACTCCGTGGAACGTGAGCAAGACGGAGGGACGGCGAAGAGGCTTTACGAGATGGGGGCATAGATACCCGAACTGAGCGTACTGTGATTGACGTGCATAGACGACATTTGGACATTGGGGCACAGCTCCGATCATCGCTTGGCAGCAAGAAATTGTATGAGACTGGCATTTCCTGACCAGGCGAGAGTCTCACCTATTTCAATAATAGCTTTTTTCTTTCCGGCTGTAGCGCGAGGGCTGTCCAATAACGAAGTCGCATCCTTCGGCAATCAGCCAGGCCTGCACTGTGAGCAGCCGAACCGAAAGACTGTCTGAAACGGTTAAATGCATCGCGAAGGTTGACTTCATACATACCGAGCAAACATCCGAAGAGTTCCTTGTTCCACGCCAAGTCTTTCGTGACTATTTCAGTCGCACTTGTGGCGGCCTGACGAGCACCTGACATCAGTACTGGGAACGTTCAATACAGCGATTCTCGCGTGGCCTGGACCTGTCTTCCAGCATTATTCCGAGCGTCTGTGATGTCAGTGGGCTGGAACTCCAGTCTAAAAGAGCAGATGATAGATTGTAGATGCGTATCGATGGCGGTATACAAGCAACTCATCATGACATACCCACTGCACAAGGCACGTGAACAGTGCAGAATAAGGCCGGTGCAGAAATCGCTGCGTTACCTCGGAAGGAGTGCACAGATCAAGATAGAAAGCGGAGACCCGGGGCATGCTTTACCCATGACAGCGTTGTCAGTCGTGAGCATGTTTGACGATCTGTCCTGAACAGGCTAGAATGAGTAGCCCTCGTGCACAAGGACGTCAGCACGAAGACACCGAACGGCAACTTTAAGCCATACGGAAAGAAAGTCGCGCACCGTCAAGGAGCCAAGCCTACGATATGTCGGTGTTGGGAGGCGCAATCGATTAAAAGCATAACGAAGACGCTGCAGAAACCAGTGATTGCCATCAGACTTGCCTTGCGCCCGCTAACTTGGAGTCTAACCTGGGCAACGTCGATGTCGAAGTCAAGCGTGCAAGGCGCCCGCGGACAAGCGCCATGCTACAGCTAACCCTGGATCAAGGTTGGCTGAAATGCCTCAAGGCTCGCTGCCCGGAGTACAAGCGGCCTTTTTGGTTCCGCATCCCAGGAATTCAGCTTTCGCATCATCAGCGAACTCGTACATAGGATGTCCAATTGCATGGTGGGTCCGTGCTTTTACGCAAGCTTCAGCGTCAGAGAGTGTACGCCGGTGGATCCGAATATGGACTTCTGTCACCGCTCTTAGCGTCATTAGAATTTGTGCCGATGGTTATCGCGAGTTTTGGCTGGGCAGGCCGTTCAAGGCTTGGCAGGTAAAATAGCTTGGTGAGTACGCTTGTTCTCTAGACACGCGATTATCATACCCCACAATCTGAAGGTCAGCTTCATGTTATACCCGCTGTGCAAATGCCTAACAACTCGCTTCCAGGATGTCACTCCTCACTCACATCCATGGCGCGGTGGTCAAAGCTCGCGGCAATGTGCATGATTTGACCCATAAGACGAAAGCCTTCGCCGAGGACAAGAAGTTGCAGACCCAGTACGTCGATCTCGCCATCAAGTTCATTGGCGCGTCCGGCCTCCCGAAGATGGACGTAGTCGGCTCTGCCGATCCCTACTTCGTCGCCAACATCGATGGCCACATCAAATTTGTGTACGTCGCCTTATCTTCCCAAGCAGATCGCTGTTCGATGCCGCGTACGACAGATCGACGGTGCAAGCGAATACCCTCAAACCCGTCTGGAATGAGATGTGGTACATTAAGAACGTGCCATCCCATGCGGATCTGACCGTCCTCGTGATGGACAAAGATGCTGGTCCGACCGACGACTGTATCGGACGATTCTCCATCTCCGTCAGCGCTGGAGCGAAGGAGGCCGAGATCGAGGGCTCCATCTTGAAGCGCACCAAAGGCACCTTCTGGCTGAACGTGAGATTAAAGCTCTTCTTTGAACACACCACTCATCCCTGTATACTGTAGATCGACGTCAATCCACCATCGCGGCCGGACGCGCCGCCCTACATCTTCGATGGCCCTATCCGCTTTTCGCGGCACTTCTCCCCCACCGTCGGCCTCCTGACCAACCTCAACGACGAGCGGCTGTACTCCACGTGGAAGATGTACCTCAAGGGCATCCCCCTCTTCTTCGGCGACACCGTCCAAGGATGGAACAAGGACTACAAAGCCGCGCAGTCGATATTCGGCCTGGGCCCAGGCTCACTTGCCATGCGCTCCAGCATCCAAGCCGCGCACCGCATGCTCTACGCGCGCACGACGCGCAACGACTTCGGCATCATCACGCAGCCGGCGGACGTCCTCGAGATCCTGCACGGCGGCAGCAAGGCGCAGCCGCAGGGCTGCCGCAGCACGTCCGAGCACCGCGTCAAGCCCGCCGTGTACACGTACGTCGTCACGACCGACGACCAGACCTTCCGCTTCTCGGAGACGGGCGCGGCGTTCTTCGTCGACTTTGCGTCGAAGCACGCGCTGCACGCGAACTGCCGCGAGGAGGTGTACTACAGCGGCGAGTTCCACCCGCGCCCGGAGGGCGGCTGGGCGAACTTCAACGACGGCATCGACGATGCGACTGTGCGGTGGGAGCTCGTCATCGACAATAATTCGGGGACGTACTCGCCCGATAAGGCGATGCTGCCGAAGCTGAAGGCGCTGCTGGAGTACAATTTCCCTGGATTTGCGATCTACGCGCTGGATCGTGAGGACCCGCAGCTCGTGGAGAGCAGAGAGGCGTGTCGGGCGTATGCGTTAAAGTATCGGGGTGTCAAGCAGGAAGAGCTCGAACCGCATGCGGGCGCGGGCGAGGAGACGTTATCCCACCAGGCCCTTGTCAATGGGATGGGACGTACAGAGACCATGGGTTCTGAACGCGGGATATGAGGACATCTATTTGAGCCGCGGAATATATCTATCTACGCTGATTTTGATTATATTTACTATACTTGCTTCCTACTCTTTTGGCTTTCGGCGACGTTTTCGGCACAATTAGGAACCCACGTATGTAGCAACAATGCAGTCAGTATATTCCTTCATGAAGGGTATGTCGACGACTAAATGCTACAAGCGGCGTGCATGGGATATTAGTGTACATCAACTTCGTTCGTCCGGCAATCTGTTCAGAAACAACTGCGCGTCAGCCTGAGAACAAAATCTGACCAAGCAATGGCAAAATCGTCCACTATCGACGTCGGGAACAAGAGGCAGCTGTATGGCCGAAATAGACGCAGACATACCAAGATCCCACAAGTCGCCACTACAGCTCAGCAATAGCTACCTGCGTACCATCTCCTACCGGCGCAGCATCACCCTCCATCTCCTCAATACGAGCACCTAAGTCCACCTCATCAAGCACCTCCTCATCAAAGACAACCTCATCGGCAGTCAACGATTGCCACAGCGGACTCCGGGCGCGCGCACCGCTCAGCGGACGGCGCGGGCGCGGCGTGTCTCTGCGCTTGAACACCATGCGCGCAACCAGCTGCGGGATGCTGCTGATCACGATCTTCCCGCGCGAGTCGCGCCGTATCGGCGCACACCCGCCCGCAGGGCGCTCGAGCAGCTTGATGCGCAACAGCGCCTGCACCTCCTTCCCGCGCTCCTTCTCGAGCTTGCGCACGCGGCGCGCCTCCGCGCGGCGGTACTCCGCGACCTGCAGCTCGCGCCGCACCGCGCTGCGCGGGTCGAGCCCCGCCTGCAGCGGGCTCGGCGTGTCCTCGCCGAGCGACTTGGGCACGGACGGGCTCACGCGCAGGCGCGCGGCGATGCGCTGCGCCTCCTCCGCGTGCGACATCTCCGCGCGCTTCGCGTTGCGCTCGGCCCAGTGCAGGTGCGCGCGCAGGTCCGCGAGCGCCTTGTACTCCGTCGCGCTGATGAACTGCTTGTCGGCGTCGGAGAAAGCGAGGTCGGGCTCGAGCTCGGGGGAGGGCGAGCGCGTGGAGACGATCAGCGCGTCGGCGGAGGCCGTCGCGATGGGGAGGTAGATCCCGAGGCTGGGGCCGTCTGCGATCGGCGGCGGCGGCTCTGGGTCAAAGTGGTCAGGCACGATGAGGTCGTCGTCGGTCTCGGCACCGGGGAGCGAAAGCAGGCGGTGCGGAGAGCGCGGCGAGGGTATGTCGAGGTCGGGCTCGATGGCGGGCTCGCAGTCCATGTCGATGTCCGGGAGGTCCGGGAGAGAGGAGAACTTGCGGCGCGATGGTGAAGATGGTAGAAGGTCCTCATGGTCGTCTAGAGGCGGCAGCAGACTTGGCCTGCGTAGTGAAGGCGAGTGTGGAGGTAGCATGTCGAGATCGTCCTCTCCGAAGGAAAACGGTGCCGGAGACCCGGTCAACGTGCCAAGATCTGCATCTAGAGGTGCGCAGATGGACTCGGGCGACGTTGTCATCGTATGGCTGCTTCCATCGAAAAAATCTGCGAAAGGAGACGGCGAGCCGCGCGACGAGCCGCTGCCCTCCGTGGCGGAATCGGACGACATGGAAGAGTCAAAAGAATACAGTGGCTGGGTGAACGGGTTCCGAAACCGAAGGACTTCCATCGCGTCGTGGTCTAAAAAGCCAACGGGTGGGTATGAAATGTAGTCACTCCGGTCCATCCACGGCGGGTACGAGCTCGTTCCGAGTGGGGGTGTAGCATACTCGGGCTCATGCATCTTACTGCCCGACTCAGACAGAGTGGCGTCTGCGAAAAGACGATTGTACCGGGCTGACGACTCTGAAGATAACGGTGGCTCAAGCCCGCTTTCCTGTGTGGCAACGATATCCTCCTCCTCCATCTGCTCGTCCATATCGTCGTCCATAAGAAAGTCAGCCTCCTGGCCATGGGTCCCCGCAGCGCGGGGCGGTAAATGTGAAGCCTCCTCCGAAACGACAGAAGCGTAAGACCTTCCCTCAGTACGAAAGTACCAGGGCAGTGACAGCGGGGTCAGGAGATCTTGCGTATTCTGCGGGTCCTCAGGAAGCTCCGTGTGCGAACGCGGAAAATAAGTGAATGAATTACTTTCCGACGTTGTAGGTGGATGCGTCGAGCCGCCCGGGTCTTCCAGTGGAGGCGGTGGTTCTACGTCGCACGCATCGTCATATTCATCGGGAAGCATGAGTGGGAGAATGGGAATGGTGGGTGGTGGAGACAAAGGCAAATGTGCGCGGGAGTCGTGTTGCATAGGATCGACACGCAGGCCGTCTTCATCGGCTTCTAGGGCGTCGCTTTCTTCGTTGGCTCCTGCGGACGCGCTGTAGCTGAGGGCGGGGAGCGGCACGGTGTGCTTGAGCTCGGAATCGGTATGAGGAGGAGAGGGATAGATGCGACAAGGGTCGATTAAAACGCGACGGCCGTGTCCGTGTGGCGCCTGTTCGTCTCCTTGTATCCACGGGGGTATTGTGAGGTCAGTGAATAAGGCCTGTTCTCCAGGAGATGAGCCACCGCATTGAGGAGCGGCAACGGGCCAATGCGAACTGGTGGACCAAGCGGGCTGGTCTGCGTGACGGCGCGTGCGGAGGGATGGGTCTGATTTTGCGGCAGACACGAAGCGAACTGAAGAACGAGGCGAGGGCTTGGGCGTAAGATTCATGATTCTGGCGACACAATTGCCGATCCTTTGATCCAAAGAGCAGGTTATGACTGTCGAGACAATGCGAATGGGTGATGGGTCCAACGGCGCGCGGTGACAAAAGACAAGTCATGCTTACAGTGGGACCTGGCTCAATAAGCAGCAAAATACAAGAACATGACAGAAAGCAAGAGAGCAGAGAGTGGAAAAGAGCAGGAACAAGCAGCGAGATATCAAAGTCAGAGCGTGGTTGTGCCCGCTTCCACGACACAACCGTTCGCTGCAAGAAGGACTCCGCATGTTTCTCAGCCACCCGCTTCCTTCTCAGCCCCGGCCACCCGCACAGCCCTCGATACACCAATCTGATTGCAACACCGTCTCCCTATGGCCATACATGCCTTATACAGTGTCTACAGTGGCGGCAACGCCTCGTTTTCATATCCGATTACCTCTTTGCTATCCGGGGTCCACCCACACCTTCGCAGTAGAATATCTATCATCAGCCGAGCGCGCCTTGCCTTTCGTGGCGCAGCTGCACGCCAGCGAACGGCCACCTGATGCGAGGCGTGCCCATATCGCTGCAGAGGCGGATCTCTGCCGGCAGACGCGCGCACAACGCCCTCACTCAATTATCTGATGGAGTCGAGAACCCCACGTCTAGCCAGGCGCGCATTCTATCGCCGTAATGGATCGTGACCCAGAGCAAACTTCGAGGGTCCTATCAGCAGGCGCAGACGCGTAACAGGGCGCGACGTACACGAAGCCTATCCACGCGAGCCCAGCTGCAATCGCGTTCGTGGCGAGCACGCCGATGTGATTGATGAGCGGCAGAATCGCGGCCGTCGCCAACGCGGTGAACGCGCTGCGCAGAGCACTGTGTGCACCGTGCTCAGCCTCGCACCGCCCGGATCGAGTGTACGGAACTCACGTGTTAGCCGCCATGGTCTCCGCGCTCCGTGCGTGCATGATGTCCACGAAGTACGCCGCACATGGGCTCAGCACTAGGTCAACCTGCATGCGTGTCAGCCTGTGTACTCACGCGTCGACGCGGTGCAGGTGAAACATACCCCAAGACCGTTCACGAACAGACACACCAGATTGAGCACGATGCCCAACGTGCCGTCCACGTACTGTGTGATCGCGCCAGAGAGCAGGATCGACATTGGTACGAAGACGAGGGCTGCGATGGTGGTGCCACGCAGGCGATCCTCAGGGACCCATACGCCGCCGCGCTTCACCTCCCATCGCTGCACAATGATATCGGAAATGCGTCCCGCGAGCGGAGCGCCGACTGGAATGGAGGCGTCAGGGGGTGGGATATGATCCTTAGGAGGTACATACTTGTGTTACCGAGGCCTGCAGGGAGGAACATAGCGCCGATGAGCGCCTCGTTCGTTATGCCATATTGGACGCCCTATCGAATGCCCGGTGAGTATGTGAATAAAGAGGTAGACAAGTCCATACAATGGTATATGATAGTGGTACAAGCAGGACTGTGGAAGCTGTCAGATTGACAGTTGCATAGGACACGTCGCAAGACGTACTATAGTCGGTCAACAGCACGAATGTACATGCCATGCACTGCAGGATAAAATAGAAAATCCTTGAGGACCAAGCATGACCAAAACAGCACACGACACTAACCACAAACATCAGATTCGGACTCCTGAACCACGCAATGCTCTTGAACGGGTTCAGCCACACCCAGCGCCACCCCTTGCCGCCCACCAGCCCCTCGCTCTCGAGCAGCTTGTCGAGCCCGCGCGCACGCGGCTGGCTCGTCTCAGGCATGAAGAACGCCATCAGCAGCCACGACACCGCGGCCGCGACGCACAGCGCGAGCTGCATGACGCGCCACGACGCGTAGTGCGTCGCGAGGCCACCCGCCAGCGGCGCGAGCGCAGGCCCGAGCAGACACGCCTGCGTACGACGTCAGCATGCACAGCGGCGGTGTGCGCGTGCGCGCCACGCACCGCGAAGAACACGCCCATGGCGCCGCCGCGCTCCTCGAGGCGGTAGATATCGCCTATCACGCCCGCGCCGACGGATAAGCCGCTGCCGGCGCCGAAGGCCTGGATGAAGCGCCAGGCCATGAGCGTGCTGATCGTGCGCGCGGACGCCACGCCCAGCGATCCGATGGCGAGGATGGGGAGCGAGAGAAGGTAGATGGGGCGCCGGCCATCTGTGGACGGGCGTCAGCCACGCGCGGAATGGATGTTGGAGAGGGAGTAGCTCACAGAAGCCGGAGTAGGACGCCCAGACGAGCGTTCCGAGGGCTACCGCGAAGATGGACAGGCTGATCGCAAGACTGCAGATCGGTCAGAATCAGAGTTTGGGGAAGCAGAGGATCAGATACACGTACTTGACGATCGAGCCTGTGGAGTTGAACTCGCGCGCGACCTGGGGTATCGCGGGGATGAACGACCCTGAGACGAATACTTGAACGTACAACGCGCGTCAGATGAACGCGCGACGTTCCATTGAGATGCAACTTACGGGGAACCAAGCCGGCCCACGAAACAAGGGCCACGATAACGCGCTTTTGAGCATTGGTGAAGCGTTTGTAGACAGCATTGTGGTCCAGGATAGCACGCTCGTCCGCAATGTCAGCATACTCCGCAGGTAGAATGATGTCCGAGTCTAGCAACGGCGAGTGCTCGGTGGTCATGCTCGAAACCAAACGGTCTATGGGAGGGGGAAAGTGCAGTCAAAGGAGCAGCACACCAAGGACAGTTCATATTCGACGGCCCGGGGAAGATGACTGGACAAGTCGAGTCAGAAGGTCCCAATATACTGATTTGTTATCGCCGTGTGATGGAGCGGAGCTGAGCAAGACAGTCGCAGCAAAACGCAGCAGTAGGAATGAAGCACAGCCTCGATTTGTAGTGAACATAACTGTGTACAACCTAACTGCGTTGCATGATCGTAAAATAACGCGAAGGTACACTGCACTCACCTAAGGCTAGTGGTATGAAGCAAGGGGACACGGTCTTATCAGAGAGAGCTCGGATTCATTAGAAACCATAATATGAGGTTAAGGGTTAGTCCTCAAGACTACGGCACGACGGTCCGGGAAGGCCGCTCGTTTATCTCCGCGGCGAACTTTTAGCCAACCGGCGAACGCTCGTTGAAAGGTTTCTTGAATCACTGCTTCCACCAACCCCAATGGACAGACAAATGCGAGCCATAGCATTCTTTTCGTCACTTGAACAATCACTGTCCAGTCAGATTACTTGAATGTAGGAATGAACTTCTTGGGAATTCTTGTCTGTCACTACGGACATCATTACTTGCTGAACCGGTTTTTCCGAGACAGAACTTACATTGATACAAGACACCACATATGATGGGGATACAGGATACGGTGCGTGCACAGAACACGGCAGATTACAAGGCAAGACATATCAATATTCACTTAGTGATCACCATCCCTCGACTCTGGCCCATTCCATCGTCCTCTCAAGCGCTTCTTCATCCTCTGCATCCAAGTAATGTTGCGACCAGTCGGCTTCTCTGCTCTTCAACAGCTCCGTATAGTCAAAGCAATCTGGTGGACAGAAGTATGCCGGCTTGGGGTGCTCTTTAGGAACTTCTTCGAACTGCGGGAATAGGGCCCCGTACTGGTAAGCTGCAGGTGAGTACATATTGCTTTATACTGGCCGAAAGCAGCTTACATTGAGGAAATTGTCCAGAAGCTCGACAATTTGGACAGCTCCCAAGCCGAGATCCTTGGCGTAGTCCTGTTCATCGAGCATATATCAGTCGCAGCGCTCTCAACTGCTCAAGAGTGATGATCACGTACTATTGCCTCGCACAAAGAGTCGAAGTCGGCATCATTGCCATCATACTGCAGCATGCTGCTGCTCGAGTTGTTTGCGACATCCTCGGGCCACGCGGGCGGTTGTAGCAGACAAAATTCGGCTTGGGGAGCCTGCACAGGTGCGTGGGCCGGCTTGTGCACTTGACCTTGATCGCAATGTTTCTCATGGAGTGACATGCACTGTATCTCCTGAAACACGTCGTAACCGTATTGCGGTTTTGGATGCTTGAGAGGGATGGGGCTCTTCGCGCCATGGAGCGCGAGACTCGTCTGGCTGTTAGGAGGGACAATGATCAGCCTAGACGCTACAGAAGAAGAACTGACCTGTTCCACGCTCGCCCTGCGGGGGCGTTTACTGGGGAAAAGGTCAATATCTACAAGTGATATAGAAGATCGGTGGCTCCCCTGAACAGCGTTCGCGGGATTCCGTTCGTTTTGTTTACTCATAACCATTCCCATCTTAGAGTGAGGTGCAGCTAGAGTCTGGATATGCTGTCGGCAGATTCTGAATACGCGAAGGAAAAGATGGAAGATGAAAGATGGGGAAGATAGCGAGGTGAGGGCACCTTCCTTGCTCGCTCCACTCTTAATACTACAGATGCCACTGACCACGAAAGCCACAGGAGAACGCACATTCAAAGGAATCGCTTACTTGCAGTCTGTGAGCCTTTGTTCCGTTGCTATGGCCGGAGTGGGCACAGGATTCGCAAAGACGTTAATCGATACTTTTCTTGAATCTTTGACGTGACCTTCAGATCGTCGTCCAGCAAGCCTGGAAGTTTAGGACCGTCCGCAAGATGGATATCCATAGCTGGTTCGATGATGCGGTTAGGGCCGCGAGGGACCATGCCAGCCTTACTGAATTGCATGTACGGTTCTTGATGATACGGATTACGCGTTTCTGCCCACGGTGATTTTCCATACCGACTCTAAGGTCATTTGGTTTGTGAACCACGGAGTAAGTATGACATGGAGATTCCAATAGTCGAAGCGAGCTATGTATACATTAAGAGCATCCAGGCACTAGGATTAAAAAAGGAACACCAGGCGTGATGCCACCTATAAATACCCCAGATGCTGGTCCCGAGACCGCCACTTATTGAGAATACCGGTAGATGTAGGACAGTACATCGAGGCGTAGACGTGAAATAACCAGGAGGCTTTGCTGGAGCACTGGACGCGGCCGAAGCGGGATGTTCGTGACGGCAAAAGACCGTGAGAATAAAACTCCCACGGGCCCCATCTTGGGCCCCATACATAGAACGAGCTAGTCTCCGAGCAGACCTTACACAGAAGATAGTCGTTCTGTTGGTCTTCAAGCTTCAACGTTTCACCCTCACTTCCCCCCCGCCCTGGTACGTCGAGAATAGACCTGCGGTGTGCGCCCTACAGTATCAGCGGACAGGGACAGGGCAAGCTAGTGGCAAGCTGCTTCTTAGTCGCGACCAGCCGAACAAGCCCTATGCGACATTCGCGCGTCGTTAAAGCCGCGCGCGTCGCGCAGGGCAGCAAAGTCGCACCGCAAACAGTACCACAACTGTACGCTTGCCTTTTATCGCAGAAAGGGCCAGGGCCCTTCGCTTTTAACTCTGATTTACATCGGCGCCGTCTCTTTGTAGCTGTTCATCGCATGAACCATTCACGTCGCCCGCTGCTTCTCGCAAGTTCGACACTTCCGATGAGCTGCCTATAGCCCCCGCTGCCGTGGATCTTCGCAGCCAATCGCGACTCCGTACGCATGTTCTCTCCGATGTCCCCGCGCGCAATCGTCTCGTCCGTGATCACGCACCTACATGCACGGCGACACATGGCGAGAAGTCGATGCCAGTGCGCTGACAGACGAATCGTCTCAGTCCGTCTAGCTCCCTCTGCCGTCTCGCGTGGCGATATATAGGTATGCGACAGCAAGCTATCTCGCTGGTCTCCGTCTTGGTATCCCTTACGCTCAATCAACATGGCTAAAGCTCTAGCATGGTGCGTCTTGCTCTTTGTCGCTCTCGTTCGCGCTCTGCCGAGCAGCAGAGGCGAGATGCGTGTCTACGAGAAACGCGACAGTGCACCGAGGAACTTCGCCGCCTCGGGGGCCACTCCCGCAGACCATGTTATCAGTCTCCGCTTGGGCCTCGCGCAGAGCAACTTTCCTGGGCTCGAGCAGGCTCTGTACGAAGTGAGCACGCCTGGCCGATCGCAATACGGGCAGCATCTGTCCAAAGCCGAGGTACGGACATCGCATTTTTTGGACTATAAAGTTAGTGCTGACTTATGTACAGGTTGAAGGATTCATCAGGCCGTTCTCTGAGACGGTATCGGCGGTCAACGATTGGCTGGCGTCTCATGGCTTGACCGCTACGCCGCTCTCCCCAGCGGGAGATTGGCTTGCGGTCAACGTCACCGTGGACCAGGCCAACAGCATCCTTGATGCCCAGTACACGAACTTCACGCATGTGGACACGGGACGGCAGGCCATCCGGACGCTCTCGTACTCTCTGCCTGCATCTCTGGACGGCCACGTCACGTTTGTGCACCCAACTACGGCGTACGTGCTTGGGTGCGGTGTTAGTGTGTCCCGGCTGATAGTGCCTGCAGGTTCCCGAGGTCGACTGTACGGCACGACGTGCTCTACCCGAGGTCGTTCAGCGCCAGCACTGACCAGAGTGCGACGGACACCTCATCGTGCGCGTCTGCGATCACGCCGGCATGTCTCCAGGCGATGTACAACATTCCTTCGACGCCAGCGACGCAACTCACGAACCAGCTTGCCGTCACGGGATTTGTCGACCAGTATGCAAATGAGGCCGATTTGGAGGTCGGTTCTTTCCTGCGTAGCTTTATTGCAGGATCTGATATATTCTAATGGACATCATGCAGATGTTTTTGACGACATATCGCCCAGATTTACCATCCTCCACCAACTTCACTGTGCAGACCATCAATGGAGGTCAGAACCCGCAGTCGCAGACGCAGGCTGGCTCGGAGGCTGTGAGACACTTGCTGTCATTGATGAGCGCTAATGCTGAGCTTCTCGCGCCAGGATCTCGACGTCCAGTACACGCTGGGTGTTGCGTCGGGCGTGCCGACAGTGTTCATCTCAGTTGGAACTGCCGTTGACGAGGTCGACGGCTTCATGGATCTGACGAACATGCTCGCGGCTGCGGAGGACCCGCCGTACGTCGTCACCACGAGCTATGGCTACGGCGAGAACGACTTCCCTTTCTCTATGGCTACGTATGTCGTCGTCCAGTGCCTCATTTGCCAGCTTACTCACTCACAATCTCTAGTGCCCTGTGCAGCGCATACGCGCAACTCGGCGCACGGGGCATCTCGGTGCTCTTCGCTTCCGGGGACGAAGGCGTCTGCGGAGACCAAGGCACATCCTGCAGTGCCTTCGGCGCCACCTTCCCCTCGTCCTGCCCCTAGTAAGTGCGCATCTACGGAGCCACCGCACACGCTGACCACCCGCAGCGTGACCTCCGTCGGCGCAACAACAGGCGCCTTCCCCGAATCGGGCGCGTACCTCTCCGGCGGCGGCTTCTCCTCATGGTTCGCGCGTCCGTCGTATCAAAATGCGTCTGTGCAGCCGTACGTCGCGGGCCTCGGCACGCAGTACGCGGGGAAGTACAACGCGACGGGGCGCGCGTTCCCGGACGTCGCAAGCGCGGGCGAGCAGATCCAGATGGTGTACCGCGGGCAGCTCGCGGCGACGGCGGGGACGAGCGCGTCGAGCCCGATCTTTGCGAGCGTCGTGGCGCTGTTGAATGATGAGCTTGTTGCGGCGGGGAAGGCGCCGCTTGGGTTCCTGAATCCGTTTTTGTATGCGAATCCAGGGGCGTTCAATGATATTACGACTGGTGGGTCGGCTTTGCGTCGTGCTTGGTCCTCATCAATAACTATTGTCCCCTTGCAGGCAACAATCCGGGTTGCTTCACGAATGGTTTCTCAGCGACAGAAGGGTGGGATCCGGTGAGCTTGGGTTCTTATCACGGATTGAGGGTGAGCTTATTCTGACGGAAATCGTAGGTGACGGGCCTTGGGACGCCAAATTATACGAAGTTGAGGACTGCAGCTGGGCTTTGATGGGTTTTATCCATGTGTTATCTCTATGCGTAGGTCTACTCTGTGTCAAAGGGAAATGATAGCCAATAGCTGAAGAGAATAAACGTGAGGAACTGCATATGTGCATTAGCACACGCAGGCACCATGAGGCGGATGGCGGCAAGGCATCTGTTTCGATAACGACAGCTGATTTGCCTTTTCGACGTCCTCATGTCTTCTACTATGAGCTTTTCCATGACCGCCTCTGCGCGCGTCGCCCGGCGGCGCGCTCCAAGTTCAAGTTCATCTACTAATCTCTCATGAACCCCGGCGGGCGAGGGAGCTCTCAGAACCAGTTCCAGAAGAGGAGGACCACGCTTGCTGCTCTTCTATTGCAGAGAACATGTCGACGGCCAACTCGCCGCCGCGCGTGTTTGCGAGCATGGTGGCCCAGTCCGATGCGTGCCCACAGTATGAGGCTGCCGCGAGGAAACAATGTACATATTCGGTGACGGTGAATCCGTTCCGTCGACCTGGCCAGAGGGGGTTTGCGATGCCGATAGTCATGACGGACTAAAAGGTCAATATCTGAATGTAGTCGATGTATTCTGTGTGTATGATGGTGTAATGGCAACATGCTCGAGAAATTGCAACAAGAAGTACAAGGCGGGTATAGATATACAAGAAATGGGGTACATGATGCGATATTCCATGGTATGATACAGTCAGATCCTACAAGCCAAAGTCTAGACGCACCCAGGTCAGCGACGGTTGTTCTTCTTGCTATACGTCTTGGGCTTCTTCCCTCCACCCGCAGTTCTCTGCGACGACGAGCTCGATCGCGCAGCTGCTCCAGCGACCGCCTCGGCGCCTCCTGGCGCACGCGATGAACTTGCGGTCTTCGCCCGCTTCCTGCGACCCTGCCTATTCGATGGTGAGCTGGATGTCGGCGCTGCCTCTTCCTCCTCCTCCTGATCCTCGACTTCGTCCCTCGGTCGCCCCCGCTTCGTACGAGTCGCCCTAGACACCTTTTCCATTCTTCCAGCCCTTTCTGGCTGGGGCGAATTTGAGACATCTTCCTCTTTCTCTCGGCTCTCGCGTGCTGCTTTCTCCATGGAGACATACTTGGCCTTCTTGACATGCCAGTTCATGAACGCTGGGGTCTCCGCGGCAACCTTGAAAACTTTGATGAAGATGTCGTGAAGGCCGTCGAATTTCCGCTCTCTATAAGCGTCCTGCAGTACGGAGTAGAGATAAAATGCCACCTCCTTCGCCGGCTCGAAATAAGGGGTGAAGGACGCGAGAATATCCTTCTCGAACGTCGACCCGTTGGTCATTAGTTCTCTCTTCTTTTCACGTATGGTGAAGCCGCTTTCGAACGTTTCGTAGATGGCCATTTGGGCGCGCCGAGCCGTGATGGCGTCTTCCGCAGTCATGCCTTCTGCCTTGAATTCTCGCTTTTTCCCAGGTCCTTCGCGGGTCATGCACAGCCAGCAGAAAACCCAAAAGAAAGATTCTAGATCATGAACTGCAGCGTGAGGGATTCCCTCTGGATCTAGAGGATCCGTTCCTGCAGGAATCGCCTTCTTGATGCCAGTTCCAAAGCAAAGAGAATCCACAGCCACGCGCACATGAGTGGGAACAATGTTTTGGAAATATGGTTTGCCGGGCCAAATCTCGTAGCTCATGAACGCGGGAGTGCCCTAGCAGTAGCGGTGAGGCACGAACACTGGCCAATAGAAATTGAGAAACGCACACTACGTGGATCATCGTGAAGTGTCACATGGTTTTTCATGTCAATTGAATTGTCCAAGTCGATGGTGAATGAACGTTTGCCAACAGTCAGATCTCCGGTTAATAAGATATTGTTGTGGCTGATATCGCGATGGAGAATGTTTTTTGAATACAGATTCTTATGACCTAGGCTAGAGTTCACAGGTGTCATTAGCAGTATATTCAAGAGACGTACCTTGGACGGCATCCGAGAACCCTCCGAATACCTCGATCAAGTGAGAAAACTTCGTCAGAGGATGACCGAAGCTGAGCATGACCAGTCTCGAATGCACCCGATTGCGAGGCACTGGAAGCTCGCCTACAACGTGAACGACCTCAAAGCGATCTTCGGACCACTGTATATTGTCGTCACCGAAGGATGGTAGTATGTAGGTGTCCTCCTCTGTTCCATCTGGTTCGGAGGGCCGGGATGTTTGTTGCGTCGTCAGATCGAGCGGTGGACCCTCCGGCTTGACGTCTCGTCTTATTAGATTGAAAGTGTCGTCGACTTGTTTGCCTGCACCAATGCGCACGGCACAGTGCGAGTAATGACGAGCGACACCATCGCAATTACCGGCCTTCTGGTAGAGCTCACCCTCCAAGCCGCGGCGCTCATCTCTCCAGCAATCCTTGAAAATGTATACCTGGGAGACAGTGAGCGAAGGTGAACTTGCAAGACCAGGTACAAGTGAAAGCCTCACCGGACGCACTTGCTTCGGACGGCCCATATCCTCCAACTTCCATGCCTTCCAAACACGAGTCGCTCGACCACGGAGCATCTCGCTGCGGGCCAAGCTGAGAGCGTGGAATAAGACAAATTTCTCGACATCATTTGGCGATCCCGGCTTCGGCATTTCAACTATCCACATTCGTTTATATGCGTTGTTGTTACCCGAAGATTTTTTCCCGTCAAGCTGATACGACGGAACGCCGCCGCGCAGGCTGGGATTCTTTGGGTCTTCCACGTAGATCTGCATAGTGGGATCCCAGCCGAGTTCCTTGGGACTCTTCAGAAGGAAGCCGACGATGATAGAGATGAACGCGATCGGGGACTGTACACAGAAAATATGAATGTTAGGCGACAGCACGGAAAGCGATAATGCCCACTGACCTTGTGAACGTCGATGACCTCCGATGCTAGGGCACCCGTCCGATCCACGTGCCACAGCGTCAGGTTGAACTTGGAGAAGACCATCCCATACATGAAGCGTCTGTCAGGCTGTTCTCGAAGCGCATGTCTGACATATCGCAGTAGCTGCACGACAGCTGGAGTAGGATTCCCCTTTTTCTTGATTTCGATAAGCGTCTGTAATGCACGCCAAGCCGTAGTGCCTGTCTTCGCAAAAGTCGCAAGGATATCGGGCCTCATCTTGACCGAAAATTGAGATTCCGGGTTTTTCGAGTGTTCATCTCTCCAGACGACGTCGAACTGAGGCTTGAGATCGCCTGTACACGTCGTTTTGCATGCGTCTGTAATCGCGTTAAGGACGTCGGTGAGCGGTTCATAAAGGACATCCTCCGTATCAGGCTTCGTGGGCAAGTCCTTCCAGAACCCATGTCGACGAGTAGTACCAGCCTTATATATCCCCTGCTTGATGAGACGGGCGTGGATCTTGCCGACGGCTTCGTCGACTCCAGGATCCGACATGAAGTGCTTCTTTATGAGGTCGGGTGTGTTTGCGTAGGCATGACATTGCATCTCTTGCCTGACTGTCTTGTCTAGATCCGCGACATTGACATCGGTATGGTAGTTGGCACTGCAAGCCCCAGAGTTGAGCGACTTCATCGGCGTGTTAGCGAGAAGCAGGGGCTAAATACTGATGGTGAGCAGACGAAGACGACTCGGAACCCATTCTTCTTATATGCGTGCTCTATCAGAAAACAATAGAAGTTTAAGAGTAGGAAGGCAGGGCAATTTGGTCGTCAACGAGGGAGCCAAAGCGCAAGCTGTGGTATGGTACGCGACCGCATCTATTTGAACAAGAACAATGAGGACAACTTGCAGACGCGATCACGCGACCCTGTGCCTTCCATGTGTTCGCGCGCGCTTACTGCCTTTGTCGTCTTCCCACATCCTTCCATTTCATTGTTGGCTCATGGTCTACGAGAGCAGGACTATGCGGAGACAACAGTCAGCTTCAGAGCCGCGTCGACCATGCCGCCGTGCCTTGAAACCTAAGGTAGGAAGAAATCCAAGCTCGAAACTATCCGTCATAATCTCATGTCCATCAAGTTCGCTACTTATGGCCTGGCAGCTTGTCACTTCGAAGCCTGTGGTCACCACCGTTCATATCAGTACGTACGCATGTGGGGAGGCTGATACGGACGGCACCATGTCGTAATCTCTGAGCAGAGTCTTGATTGTCTAAGTCTTTGGCTGCCAAGTCGATCGCGACTTGACCGTGCTTTCACCTGTTCGCGACCACGTCGTTTCATTATTGTTGGTGATTCGAACATCGCATCTGATATCACATCCACTTGTCTATGTGGCCCATGGCAGAAATCACGACGAAGTTGCTACGCCTTCGCGTACGACATCCCTGCAGTTCCCTGCCCGTGTCTCCAACTCCGACTGGCAAAAGACGAGGACAAATCGCAAACATTGAAGGGCTGTCTATGAAGAATTAGAAGGTAGAAGGTCAATCTAACGTGACGGGATCGAAGAGACATGGATCGCCGCTTTCCCAATCTGGCTCACGCGTCGCGTCTCTTCCGCTCCTGCTCGTCTCGACCTTTCATTCGTCTTCATCAAGTACTCTCGCCGACAACCCTGCTGCTGACCTGCTATTCGTGTTTTTTGACAGCTGCTGTCCGTCATTGTTTCAGATATGTCTTCGTCTGCGGTCTCTATCCTTACGAAACGCCCTCTCGAGACGGCATCGTCGACCCCGATGCGAACTGTGCTAGCCATCGAGGACAAAACCGAGCTGGACAAACTCTGGGCACTAGACAAGCGCATGCCGTCCATCGAATCTCGTCGCGCCTGGGCAAAGTCGCGAGATCTGAAAGCGGGTGCTGTCCACGCGTGGTTCTACCACATGCGACACAGGCATAACAAAGCCGGGGGCGGCCTCGCAGAGGGCATGTACGACCTTCCGATCGGCCCATACACTCCCGTCATCACATCCAATATCATGAGCCCGACGGAAGGGCGGGCCCGCAAGAGGCCCAAGAAAGCACACGAAGCGCAGTCCTCCGAGCCGTCGACCGACTATATGTTCTCCGACTCGTCAACGGCGGTGGGCTCAACCGATCCGACGACCCCGCGGAATTTCGATGGTGACCAGTACCTCGACTGGTCGGACTTTACGTCGTCCGACACCTTTCTGCCATCGACGCCCACGCCGGGGCCCCTCTCGCCGCTTGGAAAACGCGCATATAGCCGCCTCGCGGACTGGAACCAAAAGGCATCTGGGATCGTGCCTTTCTCCCCGAGCTTCGCGTACAACAAGGCTGGCGCCTTTGCAACTTGCGGCGCATACAAAGTACATTCCGGGCGCTCCTCGGAAAAGAGTCTTCCGTCGGCTTTCTCTCAGTCTAGCTCGCTGCCGCCCTCTTCTCCGGTCTCGTCTCCTCCATCTTCGCCTGTTCTTGGTGCATGGAAACCTGGCTCCTGGCGTTACGATCCTGCCCGTCTTGAACGCGAGCGACAAGTTCAGCCCATCCCGCCTTCGCCCGACCTTCGTCTGCCGCTCTTGCCAGCGTCGTGCGACTGCATCCTGTGCCAACCCGCGATCGACGAGGGTGAACGATCTCTTCGTCTGCTTGCTCGAGCGGTCATTGATGCCGACATTTGCAGACCTACTGGTGCTCGAACCATACACCGGCGCAGCGCGCCTTGACTTCGATGCAAATCTGGGCTTAACATTTCGGTTTGAAGACTCGTACGATGTGCGGATCGAGGACTCGGGCTCTGGCGTGCTATGGGTCGGACACGGCACCGCTTTGGACTCTGGCATGCTTGGTCCTTTCGACGCGGACCGGTTCCTGCAGGATTGGCTGCAGAAGGGGCCTGGGAAGGAGGAGCTCGAGGCGATGGAAAGCGCCTATCTCGATGCGGGATTGGGCAAGTGTGTGTACAACTTGTATGCCGAGGAGGAAGAGGAGGAGAGGGAATCCGCCAAAGCGGAGGAGGAAGAAGAGAACTGAGCCCGTTGTGGACGCTTACAGTTATGAAGGCTGATCGTGTCACTGACGAGCTATTACTCGTGTACCTTTGGACCTTTGGACAGCACTTTCAGCTGCTTGTACTTACAATGTGCTTTATCAACATGACCTCTGGATCAGTGCTCTGTCTTGATGTCGAAGCCTGTTCGGCGCCAACGGACTTGGGCCCGCGCCGGGCTCCCGGAGCGCTGAGGACCAAAGCGAGAATCGCCAGCTCTTGCTTTGTGCAGTCTTCTTGTTCTTGACCATCACAGCCCGCATTATCGTCCCTTGTGCTTTGATTTAATCTGATGTCCAGGTAAGACATTGCTGTACCATGATGCATGACCTGCACCTTTCTTCCTATTGTGAACAACGTCGCGCCCTCTGCTATGTGGCGGACGACGCATCTGGCGGTCAATGCGCTGGCCAATGCGTCTGTCTTACTGCGTACGTGCTCTCTTCTATTATCACTATGCGATGTTTGCAGCAGTATTCGGCCAACGCGTTCGACGTATAAAGCGTTTGTATGTCGCTCCGTACCTTATCACAACACGTCCCGCGTTCGGCCACTCTTCCGGCCATGAACACATGTGCCTTCGTGCAATCCCAGCCTATCCAGGCGGGATTTCCACAGTACTCACAGCCTTATTGCGGGCCTGCGGTGCTACCCCCGCTGTACTACCCCGTTCAAGTCTCCCCTCAGCTGCAGCTGTACTACTATGCTTCTCCTCAGCAGCAATTATACCGCCTTATCCCGCTACTCTCTCTGCCCCTGCAAGGCTTCCCCCAGCAGCAGTATGGCACCTCCCTGCATGTCCAGTATCCCCAGGCTGGTTCTACGCCTTCTCCGTTCGCGCTAGGCCATCCCGCTTATCCGGCGGCCCTACAGCAGCCGCAAAGCCAGTTCCAGCAACGACATGTCCAGCTTCAGCAACCGCAAAACCTGTATCAGCAACCGCAAAGCCAGTTTCAGCAATCGCAAGGCCTATGCCAGCACCAGCAAGATCACGTCGATCCTCCGACAGTTTCCTCAAATCCATACCACACCGCTTCTCTGGGGCTCCCTCAGAACGCGCAACACGCCTCTGCTCCCCAAGCCCCACAGCACCTCTCACAACCCCCGCAAGGCCAGCTTCAGCACGGTCAACTCGCTCCTCCGGCGGTCACCCAAAATCTACAATACGCCGTTCCTCCGGGGCTCCCCGAGAATCCGCAATGCGTCCCTGGTCCCCAACAGCCACGAGCCCTCCCAACTCCTCCGGGACCCCCTCCAGTCCCTCGATACGCCACGCGCCCCATACTCTCCGGTTGTACTCCTCCGGTTGTTGATCAGGCCCAGCTAGGCCAACCCGCGCCTCTGGTAGACTACCAGCATGCCCAGTACCAACCCGCTCCTCTGGCACTCAACCACCATGCGCAAGGCCCAACAACACCTCCGCAAAACGACCAGCATGCCTGTGGCGAACGTATCTCACCGGTACACGCCCAGCAACCTCAACGCTACCCCACGACCCCAGACCACGTTCAGCATCTGCAAGGCGTCCTGCCACCCGCAAGACCGCCCAGGCGCCAAGCGCCGCCGGTTGCATCTGGCGCTGAACACCGAACGGATGTTCCCGAGGAGACAAAGACGCGAATGGGAGGTGTCGACGTGATGACTCGACGTGGCCCGGCCGTCGAGGAGTGGACAAGGAGGCTATCGTCGTTAGGCGCCGTGGAAGGATCATCGTCGACACATGCACGCTCGACTGTCTCCGGCTCGCATGGAACCCAGGCAGCGCCATTGTCGACAGCTTCCCAGTGCTCAACGTCCGCCTCCGATTCCGCCGTTCCGCAGAACGACATGCCCGAGATCCCCTCGCTTCCGGAGGACGACTATGCGCCACCAGCATCGCCGCACGCTGAGCGTGAGGTGACCCGGCCCGAATCCGTTGGCGACGTGCAGCCGACAATCACGGACGGCAATCTTGTGTACACCGTCACGCGCTTGCTTGGCCGGGGCTCATTCGGCCGTGTCGGGAAGGCACTCGTCGTGCGCAGCGGGAAATGCATGAGGTGCGGCGACGCGCCATGTGCATCCCACGGCGTATGCGAGGTCGCGATCAAAACATACAACCTGCACGAGCTGGCTACGAATGAACAAATTCGCCGTTCGTACGAGCAGGAGATCAAGGCTTGGAAGTACATCACAAAGAAGAGGGCAAGATGGCTCATGCACCTCTGGAGCGTCTTTACTGATGACATTAACTCGTACCTGGTTATGGTGTGTGATTCTTTGCACTTGGCTTGGTCTTTCGGCTGACCAAATTACCGCAGAAACCTTGCTGTGTGTCGTTGTACGACGTAATTTACACTCCGTGTTACAGGGATACTTTCAACCGGAGGGCTCAGAGACACTGCGTCGAAGAGCTGGTGAGTGGTGCACGGTGATTCCTTATTCTATGTATCTGATCATTCGTTGTCACCAGGTCCAAGGGGTCGAGGAACTGCATCGTCTGCGTCTGATTCATAGAGACCTCAAGCCAGACAACGTCCTTATCGACGAGAAGGGCCATATCGTCATCACGGATTTCGGACTGGCCGAAAAGGCGCCCAAGAGTTCTGCCTTGCCCTTCTGTCAAGTCGAGTTCGATGGGTATGGAGGCTCGCGGAGCTATATGGCTCCTGAAGTCGTTGCGTGTGTTTCAGACCAACCGCGCAGTTATACATGTGCCGCCGACTTGTGGTCGCTCGGCGTGATCATATTCGAGATCTTCACGGGTGATGTACGCTGTCCACTGGCATCGCGCGGCGGCAAACCTCTCTAACTTCTTTTCGTTTCCAGCGATGCTTTACAGGCCGGGAAGAATTAAAGCGTGAGTGGGATGTCGCCCTCGCGAATGTGTGTCGTAGGACGATGTGTTGGGTACCGCAAGAAGCGCAAATGATGATACTTAAAGTAAGTGCCATTGCTTTGCAACACTCCGCTTAGGGCTCATCTCGTGTCGTCCCCTTCACGCAGCTTCTTGAGTATGACGACAAGAAGAGGTACAAAATTGAAGAGGTGATCAATGATGACTTCTTTCGCGAGACGTAAGTGTATCGTCTGCCGCTGGGTTCAGTAAACCATGACTTACTGATGATTTGAATACACAGGGACTGGAACAGCATCAGCCAGAAAGCGATGTCAGGTAGGTAGACTTGTCTCCGTCAAATCGACAGCCCCTAATGTTCTCATTTATGCAGAATGGATCCCGCCTGTGATGTCGACGCCTACTGGAGCTGAGGATTGGAAAAAGGTGCTCGAATTCCCCGTTTACAAGCCTTACAAGCATAAAAGCTGGAAATGCCCCTCAAGTCTCTTCCATTGACATAGAATTCTTCCATCGAATAAGTTATCTAGACTTCCTTCACTGATACGATTGTACGATTATAATGCAAACTCTAACGATTATTTACGCATAATGCAGTACCGTTGATGTTCCTTCGTGTGAACCTCCGAGAACTTGATAGTCCAAGTTCGTCCTAGACTGCTACGTGAAACCTGTCACGGCCTCTCATAACAGTCGCCGAGCAGACCGAGCACAGAAACTAGTCACTCTGTGTTTAGGTCTCGCAGTGTATTGATCGATGATATTACGAGACTACTCGAAGACTACTCGACAGTCCGTGACATATCAAGCTATCAAGCTTAATCGATGAATCAATTATAGCAGGCGGTCACGGCCAGCTCTAGGCCGTCATCATCGATCCGATCAACTACGACGTATGCGTTCGAACTTGCAACTCTCTAACGTCGACGAAGCAAAGCTCACAGAGCCAATGTCCCTTACACTCGTCACATCGGCCGAGGTACCCGTTTTCATAATGGGTCTTATGGACGGATAGCTGCCCTGCTGAGCGCCTCCAGCTAGTCGCGATAGTGGCTGAGCGGCGGCCGTCACTCCCACCGATGGCCGCAAAATAGAAGGTGCTGAGTTTCCTGTACAGTGTCAGGTTCCATGCTTCCAGTCACTGGTCAGGCCACGCGACAGTTTTTTCAGTCGCTGCTCAGGTCAGTCCGCTCTATATTCATTCTCAGCAAGATACTGACCGTACGTCACGCCAAGGCTCTGCCAAATTGCGAGCGACAGCGGACATTTGAGGACGTGCATGACGGAAGTCGACACTTTGCCGATGAGCCACCTCTGCGATGGGGTCTGGCAGGTTTGAGCCCGCGTTTCGACGGAGCTGGGAAGCTCGCAGTCGCAAAAGAAGAAGAACGTCATTTCTATGAATTGTTTCGTATATGACTGCCGTTTGGCCTTTCGAAACGCTGATTCCATGCGCATTGGGCAGGTCTGCATCATAGCGCCCTAGCATGCACCCCCATGCGGCGTGATTCTCTATCTCGTGGATCTTAAGAGTCGGAGCACCTCTTTGACATGGCGATTCGCTGCTCATCCCTCGGTTGCGATTGCAGGTGCATGAGGAGATATCTTCGGGATCTGTCAGTATCTTTTTTCTCATTGCGACAAGCGCACGCCAAAGGAAAGTTCGCAACAATGGAAAGCCGGTGTATTTCCCCAAGGTCAGCAGGTATTTGTTCCCGTTCTTGGGAAAAGAAGCCTTACGGCCCCATTGTCCGGGCGATGCGGGTGCACCGACAGTCTTCATATCCGGATACTCAATAGTACAGGTGACAGCTCCAGAATCTTTCGTCCGCATTTCAAGCTAACCTGTGGATCCGCGGGCTTCCGATAACGATTAATGATGAACCGCTTAGTTTTATAAAGGTGGCGAGGATGAACCTACGACTCACACCAGCAAAGCCCTCGATACCTAAGAACAGCGATGTCACATCCCAACAATCCGACAATAGCCATCATCGGCTCGGGGTAGGTGGTCCCGTTGCGCCTCTAACACCCAGTTTCTGACGCCTGGGATATAGGTTTGGAGGACTAGGATTCGCCATCTGGCTGAAGAGGCATTGGAATTTTGAGGACTTTGTTGTGCGTCTCGCGTTGGCTTTCCGACGATGCTTATCTCTGAATCTCTGGTCTAGATCCTTGAGAAGGCTTCAGAGGTTGGTGGAACGTGGAGAGTACGTCTGCCTTTTTTTTTTCGCGTCCGGAATTGAGCTTATGCCATGCCCTTCTACGAAGGAAAATACATACCCTGTAAGTGTTATCACAGATACCTAGTCAACATCTGGCTGATCGTCATTCAGGGCTGCTCGTCAGATGTGCCGATCCATTGGTACAGCCTGTCGACTGACTTGAAACCTGATTGGAGGGCCTCCCATGGATTTCAGTCCGAGATCCACGATTACTTGCTGGATTTGACCTCAAAGTATTCGCTCCGCGAACACTGTGTCTTCAACACGCTCGTTCTTTCCGCCGAATGGGACAAGACGATAGAATCATGGTGCATCGTGACGAAAGATTTGAAGACAGGGAAGACGAAGGAGACCATCGCGAAGATTCTCATATCCGCGGCCGGGATTCTACACACGCCTTACACCCCACGGATCACCGGGGCCGAAGAGTATAACGGCATTTCATTCCACTCGGCGCAATGGAGGCATGATGTAGACCTCCGCGGGAAGAGAGTGGCTGTTCTAGGGAACGGATGCTCGGCGTGAGTCCGAAGGTTTTCTGGATAATGATCATCTGACATAGTTCTACAGCACTCAATTTGTGCCGGTTATCGCGCAGGATTCTTCGACCCGGATTACACAATTCTGCCGAACACCGATGTGGTACGTGCGGAGGGTGAGTGAACCTCAACTTTTCTTGCGACCTGGGACTCATTCTTTGGTCAGGAAAAGCCCCCATACTCCGAGGCATCAAAATGGATCTTCGCCCATATCCCTTTCATCATGCGTATTCACCGGTATATGATAGCCACACGAGTTAGTCCACACAAGTCGCCGCCGTTTGGCTAGTCACTGATTGACTCGCTACAGTACGAGCTGACATGGCTTTCCATATTCTTCTGGAAAGGAAGACTCGGAGACTACCTTAGAAAGGTCTATGGTGTTGAACTCCCACCCTACATTACTCACACGACGTCCAGGTATATTCTAAATACATGAGAGATACCGCTCCTGCCGAATATGCGGATCAACTGATTCCTTCATATCGTACGTGCCGCGATTCTCGAAGTTTCCAGCCCTCATCCTTTGATTTCATACTATTCAGCACCTGGATGCAAGCGTTTCATTTTGGACACAGGCTACTTGACAGCCTTGCATCAACCCAATCTTACTCCGAACTTCGATGGTGTTGAGAAGATCACGACAGACGGGATTGTCACGAAGAAAGGTCAGCTCTGGGCCTCACGCCATCCACCGATTGGCTGACTTTTTTGATCTCAGGGGAGCATTTACCTTTCGATGTCATCATCTATGCTACAGGTTTCAAGACGGTGAAGTTGATTTGATGCTAAGATGTACTTATATGACTGACCCGATTCCTACTCCAGGACGGATGGTATTATGACCTCCGCGGAAGGACGGGACAAACCCTCGACGAATACTTCGACGCGCATGGCGGTCCAGCCGCCTATCTTGGTAGTACGATACCTGGTTTTCCAAATTTCTTCACGATAGCAGGTATTACAGGCTTTCTGCCAATCCACTACGTTGCTAACATCTCTCAGGCCCTAACACGACTACCGGTCATGCATCGGTGGTATTCAGCGAGGAGGTTCAGGTAACGATCTCTCTATGTTACTCCTCTGGGCCAAGCTGATCATTCGTCCCTCGCAGTTTGATTATGCTCTTCAGCTATATGAGCCCATCATATCAGGCATTTTATCGACTATCGAGCCAGCTGACTCCGCAACAGATGCCTATAACCACATGATTGACCGGCGTCTCTCCGCGTCCGTATGGTCTAATTGCACGTCATGGTACCGAACAGGTGCCACAGGCAGGATCTTCGCCACATTCCCGGGGCCGCTCTCTATGTATTGGTGGTACATGCGTCGCCCGAACTGGCAACACTATCGAGTTCAAGGTGGAAGGAAGAAGTATTGGGAGATGAAGCGCAGACTCGCAGACACGCTCCGGCTCGTGTTGACGTTCGGAAGTGTGGGATTGGGTGGACTGATGGTCCATTTCTGGATGAAGGGCACACTTGGCGCGGTATTGCACGAGCTTTCTATGCGTGGGACCGGAGCGGCGCGGCAAATCGTGACTGGCATGGCTGGATTATTCGGCGAGTACATTCATACACGCTGACGATTTGACTTCCCGCGCTTACCTTTCGCTTGCGATAGAGAGGAATTGATGTGGGTAGTGAAGCATGATGAAATATAAACATGTACTATGCTAGTAAAATGCTCCGTTTCTCCGACCAACAGTAATCACGACCACTACAAGTTTGCGCCCTCGGGGTCTGATGTCAAAGAGACAATCGCAAAGTTCTCACCCCGGCGTCTTCTCATCCTAAGATGTCAATATTCTGACCCGATGGAGTGCGTAGAATCCACCCGGCCCTAACACGGTCATCATCTGATTGTTATCTGTCTTCCAGCAAGCAGTCACGCTCCGAGCAGTGTCGGACCAACGCTCGACCCTCAGCACAACGTTGACGTTCTAGTATCCGTCAATGTGCAGCTCGGATTAGGTAATCTGCTGACCGTGGTTGCTTCCTTCGACGGGAAGGAACGATTCAAACGTTGACAGTGATGTGATCCATGCCGCTAAGTCTACCGCATTTTGATATAAAGGTTTGCCCACGGAGAGACAATCCTCAACTTGTTTCCCCCAATTCTTCCGGTCATGGCGCACATTGAGATCCCCCGCACACAGAAGGCCGCCGTCCTCGTTAATCCTGGCAAGGATCTCGAGGTCATCACGAATCATCCCGTAACCCAGCCCAGCGAGTTGAAACCAGGGCAATGTCTCGTGAGGATGCACTGTACCGGCGTCTGCCATAGTGATGTCCACATCGCCGCTGGCGAAGTTCCCCATGGCCCTGTCCCGTTGGTCGGCGGTCACGAGGGCATAGGCACGATAGTCGCGCTCGGTCCGAGCGAAGCAGGAGCAGTGAAAGTGGGTACCAGAGTCGGCGTAAAGTGGCTTTGCTATGCCTGCGGGAAGTGCGAGCTTTGCCGCAGAGGAAAAGAAACAAGTAAGTCTTGATCGGGTTCTTGTACACGTTCGCCCATTGATACCATCTGAACCCTGCGCCAGCGTGCGAATCCAGGAAACTAGCAGGCCAACTGGTCGACGGAACGTTTTGCCAATATATGGTATGGCCTCGCTTGCTTCAGAGGTGGAATCTATACTCACATTGGCGACAAACCACTTTAATTGAATAGGTTGCATGGTCAGATCACGTCGTCCCAATTCCCGACGGCGTATCGGACGAGCAAGCTGTCCCAGTTCTCTGTGCAGTAAGTTTTAGTTCTTACGACATTGGAGAAGAAATGACATTAGTTTGCCCACGCAGGGACTGACCGTTTACGCAGCTCTCAAAGCCTGCAACACTGTGCCCGGCGATTGGGTTGTAATTCCTGGCGCAGGCGGAGGGCTGGGACACCTTGGTAAATAATAGCTTTCAGTCTCGACATCCCTTGGGCTAACTGGACTGACCATAGCTATTCAATATGCTCACGCACTTGGTCTGAAGGTGGTTGCAGTAGGTTCGTGCATATCCTGCGTCTTGAGAAGAGTCAAAAAATAAAACTAAAACAACCCAGATACCGGCGACGATAAGAAGAATATTTGTCTCGAACTAGGTGCAGAGAAGTGGATAGACTTCAAGCAAACGGACGACATTGTTCGCGATATCGTGGCGACTTGCGACGGAAAGGGGGCACACGCAGCTCTCATCGTGACTGCCTCGGTGCGTCCGTACTCGGTTCTATAGAGGCTTCAACCTGTCTGAAACGGCATGCACTTTGTAGCCAAGGGCTTACGCAGATAGCGTACAGTACTTACGAACGGCTGGGTCCATCGTCGTGATTGGGATTCCGGGACCCTTCGTGTGGAACATTCCAGTTGGGCTCATCCTTAGGAAGGTGTGCCGTTTCCATCATGCTCTGGACCCGGAGATCTCATTATTTTGTAGTGTCTTCATATCATTGGACATCTCCTCGGGTAAGCAGATCGTCTCCCTTGGTACCTCTCCCTGCTAACGAACCATGAATTTCAGCACATATCAGGAAACCGTGGAAGCCCTTGAACTTGTCGCACAGAAAAAGGTCGTAGGACACCTGAACCACAGAAAGCTTGAAGATATCAACGAGTGAGTATTGCTACTGGTTTCATGTATTCAGCAACTCACCATGCGTATTTCGTCGTTCTCAGCGTCTTCAAAGACATTACGCAGGCCAATGTCGTGGGCAGGACCGTCATTCGACTTCAGTGACTCTAAGGATTGGCCGACTTTTGTGTAGACATGATTGCGGGCATGTCATTGTTAGATAAGATATCGATGCTTGGTTTCAAAGCAGCAATATAAAACTTCGTGCTGTAGTCGTTGCCGACGTACAAGCTGACGGTCGAGTTGCTGAAATCAATGTGTGGCTGACACCACCGAGCGCGTTGTTGACTACTATTTGGATCCAATATCGGACGCGTCGCGGTCACGCGCTGAGATTTGCGTCCGTCTCAGTCGTCTACTTGTTTTTCTTTTGTCAACCTGTCCATTCAACCAGCATGAGCGGGAATAACGTTCGCGGGCCAACTTCCGCCCTCACCGAATTTTTGAGGGTTTGTTGCGTTTATTAGTCCACCCATGCGACCCTGCTGACCCTCTCAAACAGGAATCCGGCATCACAGCTACTACCATTGCAAGGCGTGGGCGGAACGCAAATCGAAGGGAACAGCAAAATGAGGAACCTGTAGCTGGACCGAGCAACTCAAACGAGGACGAAAGTAATGAGGCGGGTGGATCTACAAGGAGGGCAACAGTACGTGTCGCGCCTTTCCCATGCTCGCAAAGTGGCTCATCTCTCCCCCCCTTCGACATTGCAGGATACAGCCGGCTATGCATCAGATAATCTTGACGAGGAAGGCACAGAATCACAGCCAAAGAAGAGAAGAGTCAATAAGGCCGACGAGGCGAAACAGAAGCGAGGCAAAGGCAAGAAAGCGAAGAAGGATGACGACGATGACTATGAAGACGAAGATGAAGATGCCTACACTGCGTTGTCAAAGTCTATGTGGGCTAACGTAGGGTCTTCAAGCTCTAAGCCTCCCGTCGGCAGTTTTGAAACCTGTGCGAGATGTGAAGCCCAATTCACGGTGGTGCGTGCGACTTCTTATATGATGGCCACTGAAATGGCTCTAGCTCTGACGCTTGCTTTCAAGACAAAATACACTATGGCTGCGGTGCCTCCTCCAGGATTTCTGTGCCACAAATGTGCCAAGGCTTCCGGCGCAGATCCTTTCAAGAAGCCTACTGTACCTCGGAAGCGCAAGCCAGCCGTGGAAAGGCGGAATGTCGTCAGCTTTGAGGATAGGAAATTTCCTTCGCTTGTGTCGCTTTGCGTACAGGTATGTCTGGTTCTGATGGGATTTGGCTCTTGGTTAACAGACAATCTCAGCTCATTTCAAAACATATCAATGACGTCGAGGCGTTTGGCGACATTGGTGCTGCCAATCTGGATCGAATTATTCGAGCGCTGTGCAGGAATCGAAGCTTGTGCGTACTAACTTGCCTTTTTTCAATATCTATGCTGATTACTTTTGTAGAACGCCCGAAAACGTCAAATTGTTTTATGGTGCTGGGAACACGGAATTGACGTTTTATGACGCAACCAGTGTGTTATCATCTTCTTTTTCGGTGTCGTCATTCTCATGCCGAATTCCAGCACTCATTCCCGATTCTTTATGCAGTCTTGCATATCTGAATCCCAATCTGACGAGCCTCCGGATCGACTTCTGCGGTAGAATTAATAACGACGTCGTCAAGACGTGGTCTACTGCTCTCCCTGCTCTGACTCGTCTAGAGCTACTCGGCCCTTACCTCGTCAGACCCCCAGCCTGGGTTCAATTCTTCGAGACGCATCCTCAACTTCAAGGTTTCTTGATCATGCAAAGCCCACGTTTCGACGAGGAATGTGTGGCGGCCCTTGCCAAGAACTGTCAAGGGCTCACCGACCTACGACTAAAGGAAATCGGCAAATTGGACGACTCTTTCCTCGATCGTATCAAGACAATGGCCAAGCTAACATATCTCGACCTGTCCGATCCTGCCGAGTCACTCTCGGAAGAAGGCTTGATTGCGCTTCTGAGCGTGATTGGACCGAACTTGACTGAGATCGACCTATCCAACCACAAGCTGCTGTCTGATGACTTCCTGAAGGAGGGCTTGCAGCCACACATGGCGGGGATACGGTCGCTCGCGTTGAATGGCCTACCGCTCTTGACTGACGCCGGCGGAGCGGCTTTATTCGAAGCTTGCGATAACGAGAAGATGGTATTGAACTCGTTGAGCCTCGCTCGTTGTCAAGAGCTCGGCGACGCTACTCTCGACGCCATCATACTCCATGCGAGTCGTTTGCTCAAGGAGCTGAACATCAATGGCTGGCGCAACACCACGGAGTCATCCCTCAACAAAGTTGGCGGGCATGCAAAATTGCTGCAGAAATTGGACATCTCCTGGAACAGAGCTGCCGACGATTTTGTGCTCAAAGGCGTCATGGATGGCTGCGCTTACATCACGGAGATCAAGTGCTGGGGCTGCAATCGCGTGTCCGAGAATTGTCCTCGGAAGGTACGTAGAGTTTCGGATCTGACTCGCCGGGAGCTGACATCGTTGCTCTGTGCAGAGGGGTGTCAACGTTTTGGGTGTAGAGTCGCACTCAATTTGAGACAGTTCATTGATTCATGAATGTGAGGTTTGGATCTAGTTCACAATATAGTACACGTGTGGCAAGAGGAATGTCCAGTCGTACACGGAAAGAACAGGAGTGTTTTACATACAATGATTGGTGTAGTTTCTTGTGCTCGTACTATACAATGATATGTCCGTACGCCCGACACGATAGACTGTCCATATGTTGCTACACGTAGTTTGCGTCTCCATCAGTTCATCACGGCCAGCGCGTGTCGGGAGACGACGACTTTTCAGACGTCGAGTGCAGACGACCTCGGAGGTCAATCTGCACGAGCCCAGCATTAGTATTCACTTATCGGCCGTGAAGCGTCTCCAGAGGAGACGACCTGGAAAGCTGAGACCAGGCAAGCCCTCGCCCGTCAACGGAGACAACGGCGGCGTGTGTTCCTCAGACGATGCCTGCGCATCCACTGGCTTACCTGCTGTCGCGACGCGCACGAGAGGCGATGTGGGGTACTCCACGCCTGGTGGAATTGGTGCCGCCTCGTACATCGGCGCTGGTGTCCGCGATCTCCGGCTGCGAGACGAGGGCCGCGATGGCGTGAAGTTCTGTGGCATATTCGAATAGTTCTGGACAGACGAGTCGCGCTGCGACTCGGGAGCAACAGGCAAGGGCGGTGGGAGAGTATCCGGACTGAGAAGGCCAGGATTTGTGATATTTGTGCCCACTGCCGACGGCGGGGAATTGCCCGGAGACTGTATAGGTGACGTCAATAAGACGACGCCCGAGAAGACGATTGCGATCTTACTGGTGGCTCAACACTGATTCCAGGAACGCCGCTGGACGCCGTACGAGATCGATGGGGTCGATCGCGCGGACGCTCTGAAGGAGGGAAATCCGCCATCTGGCGATGAGAGTCATATCGCTGGCCGGCTTGCGAGCCTGCGCGGGTCGGCGGTCTCGACAGCTGCTCTGCAGCCGGAGCAAGGGGCGCCGGCAGGACGATCTCTCGGGGACGCGTTGGCCCGCGCCGCATAGGTGGATGCTGGTTCTGCATACGCTGCGTCCGTTATCGGTGAGCCGAAGAACGTCAAGTCAACATCTCAAACACCCACATCATCTTGGACATGGCTTCGCGGTCGTGATGGTGGACGAGCAGGAGGCATCGGCCTGACATCAGGGGGGTCAGCATACTCAAGCTCGTTGTCGTCTTCGACTGTCGTGGGCGGTGGACCCCGTTGCAAGCGGGATTCATCCACAGGTGCAAGAAGCTCGTACTCAGAAAGGCGTGTTGATCCTCTGGATGCGTTGGACTGAGCTTTGGATAGCACCGGAGGCGCAGGCGCTCGGAGTGTGCGGCCTGCCGGGTATGCGTAGTCCCTGCTTCTCACATCGCCTCGTCTGGAGGGCAGAGAAGTCGAACTACTGGCATCTTGCATAGTCATCCCTGGCTGACCGGCGCCAGCGCTCGGGCTGCCTCCCTCAGGCGTGGGCACGATGATGAAGGATTCCTGAGGTCCTCTCGATGGCGAAAGCTCATGGGGAGGAGGGACGAAGATTGATGCACGCCCGTCGCTCATCGTCTGAGCATGTGGTATCCAGCCGTCTGGTGGAACGGAGATCGGACGGTGCGAGAGGGATGGAGAGGCATTGCGGACGGGAATAGGATGTATCGTCTCGGGTTCATCTCTGTGAGGTGTCTGCAGGCGCGGAAGGACCGGCATTGGACGCGTGGCATTGGACGATGTACGAGGGCGTTGTGGAGCAGGAACTGCGTCCCCATCTGCGTCCTCATTGAAGCGACGAGGTGGAGGTATAGGACGCGCAGCATTGGAGTAGCTGCGGGAACGACTGGGAACGCGGAACACGTCTTCATCTGGTGGTGGAACATATTGACGAGGTGGAGGTGCGTAACGTGGTTCGGGCGTGCGATGTCTCGAAGGCTCAGGCGTGCGATGACGGCTAGGACCTGCTGTGCTTGGACCAGATGGAGCGGGCGTGTGAAGTCGAGCAGGCGCACGTGCATAACGGCTCGGATCCAAGGCATACTGTGGATCAGGCGTGGGCGAGCGGAAGGGTGTCGCAAGTGTAGGGATAGGAGGCCCTGCTGTGTATGGCTGGCCCGGCGCGAATCGCGAACCATTAGCCGTCCTGTGTAAGTGTCATGATGTAAGGTCAGATGAAAATTGGGACAAAAATGAGAAGCGTATAAGCGTACTCTGGTACGCCGCGCGACGGCACATCAATCATTGATGAAGAGCCCGAGTTTGATGGCTCTTCGACCGGTTCGACCGGCGACTGTTCCTCCATATCGTCGTCCTCGTCATTGAACAACACGTCCTGCAATCCCCGCCGTGGCCGAGAACGTGACCTCGCACCTCGTGGACCTGCATCTCGCGACCCCTGCTCTGCCAAGGCTTGTTGATAGCCAATCCTCCATCCCTCACTATACCCTTCCTTTCGTCCCGCTTTTCTCCCTTGTTCTCGGGCAGTCTCGAGGACGAGCTTCTCTTTCAGTTGTCTCGCCACGCTTCTCGATTTGGCAGCTTCTTCCTCAGCCTCCTTCCGCCTAGCATCCACATCTTCCACCATCTCCTGAGCTCGGTATATCTCGCGCTGGGCCTGCTCCAGCTGCACCTTGTACATGGCAAGCTCTTCACGCGTGCGCGAAGCCTCTGCCTCAGCAAGGGCCCGCGCATCCAGAGCGCTCCGTGCGCGAACAAGACATTCAGAGGCGCGGCGCTCCGCGTCGGACGCTCGTTGTGACTCTTGGTCGAGTTTGTTGAAAGCAAGACGCAGCAGGTGGTTCATTTGCTTAACGTCACGCTCCTTGCGAGCCAAGACGTGAGTGAGGACGCGGCGGCTCGAAGTTGAGCTGAATGACAAGGGTAAGAAGGGCGACGGGGTGAAACAGCGAGTGCTGTGGCCAACCTGTAGCGCGTGCCTTTGTCCAAGAGGCTGTCCTCGGACGACATCGACGGCGAGCGGTAGCCAACATCGTCGTACTCTAATGGTGAATCAGGGGTGCTACAGATACAAGCCAAAGTCAGTAACGACCTTGTAGTCAGGATACAACGTAAAGGCAACGTAAACAGACAAACAGACCTTGTTCTTTGTTCTGCCATTGGCAGGGACTACGAAGTGTCGTATGGTGGAGACCAAATGTGGAGAAGGACAGTAGAGGTTGTGATATGTTCTGCGGTCTGCGTCAAGCGGTGCAGTCTCCAGACACGCGCTATAGTCGAGGACGAGACATGACTGTGAGAAAGAAAGCGAGTGTTGGCGAAACGGATGTCGTGGCGAGCCACGGATGGTGAAGTGATTAAGTGCGATAGTGATTGCTTTGACTGGTTTGCGCACTGCGTGGACGCCACGTGTATCTCATGAGGGAGCCGCAGCGTGATTCAAGACGCTCAAACAGCTGGAAGCCTGGCCGGCGCTATGATGACGATGACGGTCCGTGGATGTGCAGGGACTAGAGAGACTTGTGTTGTGCGTTGTCCTGGAGCGTCACAAAATGAGGTATAGGCACCGGTCACGACTTTCTCGAAGACACCGAAGCACGATGAGTTGGAGATCCCATGACTTCTGATGTCGATGAGATACCATCTGTCTGGAAATAGAAGAAGTCAAGTCTTGCTCTGGAAATCAACTTGACTGCAGGTCCCTTTACTCTCGTCATGCCGAACGCGAAGTGGCCGATCAACAAGAGTCTGCTGCGTCTATCACCGCACACAGTCATGAGAGTCATATCGGACGCAACATTATTAATTTGGGGACGTACTTTGTCGAGAATAATGGGGCATACCATAATGGGAGAAGCACACGGATTTACGCTTCGGGAGCGTAAGATTACATAGATCCATTATGAAAAAGGCCTGTATGCTTCGTCCCCCGACAGATAGATCACTATGATCAACAAGATCCGTGATATAGGAACAGACCCCAGAGCAATGTAGATGCAGAATGATCTACTCAAGCCTGTCTTTTTGTGATTCGTGACATCCAGTCAATAGCGCGTTCAGAGCTCTCACGAATGGCGAGGTGCACCAAGTTTTGAGTGAATCGTAGAAAATGGAAAATATGCATGTTCCTTGTCAATCAATGGCGCAGCAGGCTTGATGTCTGAAAAAAATACCTATAAATGCTTAGACGGTTACGATTCGTCGGAACAAGAATGAGAGACAGCACACGAGTATGAAAGCATATACCAAAACAAGTCAAGCTTCCTTTGATGTACATTTTCTAAGAAAGATCAGGGACGAGCTCGTCAGACCACGATGCTCCGGTACGTCCTGCAGAATACAAGGCAACATGGACGTCGACATCGACAAGGAAGTGTTGCCAAAGTCGGCGGAGCAAGTAGAAACCGAAAAGCGATGATAGGCTGGTGTGACACGTGACACGATTTATCAGTTTCCCCGCCGCTTTCCCCGCTGAGGCGCACACTCGGAGCCCAAATATACCCTCTACATACCACCCGCCATTGCGGCATTTTGGAGACCAACGACCACAGCTGAAGGCTACGAGAACGTCAGGAGAGAGCTTTTGAACGGTTTGACGGAGCTAGAGAGGCATAATCGAGGACTGAAAGGGGTAAGTGGGTCTTATCTTTTGTATGTCAGAGGGCTTATCTGTGGGGACGACCGCCTGCCATAGCTTACTGCAGCTTCTGTCCAAATATTCTCAATCAATTCACGGCACCATGTCGCACGGCTCCTATTCCTCTTACTCCCAGTCCGTCATGACTGAAGACGAGGAAGATTGGGAGGATTATTGCAAAGGCGGCTACCACCCCGTCCACATAGGCGATACTTTTTCAGATGGCAGGTATCTCGTCGTTCGCAAACTCGGCTGGGGGCATTTCTCCACCGTTTGGTTAGCTAAGGACAACAAGTGAGCCGTTTCTACCCGATCGCATATCCGCTATTCACCCTTCTGTCTCATGTCCAGGCTAAACCGCCACGTCGCACTCAAGATCGTCAAATCTGCCCCGCGTTACACAGAAACTGCATTGGACGAGATCAAGCTTCTCCAGAGACTCATCACCTCCGCGACACCTCCCGTAGCGCCCACCCCATCTAATCCTAATCCTACACCTTCGCCCTCCCAGACACACCCTGGGCGATCCCACGTCATCTCCTTCCTCGACCATTTTCGTCACAAGGGCCCGAATGGCACGCACGTCTGCATGGTATTCGAGGTGCTGGGCGAAAACTTGCTAGGTCTTATTAAGCGCCATCAGCGGAAGGGCGTCCCCCCACATCTCGTCAAGCAAATTGCAAAGCAGATATTGCTCGGGCTGGATTACATGCATCGTTGTTGTGGTGTTATTCATACTGGTGCGTATCATCGCTACTGAATTTTCGGCATGATTTCTCATCCGACCCTAGACCTCAAACCGGAAAACGTCTTGATCTGCATCGACGACGTGGAGTCCATCATTCAAGCTGAGCTGACGGCTTCTGCCAACACAACGTCCCCGCCCACCAAGCTCGTTGGCGTGCCCCCATCCCGCGGCCGCGGTGGTAATCAGACCCCTCGCTCCGAATCTGTATTCATCACCGGATCTCAGCCGCTCCCATCGCCATCCTCTTCCCACGCGTCTCCCATGCTCGACAAATGGGCGTTCGGCATGAGCAAAATCGACGGCGGAGCGCCCAGCACCAGCAAGCCTGCATCCCTCATGAACACCGGCGCCCCCGCGAGCGTCGACGATGCTACGACCGCAGAGGAGAAGACCAAGCGCGGGCTTTCCGTCGAGATGGAGCAGGCCTCCGAACGGATCTCACAGCTGCTGCGCGAGCCTGGTTTCGAAAAGGCCCCCGCGCCGCCTGCGAAGCCGTCGGGTCCGTCTTTACTCTCGCAGCAAGCACCCAAAGGCCAGGAGCAGGAGCAGCCGCCGGCCGGATCCCCGAAGGGGAAAGGTGTCGACACCGCCCCCGATGATACAACACCCTCTCTGTCTACTTCGGTCATGTCACAAGACCCATCATTACGAGCGGGCACATCATCAGAGCTGCTGCTAGATATTGAGCGCATCACGGTTAAAATTGCGGATTTGGGAAATGGTTTGTCGAGATTTTTTTTACGGTTCTGAGCCCACTAAGCGTTCATCTAGCTACATGGGTGGAGCACCACTTTACGGACGATATCCAAACACGACAATACCGTTGTCCCGAAGTCCTTCTCGGAGCGCGATGGGGTCCAAGTGCTGACATCTGGAGCGTGGCATGCGTGGTATGTAGGAATTTTCGCGTTTCAAGTGTACACTACTCAGTCTTATGTCCCTTAGCTTTTTGAGCTCCTCGCTGGCGGGGACTATCTCTTCGATCCACAAGCGGGCGCGCGATATACCAAGGACGAAGACCATATCGCCCAAATAATCGAACTCATGGGCGAGTTCCCTCAGAGTCTCGCTTTCTCTGGCAAATACAGCTCGCGATACTTTAATCGGAAAGGTATAGTCCCCGCTGGCCTTGTATTCGTTCCCTATTCATCCACTGTCAGGAGAGCTTCGCCATATCAACAAGCTGAGATTTTGGCCGTTGGAGGACGTACTCCACGACAAGTATGAATTCCCGCGGGAAACGGCCAATCTCATCGCCTCGTTCCTCAACCCTATGCTTCGACTCAACCCAGAAAAGCGCGTGGGCGCTGGTGAGATGATCCACCACCGCTGGCTAGACGGCACGCTCGTCCAGGGTGAGGCAGACGTCATCCGCCGCGCCGAGGAAGAGGAAGCCCGGCGACGCGCCGTCGCAACGAATGGCCATGTGGATGACAAGGGCAAACTGGCATTGCGCGAGTCCGAGCAAGACGCGCTCAAGCCGGTCGACGAGGACGTGGCGACCACCGACGACGTCCGTCCGGCGTCGGCGCCGCCACCCCAGCTGTCGATGCCCCGGCCGTCATCCGCGAGCGCAAAGGAGAATGCGCCACATCCATCGCCCGCGAAGTCCTCGAACGCCAAGTCGTCGTCAAGTTCAAAGCACAATTAATCCGCTGGACCATTTGATACCGCTTTTCCGTATATTGTCTATAGATGTACGCTGCGTGAGGCCACCGCGGGCTCCGTCATTTGCAGATTCACATATTGTCCAATGTAGCCGATGTGTCGCTAGGGATATCTATTCGTACTAATCTCGGTGGGTTCATTGTGGTCGGTGGTGGGGTGTGTCCGTTGTATCGTCTATGACTGAAGTAACAATGCTGTCTTACCCGATCGTCTCCTTGTTTTTAATTGCATGTTACGGCGAGCGACCTCAAACATTCTTAATTCAAGTACTGTAGTTACTCACGAATGGTCTTTCTACAGCCAGACTATCCGATCGCAGTGCGAGGATACATGAAGCGGCCGCAGATCCAGCTTGTTCGGAGACTCTGCACATCGGCGGAGACGCGGCCAGACGTCCAGACATGGCGAAAACTTGTGACGAGTGAGATTTGGGTGAGATACGCGATGCAATTTTTGCGGGGCAACAGCCTGCGACCCGTAAAAAAAGCAGTGAACGTCCAAATCGGTAGCTTCAATTACCGCCCTGCGACAATCGGTGATCCGAAGAAAGGTGGTGTTGTCGTTGGCCGGGTTTTCCTCAGCCTGTCCTTGGAGACAACCTGAGATCCGAAAAGAGGTGGCGAAGGAAGAATCTGTGTCTCCACTTGTCGTACGACAGTGTGCGACCCGGAAGAAGGGAGTGTCGTGGCTCCACTCGCTCCTTGTAATACCCTGTGGTGCAAAAGAGATGGCAGAATTAGACTCACTAGGGCGGCGATCGAGTCGTATTACGGCTTGTCTCTTCTGTCAAGAGACAGTCCGCGACCTGAAAAAAGGCAGTCAACATCCAGATCTGTGTTTCCAGTAGTTGCACTGTGACAACCTGCGACCGAAAAGGCCACGTCGTACACATCGATGTCCCAGTACTTTGTTCCAAGACAATAGTCTTGATCCAGAAGTCGAATTCAACTTACTGACCAGATGCGCTATGTTAGTGGAGCTCGCGCGTCGATGGATTCATCGATTTCAGTTCCAAGTGTGCCAGAAGAAAGGCGATGTGGGCCGTAAATCTTCCGACCACCGCGTTTGCAGTGATCTTTTCTTCCGATGAGTCTCATGAAAGATACAGTAATGTGCCGATTCATCATATTCTCGAGGTGCAGAACAATTACAACCAGGATAAAACTAAAATTCACACTCCGACCCACCAGCTGTAGTCGGGGCTCCAACATTGGCCTGTCCGCCGCTCCGGCACGGCTCGCGAATGGACTTGATACCTTCTTCGTTGCCCACGGCGGCATACTCGCTGCCTCTTCCTATAGTAGACCAACACTTACCAAGACCGAACTAGTGAACTTGTAGCGCATATCGCTCCACGCAACAAAAGGTGTTTAGCTGGGGCTCACGCGCGAATTTCACGTGCAAAACCCAGTCAATCAAAGCTCTTCGCGCTTACGGCCGTCGCGTATGAAGGTTAGTGTCATCAGATTTTAGCCAATCGACTTGTCATTCTGAACGTACTGTTCACCAGATCGCAGTCGAAGGTTGTGGCCACGGCGAGTTGGACGAAATATACAAGCATATTGAAGAGCTGGAGTCACGGAATGGCTACAAAGTCGACGTCCTTCTGATATGTGGTGATTTCGAAGCCATCAGGAACCATCATGACCTTCAATGCATGGCCGTTCCTCCAAAATATCGGCGCCTCGGCGATTTTTCCAAGTGAGATCACACGCGTATACGACTCACTGTTACAGTCATTCGACGGCCTATGTTTCCTTGGCAGGTATTACACAGGAGAACGTCAGGCGCCAATCCTCACGATAGTCATAGGCGGAAACCATGAGGCGTCTAATTATTTCTGGGAGCTGTGAGTGTGCTATTTGCTAGAGTCGTCTCCCAGGCTGAGACATTGGCAGTTATCATGGCGGATGGGTTGCACCTAATATCTTCTTCTTGGGACACGCCGGAGTCATTCAAATCAATGGTATCCGTATCGCAGGTGCGTCTGGGATTTTCAAGCCCCAGGACTTTCGGCAAGGTAAGGCATATATTCTTCGGGCTGTCCGGCTTCTCATCCTCATCAGGTTACTACGAAAGGCTACCATATAACCCATCCATGATGCGGAGCATATACCATATACGAGAGTATAACATCCGGCGACTTTCTTTGGTCAGATCCGCCTTTATGCGTCATGTTCATTTCGTGCTTACCTTCTTGTAGCTGTCCACCCCCGATATCTTCTTGTCTCACGATTGGCCTCAAGGAATAGAGCATCACGGAGATCTCAATGGTCTTCTACGTCGCAAGCCATTCTTCAGAAAAGATGTCGAGACAGGCGCCCTCGGTTCTCCGCCCTTGATGGGCTTGCTTGGAACTCTGCAGCCCGCCTGGTGGTTCTCTGCCCACCTGCACGTCCGCTTCCAGGCAACCGTCATCCATGACGGCGAACCGCCCGAAGCACATGGAAGCGCAGCGCCAGCTCGCAATCCAGAGGAAATCGATATCGCTGATGATATGGATGACGACTCGGCGGATCGGAAGGACGAGGCCGAAAAGAAAGAAGACAGCATGCCGATCGATGAATCTCCGAACTTCTCGCATGAGAACCCCGATGAGATTTCGCTCGAAGACGAAGAGGAACAGGTCCATGCACCGCCGCCGCCGCCTGCGCCCAGACGAGAAACGAAGTTCCTTGCTCTCGACAAGTGTCTCCCGAAGCGACAGTATCTGGAAGTGGGTTTGTCCTCTTGTGGTCCTTTTGCAAGGCGTGCTAAAGCCTCATCTCGATCTAGGTCGTCGACGTCCCTGTTCCAACTCAATTCCAAGGTCAAACATCGCCGACGCTGGGATACGATCCCGAATGGCTATCCATCGTCAAAGCGTTCCAACCATACTTCTCAAGCAATCGTCGTCAGCTCCCATTCCCAGATGAGGCGCAAGCGCGAGACGCTGTGAAAAAAGAAAGAGCCTGGGTTGAGGAAAACGTCCCGCAGAAGATTACCGTGGATTCCTTGGGCGACAAGTCCATATGGAGGATCGACAGTTGCCAGACCTTCACCCCGACCGCGCCCGGACCCTCAGAAACAGAACGGAACCAGAACGAGCAGCGTGTGTATTCCTTTCTTATCATTAAGGGCAAGGCTTGACGTGTCTTCATAGCCCGAGTCTGGCCGAATCCGCAAACAGACGCCTTCTGCGCGATGTTGGAAATTCCGAACACAATCACGCCGAAATCGTGATCCCCGATGCATTTAGGTGCGTCCCAATGGATGCTGAGCGCTGAAATGCTGATGCAATTGGCCTAGAGCGGGGCCCTTGGCCTCGAGGCAGGATGCATGCATGTTTTCTTGTTGCCGCATGGCGAGGTATCCTTGGTATACCAGGTTGAACAGAGTGCTCGCCTCCAGTTTGTGTCCGCTCGTCCTCAATACTCCGTTTTCTCACTTTGCTCACTGCTCGAAGTGCGATTTCTTGTCACCAGCCAACGCTTTACGCCTCCGTTGTTCCCGGCTCTCACTATATGTGTTGATCTCATCGGCGACAAACAACTCGTTTGTGTCCGATCAATGCACTCTGATATCTCATGAATATGATAATCGATGCCCTCGATCAAGCTTGCGGCCGTAATCCGCAAGATTGTCGCTCCGTGCGCTGAGCGCTGGGGTCCACTGGCAGCGCCGTCCAGAAATATCTACGTTATGTGCGCAATTCAAAAAACACTGGTAAACTTCCCAGGTCAGTCGAACGAATATCGACCACCATCGTCCATTTGTTTCTGCCCGAGGCTGCCCATAAACTGCACAGTTCAAAACTTTGTCTTCGCGACAACCGAATTGAATGAGATGGCGAATGATCCACTCATCGGACTCTGGACGACCGGCAATTGATACCCGGAATCTTCGCAGAAGCTGATGCTGCAGCGCCGTCAAGAACGAGTGTCTGCATGGCAAGCCTCTACCATTACCCATCATTTTCGTAACATGCACTCCCGGCGCAGCAATTTGTTTGAAACGTGGTTACGCAAATCTTCTCAGCTCGTGCGCGGCGTACTGCTCCACGCCCGCTCATCAAACGGCATGCTGTGCACCCGCTTATATGCAACGCACCTCATATGATACCATGGCACGACGTGCCAGAGCAAAGGCCGGCGGCTTGTCGTTGTTCCTGCGGCTCCGGCGTGCTTATCATAACGCTGCTGATGCAACATAATGCGGGGTAAGGGCACCGTGCCTGGCTGATGTCGACAGGTGAGAGGCTGTGAGAGGAGATGCCAGGACGGACATCCGTGCCGTCAGCAGCGCATCACGTTCAGGCCCAGGGTCCGAAGCTCAGGCGACGTACGCGCAGAGTAATCGGCAGGGGCACTATAACCTTCGCTGTTGTTATCTCCAGTAAGCACTCGTTGCTAATTATGCTATGTTCTGCGATTGACGTGGACGCGTGCAGGCCGCGTGTCTCACGTTTGTGAGCCATCATGGGCATATCTCGGCGATCATCTCTGTCCGGGTCTACGACTGTACGGACGTTCAAACGTTTGATTGGCACTTGACTTGGCGCTGCCTATTGAACTAATTCAACTGTTGCTGGCGATCGATGGGGCAGCTCGGATGCTGCGTTTCTCCTGAAGGAAGGAAGGAAGGAAGTGTATTAACCGCACGTCAGTGGTTGACTTTATCTACGTCAACCTCTTGCTCACATCCTCTCAAGCGACGAAGTCCACGTCGAAACCGATAAAAGGTCCAGTTCTCAGGCACACAGGCAGAAGCCTCCAGACCCGACGTCTTCGCCAGAGCCAAACGAAGCCCATCACGCCGCCCAGGTCGCAAACCTGATCCGGCGGGCTCGATAATGAAAAGTGGTGCTTCGCGCCTCTCACCTCACGCGTCTCCATCAGACACGAGCGAACGCCCCACGGAGATTGCGCGGCGCACCGCACGGTCCACACAACGCGGCCCATTCCTGGCACGAGCGACGTGCCCAGGCCGTGGGCAGATACACACGCCCCAATGCAAAGAACCACCCACCCGCACGACGTCGCGCAGCGGGGTTCGCCAGGAACGCACGTCGATTCGATGACTTCACAGGGCGCAGGAGCGCAAGGCACCCGCGGCAACCCAAATACGCGCGGGAAGCCGCCCGACACCGACGCGTCCCCATTGCGTGCGGCCCCTCTTCGTCACGCGCGCCCCGATCGTGCGGCGTCGACCTCTGCTGCGCGCGGCCGATCGTGTACATACGCGCGCTTGGCCAGACCTGCCGACGTGACCGTGCGCACGTGGGGCGGGCTGTGACGCACGCGCGATGGTGCCGGATGGCGAATCGCGCGAGGCTGCATACTTGGCGTGCGGCGAGCATCGAGATGCGCGCGGGGGATCGCTGGTGTCGCTGTGTGGGAACGGGCGGTAGCGGGGCGCAAACGCACCTGCACGCAGCGACGAAAAAAGGGAGCGAGCGGGGTGACATGGTAACGCGCGCCTCGCGTCATAACCGCCCGCCCCCCGTGCGCCCTTTTGTTTCGTACATATGGACACCCGTGCCCGCTCTGAAGCCTGTCGGTCGCGTGCCCTGCGCCAGGCTCGCAGCGTCGGTATGTGCACAGGCACAGAAGCCCAAGGCGCGAACATGGACATCCGTGCACCGGAGCCGGTTCGCATCGGCTGCTGACCATCCTATGCTGCAGAAGCGGAACAAGGGCGATTGCCACCGACGCCGGCCCGATATGGACGACGTCCGCTCGGCGCGGGCCGTCCGAAAGACGAATTCGAAAATCGATCTGGCGGGGCTAGCGCCGGCTTGGCAGCGGGCGTCCACTTGCGCGTTGAATGGACGCAAGGTGTTTGTGCGAGGTTGCTCGGTATGCTAGTGCGCTCGGGAGTGCGTCGAGGACGATCGAGCGCATCGTATACATATGCGGTCTGCGGAGCAATCGGGCGCGTGCGTTTCACATTTTTGGAGGCAGTTTTCTGACAGGTGCAGGTGATGCGGTGATGGATGGTGATCGTGGTCGGCACTCGGGACAGATTCGATTGGCGTCCATGCGTGCGGCATGATAGAGTAAAATGTCTGCGGTGCAGGGCCTAGACGCGCTGATGGCAGTGGCGGCGCGAGGACGGTGCGGGTACAGTAAAAGTGGCAACTAGGACTCATGGGTACTTGACAACGCGGTAGGTAAATTGCGAGCGGCAGAAAGACGCTCCTCGAACGTCGGATGGTGCCACGTTTCAGCGGAAGAGCAAACGTTGGTGACGCGATGGGAAGATGTAGGAACTGACGTGGATGTGTAAAAGGCAATGGGTCTAGCTCGTGGGCGGCGGGAAGGGCGGCGCGAGAGGCAGGAAAGGCAGGTGCGGGGACAGAGAGAGCGTAAGACTCGGAGAGGCCGGAAGGATGTGAGAGCGTGACCGGATCAAATGTTGAATCAGGGAAAGAGACGAGTTCCAGGAGCGATGGATACACGAAAGCAGGGGGGCACAGCCACCCAGGGACACGTCGAAGGACGAAACGAAGGGGAGAGTGTGGTTGATGGAATGGGCCCAGATGGGGGACGGTGGGTGGACATGATGCGTATGCAAACTACCAAGGTATCAAGCGAAAGCCAACCGCAAAAAGCGGGGCCGGAATGGGAGAAAAAGGGAGGGGACTGGGGAGCATGTGAGGGTAGGATGGACGCGTCTGGATTTGATGTCTGAACGGGGAGGTGACGATAGCGGAGCGTGGGGACGATAGCGACGTGCAAGGAAAGATAACGCGGAAACGTGACCCGGCATTTTACCGATTAGTCTCGATAATCCCGGCGCTATCACTGCAAAAAAGAGGGTGTGGACAACGCCGATAGGCAGAAAGCAAGGCAAGCAGAAACGGCGTGCAAAGGCGGCGTGGAGAGGCGGACAGAGGCGAGGTGGACAAAGGAAGCGTGACCGTGACCGTGCCTGGCCCGCGAGGCTGGCTATTGAATGAAAGTCCGACGGGGAGGGTGTGCCTTAATTGGATGGTGTAACGGAGGGATTGGGTCAGGCACCTTTTTCCTTATAGCCTTCCTCTCCTTCCTCTCCTCATCCTCCTCTCACATGGACCGGGATCCCCCTCCCAACGACCAGATGGCCACCCTCCTCCTCCCCAATAACAATACCTCACAGCCTATCGCACCCAACAATACCCAGTCTGGCGGCATCAACAAACGCTACAGGCCTGCGCCTGCAAAGACCTTCCAATGCAGAGGCTACGGCGACTGCAGGATGGTATTTAGTAGGAGCGAGCACTTGGCCAGGCACATTAGGTCGGCCCCTGATCATCTCCCGTTGCATACTCCACCGTTCCTAACCCCACCTCAGAAAACATACCGGCGAGCGCCCGTTCACCTGCCACTGCGGCAAGCAGTTCTCGCGTCTCGACAACCTCCGCCAGCACGCCCAGACCGTGCATGCAGACAAGCAGGAGCAGAACGAGCGTATGATGCGCGATCTCACCTCGCTTCACGCCAGCATGGCTGCCGCCAACAAAGCCACCCAGACGCGTGGCAAGCGCGGCCAAGCCACTCCCGCCTCTTCCAATGGCGGTGACAGCGGGCTAGAGTCCACCGTGAAGCAAGAGGACATGCAGTCCTCCATTCCGATGCACCAGCGCCCGGGCACTAGCACTGGCTACGAGGGCAGCGACCCCGATACCAACGGTCTCATGTACCACCCCAATGCTGCCGGCCGCACCTGGCACGTCCAAACCGCCAATGTTGATCGTCCTAATGCCCGGCCGGTCAACAGTCATTCCTTTCGTGACCCAAGCCAGTCCTTTCGTGCCCCATCAGCCGCATCCACTATTACCTCATCAGCAGCATCTTCCAACGCGTCAGCTCCCCAGCTCGGGCAGCCAACGCAGTCCTTTCTCGCCTCACGAGACCCATTCGAGCTCGGTCTCGCCACCGACCTCTCATCCCGCCCAAATGGTCGCCCCGGATCTAGCAGTCGTCCCACAACTGCATCTCTCGACCCTTCAAACGCACATCCTCGATCCCTCCCACCCCTCGCTGCCGTCGTCTCCTCCTCGATCCCCCCATCTCAATGGGGGGTCCCCGCACAATCCATACTTCCAGTTCCAACAGGACCAGGTATTGGCTCAGGACGCCCGTCCACTGCAACTCGCCCCGGCACAGCACCCGCAGCGTATTTCTCCCCCTCTTCTTTCGGCCCAATCGGTGGAGGACATGGAATGGGGTCTCAACCCGAACTATCCCTTCGCCACCTCTATGGACGGTCCGGTGAATTGGCAGCACACGCACAATACAGCGCGTCAGGATACCCTTCAGCCGATTTCGGAGACGCCCCAACGTCTCCCCTCGGCGGACCCGCATACGACTCGCCATTTTCCTTCCACCCGCCGGCACTCGCCGAGCAATCATCCGGGCCCGGTGCATCTCCCCCAGCTGTCCCTCGCAAACGACCATACCCAGGATCCGACGATGCTCTCGAGCGCGGATCGTCATCGTATGGTTATGACCTCGCCGGTGGCTCCGAGTCACGACCCCAATCTCGGCGGCTCTCCGTCATGGAACTCTGCAACGACCCCGTCTCTCCAGATGCCCTTCGACCACTTTTACCAGTATCCGCAGGACAACGCCCACCGACAGGCACAGCAGGCGGCAGCTCGCGCCCCACCACCTCATCCGGGCTCGTCGCATCCGCCTCCCAACTCGCGCTCGTCGATCCCCCAGCACCACTACGCACAGGAGCTGCAGCAGCAACAGTACCGCCAGCTGCAGCTGCAGCGGGAGCAGGAGCAGCGCGAACAGGTGCGCAGGGATTCGCTGGACGGGGAGTATATGCGCCGCCACCTCAGTACGACGTATCCCCCACCTCCTCCGGGTCAGCATCGCCTGCCAGCAGCGTCGCCACAGTCGCACCAGCAGTTTTTCGATCCGCTGTAGGCGCGTACACGACGAGTCCGTCCGCCCCGAGCGCCGCCTCGCGCAGCCCCCGCTCCTCGCTCGGTGCCGCCGCGGCCTACGCGTCCGCGGCCGTCGGTGGCCACCGCGGCGTCGTGGCAGCGTCGCCCCGGTCCGCGTCCTCTGGCTCGCCGTCCGCCGACGACGTGCGCTATTCGGTCTCGCCGACGCACTCTCCGGTCGGGATGCGGGTGTAAAGGAAAGAAAGCCTGTGGAGGCGCTGTGTAAGTCTCGGACTCCAAAATTCTGTTATCAAAATTTTTGCTTGTCTGTCTGTTGGGATCAGGGTGATCGTTGATATCTAGGATATTCTGCTATAACTTAAAACGGCTCGTTGTGTTTTGTTTCATCTGAACTCACGCCTCATCACTTCTCTTATTCTCGTACATATTCAGTATATATACCTTTTCCTGTTCCTTGACTCGTTGCGTACAGTTTTCTTCCTTCTGCCCTTTATCCTTCTTTTAATACCGTCTTTCCCTTCGATAACGCACGCCTTTTTACCGCCCCGACGGGACCTTGCTTCTTTCTCTCCCGCCGCGAAACATGTCGTTACCATCTAGTGTACCTCTGTTTCCCCTTAACCAGCCCAAATCATTTCTTGCAGACGCTGAGTGTGGACGCGGGAGCCTGGCTCGCCCAGGCACGGAAGCAGCTTGTGCAAGGGGCATCGCTGTCGTGGTCCAGCATTCTGGAAGCAGGGCTGACACTGGCTGACAGCGGCGTGCCTGGCAGCGCTTCTGCCGCGCGGATGCACTTGTTCGTGGTAGTATGCGGTTTGTGTGACCACGATCGTTGGTCGCTCAACTAGCAGTGGAGACTGAGATCTAAGATACGGAACGCGACCGCGCACGTCCGCCTACAATAACGGCGCAGCAGGATTACCGTTAGAGTTGTACAGACACTGCGGCTTGCGCCTCGGACACAGTAGAAGACGGGCGCCGGGGCCGAAGCTGCATCAAGGAGGCACATCCGCCGAGCGGGGTGGACGCGAGGGGAGCAGTGCGGCGCGATCCTGTGGTGGGAAGGCTGAAGCACGGGTCTGGATTGGCGTGCTCGAGTGGGCAGGGATGCGCGCGGGCCGGCGAAAGTGCGTCCTGCGTCACGATGCGTGCGGCGGCGTGAGCGTTACCGTATGTGTGTGGCGAACGAGAATGGATGGGTGGAGGGGCCGCGCCGCGCCGCTGGGCGGCGTGGTTATTGCTCCGGATGGGCGGGCCCATGACACTGTCAGAGCGCGTGAAGGCCTTTAGAGTCCGCGAAGGGGGAAGCTGGGGCACGCCGTAATGTTGCGACTATCATGGGTAGAAGTGAGGACGGACCTTGGCGCGACTCGGGGTCACGCTGCACATGGTCGGTTTGCCGCTGAAAATAACGAATATCGTCGCGAAAATTCTGACTTACCTTCGTCTTCTGAATGGCGTTATGATGGACTGAGAAGAGCAGGGTTTTTCAGAGCAAGCTCACTGGAAAGCTTGAGCAGAGTTGACGGAAATTGCAGAAGACACTGCTTTCCTTTTCGGGAACCTCATTATCGCAAGAGCAGCTCCACGTGATCTTAGCTTTTTCACTTTCGACGTCGAGGAGCGTACCATGTTGCGCGTAGTGTGAGTAGCAGCTCCTTCTTATTTCCTGCGTTTTGCTCACAGATGAAATGTTATACACAGGAAACCCAAAAATGCGCGGTCAAAGCGGGCGATGGAGGCTCGTGAGCCCAAGGAAGTCGAGGATGCTCGCACCGCCATCTTCGTAAGGGGAACGCACACGGGAGAGGTAGTGAACAACGTGATGAAGGAGCTTGTGAGTACGTTTCCTCTGTGTGGAGGTGCTCGCTCATCCATGCATGCGCTACTTTGCAGATGGCGCTAAAGCGGCCGAATGCCATTTCATTCTCGAAAAAGAACGCAGTGCGGCCATTCGAGGACGCAACGTCGCTCGAATTCTGGTCGCACAAGAACGACGCATCGTTGTTCGTCGTGGGGCAAAGCACAAAAAAGCGGCCGAACGGGCTGACGTTCGTCCGGATGTTCGATGGGAAGGTGCTTGATATGTGCGAAGTAGGCGTAGAGAACTTCGTTAGCATGAACGAGTTCAAGGTGCGTTCTCTACTTTTGACATAAATCATCTTCTAACCTGGCTCTACCTCAGACGCCAAAAGCCGCACCGGGCCATAAACCAATGATGCACTTCGCCTCTGAACTATTCGACACGCATCCGCGATTCATCCAGCTCAAGTCTCTGCTCATGGACTTCTTCAACGGCGAAGTCGTCGACCAGATCCACCTGACGGGCCTCGAGCACGTCATCAGCATCGCCCTCGCGCCCACCCCCGACGCTCTCACCTCTACCTCGCCGGCCCTCGACCACCCCGCCGCCACGAGCCTCCCAAAAGTGCACATCCGGGCCTACACGACGAAGCTGCTCGCGTCGGGCGTGCGCACGCCGCGCGCGGAGCTCGTGCCGATGGGCCCCGCGCTCGACCTCGCGCTGCGGCGGCACCAGCCCGCGGACGCGGACGCGTGGACGGCGGCGATGCGGCGGCCGAAGATGAAGAAGCAGGACGTGGAGCGGGGTCTTGGGAAGAAGCGCAAGAATCTCGAGGTGGATGCGATGGGCGATTTGCGCGGGCGGCTGCATGTGGAGAAGCAGGATCTGGGGAGGCTGCAGACGCGGAAGATGACGGGGCTGAAGAAGGGGTTTGGGGGGGCGGAGAGCGAGGCTGGCGAGGAGGACGGGGAGGATGCTGGGCCGAAGCAGAAGCGGCAGAGGGCCGAGTCGTCGTAGGCTTATGCGTGCGTGGCTCGTGGTTTCGTTTCGTGAGCATGTTTACATACATCGTGTTTCTACATGGTCGATCGCGAGATGAGAGATCGGCCTGTGTTATATACGGATGGTTGGTTGTGGTGACTACCGTTGTTACCTGCACAGCCTCGATCGTCCGATGTCGAGGTCGATATTCGGCATGTGGATCAGCCTTTCAGAACGGCAGATCTTGTCGGAGCAAATACATAAAACGACAGGGCGCAAGCGAAGTTCTCCACAGTTCCTGTGCCCTGGGGCGGCTAATAACACAAAAGCGAGCGGGAAATGAGAGTGTCTCACTCGCATCTGACCTACAGTAACAATTGGACACTGTTGATATCCAGCTGATGCATGCGCAGCCTTCGTGTTTGAAACACATCGGGGGTGCGCAGAGAGTAAATTTCGAGGGAGGGAGTGTGTGAGAAAAGATTAGTCAGTGCCAGCAGTGTTGTGGAGATGGACAGCGTTGTGTTGGTGGTTCAATTAGCAGCAGCCCCGATCAAGCTCGAGCCCTCCGAGAGCTGAGCTGCACTGGCCTCTTTCTTTTATACCTTCTAGTATATCCGACAGCAACACTTCGCTCTTTATTTGTTGCTGTCTCCCCTCTCTGCTAATCCAAAATGAGTGACCGAACGAGTGCGTCTTCTGCCGTCCGTCTTGTCTATCGCCTGACTCGTTTTGTCTGTAGCCACGACCTCTCTGACTCCTTTGCCTACTTCGTAAGCCTATAGTAATATTTTTTACGTTTTGTGCGAACATCTTTGCCAGGTCGCCTGCCGTGAGCACATCCTCTGCAGAGCCGACATCGACGAGCTCCACTCTCCAGCCATCTACCTCTTCCAGCCTCGACCCGTCTACCTCATCTAGCACTACCAGCTCGTCGCCTCTGTCGACTTCACAGTCGTCATCGAGTCAGATTGACTCTACTAGTAGCTCGTCTGCACCCCCATCGTCGTCTTCACAGTCGCAATCCTCGTCGAGCACCACTTCGAGCGAGTCCTCCTCGGCCCAGTCAACCTCTTCTTCATCGACGCAATCGGCTTCTAGCAGTCATTTGAGCACAAGCTTTCCCGTGGTGACTTCGAATGGGCAGATATACACGCAGACGGCTGTTGTGACGATTGGGGGGCCCACTCCTACTGGGGGTGCGTCGGATCAATCAAACCGATCCACTTCTAACGGGTAAGTGCTGTTCTCGTTCACTGTACACCTATTCCTGTATCTGACCATGTCGCCTGCAGTTTCTTCCAGAACAAGGGTGCCGTTGCGGGAGTTTTTGCCGTCGTCGGCATTGTCGTTGTCATCATTGCGTTTGTGGTCATCACGGCTGCCATTCGCCGACGGCGTCAGAGAAAGTTCGACAAGGAAATCGACGACGCTGCCGCCGAAGCCGCGGCAGCCCCAGGACCCGATTTCGACGACTACGACTATACCTCAGGCAATACCGCCGGTACTGGCTATGGCGGCTACTCTGACGGCAGTCATGGCACGTTCGCCCAGCCCCCCATGTCCCATCAACCAGGCGAGGCATACAATATGTCCAACATACCCCCCTCGCAGGAATACCTCGCCGCCGCAGGCGCCGCTGGAGCTGCTGGCATCGGCGCCGGCGTCGGTGCGATGCAGCGTGCGCGCAGCCGCAGGGACCCACAGGACCCATACGGCTCCTTTGCGAACCGCGAACCTGGCCAGTACGAGATGCCGGACGCGCAGCAGCTGCGCTACCGCGGCAACACGGGCGTGCCGGACAACCAGAACCCCAGCTACGACCTGCTCGCCGCCGCGGGTCTGCAGGGCGTCGGCAACGATCCGTATGCCCTCACGCGCGGCGCGTCGCAGAGCGCCCGCGCGCAGTACCCGCCCCAGCCTCAGTCTCAGCCTGGAGTCGCGAGGAACCCGTCGAATCGCGACGCGCTGAGCAGTGAGAGCCATTATCCCCCTTCGAATACCTCGGGCCAGCCATATGGCCAGCCTCCTTACTATCAAGAAAGCGCTCCTGCGCAGCCTCAACAGCAGCAAGCTAGACATGTCCCGGCGGCGCTTGCGCCTGGTCGCGTGCCCGCCGACGACTCTACGTACGGAGGATACCTCGACACGGGGGCCACAATGCCGAACCCGCATTCTCCGCGCCCGAATACCCCGCCGTCTCCGGTTGAGAGCGAAGCCGAGCTCGTTCCGCCTGATGCTGGGCATCTGCAGCACATCGTCGAAAATGACGATAGCCAGCCGAGCCTCCACGACGAGGAGGACTATGGCTATGACGGCGGACGACGTGTGTTGCGCGTAAGTCCCTTTCTAGTGACTGTTCGGTAGCGCTGTCCTCATTTTGATGCTTCTTGCAGGTTGCGAACGAGTAAAAGTCGTGGCTGCGGCTTTCTTTCTCTCATATCCAGCCCGTGCTGCACGTCCGTCTGCAGCAGTCGGTCGTTTCGGCCTCTCCTCTGTGGACATCTCTGTCCCTGCCGCTCCTTACCCGCTTACCCGCTTTGCTTATTATGCTGTGCCACATACTTCTTGTATATCGTGGTCCTTCCGTCTCTCGTTTCCGCCTCAGCTCTTTTGGGATTTCATCGTTACTCATCTGTCTTCGCCTCGGTCTGAACTGATTTATGCGTAATTTGTCTATACTTATTCTGTACAGCACTCCGCGGTCGGCCACGAACCATAGCGCTGTGCTTCTGCTTATCTGTTTTGTCTTGTGTTTCAATTCGTCAGGGATCCAGCGATGTTCTGCATGGTATTTCGAGTTAACTGGATTCGAAACATATCGGTCACTGCAGAATGATCAGATCATTATTGCTATTGATCAGATCCGCCAACCATCTCGGAGTGCGAAAGACTCTGTGTCAGTGTATGCCTTCAAGGCGCCTTGCTCGTCAGGCAGACTGTTCCGCTTTGTGCTCCTCGATGAGCTTGCGACAGCCTTCTCATCCTCTCTAAATAATGTCAACGGCGCTCACTCTCGAACCCCAAGCGCTGTACATCTGCCTTACGCAGCTGCTCGTTCCCGGCTTTCACTGGAGCCTATACTTCACAGACGAGCACGGCGTCGCCACGCGCCACGAATGGGCGGAAGTCAAGCGCGCGCGCGAACGCACGTCGCCCGTCGAGGCGTACGGCGTCACACTCATCGACCCGGTCACCGAAAGCGACCAGGAGAACCGGTTCAACCTCGCTTTTGTCAAGGTGCGCGGGTACGCGCAGAGCGCGCTCGACGTGCGCGCGATGTTTGGCGGCTTGGAAGCGTCGGGCGGGTCGAGCAGCTGGCGCGAGAATAGGAAGAGTGGGTTGAGTTGTAGGACGTGGCTTGTGCGTGCGCTGGTGCTTTTGCAGAGGGAGGGTGCGATCGTGCGCGAGGGATCTGTCGAGGAGATCGAGGGGATGGTCAAGAAGATTGGGACGGAGGCCGAGCGGCGACTTGGGGAGGGGGGGGATGTTGTTACCCTGATTACGGAGGTTTAGCATTCAAAAGTACGTGAAGGCCTATTCTTCGTAATTTATGCAGTTTCTCAAGTATCCAGGTTCACCCATGATTTTCAGTTACAATTTTGAGTGCCACCTTTCTATGCAGAAAGCAGGCTGCAGCAGCCTGCATGGGACTGTGCGCTACGCTCTGTTCTTGTTTGTGTTTTTGACGAGCTTATATTCAAGTAGCTTTCAAATCCTTCCGCAAAGGCAGCGTTACCAGTCAAAGAGAGTAGCCTCGGACCTGGCCGACCATAACTCATAACAGAAAACATCACAACTCGTTGAAGTCGTGCACGAAAGCCTGCGTACGTTTACTTTTAGTCCTGCCGATTCGAATTTGCCTACTTTCTCGAACTTGCTTAGTTAACAGGTGGCTTACACTGTGGGATGCTCCGTCGTCCGGCTCCTCAGTAACTGCCTCATAGCTGCTCCCCGGCTGGCTATATCATTACTGATTACGATGCCAGATGAATTGTTGGGCCGCCTTTCCCAACGTCAGCGATGGAATGCTGGTCTATAACACATCGTAAGGCCTCTTTTGTGTTAGCACCAAACAGCTCAAACTCTCATTGTTCAAGACAAAGGTCGGGCGGGACCCTCAAACGCGGTCACGGGACCCGCTCTGCTGCACACGTATAAAACGTGATACAGCCAGAATTCGAGCCATTGAAACTGTCCTTTAGTCCCGACCACACCTATATCCAGGGTCTCTGGTCGAAACTCTCAAATCTGCTCCACCCTTCAATACAGACGCGTTACGATGGTCGACGATATTCGCCTGATCAAGCGCAAGCGGACCCCCAGTCCCTCGGCACCGACGTCGGGCTTCGACGTTGACGACATCGGGAGACCAATTCTCAAACGGCGCAACGTAGACGAAGACGAACAGGCGTCAGTGGTCGAGGGATCCGATCTTGAAGACGATGAGACCATGCGGCACAATTCCGACGACGAAGTGAAGCCCTCATCCGCGCGGGAACTGTCTGAGGACGAAGGGAGCTCGTGGCACGCTCGTCAAGACGATTATGAAGGAAGGTCCGCACCCACCCCACAGCCCTGCTCGCCTACACGCAGGCGATACGATTCCGAAGGCACAGAGATGGAAGGCCGTTTCGAAGATCTTCCCGAAGTCATAGAGACGCCAGAGCAAGTCCAGCGTGGTTCGGTATGGTTCGGAGACGGCAACATGATTCTGTGTGCTGGCGTAACGGTTTTTCGGGTACACACAAGTATCTTGTCGCGACAGTCCGAAGTCCTCAAAGATAAATTCTCTGACCATGGTAGATTGGGGGAGATGGACGGCTGTCCGGTCGTGCATCTCGAGGATGATCCGCGCGATCTGGCCGTATTCCTCGAAGTGATGTACGGCTTCAGGTGCGTTATTGCATCTTCCTGCTTGTATAAGTCTCAGCGATTACCAGATCTTTGACCCCGGGCCACTCACTCTCTTTTGAGACCGTCTCCGCCTGTCTTCGCTTGGGAAATGACTACCAGGTCGAGAACATACGACAAGCTGCGCACGAAATCCTCCGATCGTCTTATCCATCTACGCTGCAGGAACTCGACTGGACAGATCTCGAGCTCCCATATAGAATAACGGGCACCGATACGCTGGATTTCGAGGTGGCGCTTCTGGCGCGCGACCAGGGGCTCGACCACGTCCTCGTCATGGCGCTATACCGTTGCTGCTCCATCCCGCCCTGGGAGCTCATGCGCCGGCTTGGACTGGACAGGGGCCCAGGACGACGGGCTCTAGAACGTACCATGTCCTATGGGCAGGAAATTCTGCAGAAGTATCTCTGTGGGCGCGCGGAGCTCGTGCGCGTATGTGCGGCATACTCCCTTGGCTTTCTTGATGGAGAGCCTAGGAGGGCATGCAAGAGCTACGACAATTGTCGCCAAGGATTGAAGGGTCTCCTCGTCGAGGCGCATCGTGCTGGCTTGCTGTTTGATAATGCCTGCGCTCTTAGGTGCCAAGATGATTTCATCGACGAGGCGACGAATGGGATGGACGTTTGCGTTTCATGTTTCAAAAATTTGAAGACGAGGCATCGGGAGGGCAGAGAGAAGGTCTTGGGGATGTTGCATGAGATATTCAGAGTATGAGGAGTCGTAGATGTGAGCAAGATGGTAATTGTAAATATTGGCTGGCTCCGCACGGAAATTTAGAAGAATATATAAGTCGTGCGATCCATTCTTCAAATGCATGAGGCTATTGAACGCGGTCACGAGACCTGCGTCGGCTGCCGTCGTGTACGCGTCCGTCAACTGAAATGTCTTTTCAACGTCTGTCGTCCCAACCACATCAGTCCTTACTATCTCAAGTCAAGGCTGCCACTCATATCTCCCACCGTCCGTGATACAATGAGCTACGACACTCGCGCGAAGAAGCGTAAGCGGACCCAGAATGCCCCAGAGTCCCCGGCGGGTTCCTCCGGAACAGCAGAGATGCCAGAGCTCAAGCAACATGATTCATTATGGTTTGACGATGGGAACATTATCTTGCGTGCTGGTGTGACGTTATTCCGGGTGCACAAAGGCATTCTGGCCTGGCAGTCCGATGTTTTGAAAGGGATCGTCTCTGATCTTCAAGTTAATGGATTGGAGACGGTGGATGGCTGCCCAATCGTGGTTCTCCCAGACGACCCGAGAGACATGGCCACGCTCCTGGAAGCGATGTACGATCCGAAGTACGTCTCTGTGCTTTTCTACTTGCACTTGTCTAAATGCTCCCCAGATCCCTTATAATGGGCGATGTACTCCCATTTGAGACGGTGTCAGCCTACCTGCGCTTGGGAACCAAATACGGCATCGAAAACTTACGATACGCCGCACTCAGCATCCACCGTTCATGCTACCCCTCGACGCTGGAAGATCTCGAGAAGATAGACTGCTTCGACCCCGCGCATAAAATGGTTTGGACGCAAATGCAGGACTACCAAGTAGCACTCCTGGCGCGCGACCTAGGTCTCGATGACATCCTCGTCGTGGCGCTCTACCAGTGCTGCTCCATCCAGCCCTGGGAGCTCATGCACCGGCTCGGCCTGGATGAGGGCCCCGGACGACCCTCGCCGAGACCTGACATCCCCTTCGATCGGGAGATCATGCAGAAGCTCTTCCGCGGCCGCTCGGAGCTCGTGCGCCAGGGTTTCACCCACTCGCTCGGCTTCCTCGATGGAACGCCTAGCAAGACATGCGAGAACCACACCCTATCTAGCAACAGGTGTCGCAGAAGGCTAAACGAGCTGAGCTTCATTGCGCATCGTGTTGGCTTGTTGGTGGATAATGCCTGTGCGCTTGATTGCCAAGACGATTTCATTGACGAGGCCACCAAGGAGAAGAACATCTGCGAGCCATGCTTGAACGATTTGAAGAAGCGGCATCAGGAGGGCCGAAAAAAGGTCTGGGGGAACTTATATATGATTTTCAGAGTCCCGGAGGAGTTGCAAGATTGAGTAGAGGTTTCGGGGAAGCCGAAGTTAGGTAAATATCAGCTGGCATCGTACGAGATATATGTGCTACATATCTGAACAGAATGTCCGGTTACATATCAGCGGTCTTTAGACTTTGAGGTGCCATTTTTCACCCTTGTCGACCTCGTCGGCGCCGGCGCCATCTTTCCCGACTGCGCGCGAGACTTGGACCGAACATTATCCACAACCAATTCAGCAATCTCCACCTCTTACTGGCTCCGCGCAGGCCATTAATCATGCCTCCCTGCACACAGAGTGTTCTTTGTGCTCAGACGCATACAGTCATGGGATTATGAGGCATACTATTTACATTCATATCGTGGTTCACTAGTGAGATACGTTCCTCCAAATCGTCCTCAAGATCCCAAGAAATCCCAAGAGATCCCTAGAAACATCTTCCAATCACGACATCCACTCCACCGATTAGCCTCGTGCCCGCAGCTGTCTCGCCTTCGTCCCCGCCGGCGGGACATAGGGCTCCTTCTTCTTTTGCTCCATCTCCCTCTTTCTCACTTCATGCGTCTTTGTATTCGGCAAAGGGAACTCCTCCTCCCTAGAGTACGTATCAGCCCTCTTGGATCGCACTCGATCAGAGGAGATGGGCCGGCGAGGGCCCCTGGACGAAGGCGCCTTGGCCTTGGCCTTGGGGCCTTCCAGCATCTGCGCGAGTTGCTCCATGCTGTCGGAGCCTTCCGAGGAGGAGCCGCCCGTGGGGTCGATGGCGCCTTCGGGCATGAAGTCGACGTCCTCCTGCTCCGCGTCGACGGCTTGGGTGAGTTGTTGCTCCGTCTGGCGGTCGTCTGCACTGAGCTCGTCTGCTACACTCCATAAGCATCGTCGTCTACAGGGAAAAGGTAGGATCTCACCTTCGACCTCATCTTCTTCGGTTTCTTCCTGGACGATTCCAAGCCTCGCCTCGACCGACAATGCCTCCGTAGTCTCGTTGCTCTGCTCCATGTCCGCATCTTCATCCTGTTCACCTTGTTCTTCCACTACTTCCTCGCGGATAGCAACTGGCTTCTTGCTTTTTGACTTCGACACTGCGCGTGTCTCCTGGGGCTGAGCACTGACGGAACGCGAGCGGTATCGTGTATTGCGATACGGTGCAGGCGCGTCTGCAGGCGGGGCGGCCTTCTTCGCCTGCTGCTTGGGCTTGGACTTGGGTTTCTCTGGCGTCCGCTGAATGACGACTTCCACTTCTTGATGCTCGTGCCGTCGCAGTGTGGGGTTGACCAGCGTCATTTGCGAGCTAGCGGGGCCCTGAGTTGACGGAGCCTGGCCCTTCTTGTGCACGGCGCGGGGGCGCGGTCGGGATTTCTGCGAGGCAGCAGCCTGTGTAGAAGGTCCCGCTTCATCCTCGGCAGGGGCATACTGGCTGATGTCAGAGTCAATATAAGCATATAATGTCTGGTAAGTAGTTGAGACGACGCACTTGTCTTGGACGGCTGGCTCTTCTTCATAGTATTCCGACTCCATCCTTTTTTTCGTAGCTTTCTTGTCTTTCGCCTGTCGATAGGTACATGAATAAAACGTCCCGCGAACGTCCAACGGAAGACTCACTGTCTTCTGCTTCTTTGCAGGTGAGGCATCTTGGCTGCGACCGCTCTGATCGCCCGAGGACCTGCGTCGCTTCTGTCCAGCTTTCCCGGTCTGAGTCTGAGTCTGTTCAGGCGTCGGCGGCACCTCCCACTCGATCGAAGCCGCATACTCCGGCGAGCCGCGGTCTGCATCCTCACCTTGCTCTGCTTCCTCTTCCTCCTCCTCTTCTTCCATACGTACGGGCACGGCCTTCTGTTTACCCTTGCCCTTCGATTTTGGAGCTTCAATAAGTTCATCCTCCTCGTCTTCGGTTGCAGAGAGGTCGTCATCACGCGGCCACATCTCAAGCTCGACCTCTTCTTCCTCTATCTCTTCTTCTATCTCTTCCTCTATCTCTTCCTCTTCTCCGTCCCGGACCACCGGCTTCGCGCGCCGCTGCAGCACGTACTGTCCGCGCCCGTGTTCCTCCGGCGGGTTTTTCTTAACGTAGTCATCAATGATCGGGTCCAGACGCTCCTGGTTCTTCTTGTAGCGCTCGCGCCAGGACGTCCAGGGGTGGCGTTCTGCCCATTCGAGCTGGCCGAATTTCTGCCACTGCGAAAGCCGGTAAGAAATGATGCATGTGTGCCATAGAGAGAGAAACGGAGCGTACGCGATTCACGAGCTCCTCGTATATTTTGTTCCCCATCCGGCCGCCGTTCTCCTTGTATGGAATTTTCTGTGCGATGTACTGACACAAATGGTCGTCGTCCTCGCGCGTGAACGGCATGGCCCTATGGCCAATCTCAATTCACCACTCATTGTTAAAAGAGAAAAGATACTCACGGCTTGCGGCGCATCACGCCTTTCTCCTTGTCGCGTTTGACACGGCCGCCCATCCCGCGCACATGCAGATTCGGAAAGACCATCTTCCCGCGCTCGATGCAGCGCTCGACCCAGCGGGACTCGCAGACCCACTTGTTCTTCTCCAGATCCCATTTATACTTGAGCCTGTCGAAGTGCGCCGTCTTCGTGACGATGATGATGTCCGCCCGGGACTCGGATTTCGTGATCTTGCCGCCGTGTTGCTAGAGGGTGATAAATTCAGAGAGGCGTATGATCAGCCCAATTGATCCAGTGTACTGCGAATAGGTAACCCACGATAATTTTTTCAGTCAAGACCTCAGTCCGCTCATCGGAGACATCGTAAAGATGAAACTTCATGGGTCTCCCATCCTTCGTAAAGAGCTCTGGGGTTTCCTATGTCAAATCATCATATCAGCATCGTAAAAATACGCCTTCTCTTCGACGATCAAGGCGAGATGGTGGGAACGACGTACGTCGCCCTCAGATTCCGACTCCACACTCCGGTCAGCGCTTGGGCTCCGCGGGGGCACTGACTTCACCATGCTATTCACAGTACCAATATACTTACTTTAGAATTCAATGCCGAGGGAAAATGGCCGAATACACTGGGATACCGTGGTCGTGGTTGAAGATGAAGAGCGCGCTGGCAACGGGCGTCAGAAGTAAGCATACTTGGCAACAGCAATAAGGTACCCACGCCACATTAAACCAACCCAACCCAATAACCCAACCCAACCCAACCCAGGCTTCGGTTGGAGATTGGGTTGGATCAACCTTCGAAAAAAGCCCAACTCTAATTTACTTTACTCAACTCAAATTACTGTGTCGTACACTGCTTCTGTTGTACATTCAAGGATTTCCCTACCTTCACAAGTATCGTTCATCTCGATTTCATACAAATCGAGAATCTAGAATTCCAAGATGACTGGATTTAGGTGCATGAATCTAGCAGCTAGCTTCGCGGCCATTTGACGACTGTTGTTTAACTCGCTACGTCAAAAATAGCCAGGAAGCAATATCATTATAGACAACACTAGTACGATGATGCGAGGGTATGGTTGTGAACGGAGCACGATTGCTACATGGATACGATGCGGACATAAAATAATGAAAGCAGAGGGTGTGTGAGAGCGATAGCAAGTAGAACGAATGGTGCATAAAAAAGAAAGTGCCCAGCATAGAATACCACGATCATCGTACAGGTCACGAAGAGAGCCTTGGCACTTTCGCCTCGATGTCTGTAAGCTGCTGATTCCGCTTATCAGCAATATCCTTCTGTCGTCGCAATGAGCTGAAAGTGGCATATGAGAATAAGCACGCGACGGTGAAGAAATGGGACATACTTCGCCTGCGTCTCGAGCTCCTGAATCCGTTCCTTATAGCCCTGCTTGACCAGCTTGACCCGCTCCTCCGCGGCGCGCAGACGCGACTCGTATTCCTTGACGCGCGCCTCCCACTTCGTGTCCGTGGTGACCGTCTTCTGGTTCATCGCAGCCATCTTCTCTTCCGCCGCGGCGAGCTGGTTCTGCGCATTCGTGAGCCGGCGCTCGGCGTTGTTTGCGCGGGCGTGCAGCGCCTTGACTTCGTTCGAGTCGCCCGGTCCTGGACGCTTCAGGCTAAGCAGCTGTGACGAGAGCTCTGAGTTCATCGCCTGTGATCCAGTATCAGTAAGAACTGCAGCAGCATATACGCGCATTAGGCGATCACCTTCGCAGCTTCCAGCTCTCCGTCCTTGATCGTGAGCCGTCGCTTCCACGTCGTCTTCGCATCAGCATATGTCTTCACGCTCGCTTCGAACTTGTCAATCTGCCGCCAGCGGTTGTCCAGCTGCTTCTTCATGTCGCTTAAGCGTTCTGCAAAGCGGCTCTCAGCCTCCTTGACGCGCTTGTCGAAGTCGAGCTGGATCTGGCTAAGAGCCTTCAGCCGCGAGATGAGGTTGTCGTGGAAGACGCTGAAGTTCGTGAATGGTTTCGTCTCGGCTTGCCCGCTCTTCTTCTGTTGACGGAAGGAACATCAGAATCAAAACCAACACAGAAGACGAGACAACATACCGGTGTCTTGTCGACACCGAGGATCTTGTCCAAATACTGGTAAATCGTCAGCAGGAGTGTGTTACGCTCCGTCAACTGATCCCGGTACTGGTTCTCCGCCGCCAGCAACGACCGCTGGTCCTTCGACAGTCGCTGCTCAAGCTCCTGCACACGCGTACGGAATGCCGCGATCTCCGCCTCCGCCACGCTCAACCCCGTCTGCGCAGTATCAAGCTTCTCCGACACATTCAGCCGCGCCTGTGTCTGCGCGGCAAGCTGCGACGCGAGCTCGCGGTTCTCCGCATGCAGCCGGTCAACGACGCCATCGCGCTCGCGGCTCGCCGTCTCGCGCTCGTCGAGCGCCTTGCGCGCGCGCGCGAGCTCGTCCTCGAGCCGCTCGAGATCGCGCTTCAGCCGGTCGACCTCGAGCTGCAGCGAGAAGCGCGCGGTCGTGTGGCTCTCGCCGAGCTTCTTCGACTCGGCGTCCTGCGCCTGCAGCGCGCTCTGCAATGCATCGAGGTCGGACTCGCGCTGCGCGAGCAGTGCCTGTGTCCGCGCGAGCTCGTCGCGTGCGTTCTGCAGCGCGGATTCTTTCGCCTCGAGCGCGCGCCGTTCGCGCCGCATGTCCGCGTCGAACTGCCGGTCGAGCTTGTCTGCGCTGCCTTCTGCGCGTTCGCGGGCCTCGCGCTCTTTGCGAACTTCTTCGACGAGATGTTCGACATGCTGTGCGAGCTCTTCCTGCCGTGATCGGTGAGCGAGGATGTCTTGGCTGCATGCCTCGTACGCGTCGGACATGTCTTGGAGCTCGGCCTTGAGGTCTGCCACTTTCTGAGGCAGAGTATAAGTCATGGCATATTGAAGGGACGGACAACAAGTACCTCTTTCAAGGCAGCGGCGAGAGCCTCAAGCCGTTCTCGCTCGACGGATTCATCTTCCCGTGCTCGCTCGTATAGCTTCTTGATCTCGTCGTTGTCCTCCTCGAGCTCGTAGATACGTTGACCGAGCTGCTCGATTTCACGGTTTGCAGCTGCGATTTCTGCATCCTTCTCCTCTGCCTCTTGTTCGAGATGAGCGAAGGCCGTCTCGAACTTCTCGTGCAGGGCATTCGTATTGGACTCGAGCTCGGTGATCTGCATGCGGAGTTCCCGCGATTCGCTGTCACGCTCAGCGAGGGCCTGTAGACAGTCAAAGCCGTGCACAACTGTGAAGGTTGTGGACTCACATCACGGAGTTCCTCGACCTGCGCCTTGCCTTCATCGAGCTCACCTTTCCACTCACCCTCGACTTCATCTAGGATTCTGCGATGCTCGTCCATGAGATCGGCAATCTCCTGCTCCTTGAAGCCGATCTCGTCCTCCTTCTGCTGCAGCTCAATAGCCGCCGCCGCCAGCTTGTCCCGGAACGAGTTCATGTCCTCTTCGGCCATCTCGCGCTCCTCGCGCTCCTCGAGAATCTGCGCCCTGCTCTCGCTTCTCTCAATGGACTCCAACTCGCGCCGCCGTTGCAGATCCTCACACTCGAGCCTCAGCGCGTCCAATTGGTCCTGCAGGTCCTCCTTCTCATCTTCGCGCAGCGCGACGATCTCCGCCTGCTCATCGAGCGCGGCCTTGAGATCCTCGTTGTCCTCCTCCAGCCGCCGGAGTCGCGTGCCGCCGCCTGCATCCGACGCATCGCCACGGCGCTCGACGATATCGCGCAGCCGATCCAGTTCATCCATGTTATCCTGCAGCAGCCCCCGCACGCCCTCGAGCTCGTCCTCAAGCTCCGCATTCCGCTCCTCCGCATCGCGCAGCGCGCCGTCCTCCGGCCCGACGGCCCTGCGCCGCCTGAGATCGCGCAGCTCGTTCTCGCGCTCCTGGAGCAGCGCCTCGAGCTCGCGCTCGCGCGAGCGGGACCCGGCACCGCCTTTCTGCGAGCGCTCAAGCTCGCGTTCAAGTTCGAGGACGAGCTTGCGCAGCTTCTTGAGGTCCATGCCGCGCTGCTGGACCTCGATCTTGAGGTTGATGTTCTGCTTGAGCGCGGCATCGATCTGGTCCGGCGCAAGCTGCGCGAGGCGCTCCTCGAGGAAGTGGACCTTGAGCTTGATGCTGAAGTTCTCCTTCTTGAGGTTGTCGATGTGCTATGGCGGGGACGGGTGTGAATTATAGTAAGCAAATGGGAAGGTCGCGCACCTTCTCCTGGTCGCGGAGCGTGAGATTGACGCCTTTGCCGTTTGCGCTCGATCGTTTCCTCCGACCTGCAGCCGACGAGGACCCTTCGCCCGCGTCGTCCCATTTCCTGTCCTTCTGCGCGGTATTGAGCACGTCGTCGCCTAGATCGCCGTCCTCCTCGTCATGGCCCGACAAGCCCAGCCGGCGCGCCACAGGCGTGTTCCTCGCGTCGTCCGCGTTGCGACGGAAGTAGGGCGGCGATGGTGTAGACAGTGGGCCATCTCTAGACGCAGACGAAGGAACGCGAATCGATTTAGCTGGTGTTGAGATGAGAGAGCCGAGTGAGAGATCGGGCTGGGGGAGGATGGAGTGGGAATTGGAATGAGACTGAAACGACGAGTCCGAGCGCTGGTTCAGCGCAGCAGACATGGCGATCTGCTGCAGCTCGTCTGGTCTGGAGATTTTAGTAGCAAACAATCCAGTTATCTGAGTATGCTGTTGGTATGAACGTTGGGCACTGTAGGCCGTTCCCAAACGCGTTTGTGGCACGTGTCGGCGCCCAATTGGCTTCGATTGACTCAGTTGTTCGACTTGTAGAAGTTGAAGCAGGCCTATTAGAATCATATAGCGAGTGTCGTATAAAGGAGCGTACTCACCCTCAGTCCGATATCATGAAGAACTGAGGGAAAGCGGGGAGGTCTATGTGCATTGTGCGTACGGCGCGTGATTAGGTAAGTAACTGTAACTTACGATTCGTAAGCGTAACGAAAAGATAACGAACGTACGTAGACTCTAGATTGTATCTCTAACAGGTCGTGGTTCGCGAAAATATCCAATTCTATGCCCTTCAGTCTGCCCTATAACCCACATCTACCGTAAAGAGACCTCCCTGGTGAACAAGTTGTCTCTCTATGCACGGCGTGCATCTATGCGATCACCTTTCTGACCCGTTCTGCGCTACGTCTTCCTCGAGTGCTTAGACTTTTGCCATAGGTGCACTGCTCATATTGCTGTCGCTGATTTCAGGAATATGGCAATCGAGAAAATGAACAAACGGAATCGGCGTCTTCCACGGTGCTCAACGATGTGATCAAGGGGGGCATTTAAAAGCTTCGCGATATCATCCATAAGTCTCGCCTATCTGTTCCTTTCTCACTCCGTGCTATGTAGGACCTTTCTGCGGTTTGAAGTTGCAGTGGACTGTTGAAAAGGAAAACACGTGTAGTGTGGGGTAAGCTGCCTCGTGATTTTTTTTTGTTTATTGTTCTCGTCGCTATGAAATGCAAAATCAAAACCTGAACGTGTATTGGGCGCATCTTTTTTGAACTTCGTCATATACGTTTGGAATAATATCCTCTGCTACGCCATCTCACAACACCTTCACTTCCACCATCCCAATTTTGACTACATATTAGCACTGCTATATCACAACAATGGCGGAGCAACAACCTACTCAAGATCAGTAAGCCGTTGCCATTCCCTGCTGCACGTTCGACACTGACTTCTCCATCTCCAGCAGGGATTATCGTCCCACATTCTCCGATGCCATGGGTGCGGTGGACTCTGAGATGCGATACTGCACGTACGGGGACACATCCGACCTCATCGGGAAGCACTTCGGTTCGAACTCCAAGGTCGTCGACGCCGCACAGCGCATCTATGACGTCCTCTTAAAGAAGAAAACGTACAGTTCTAGCCAGAACAAAGGGTGTGGGAAGTGGAAGAACCTTCCGACCAGCCCCACATCGGAGAACCAGCTTTATCGCCCATTGACGACTCTCCTTAATGATATTGCCGCCCTGTGCGAGCCTGAGGAGTGCACATTCGACATCATCTGGCAGGACAAGCATGCGCAGACCCCGTATGATGAACTCATGGCCGACACACGACCCGACATCGCGGCAGTCGTCAAGGGCGGGAACGTCTGGCGGGGGCTGCACACCCTGGTCCAAGTCAAGAAGAAGAGCGACTTTTACCCCGCTGTCTTCCAGCTCTTGGGCTACGTCCGTCAAACGTTCCTGGAACAACCCGACCGACGTTTCATGTATGGGATGGTTTTCTCGATGTACAACCTCACAGTTTGGCAAATTGATCGCTCGGGCGCCTTGGCTTCCGAAAATTTCAACGTCCATGAAGTCAGTGTTCATTCTCGCCCTAAAGACCCCGTTTTCTGATGTAGTGTTGATATATTTGCTGCAGGAGCCGTTGAAGCTCATCATAGTCATGATTAGCTTCCGCATGCTGAAGCCCGAGGAGCTTGGCTGGGATCCAACGATGAGAATCTACGTTGAAGAGGTTGAGGACGGCGACATCAAACGCCGCCTTGGAATCCCTTCGTATGAGATCGTGGGGGACAACATTCTCTGCCCTAACGATGCGTACGAACGGATGTGGGTCATGTCGGTTCCAAACCCCGCAGTCGCGCCTGCAGTGCATCCTCAAGACGCTACGGCCCAACCTTCTGTGTTGACTGCAGAAGAGGAATTCGTCACCTTCCGTGCCGTCGGCGTGCTTCGCAAGCATGTACTTGAAGGCAGAGCGGCGCGCATGTGGAAGGCGTGGAAGATGGCGGACATGAGGCTCCCAAAAGCGCTGCGCAAGGTGCGCGCGTTCGTTTGGTGCCGTAGAGATTTAACATTGATTCGGGCTCTCGCAGGTATACGTCGTCAAAGACTTCTGGCGAGACGAGCGCCGAATCACAGAGGGTGTATTCTATGCGCATGCTGGCGTCTGCAGCGGCGTGGCTCTTCTCTATTCTCATGGAAAGGTCCAAATTGGCGATCGCACTGACTGTACGTTCAGGCTGGTGCGTAAGAACGTTAAAGCGCAGGGGGATCCATTGGACCTGCGAACGGACCAGGCACAAGCCCCCCATTTGGAGCAACATCCGGACGGTGGTGCGACCTCTGTGTCGTGGTCTCGGGATAAATTCGCTGCTCTCACTGGATGGCAAATCGCCCAACACGCTCTAATCAACCGAATCCATACGCGACTGGTCATGGCCAGCTATGGCCATCCCCTCCACGAGTTTTGTTCGTTGCAGGAGCTGCTCGGTGCCCTGCACGACGCCGTTCAAGGTCAATCATCTTCTCATTGCGTACCTTTCGAGTCCTCACTTCCCTTCCAGGCCATCAATATCTTTATAAGAAAGGAATCCTGCATCGCGACATAGGTACAAACCACATCTTGGTAACTGGACTTCCATCACCTAACCGGGGCATCCTCGTCGGCCTCGAAAATGCCATCAATTTGCGAGACCACATGACATTCGTCGATGACGGCGAGCGTTTGGTACATTTACTCACACCTTTCCCATCCATATCTAAATTTTACGTCCAGGGGCATAAAGGCTTCATGAGCTACGAACTCCTCAGGGGCAGACCATACTTTTCTGAGACCGCTAAGCGCGGCCCGACTGGCCTAAGAGGCACCATTCCATACAAACCCGACGAGCCTGACGAGCGCACGGAGCCGGAGGGCGTCCCATACCACGCAGTCCATGACCTGGAGTCGTTCTTCTGGGTTCTTTGTTGGATCTGCGTGGCCCATGATGGACCAGGGATCATCCGCACCTTCAAGACGGACGGTCTGAGTGCGGAAGCGGCGGAGAACGTCTTCCGTGCCCAGAAAACCATTGCCGCAACTTTCAAGGACAAGTCTCTCTTCGCCAGCGCGAACCAGAAGAAATGCCTCTTGACGGACTTGGGCGCATTCACCAAGGACATCCTCGATCTGATCACGCCCTATTTCAAGCCGTTGGAGAAGCTACTCACGTGGCTCCACGGGGAGCTGCACCATGCATACATAAACAGGAACTTCGAGGGCCTGCACCAGACGTTCATGAAGTACCTGCATGCCGCTGAGCAGTCGTCGCATATTCGTGGATGGGAGACTAAGCAGTCACAGTATGGGAAGATGTCCGCGGCCGTATCGGAGCAGCGGAACAGGGAAGACTCCGCTTTGGATACGTCGAAGCCGTATATTATCCAGAAGACGACCACTCCAGCGCCCGCGAACACGGCCCCGAGTACCAAGCGCGGCCCATCAGAAGACGGGGTCGAAGCTCCCGTAGACGAAGCGACGGTAGCTGGCCCTGTGAAGCCGAAGACAACACTTGCAGCGAGGAAGAGGCAAAGGACAGCGGGGCCTGCGCGGGGCGAGCAAGGCGGAAATGATGAGCCAGTTGCTGCGGACAACGTTCGGTCCAGGACTCGTGCGCAGGCGGGAAAGACGGCGCCGGCGCCGATGAGGAGGTCGACGAGGGTGAAGAATGGTACCTTAAAGTTGTAAAAAGGCCGGTGACGTGTAAATGTATATCCCTATAATTCAATTCTCGAACACGCTGTTGTTGACGATTTACCAGTACATGGACAAGATCCTCGGTGTCGATTAGACTCCGGTACGTTGTTGTGTCTCCTTGCCGCCTTTAAGCCGATGTCCCTTTTGTCTACAGAATAAGAGCGGGCAGGCTGAGACGAAGCCGTTCACGAACTTCAGCGTTTTCCACGAGAACCTCATCTCGCGGCTGAAGTCGCTCAGCCAGATCCAGCTGGAAGCTGCAAAGGTGATCGCCTAATGCGCGCATATGCTGCTGCAGTTCTTACTGATATTGGATCGCAGGCGATGAACTCAGAGCTCTCACCACAGCTGCTCAGCCTGAAGCGTCCAGGACCGGGCGACTCGAACGAAGTCAAGGCGCTGCACGCCAGCTCGTACAACGCCGAGCGCCGGCTCACGAATGCGCAGAATCAGCTCGTCGCGGCGGAAGAGAAGATGGCTGCGAAGAAGCAGAAGACGGTTACCACGGACACGGAGTGGGACGTGCGTATCAAGGAATATGAGTCGCGTCTGCGCGCCGCGGAGGAGCAGGTCAAGCAGGTCAAGCAGGGCTATAAGGAACGGATGGAAACGCAGGCGAAGTATGTCGCATTTCTTCACTTTCGCGTGCTTATTCTCATATACTGTTTCTAGCTCATTGCGGCGACAGAAGGATATTGCTGATAAGCGGAATCAGCAACTTACAGACATCGAGGCGAAGGTGCCGAGGCTCTCGTCGTGACTTGTACGATGATCGTGGTATGGTATTCTATGCTGGGCCTCCTATTTTTTATGCATCATTCGTTCTGCTAGCTGTCGCTCTCACACACACTCTCTGCTTTCATTATCTCACGTACGCATCGTATCCATGTAGCATGCTTCTTCGACCGCAATCATACCCTCGCATCATCGTACTAGGTTGTCTATAATGATATTGCTTCCTGGCTATTTATGTCGTAGTGAGTTAAACAGCAGCTGTGAATTGGCCGTGAAACTAGCTGCTAGATCATTCATATAATTTAAATTATGCTTGAATCCTAAATTGTCGACTTGTATAAAGCCGAGATGAATAGCACTTGTGAAGACACGCAAAGTCCTTGAATGCGCAATCGAAGGAATATACAATACAGTAGTAGAATTGCGTTGAATTTGGTTCAGCGACTCGGATGATTTTCTTTGAGATCGACCCCCAACTCAAACCTGGGGCTGGGTCGGGGCTGGGTTGGAGTTGGGTTGGGTTGGTCTAATGTGGGAAAGGTTGGTGTGGCGTGGGTTTCTTATTGTTGCTGCCGAGTATCGCTTACTCCTGACGCCCGTCGCCAGGGCGCTCTTCATCTTCAACCACCACAACGACACGCAGCGTATCCTGGACATTTCCTCTAGCATTTTACTCTTAGGTATATCGGATTGTGAAGAGCATGGTGAAGTCAGTGGCCCCGCGGAACCCAAGCGCTGAGCGGAGTGTGGAGTCGGAATCTGAGGGCGACGTACGTCTTTCCCACCATCTCGCCGTCTTGATCGTCGAAGAGAACGCATATTTCTACGATGCTGAGATGCTTGTTTGTCATAGGAGGAGAGTCCAAAGCTCTTTACGAAGGATGGGAAACCGATGAAGTTTCATCTTTACGATGTCTCCGAGGAGCGTACGGAGATATTGATTGACAAAATCACCGTGGGTTGCCTACTCGCAGCATACTGGCTATATGGTGCTGATCATGCGCCTCTGAATGTATCATCATCTAGAAACATGGCGGCAAGATTACAAAATCCGAGTCCCGGGCGGACATCATCATTGTTACGAAGACGGCGCACTTCGACAGGCTCAAATACAAATGGGACCTGGAGAAGAACAAGTGGGTCCGCATGTCCGGCTGGGTCGAGCGCTGCATCGAGCGCGGGAAGATGGTCTTCCCGAATCTGCATGTGCGCGGGATGGGCGGCCGTGTCCAAGGCGACAAGGAGAAAGGAGTAATGCGTCGCAAGCCGTGAGTATCTTTTCTCTTTTAACGATGAGTGGAGAATTGAGATTGGCCGTAGGGTTATGCCGTTCACGCGCGAGGACGACGACCATTTGTGTCAGTACATCGCACAGAAGATTCCATACAAGGAGAACGGCGGCCGGATGGGGAACAAAATATACGAGGAGCTCGTGGATCGCGTACGCTCCGTTTCTCTCTCTATGGCATATATGCATCATTTCTTACCGCTTTTCGTAGTGGCAGAAATTCGGCCAGCTCGAGTGGGCAGAACGCCACCCCTGGAAATCCTGGCGTGAGCGCTACAAGAAGAACCAGGAGCGCCTGGACCCGATCATTGATGAGTACGTCAAGAAAGAACCGCCGGAGGAACATGGGCGCGGACAGTACGTGCTGCAGCGGCGCGCGAAGCCGGTAGTCCAGGATGGCGAAGGGGAAGAGATAGAGGAAGAGATAGAAGAAGAGATAGAGGAGGAAGAGGTCGAGCTTGAGATGTGGCCGCGCGAGGAAGACCGTTCTGCAACTGAAGATGAGGAGGATGAACTCATTGAAGCTTCAAAGTCGAAGGGCAAGGGTAAACAGAAGGCCCCGCCCGTACGGATGGAAGAGGAGGAGGAGGAGGAGGAGGAGGAGGAGGAGCGGGCAGAGCAAGGTGAGGATGCAGACCGCGGATCGCCGGAGTATGCGGCTTCGATCGAGTGGGAGGTACCGCCGACGCCTGAACAGACCCAGACTCAGACTGGGAAGGCTGGACAGAAGCGGCGCAGGTCCTCGGGCGATCAGAGCGGTCGCAGCCAAGATGCCTCACCTGCAAAGAAGCAGAAGACAGTGAGTCTTTCGCTGGACGTTCGCGGGACGTTTTATTGATGTACCTGTCGACAGGCGAAAGGCAAGAAAGCTACGAAAAAGAGGGCGGAGTCGGAATATTATGAAGAAGAGCCAGCCGTCCAAGACAAGTGAGTCGTCTCGACTACTTATCTAACCTTAGATGCCTATATTGACTCTTGACATCAGCCAGTATGCCCCTGCCGAGGATGAAGCGGGACCTTCTACACAAGCTGCTGCCTCGCAGAAATCCCGACCGCGCCCCCGCGCCGTGCACAAGAAGGGAGAGGCTCCGTTAACTCAGGGCCCCGCCAGCTCGCAAATGACGCTGGTCAACCCCACACAGCGACGGCATGAACATCAAGAGGTGGAAGTCGTCATCCAGCGAACACCAGAGAAACCCAAGCCCAAGCCTAAGCGGCAGGCGAAGAAGGTCGTCGCGCCTACCGACGCGCCTGCACCGTACCGCAATACGCGAGCCCGCTCGCGTTCCGTCAGTGTTCAGCCCCAGGAGACACGCACGGTACCGAAGTCAAAGGGCAAGAAGCTAGTTGCTGTCCGCGAGGAAGTAGTGGAAGAGCAGGAAGGACAGGATGAAGATGCGGACATGGAGCAGAGCAACGAGACTATGGAGGCGTTGTCGGTCGAGGCGAGGCTTGGAATCGTCCAGAAAGAAAACGAAGAAGATGAGGTCGAAGGTGAGATCCTAGCTTTTTCCCTGTAGACGACTATGCTTATGGAGCGTAGCAGACGAGCTCAGTGCAGACGACCGCCAGACGGAGCAACGACTCACCCAAGGCGTCGACGCGGAGCAGGAGGACGTCGACTTCATGCCCGAAGGCGCCATCGACCCCACGGACGGCTCCTCCTCGGAAGGCTCCGACAGCAGGGAACAGCTCGCGCAGACGCTGGAAGCCCCCAAGGCTAAAGGGAAACCGCCTTCGTCCCGGGGCCCGCGCCCGCCCGTCTCCTCTGATCGCGTTCTCCGATCCAAGAGGGACGACACGTACTCTAGCGAAGAGGAGTTCCCTTCGCCGAACACGAAGGCGCATGAGGTGAGGAAGCGGGAGATGGAGCAGCAGAAGAAGGAGCCGTATGTCCCGCCTGTGGGGACGAAGGCGAGAGAGCTGCGATCGAGGCGCTAGCCGGGGAATGGAGATCATGATAGGAAATACTTTCCTGATATTTCTCGGGATCTTAACGACGACTTGGAGGACCGAATTTCGCTAGTTCACTACGATATGAGATATGCAATTAGTATGCCTCGGTAATCCTAAGTATGACCGTATGCGATTGAGCACAAAAAATACCCCATGTGCAGGGAGGCATATATGGAAATGCATGAAGGGCCGGAGGACGCTTCGTTTCCTACTTGCATACATAAAGGTTCCACCGAGAACGAGGGACTCAAAAAGGAGATGTCGGCGCGTAACTTGGCAAAAATTGGTTCAACCCGGGATCGAACCGGGAACCTTCTGTGAACTGACTTTTCAGCCATAGTCCGTTGAGTCTTGTGAGACAGAAATCATAACCATTAGACCATTGAACCGCTGGAAGATAAAGTCCCTCAAAAGATTATATCATAAGACCAATCATCGAGCCCTTCATGTGCGGTAACTCACAGTAAGCACATCCTCCTCGAAAGAACTTTCATACCTTCGTTCTTTCTGTACGACGTGCATCTCTATCGAGCATTGTCAACAACAATGGCAACGACAATGCCTGAACCTGTGTCTCACCCTACCCACAACTTCGACATACACGACTGCCACGCAGCTGCTAACCATGGCATCCATACACACCCACTCACAGCGATTCAAGAACGCAGACTGGTCGAAGACCTCGAAGAGCGTTTCCTCGATCTCAGCCGGAACTTCAACAAGCGGTGCGCTAGTGCATACCTTTGAAAACTCTCTGACCAACCTCTCGCATTTGTTATATCTCACCTATCCACAGCCTCGAGCTCACGAGCACGCTACCAACGCTGCCCGCCTACCTCAGTGCAGCCCGCATTCTGTTCGCGATCATCCTCCAAATCCCGCCGCTCGATCCCTCTGCGAGCCTCCGCACGACCTTTTTGCTCCGCTTGACGCACGACGTGATGACCTCCGTGCCAGGCTACGCACCCACTGCGTCCGCGCTTCCCTTGCTCCTCGCGTTCCTCGGCATGCTTGATGCAGGCTGGCTCGCGGTCCTGCGCGGGCAGGCCTGGGATCCCGTTCTGGATCGCGGCGTCGACATCGGCGCGCACCCGCTTCCCGTGACCCAGACGGAGCGCACGCGCCTCCACAGCCTACTCGTGACCGGCACCGCCGAGCTCGAGGAGTGGCTGGCGAGACTGCATGCGGGCAAGGAGGAAGAGGGCGGCGAGGCGGACTACGGAATCGCCCTGGGGCGTATGGGCCTGCAGCAGGGCTTTGACGACCTGTTCTTTGGGACGCTCAGCGAGATGGGCGCGTTGGGGGAGGAGACGATTGATCCTGCAGGGATGACGGGGACGTGTTGAGTTGGTACTGACCTTGTGTAGCCTACTTTCCTTCAGATGTATATTAGGACAGCTACTTGTATTGTGCCGTGAGCTGTGAGCTTTGACGAGGTCCTCCTGGGTCGATCGCAGTGAGTCGCCTTTCGCGCTTTTTCGAAAGTGAAACTGACCTAGGGCTCATGCCAGCATTATTTGGATAGTCTCTATTACGCTATGCGAAATATACTTCTATAACTCTCTCGCCAAGGTTGAATGATCTCGTGAGTTCTCAAGCTTTCGATTTGAACTTGCCTTGGTATGATCGACCAATGCATGTCCTTGGCTCCCGAGGTCGGCAGTTTCTTTGAGCATTGAGTGGACCGCCTCTAGGCGTAGCTCAGCAATGGGCTGCGGATCTTCAGCGTGATCCGGATGAGAAGAACATTGCGCTCTTGTGCACCTATTAGCACTTGACTTGTGGAACACCTAAAGGTGATGCGTGCCGCGCGAACTCTTATTGTTCTCGCCGTCATTGTTCTCTACGTGTGGCTTTGTGACGCCTCCCTCTTTCTTCCTTTTCTCTCATATACGGTGCGACGGGATACCCCTCATCTCTCTACTTCTGCATCATAATCATGGCCGCAAAAGTACCGCTCCCGGATACTATGTAAGTCTCTTCATCTCAAGGCTCCTTGTAGACCATTCAAGATTGACGCTGTCCAACAGAAACCAAGGCTTGACTGTCGCCGATGTGGACGCCGCTGTGGAGCGTGAGATGCGCTGCGACGCATTCGGGCCCGCGTCAGACCTCGTCGAGAAGCACTTCGGTTCCAATCCCAAGGTCGATGAGGCTGCCCGACGCATATTCGACACCCTCGTGGAAAAGAAGATGTGGAATTGCAAACAGAACAAAGGACGCGGAAAGTGGAGGAACCTGCCGACCAATCCACTATGGGAGACGCAGCTCTATCGCCCGTTGACCGTCATCCTCAACGCCATTACCAAACTATGCGAGCCTGATGAACGCACGTTCGACATCGTCTGGTATGACGAGCATGCGACGAACTCGGATGCTCAGTTCATGGCGGATGCGAGACCTGATATCGCGGCAGTGATTCAGGGCGGGCGCATCCGGTGGGGCGCCTTGCATACCCTGATTCAAGTCAAGAAGGCGGCGGATACGCTCCCAGCTGTTTCAGGACTGCTGCGATTCGTCTACCAAGCACTTCGAGAGCAGTTTGACCGACGCTTTATGTACGGGATGGTCTTCTCCATGTACAATCTCACCGTCTGGCACGTCGATCGATCGGGCGCCCTGGCTTCGGAAGTCTTCAACATACATGAGGTCCGTCTTCGTTTGATGTCCAAGCTCTGCCTATCCTGATATAATACCGACATATCTGCTGCAGGAGCCATTGAAGTTTATCAAGGTCATCCTAAGTTTTATCATGTTGAGACCCGAAGAGCTTGGTTGGGATCCGACAATGAAGATGTACATTGAAGATGATCACGACGGCAAGATAACGCGGCGGTACGGGCTTCCATCATATACAATCAAAGAGAATGAGGAAGATGGCACGAGCAATGCATTCGAAAGGATGTGGATTGTATCGGTGCCAAAGCCGAGTGCCCAACCTGATGAAAGGAGTCCCGACGACGCTGATGCACGACCCCTTCCACTGTACGAGGAAGAGGAATTCGTCGGTTTCAACGCTGTCAGCCTGTCTGGCAGCGAAGTCGTAAAAGGCCGAGCGACGCGGATCTGGAAGGCCTGGAGAATGGCGGAAATGGTACTTTCAAAAGAACAGCGCAAGGTACGTGTATCCATTTCGCTTCATTGGGATTTAATACTAACTCCAGGACTTCTAAGGTGTATATCATCAAGGACTGTTGGCGGGACGAGCGCCGAGGTGAAGAGGGTGCATTTTATGTCCAGGCTGGTGTCTGCCCCGGCGTGGCGCTCTACTATTCCTATGGCGATGTCCGAATCGGCGAACGCAGAAATGTCGACTGTACGTTCAAGCTGGTGCGAAAGAACGTGAGAGCACAGGGGAAGCCATTGTACCTACGAACCGACCAGAGAGACGAAGCATCATGGTCTCAGGATTATTTTGCTGCCCTCACCGAATGGGGATGCACCAAAGGGGTTCCTCGCAATCGAATACATATGCGATTGGTCATGGCCAGCCATGGCCATCCCCTCACCAAGTTTTCTACATTACAGGAATTGCTCGGCGCCCTGCATGATGCTATGCAAGGTATGTTGCCTTTTTTTTGCACGTTTTCGGAGTTTTTACTTCCTGTCTAGGACACAAATATCTCTACGAGAATGGAGTTCTACACCGCGATATCAGCTTGGGCAACATTTTGATAACTGGGCTGCCAGCACCTAATCGTGGCATTCTCATTGACCTGGACAATGCCATCAACTGGCGAGACCAAAAAACACACGCTGATGTCGAGCGCATGGTAAGCTTTATTCCCCGTCTATGGCCACTCATATCTGACGCATACGGTCAGGGTACCCTCGCGTTCATGAGCTACGAAATTCTTTCAAACCAGAGAATTCTTTCTGGAACCTTAGCGTCCCCTCCGACTGGCCCAGATGGGAGCATATTGTACAGCTTCTCCGAGCGGGATGAACGGATGGACATGAACCTCGAAGACGTCACCCACGACGCCGTTCACGACCTCGAATCGTTCTTCTGGGTCCTTTGCTGGCTGTGCGTGGCCCGGGAGGGACCAGGGCGTGCCCGCGATTTCAACACGGATGGTCTAAGTGAAGAACAAGCAGCAAAGGCAGACCAGGCCTACGACACAGTCTTCGCAACCTTCGAGCAAAAGTCCACGAGTGACATCACTAGTAGGAAACTTTTCATATTGACAGACATGGGGTCCTTTATCAGAACCATCCTCAATTCCTTCGCGCCTTACTTCAGACCCTTAAAAAAGCTACTCCGCTGGCTTCATGGAGATCTGCACCACGCCTATAAGAACCGGAACTTTGAGGGCCTTCACGGGAAGTTTCTCGAGTATCTGACTGTTGCCGAACAGTCGCCGGTCGTCCAAGGCTGGGAAGCTACGGATAACGCATACCAGGAGATGTCAGGAGCCGTGTTGAAACTACGAGGCGAACCAGAAACGGTCTGGGACTCATCGAAACCGGAGAGGATCCAGACGCCGAGCGTGCCTTCCGAGAAGACGCCCTCTCTTCACAAGCGGAGCCGTAACAAACGACGTCGGGTAGACGAAGAGCTTGAAGCCGTCGCAGGACAGTGTGAAGACGAGTCGTCTTCAGCTTTGTCCGAGACGCGCGACACGAGATCCGCGGCGAGGAAGAAGCGAAAGATGGCCAGTCCCTCGTAAGGCCATTCAGAGGCTCCGAACAACACAAGGTCCAATCATTTCAGGAGAGAAAAGATAAGACGGGGATAAGGATGTAGTCAAGGCTATCGAGTCGGAATGGGAGCTCTTCGCATTCTAACAGTCATTGATATGTTGCTGCCCTAACTTGGTTCCTCATTCGTGGGTTGTTTGCTGAACTGACCGGGGTTCCCTCTCCCACGCACTTGCTGTGACTGCATTGCAGAGTATATCCCTGCATTATTTCTTCCGACTACGTACCATACGGTACTAGTATTATCATTACACAACACGTGAAGTCTACATTCATGCGTCTCGCTGTATTGGCATGCCGCAGGTTCAGTTGCGACAAATGGGAAAAAAAAATGTTTCACAAATCAAGTATAGCAGCACCTGGTTTCGATCCAGGGACCTCAGGGTTATGGGCCCTGCGCGCTATACCAGCTGCGCCATGCTGCTCACATTTAAAATTCCAACAAAATATATTGAATAAGTTTTCCAGCCACCGACGCCTTGCACGGGAACAAACAAAGGAACATCATGAGCGCCGTCCTCAGCCGACTCGGTCCGTAGCCATCGACGTCTTCCGCTAACCCTACCTCCGTCTTTACCGTTCGCCCTTGTGCGGACTACGCTACCCGCAAAGCTAGGAGAAGTACCATCTGACTCCCGTCTTTCTGTATTTTCTCCACTTTTTCATTCGTGCGGTGCCCCGTAAAACCCCAATCTCTTCCTGTGATGACTAACACGCCCTCAGGATCGAAGCGTCCCCATGATGGCGGCAGCCCCGATTCTGAGCACAAGCGCCGCCGAGAGAACCATGAGCCTAGGGATTGGAGGGATGTGCATCTACGGGCCAGCGGAGCTGCGCGTCAGGACCGTCGCGGAAGCGCAGACAGCAGGTACAGAGACCACGGAGACCGCAACCGGAGCAGGGACAGGCCGCGCGAGCGCGACTACGAGAGGAGGAGGGGAAGGGAATATAGTCGTGACAGGGGCGGGAGGCGAAGGGATGAGAGGGACAGAAGTAGAGAGAGGGATAGGCGATATCATGATCGGGAGAGAGGGCGTGACGACCACCGACATAGGGAGGATGAACGCCGTCGTACAACAACCGCATCGCCGAGAACCTCTTTAAATGGCCATCCACGACCCGCGAAAGATCACGTCTCGGAGAAAGAAGAAGGCGAGTGAGTATCGCTCCATGCGCGTTGTACTCGGATCTCGTCTCTTCTGACGGCTTTTCTGGTAGGATCTCTCCCCAGCCCACACGTGAGCCGTCGCCTCCTAGAACGAGGATTGGCAATGGTTTGCCATCGGAAACTGCGCCAGCGCCACCACCCGCCGCGCAGCCAGCGACAAAGCCCCCGCCCGCACCGGAGCCCGAGCTCGAGCTCTCAACGTCTCCTGTACCATTGGAGGTGACTTTGGCGCAACGTCGTGCAAAGCGTCAAGCAATCCTTGCGAAATACGGCGGGGTGGCGAGCGTCACCACGACTGGAGCCAGTCCTAGTCCGGGACCTAGCAGTGCGGTCCAGCCGCCTCAAACTCCTCTTTCAATTTCTAATTCCATATCTCAATCTCAGAGTATACTTGGCACGCCGCGTGGTGCGGCTGTGTCGCCTGACGTGGAATCGGCAGAACGCACTGCTCAGGCAACTCGTTAGTCTCAGTTTACTGCTCCTGTTCCCGAGCTGAGTCGTGCTTGCTTTACAGCGCGGGCGGTTTCGCCGTCTGCGTCGCCGACGCCTGCGGTCTTTGACCTCACGAAGGAGGCCGAGGAGGAAGAGACGCAGGCCGTGGCGCAGGCTGAGCAGCGGCGTGATGGTGGCCAAGAGCAGATTTCTGCTGCTGATTATGATCCTAGTCTAGATCGCCGCGAAGACGAAGAGAGACGAGTTCGCGGCAATGGCGAGCCTGCCCGTGACGTGGAGACGATCGAGGAAGAAGAAGAGGAGGAAGAGGAAGAACTTGAAGACATGTTCGCATTGGTGACAAGCGTAAAGAAGAAGAAGGTGAAGAAGGTGAAGAAGGTCGTGGTATGTCACATCATGCTCCAAGCAGACTTTTCTTTGGTAATTAATTCTTCATTTCAGAAACCGGCCGCTCCCGCTCTTATCACTACTATGTTGGATTCCGCATCAGACTCGGAAGGCTATTACCAAATTATTCTTGGTGAGCAGCTCGACGGCGGAAGGTATCAGGTCTTTTCTTCGCTTGGCAAAGGCATGTTCGCGAACGTTGTTCGCGCTCGCGTCCTACAAGGCGACCCGGGTGAGATAGGCAGAGAAGTAGCGATCAAGATCATTCGAAGTCAAGAGTCTATGTCAGTCTGTCATTTATGCTGTGGTATGATTGATCCTGATGGCAGATTTAGGCATAAGGCAGGCCTGAAAGAGGTTCAGATCCTCAACAAACTCAAGCAAGCCGATCCGGAGGACAAGAAGCATATTGTCCGATTGGAAAGGACCTTCGAACATCGCGGCCATCTGTGCCTTGTATTTGAATCTCTGAGGTAAGTTGGCGCTACCGATAGTCGCGGAGTCGTCGCTCAATTTTATCTGACATCCAGCATGAATCTACGTGATGTTGTCAAACGCTTTGGGAAGGATGTCGGCTTGAATATCCGAGCTGTTCGTGCATACGCACATCAACTGTTCCTCGCCTTGAGTCTGCTCAAGAAGTGCAATGTAATGCATGCAGACATCAAGCCGGATAACATTTTGGTTCGTAGTGTGTCGGTGAATGCATCATTTCAGCGCTTATGTATTTTCGACCGTGTACAGGTTAACGAACAGAAGACTTTGATCAAGCTTTGCGATTTAGGCTCTGCATCCGATGCGTCAGAAAACGAAATCACACCATACCTCGTGAGCAGGTTCTATCGTGCGCCTGAGATTAGTGAGTTCCACTTTATGTCAACGATTGTATTATGGGAATTGACACTGTCCGAAATAGTCCTCGGCATTCCGTATGATCCCGCTTTGGACATCTGGTCCATTGGCTGCACCCTGTACGAATTGTACACGGGCAAGATTCTCTTCCCGGGCCGGTCAAATAACCAGATGCTCCACCTCATGATGGACCTCAAGGGTCGCTTCAATTCCAAGATGATCAAGAAGGCCAAATTTGGCGACGTCTATTTCGATGACATGGGCGGATTTCAGAGCGTAGAGAAAGACCGCGTGACTGGAGGCGTGAGTGTGCACTTCCTGCGCTCTCGGTTTATAGACTGACACCTATCGTTTCAGGATGTCGTGCGAACGATTCACGTCGCTAAGCCTGCTCGCGACTTACGACAGCGACTTATGCCGTCTGCTTCGGTGCAGCTCAAGGATGACGAGAGGAAGCTGCTCATGTCGTTTGTTGACCTCCTAGATAAGTGCTTGGCGTTGGATCCGGCGAGGCGCATTACGCCCAAGGAGGTGCTAGTGCATCCGTTTATCAGAGGGTGAAGAGTTTCTGTCGGTCTCGCCATATCGTTTGAAAGATTCGCACGTCATTGTATGTTAGATGTCCCTAGTATTTCTCACAGGTTTGCTGTATTCTGGCCACAAATCGTTCAATCTCACAGGCATCCCGGCCCCAGCCAACGATGTCGGGCTTCGGCCGTGTCTCCTCTCGGCGTGCCTTGTATCGATTTTCGTTCTTACCAATTTAGTGCCGGAGGGAAGATGTTGCAGCAAAAACCCTGAGAGGGACGTCACAAGGCTTGCTCCGCAGTCTCGTGCGCACATCAGCTGGTCGCGGAGTCGTCTTGGAGATAGTTATAAGGGGTCCGGTCTGGACGATCGCGGTGTCCGTCGATCAGCTCACTACTAGCATGGCATCCGCTCTTCAGACACTTGTTGCACATCTGTCCTCGGAGAAAGGGGAGAAGCCGCTGCCGTCGTTCGACGAGCTGCCGCACTTCAACGAGTATACTGGGTGTGCTTGGACGGTGTGGGGCGAGGACGACCAGCTGGGGACGATCAACTTGCTTACGGACGATGTTGTCCGGCGCGCGGCGCAAGAAGAAATCAAGTGCGTTTGAAATGTGCGATGCGGCAGACGTGACTGATCTGTTTGAAGGACGGGCCGAGCGGTCTCGCTGAACTGGTACGTCCGGTTTTCTGGCCTGGAGTATGCGACTTAGTGTTTGTGCAGGCCGATACAGTTTCCTGACAAGGTATGCGTGCTGCGTTGTCTGGTAACGGATTTGGAGCTTGAATGCATGAGTTGTAGCCTGCGTTCAGCCGGAAGCCCCCACAGCACAAATCTTTTATCTCGGCCAGTGGCCATAGAGATGACGAAATCCACATTGTAAGAGGGGCTCCTACGAACTATAGCATGTTAGGCTAAAATACGACGCAGAATACGCAATCTGGGACTCAATGGGACGGATTGAAGCACTTTCCGGTCAAGGACTACAACGTGCTGTACAAAGGGTAAATTGAGGGAATTTCCTGACCATATAACGGCCGGAAGACTGACTTTGCATGACTCGGCAGCATACCTATCGAATCCCTCCCCGTTGGCGAATTCTCGTTCCCAGACCCAAACAACGTCGATCCAAACCTAATCAAATTAGGCATCCACAGTCAGTCCACCTCAGTCCGGTCCGCTCTGTTAGTCTGAATGAGACCGTTCCAGACTGGGCGCAGCACGGCATATGCGGCCGCGGTGTCTTCCTCGACCTGGTGCACTACTATACGAAGTCCGGTGGCGCGCTGCCGTACGATCCATGGACGTCCCACAGCATCTCTGTTAGCGAGCTGCTCGACTGCGCCCGCGCCGAAGGCGTCACCTTCAGACGCGGCGATATTCTGCTTATAAGGGCAGGATCCATCCAGAAGTTTTACACGGCTGGCCAGGCTGAGAGGGACGGTCTGCGGGAGAAGCCAGAGACGTTGTGAGTTTGTGGCCTTTTCGGGATATTTGCTATGTTGATACGGGGCTTGCAGTGCAGGGATTGAGCAGTCGGAGGCGATGAAGCGCTTTTTGTGGTACGTCCTGCTGATAACTGTGTATATTGTGAGTTTCGCATCTGACAAAGAACGAAGGGACAACCATTTTGCAGCCGTCGCGTCGGACCAGCCCGCGTTGGAGGTACTCTTCGTTGTAGTTTCTTGCTATCAGCCCGACTGATCCGTGCATAGCGCTGGCCGCCGGCAGAAGGCCATCATCACATGCATTGTGTAAGTCCTGCTTTCCTCTATTGGACCAAGCTCTGACGAAGCAACTCTCCTAGACACTTCTGGGGTGCGTCGTTCCGGGCTTGTTTATGGGGCAGAACCTTACTGAATTGCTGCATTGTCAGGCTGTGGGGCATGCCGATAGGTAATGGTTCCATTCATTGCTAGGAAGCGCTTCCTCGTGCGATCTGATGCCGATTCCGAAGGTGAATTCTTCGACCTCGAGGCACTGTCCAAGATCTCAGCGGAGACTGGTCGATACACGTTCTTCTTTTCTTCCTGGCCGCTCAACGTGTACGTACTGTGGGGCTTGAGATTGGGTTCAGATATCGCTGACGACGCTTCTAGGCTCGGAGGAACGGCAAGCCCGCCTAACGCTGCTGTGAGCAGTACTGTCTCGTCATCTAGAGCTGCTCTAATGGACTGTACACGACTTCCAGGCGTATTTTTGACTGCAAACAGAAGTGCAACGACGCCCGCACGGTCTGCGACCTTTATGAGACGGCGATGGACGTGATTGACAGCTGAAATGTAGCCAGGAATTGTACTTCTTGTGGCAGTACACAATGCATATGTGTTGTAGCGAGACATGAAAGTCGAATGCATTGAATCATAAATAACTCATACTATCGTCTTCGGCGCAGGACCATATGGAGACATACGGCAGCACCATGGGTAAATTTATACAGGTATATACTAGTATCCTCTTGCAGAGCCTCCAATGGTATCGCTTTCTAAATCCATCCCGCCGAGGGAGGATTCATACGTCGAGAGCCTGCGTGGGGCCCTCACAAATTTGGGAAGCGTAGCATCGCTCGTGGTAATGTCCTCGTCGTCACTTTCAAACGGACTTTCCGGAACTGAGCTCGGCTCAGACGGAGGTGGCGCTGCCTCGAGTGCTTCAATCGTCGGTTGCCGGCTGGGTGGACCGTGGCGGGTATGCTCGAGGGCTTTCTCGGGTATCTAAGGTAATGAAATCATCAGCTGCGAAGGCGTGTTTCAACAGCCTTCAAGGACGCACCGGTAGACGGACGACGTAAGCCAGTAACGTGGATGCCGCCGCGACAGTAAAGACGGCGTTCAAGGCGCTTGCGTATGATTCGCGTGCTGCGCTCTGGAGATCAGGAGGGAGAATAGCAACGAGTTTCGCTGAGTGTCGGATATTCTTGATCATCTGGATGCAGAAATCTCAGCGTTGCTGATGCGTGTGCCCTACAGCGGACTTGCCTCAGATGCGTTAGGACCCGAAATCCGCTTAGTGAGCTCGGCGTCGAGTCTGTATTGGAAGATGGCTGATGAGACGCCAACACCAAAGACCTGGCCTACAAAGGTAGTTAGACTCCTGCTGATGCCCGGTCGCGAAGCTCCTACGTACCCACACCACGGAACAGCTGGCCGAATCCTGTTCCAACGGCCATCGAATGTTCTAACCATATGGAAAGTCAGTGATGCAGTGACCGTAACCCAGATGGGAATCATGTTTTACCTGGCAGATGCGCGAGCAGTGCAACTACGCAGAAAATGCTGAACATGAGTGACGCATTCTCTGAGCATCAACAGCTACACGTACTGAGCATGGTCTGCAGCACCACCGCATTTCCAAATCCTAGGGGGATCTGAAACAACTCTCAGATGCTATATTGATAGGCAGAGAAGACCATCAACATACGATGCTAAGCCACTGCTGAATAGGTGGCGAATCTTCACGCATCTGCATGATCAAAATGGCGGCGATGAAAGGGAAGAAGCCGAAGCTCAGGTTGATCATCTTGTACTTTCCGGTGCGATGCATCATCCAACTATCATCGCCGCTAAGATCAGTAACGCAGCAAAGCGACGAACGCGCAGACATCAGCATCACATACCCGGCGAACATCGAGCCAATCGACATGGAAATGCTGTTCGGAAGTAGGTGCAACCCTGAAACATTGCGTGGCAGAATCAGCGCCGATGGATTGAGATTGTCGTGAAACGGGGCACGCACCGGCCATGGATGCGCTGCTCAGCGTCACGGTCTGGAACCACATCGGGAAGAAGTACATGACGGCGAAGTTACAATTGGCGACGAGGAAGTTGCTGATGCCGACAAGTACGGGTATCTTTTGCTTCAGCAAAAATGGAGCCAGCATCGGTTCTGGAGCCAAACAAAGCTCGAAGACTACGAAGGCAATGAAAAAGACTATGGACAAGGCAAGGGGAACATAGACAGTCGCTTCCTCCCACTGAACGGGATACTTCAGCATGACACAATCGATTACTTGATAAGCATGTCATACCGTGTGTTCCTCATTGTAATGAGTACTCAGAAATATGAGGAATGATAGAACCTAGGACATTGGAAATTAAAATTAGCGGGACAATCTAAATAGCATGTATGCACTAACTGCTCCCATAAGCGTGGCGCTGCCACCATAATCAATCCTCTTCAGTACTTCGATGGTACTCTTCGATTTGCCCTGCGATCGACGCCGCCATGAGCAAATCTACGATCAATGAGATGTGAAACTGGGCGTCCTTACAGGCGTTACATAATGCAGGTTCACGGAAGTCAAAAAGAAAGACAGTACAAATAACGGCATCTGCAACAGGAACGCCCAGCGCCAGCCCAACCTGGTGCCGGTTGTCAGAAACAGGCCAGAATGATAATGACGGCAGCTTACCAGTCATTGATAAGGCCGCCAATAGGACCGCCGAGTCCCATTCCAAGCTGCTAGTCATTAGCATTTGCCGCCAGCTCATCTACAAATTACATACTCCGTTAAAGACGCTGGCGACGCCTTGCGTAAGTCCGCGGGACTGTATGAACCGTAAGTGAGAGTATAAATCCGTAACGAGATACTCACGCGCATACTATACATATCGCTGGTGATAATCCTAACAGTAAAAATAAATGAGTTTTCACTGGACTTGCCCAAGCCATTCAAACATACGATGAAGTCGTGAAGATTCCACCGCCTCCAAGACCGCCTAGCTAGATGCGAATGAACTTCCCGGTAGGATGAACTAGGAATATCTCAGGCGTACGAATCTGGCTGCTATCAGGGTCTCCATGTTACCTGATAGGCCACAGCACAGAACTCCGAGGCCCGCGAAGAACACAGCCGTTTGATTAGCACCTCGACGCCCCATAACAGTGCACAGCCGCCCGTAAAGCGGGGTAAATGTGCATGTCGCAAGCAGATAGCTAAAAAAGTAAAAATTAACTACATGGATCTCGTCGAAGAGATAAGCGACGTACGCAGTTCCGAGCCAACTGGCCTGGTTGGATTTCTGGAATTCGGAAGATATTGATGGCAACACTGACGAGAACGACGAAACCTGGATTAATTTAAGGTTGAATTTAGTTACGACACTGGCACGTACAGGTAGCGACGAGGGTTGCTATATAAAGTCAAATGAGTGATAATCTACAAATTATGCACTCGAGACTGCAGCATTGCACTCACTGTTCAACGACTAGAAACCCAAATGACTTTTATTGAGCTGCGCCAAGTGCGGTTGACAAAGCGTGATTACGCACGGATAGAAAGTTGGCACACCAAATGCCCGCCAGGATGCCAGTTCGCGTGGACCGAGAAAGCTCTAAAGGCCCTAGACGACGGGCATGATCCTTGCCATCTTCTGCTTGTGTGCCTGCATATTCGTGAACCTGGCCTTGCAGCAGTGGCTCACGATCCCCGCCTCGTGTCGTCGGCATAAGAGAAAGACTTGAGTCAAGAAAAAGATCGACAGCTTGCAGAAATCTGCAAGAAACTGGCCTAAGAGCCTTCGCTGGCTGCTCAACCTTAGAATGAAAAGGGAAAGAGCAGGGCGACGGTCTCGGGCGGCTGAGCGTTGTGGAACAAAAGGGCCAAGGCACCGCCCCGGACCGCCAATTCCCCGCTGGCACGACCACGTGCTCGCGTGCTCAATTGAACCGGTTCCGTGTTCGCTTTCGAACCGCTCTAACGCGCAACATTGCTTTGCTGCAAAGTTGTCACCGCCCTTTCTCCTGAAGCCATGAAAAAAGAACGTCGTCAAATTTGCGGAACTTGAGACTAGACGCTCCGGCGATGAAGGTGCGTTCCACAACAGCGCGATCACTCACGGACTTCAACGACAGATCTGACACCACGGATCGCCGTGGCGATGTTTTGGTGGAACCGAAAACTCTCCACCATGTCCTAAGGTCGGGCCAAGCTTGCGGTGGATAATGTGCCCCGGCTTTCAAGTAGCCGCTATCCGAACCCCCTGATCTTCCCTTCTGGTTTATGTGGAGACATTTCAATACCATCTGCCGCGGATTGGCCGTGGCAAGTTTCAAGTTTCAATTCTACCCTATGGTACTGCAACGCCACGCGCCATGCCCTGTGCAGTAAAGAAAATGTCATGTCGTAAAAACACCATTTGCTATCATTTTGATGCGCCTCATTTCCAGCGCCATCTAATGCTCATCTCCATTTCGATGCCGCGAGAGATTGTCGCCAGATCTCGGTCCGCCTGCCATTCCGCGACACAGCCAAATTTACTTTGCACGGCGTCCTGTCCGGCTGCCCACAATCACGAACGGAAGGAGCTGTCGCGGCGCAACTTTCTTGCTGTCTATACTCCTGCGAATCCAAAAGCTCGACATCATACGCCTGATGTTATCTGCCCTGATGTCGGAGATCACCAGACAGTGTTGAAATGCCTACGAGTTCCATGCATGTTGTCACCTAAACTTTACAGAATCCAGGCAAAGTCACTTCCACGTGCATGGCCTCCCTCCCCGCGCGTGCAGCAGATCTCAGGTTAGGACGCGCTGCAGACTCTACGCTCACACTAGCTAAATAGCGTTTACGTTCCTGGGTTAAGCCCTTTGCATCCCGCAAGCCAGCGGTCACTTTGCCTTCGTTCAGCCCAGTATGTATTTCATCTATCCCCACGCCGTCAATAATGCTGAGTCCGCGGCAGGAACATGGGCGCACCATGTACACCAGTCTGGCATCCTTGTTCCCACATCTATTCCGATCCTACGCCTAATAGGTCATTTCTCGCCTCCCAGACCTGCCATCTGTTATCGCAATGTCTATTAAGCTACACCGCTATGAAGGAAGAACGTCCTCCCTATGCGGCAAAGCCGTCGTTGCTCGGATCTATCCATGATACACCTCCCACGTCCGCCATAACCCAGTGCTTATCCGCCGATGTCGTGTTGCGAGGCATGTCATGCTAGTATGCATGATACTGTATGATATGGACCAGCGACGACGGAAGACATAAATTCCACGCATTGCACCTGGGCCCTGCGCCCTGTCAGTGTCTTTCGCGTCGGGCGACGCGCTTCAAGCAAGAAGCACACAATATGGAGCTTCGCCGATTAACAATAAATAGATTAAGGCGCGGTGCCCGGGCGACAAGAAAATATGGCGAAGATATATGGTACACTAGAGTGTGATCCTGGATAGTACAGTCCTGCAGAGTCTACGGGGCGCATGGCAGCGCGCTGAGAGGCAGCTCATCTCTCAACCCCTGCGGGCGCAGCTCGGGCACTTGCTAGCGATGTTCGGAGCTGTATGGGCAGGTGAGAAACGTCAGAGAAGCGGAGAAACCCAGCGCGCCCGACGACGTACCATACTGCTCGGGGTATTGCTTGCTGGACGTGTCAAATAAGAGTTGGTGGCGGAGGCACGCGGACGACGGCGAACGAAGAGAGCCGGAAGGGGAAAAATTAGTCGCGCATCACCGCTGAGTATTCGAGGGGTACGCACTACTGCCAGCACGTTCGGGTGCAGACTGGGGGCTGACAGGAAGGCGGGTGCGCTGGGCTGAACTTGCAGTGCACGTTCTGGCATACGAGCTGTGATTGCTGTCACTTCTCTGCCACCGCTCGCGGAGATCAAACTACTCACGAGCTGCTCGGGCTATTCCATTTCAAATCAGACATCAGTATACTGAGATGCGCTCTACTGGCGGAAGCGCGAGCGCGACTGACCAGTGGCACAGAGTGGCCGCAGTGCGTGTAGACGTTGTTGACGCTGTTCGTGGGGCATAAGCGAATGGATATGGCGACAGCGGGAACAAGACTCACCGACGCACGTGGCACATTTTAGCGAAGACGGTGGACAAACGCTCGTGGGCGATAGCAGGGATAGTGGTGAAGATGCGAAGTATGAGGTCGAGATCGTCCTTTTCTTTGCAGGCTCGAATGGAAGGGACGATGTGATGATCCTGGAGGGAAAATCCCTCCAGGCTTTTATACATGGACGATTGTTGTCGGCCTGCATCACGCTGTATAGCATCCCCAGGAAGAAGCCCCGAGCTGCAGGTGGAATGATGCTTGCACCGCGCAACGGGGCTGCATCCAGATACGCGCGGAAACGACCACAGGAAGATGATCAACTCACGTGTTCGCTGGCAATGCTGAACCTTGTAAAACTCGGATATCGTGCTTCGATTTGAATGGAGTGTCATTTAGATATGCTGCCTTGCCTGATGGGTATTGAGTCCAAGCGACGCAAGGAATTATGGACCCACACCTTGCGTACAAAAGTATATTGGATAGTCCCAGGCCGAATGTTAGTGCTGGCCCGCTGTCCACATAATACAGTCGGACCCAACTTCGCTCGGATATGATTCCGTGCGAGCCAGGTTTCATTGCCTGCTTCCGAGGAGAACCAGAATAGGGAGGCTTGCCGAGGACTTGGCTTCAGTTCATATTAGGTACACGCGCTTCAAGATCTTGGAGCCCGCGAATCCTAGACGGTTGCGCCCATGATACGGCGCTAAAGATAAAACGATGCTGGATGTCGGTGTTCGTTGGTGTCGATGTGGGTAGAACCATGTTCCTAGAGGTAGTGTGCTGTAACAGCGGCGTCGCCGTTCCAAGGGGCAGTGATTCTCCTTTGATGGAATTTTTCGGAGGACGTAGAGACGATTGTCGCCAACATCAAAGAAAGCGATGTCCCAAAATGGTTGGGAGCAAGTTGGAGACGTTGTTAAGCGCCCATCACCCTTTGTGCGCGCCGCCACAACCGTCCATCACCGCCTTGCGCTGATACCAACAGCTGTTGTATACACCTGTGCGCATCGTATGTTCTAGGCATTCTTACTCCTGGCTGATGTCCGGATCCTTGCATTAGGCATACGTACAAGGCTACAAGCTCAGAATTACCTTTTCTATATAATCGTGCGCGGCGCGGCCGTGCCAGTGCTAGCTTTAGCATGCCACAACCCGCTATTCCACCGGCCCCTCACAAGCGGCCCACGGAGCGTGCGCGCAAGCGCACGAAATATGTCGAGTCTCAGGTGAGCTGAACACGAAACACAACATTTTTGCGCTCATCTCCGTTGGCGATCGCCATGGGATATCAACTTATTCATCAATGTTCGCGAATGACGTCTCTGCAGGATGCCGTTTTGGAGCTGGCAACGTCCATAGCAGCAGCGCAAGAGGACAAGTCTCGGCTAAAGGTGGAAAGAAGCCAACATGCACAGGTGGTTCGTGTGCCTTGCCTGCGCGTTTCACGTTTGCATCGCGGAACTGATGCACATCGTTTTTGCCGTTCCATGCGGGTCAGACGGGATCGTCATCACAGCGGCCGCACCATGCCTCCGAGTCGAAGAGGAGCGGGAACAAGTTGGTGAGTCCGCCAGTCCCTGTATTCTAGATACATCGCGAAGACATCTCAGTTGAGTCGCATTGCATTGCTTACGCCTGGTCCGACTGTGTTTCAGAAACAGGCGAAGGCCATGATCGTTGCTCAAAAAGCGAAGCTGAAGAAGGAAAAAGCTAAATTGAAGAGGGAAACGAAACGAAGAGAGCAGACTTCTAATAGCGAGGAGCGGCATCAACCCATTTCGAAGGATCCGAGTCCCACGCGGAAGAAGAAAACAGTATCATTCGCATAGGGTTCGCCCATTTGTGCGTTCAACGTTCTCCCTACGGCTCCGTTGTACGTACATACATAACGAAAAAGTATCATACCATCCTTCTGCCGATCGACACAGGATCTGTTCAAAATCTATTTCTTTGAATCGAAATGTTCCTGTGGCATGCAACGTCCGTTGCCCGTTGATTTCCCTCTGACAGCGGATACGGCCGCGCATTTCCTTAGTTATCGTCTCTTCCGCTGTCAATGGAAAAAAGTTCCTCGGTCCCGCGCCTGCATCAAACGACGAAGTTAATTTGACATACTTACCGCGTGCTCTTCGCGTGGGCCCCTGATGACATCGACAAGGACATGTCTGTGGTGACTGCATGGAGGGGCCCACGGCGCGAACCGAGTTGATTCCGAACCGAGTCCTTTGACGCGCTCGGTTCGAGGCACTTAGCTGAGTCAGCATTGTTCAGTGTCTTCCTCCTCGTCGTCCTCGTCGTACGTCTGCGGCGTACCAAACGACAGGAACCCCCAGTCTATTGTTCTTCGGGAGGCAGCGCATTCGAAGTGTTCTTGTGCAAAAACCAACCGCCGCAACTCAAATTTCCGGCCGCTATCATCCGCCGGTGTTCAGGCCATATCCTCTAAATCAGGCCCGGACACAGCCGTCAGAAGGTTCGCGTCCCCGACAACACCACACCTTCGCGTCCTCGCCAGCTGATTCACCCCGATGTCGCTGTACACACCCATCTTTCCCGCGACGCGGATACCTACACCTGTGCGGCCCCTCTCTGCTTCTTCGTCCGGGTCTTCGTCATCCGGAGAGGCACGCGCCCGCAGCCCGTCCTCCTACGGCGCCCGGCTGTCACAATGGCATCTTGCACTTGCTGCACTTCCATCTGAGCTGCGGCCCCCATCGCCTTCGTATGTTGTCGATGAAGATGGCGTACAGGAGCGGAGGACCCAAATCCGACGCGCCGTGTCGGTCGCACGCGGCGAACCGACTAGCGGCAAGTGGGCTCACGTCTCGAGCTTAGTGCAGATGGGGTGCACGCGCGGAAGATGGCAGGGCGTGGGCAGCCACGGCCACTACGATTCCCCAGCAGAAGGCAGAGACTGGTTTATCGCCGATACGGACGAGCAGTGGTTCGAGTGGGAGAAGAAGGCCCAAGTAATGAAACGGAACGCCCAAAGTGTTGTGCCGTACGCGGAGACCGAGGCCCATGCTCCTACAGCTGAAGCAGGACCTTCTTCGCGCGGTCGCCGGGCTGACGCTATCAAGAAAGTCGAGCAATGGCAGGCGGAAGTCGTTGCGGAGCCCGTCTCGCAGAATGGAACACAAACTAGCGTACACAGCTCCGATTCGCAGGTCCAAGAAGGTTTCCAGCGCAAATCAAAAGATGGATCTGTCCACGATCCCAAGCAACAGTCACCATTGGGGTACGTAGTTGTCAAACGCCTCAATATCAGCGCCTCGCTCTTGAAAAAACGGAAGCCATCAGCCGCTTCACATCAGCTCCCGTCGACATCTCGGTTTTTTCGCGATGACAAGGCAACGGATAGACCCGCCGATGGTCATGGAACCGAGGATGGCCCTCCGCCTGTTTGGGCAATTCCGCAAGTACGCACGCCTCCCCCGCTCGAGAGGCCAACGGTTGCTACCAGGGCTGCTTCGTCAGCGTCCCCTCCTCCACCTGAGCCAGAGACTGCTGCACTCCAACGGATTGATGAAGTGTCCGAGGTAGGTCCCGTCAGAGAGATCCACCTCCATTTCCCGCCCTTATCCAGGATCCGATATTCCCGCAGACGTTCTTCCCGCCATCGTTCCCCTCTGAGCTGCGTACTTCCACCCCGCCCCCCGCAATCCCCAAGACGAAACCCCCACCGATCCCCATCACCAGCATCTTCGACATCCCGTCTCCTCTCACATCGCCCGTATCACGCCTGGACAACACACCGCAGCAAGTCCACGAGCGCACTCACTCCCACTCCCACTCCCATCTCCATACACAGCATGCTCCTGCCGCTGCTAGCAGTGTCATCGACATCTCATCATCCTCCAGCCCCATCGCCGCATCGCGTAGCGGTGAGAAACGCCCGCGAGCTGACGCACCGCCTGACGCACAGATGTTCTCATCTCGGACATCGCCCACAGATCCAGCCTTGCCGCCGTCAAAGCGGAAACGTGTCGACTCCGCCACAGCGGACGCCCCTCCACTGGGTTCTCCACCGACGACACCCCCACGCTCCCCGACACTCAATGCGTCCGACTCTGCTATGCAAGGCGTGATCAACGGCCCCCCTGCGCCTATGCTTAACACTCCCGGCCACCGTGCGGCGCCCACGCTGACCCAACTGCTTGCGACTTCCAAGCGCAGCAAGCAACACACACGCCCGCTCTCCCGTCCCGCGAGTCAGCTGGTCATCACGCCCGAGAAGGCGAAGCCGCCGGCAGGCGCAGCCAACACGAAACCTCCATCGCCCCCATCTGGATCGTCGCCCGGGCCACCGCTTTTCAGCGCCGATTTCTCGCGCGATCCAGGGGCGTTCGAGCCCCCCTTCACGTCGACGCAGCCGGCACCCGCGGCGATGCCGCGCGGGCTCGCAGGCGCGAGCAGCGGGTATCTCGGCATGGGGTACGACTCGCAGTTTGACGTGGAGGGGAACGTCGATCGCGTCACGGAGCTGCTGGAGCGCGATGTCGATTTTGATGCGTGGCTGCGCGATTCGGTGGAGGGCGAATAGGGATCGCAATCACAATCGTAGGGGCAGAGCAGGGCACGGGGCTTGGCACCGACTTCGGTTGACTATCGACCGAAGGTGTCTGCCGTTACGTTTGGTTACTGTTTTGGTAGGCAGCGCTGTGACGGTGCTCCTTGATTAGTTTTTGTTTGCTGGAGATCTCTTGCCTCCCTTACGCCGCCGCGACGTGATGGTCGATTTTTGTTTGGTTTACTGTTCTTCCATCATTCTGCATCCCGCGTCATCGCAAGGTGAGGTTTTACACATGGTACATATCTTTGCTGTGCGGCTTTGTTTTCATTATAATTTTTTTTATCGGCGCCGGGATCTGTACGACTCCGTGATGCTGTTCATCTACCTCGGTGCAGATCTACCACTAAAATTTTGGCTTGAGCCGACACCGGTACATTCTCTGTAAAAATTAACATCGAGAAGAGTCCTCGAAGGATCCAACTTTATTGTAGCTTCTCATTTTCTCGCCAGGCGTACACTTGATCTGACGAATCGGAACTGATCAGTGATTCAACAAACAAGGGCAAATAACGCGAGTGTTACGGACAGTGACACTCCCTTGCACCTCTCTTCTTGACACTTGCGGTTTGGCATCGAGATCGGCATCGCTGTTGAGATGAGATATCGCGACTGACGATGGCCGAGGAAGTTTCGTTGCAACGTTTCAATCTGCAGGAAAATGCAGAGTTTGAAGCGGCAATAGTGAGTCCGATGCTTTTGAGACCGTGACACAAGACTGAAAGACATTCCATTCGAGCAGTCTGCTCATGCAATCAGCTCTTTTGCGCATAACTTTCTACCGCTTTCGTTCCGTCTGCTCCGTTCGTCTCGTTCGAAATTATGCGACACTAGGATCAGAGTCGGGACACTGTGGGCGCTCATCTTTCCAATGGGTACACAATCCAAACAAAGCACCTGAATTTAACCCCTCGCACGGTCTAGCCTGAAGGCGTTCTTTCAACCTTGTGTCAACTGTCTGCTCGATGGTCCACTTATCTCCCGGTTTCCGCCCGTATTCGACACTTCGGAGTGCCAGGAAACCACGTCGCAGATGCCTTATCAGAGTTTGCTGAAGGGATCGTGGAAGGCACTGCACTCAACTCCGAAGACTACACCCCTGCCGAGCTCGCCCGCATGTCGCGGGACCTATCTCAGCCGAACAATGCTCACGCTGTGGACCACGCTCTCACAACAGCCTTTCTATCCTGGTTCGCGCACCATTCCACCGCTCCCGAGAAGATCAAGCTCCGCATCCGCAACCTGTTCGCCGCGCTCGACTTCTGACATCCTGCAGAGCTTTTCCCCATGGCGCGCCGCATCCGCCGGAAAGTGATCATGCATGTCGGCCCCACGGACAGCGGCAAAACGCACATCGCTCTGCGCGCTCTCGCCGCCGCGCCGCGAGGCGCCTATGCGGGTCCTCTGCGCCTGCTCGCTCATGAGATCCACGAGCGCCTCTGCACGGGCCAAATCATCACCCTACAATGGACGCCGAGCAGCTTCCCCCCGCTCCCGAAGAAGAAAAGACAGCGGGGTCGACGCCCTCCCGCGCGATGATAAGGCCATCCGCAAGGTCGGAGATCCGCGCTTATGCGGTCTCCTGACGGGCGCTGATGAGCTGCACCATCGAGATGTTGACCCTGGACAAACCGTACGATGTGCTTGTGGGGGACGAGATCCAGATGCTGGACGACTCGGAGCGCGGATTCGCCTGGGCGTCCGCCGTGCTCGGAATCGCAGCGCGTGAGCTGCCTCTTTGCGGCGACGAGGTGGCGGTGCCCGTTGTGCAAGCGCTTCTCGACTTGATGGGCGACGAGCTGATCGTCAACCGTTATGAACGCCTCTCGCCCTTCTGTGTCGCAGATCGAGGCCTGGAGGGCGACCTTACGCAGGTGCAGAAGGGCGACTGTGTAGTGGCGTTCTCGCGGTCGCGGACTCTTGCGCTCAAGACGGAGATCGAGAAGACGACTGGACTGCGCTGTGTGCTCGTATATGGCCGGCGGCCCCCTGAGATCCGCAGCGAGCAGGCCGCGTTGTTCAAAGATCCCGACAGCGGATACGACGTGCTGATTGGCAGCGGCGCCATGGGCAGGGGACTCAACCTGTAATACCCGCCATTTCTGTCTTTTGCTGCATTCTCATCATGCTTGCCCAGGAAGATTCGTCGCGTCGTCTTCGAAGCGTTGATAAACTCGGCGGCAACCGTAAACTCTTGCTTTCCACATCACAAATTAAGCAGATAGCCTGGCGCGCAGGCCGCTTTGGTTCGCATGCTAATACGTGCCAGCCCGGTTCGTGGCCGTACTCAAGGAGGAGAATCTCCCATTCCTGCGCACCGTCCTCGCCGCGCTCGTCACCTACCTTGCTTACGCCTGTGTCGGTTGATTCACCGGCGTCTTCAAGCGCGTGATGTCCGCGCTGCTGCCCGACGCAACGACCATGCACGTGCGCGACGCGCTCTTTTACGCGTCGCGCCTCGCGGCGATGGAGCCGAGTCCGCGCGAGGACCGCATGCTGGCGTTCATCGACCGGCTCGTGCGGGGCATGACGTCCGAGGAGCGCGCGACGATCCAGATGACGCCCATTCCCCACAGTGAGGACGCGTGCCGCGCGGCGGTCGAGGCGATGCTCAGGGCGTACTGCACCGCGCGCTATATCGACCTGTGGCGCGTGCTCGGGTGAGACGGGCCTGCTCGACGCGCTTGAGGACGTGCTCGCTGCGATGCGCGCGGACCGCCCGCTGGGACAGGTGTCGGCGCCGCTGAAGGAGCTTGAGTCGCTGCACAAGGTGTTGCTGGCGTACATGTGGCTACATATACAGCTGCTGATCGCGTTCTTTGCGTATGGACACGCGGCGGCGTTGAAGCGGTCGACGGAGGCTGCGATGGAGTGGTTATTGAAGAAGGGCGGGGAGAGGAAGAAGGTGGGAATGAAAAAGCATCCGAGGGCGGGGGCGTTCGCGTACAACAAGTCTCGCGATGGGCCGTCGCGGTTGAGTATCTGATGCAAATGCGTTTGGATCGCCCTCTAGCAATGGCCCACTAGAACATCGCTTCCACGAACGAACGCGGTGGCATATCCTTGCTGCACTGGTCCCTTCCTGGGCATGACGAGAACTGCTGTTGAAAGCAACGTGTTCTGCAACTCTTCATCATGGACAACCCCGCATAGAACGAAAGACTCGTTATGTGAATTATAGATGTCTGGATACCTAATAGCCTGTATCATACTATCATATTAATCGTGTGGCATCCCCGCTGCGTATAGATTAGGATGTGGACTTCAACTCACAATGCGTTGTCCACCGCGGCACGTGCGATAACTTGACGTTGAACGGACGGCGTGATACCACGCATTGACAGCAGATCAGTTGGATACAATGGTGATCACAGCGAACTCCTCGAGGCTCAAACAAAGCACACGCCGGAAGTTGAAGTATCTTTAACACTTGTAACACGTGCTCTGGTATCCTGATTTAGCCTATCAAAGCCTGCACAGGACAATGATCACCAGAGGACACTGGTTGTGGGCCTGTGGACAGTGGCAGAATAACGCTTCGTGCGGTCACGGTAATCAGGAGAACGACAAAAAAGGGCTGAAGACAACGAACTGCGGTTCTTATCAGCTTCCGACGTCTATCGACCTGTATATGTAGAAGTCAGGAGAGTACACGTAATAAGATTTCCTTGACTTCAATGAACTACGCACAAACCACGCACGTACAAAAATCGACTGGCATGGGGGTGACAGTCGGATAGGATGCTGGAGAAGGCTGACTGGTTAATGACTTTAACTTTTAACTTACGCGTGCAAGGAAACGCGCGCGTCGCGTGATCGCGTGTCGGAGGTTCTTATTGTTCTCGTTATGGTAAGCGGTGGATGTGGACTTGTGGCCTCCATTGCGCTTTGACTTCCCTTCATATACGCACCGTACACGCCCCCACATCCATCGCCTCCCTACGCTTTGATCTCTATTATTCTGGTCCCGAATACATATCTTCACCGCTATATAAGAAGAATGGGTGCACAACCACCTCCCCCAGACCAGTATGGCCCCCCGTTTTAACACTCCCGTCGCCAGAGGGTTCGAGACTGACACTAGTATTGACAGTAACCGCCGCACGACCATCGTCGAGGTCGAGGCTGCCATCGAGTCCGACATACGCAACTACGCGCATGGGGACACGACGGACCTCATCGACACGCACTTCGGTTCCAACCCCAAGGTTGTCGAGGCAGCCGAACGCATCTACAACACCCTCGTTAAGGAGAGGTGGTATATCCCAGGCAATAAGGGCCGCCCCTCAAAGTGGAAGGGCCTTCCACTCAAACCCAAATCAGAGAACGAGCTGTATAGCCCATTGACCGCCATCCTCAATGCCATTTCCAAACTGTGCAAGGACCGCACGTTCGACATCACCTGGCAAGACTGGCATGCGAAGTGCCCGGATTCTCAGTTTATGGTCGACATGAAGCCCGATATTCTGGCCGTCATCAAGGCCGCGGGCACTTGGTGGCGTGCTCTGCAAACCGTCATCGAAGTCAAGAAGAAGGCGGATATGTTTCCAGCCATCCTACAGCTCCTGCGCTACGTCCGTCAAGCCCTTCGAGAGCAACCTGACCGGCGTTTCATGCACGGGATGGTCTTTTCGATGTACAATCTCACCGTCTGGCACGTCGACCGGTCGGGCGCTTTGGCTTCTGAGGTCTTCAATGTCCATGAGGTGAGTGACTGTTCGTCGATGTATATATTTCCTATGTTGACGCTGTCCCTCTAGGAGCCATTGAAGTTTATCAAGGTCATCGTCGGCTTCCTCATGTTGAAGCCGGAGGATCTCGGCTGGGATCCGACGATGAAGATGTATGTTGAAGATTTCGACGAGGATGCCAACGTAACGCGGCGCTATGGGGTTCCTTCGTATACAATCAAGGAGAAATCGGACACCGGCAAAAACAAAGCGTACGAGAGGATGTGGACGATCTCGGTGCCAATCCCTGGTGCCGAACCTGCCGAATCTAGTTCCGATGATCCTGATGCCCCACCGCCCGAGGAAGAAGAGTTCGTCGTCTTCCGTGCCCTCAGCCTGTCTCGGGCCGAGGTCCTCAAAGGTCGAGCGACGCGAATTTGGAAGGCTTGGAGAATGGCGGACATGGTGCAGCCAAAAGAAGAGCGCAAGGTAAGCGTACCCGTCTCGCATTGCTGGGACTTGGCAATAACTCAAGGACGTCGTAGATATATGTGATCAAGGACTGTTGGCGAGACGAACGCCGAGGCCTGGAAGGCGCACTCTATACCAGGGCTCTGGATGCTGCTGGTCTCTGTCCGGGTGTGGCGCTTCTCTATTCGCATGGAAAGGTCCGAATTGGTGAACGCAAGGAGGTGGATTGTACGTTCAAGCTGGTGCGCAAGAACGTGAAACCGCGGGGAGAGTCACTGGACCTGCGCACAGCGCAGTCCAGTGCTGCACTTCCGGAGCATCATCGGGAGGATACGCGTGTCTTGCCGTCCGTGATGACCAGCAGGCACGGTAGTACGACCTCTACGTCATGGTCCCGGGATTACTTCGCTTCCATCACTGGAAAGGATATCCAACGCATTCCCCGTAACCGGATCCATACGCGGCTGGTGATGGCCAGTTATGGCTATCCCATCAGCAAGTTTCTTACCTTACAGGAGTTGCTCGGTGCCCTGCATGATGCCATCAAAGGTGCATTACCTTCTTTCTGCATGCTTTCTAAAATCTCACCTCCTATCCAGGTCATCAATGGCTCTTTGACAAGGGTATTCTGCATCGTGATATTAGCATGGGCAATATCATCATTACTGGGCAGGAGGCACCTAATCGGGGGATCCTCATTGACCTGGATAATGCCATCGTTTGGAAAGACCATGAAGCTCTCATTGATGACGAGCGCACGGTAAGCTTCATTTCATTTCCCCCCTCCGGCCGTCAATATCTGATGCGTGCGACAGGGCACTATCGCATTCATGAGCTATGAAATCCTTGCGAACACACCATACTTCGCTGGAAGTGTTCAGGATGGCCCCACTGGGGACGAGAAGCCCTCTTCGATGGAGCTTGAAGATGAGTCTGAGGAGAGCAAGGAACTTGAAGGCGTTGCCCACAGCGCTGTTCATGACCTCGAGTCGTTCTTCTGGGTCCTCTGCTGGCTGTGCGTAGCTCGGGAGGGACCAGGACGGGCTCGCCACTTCAGCGCGGACGGCTTGAATGAAGAACAGAAAGCACAGGCTATGCAAATTCAGAATGCAATCGTCTTGACCTTCGAGCAGAAGTCCATAACCAGCATCGCTGATCGGAAGTATCGCATCTTGACAGAGATGGGCGGTTTCACCAAATTCATCCTCAACTCATTCACTCCCTACTTCAAGCCCTTGAAGAAGTTACTCCGCTGGCTTCACGGAAATCTGCATTATGCCTACAAGAATCGGAATTTCAACGGTCTTTACGAGAAGTTTCTCGAGTACCTGACCGTTGCGGAACAGTCGCCTATCCTCCAAGGCTGGGAACAGAAGGATGATTACAAAGGTATGTGGAAGGACGTGTTGGACCTACGCCGCGAAGCAGCGACCGTCTGGGATTCGCCGAAGCCAGAAAGGATTTCGACCGTACCTGCCGAGAAGACACCCTCTCAAAACACACGAAGCCACAACAAACGACGCCGCGCGAACGATGAGCTCGAGCCCATCGCGGAACAGCCCGAAGACGAATCGTCATCCGCTTCGTCCGAGAAACGCAATGCGACGTCCGCGGCGAGGAAGAGGCAGAGGACGGCCGGCCCTTCGCATCAGCAGTCAGAGGACGCTGAATCGGCTGCTGCAGACGACGCTCGGTCCAGTTCTCCGTTGCGGGGGAAAGGGAAGGCTGCGAAGAAGGGTGGAAAGGCAACGACTGCAAGGTCGAAGGCGTCGACCTCAAAGACGAAAGCAACGACTGCGGAGGCGAAGGCGAAGGCTGCGGAGACGGCAGCAAAAACACCAGCGAGGAGGTCGGCGAGACTTGCGAAGTCGAAGGACAACTAACTCTTCACAGTCCGGACGCCGTTGACATGTTACCTTACTCTCGTAGCCTAGTATTGCCCTCATTTGTCGCCCTTATCTCATATCGAGCTTCACTCCAACTGTCGCTGAGCGACGTCCCTGAGAAAAGAATTGAAGAACATAAAATACATACACGCGTTTGCGATCAAGTGAAAACATTGCAGGGTCGAAGTACATGAAGCTGTAGATGTCGTAGACTGGCAGGTCAATGAAAATTGTGCTGCTCAGCCACCGCATAGGCAGACTGTCCTGAAGCTGCGAGCCTTCGTTACAAGTACATAAGTATACGACTTACTCCCCCCTGCAAGCAACATGCAGACGATGTGCCACCTTCACTGAAAATATTAGTAGAAGGAATGCACGTATTCACCGAGACCCTCCGGCTCCATAGCTTCAGTCACTGCGCTGCGATAAAGATTGGGACATGGAATCCCAGTCGCAGTGCATGGGGTACAGCGATCGCAGCCAGTTCACGACCAATCCGCCGCGAGCGGCTCCCCGAGGGGGACGACGATGATGGAGGCAGATGAGAATAGGATCCAGGTGGATAGTAAACTTACGCGTTACATGATCTGCATACGACAACTTGACGTGAATAGATGGTGCACAGACAGTGATGAACGGAATCCCTGCATGGAAATGAAGTAGAACAAAATTAAAACGAAGAAGAAAACGAGGAGATACTTATAACAAACCCCATAAAAACATCGTGAGGTATAGTCGTGCTCACAACATATCACATCGTTATGCTATGTCGCCGCATTGGCTCGTCGGCACGCACGTCGCGCCGCCCACCCTGGTCGCGCGCCAGCCGCGTCCGCCTACCCGCAGTCGTTTGCTCCTCAGGCGTGAGCTGACGCTCTTGCGAACTCGTTCCGATCGGCCAGTTGCGGGCGGGTAGGGGCTGGATGCGCCGGGCATGGGGAAGTATGACGGCGCAGGCATTGTCGATGGCATCAAAAGCACAGGCCACGGCGATGTCGACCCGTGGATCAGGGCGAGACTTCCATGTCCCAAACGTCCTCGAAGGTGCAGACAATGTACTTAGTCTCCGAGCAGACCTTACACAGAAGAAAGTCGTTCTGTGTCTAAGCAGACAATGCAGATGGCCAATTTCTGGTTCTGCGAGAGAGAGTGGCCGTGCACGTGACGGTTCCCACGGAGGCTGTTGTTCAATGCGCGTGTCCAGCATCGTCGACATCACGACCACCGTTCCCCAAACTCCCTACCGAGCTCGTGCTCGCCGCCGGCCACGATGAGCAGGCGCGAGTCGCGTGTATCGATGAACGTCCGTCAGAACGATGCCCTGCTTGAATTCGAAAACTGTGCGTTCTGATTCTATTCCCGGTTAGACTCACGCGGCTCACCTGGTGGCATCCTGCAGTCAAGAAGAAGTTCCTGCTCGCAAATAAGCATATCACCAAGTAAGTTTGCGCTTTTCTCGTATGCTGTAGCGACTGATGGCATGCGCAGACTTAATTCCACGCTCAGTATACGAATCGAAGAACTCAATGCCCAAATATCCTCGCTCTACGTCGAGAACCTCCGCCTGCGCGCCTCCGAGATCGCACTCGCTGCGCAGCTCAAGAAGGAGCGCGAACGCTCCCAACGCATCATGGCCGATGCAGAGATCGCCGTACGTCCTCCTCCTTTGCCTCCACCCCATGCCCTAACGCAGCGCAGACGCACACCCTGATTAAGCACTTCTCTTCTATCCGCAAGAACTTTAATGTCCCGTCCGGGAAGCCACCATCCCCCTCGAAGCAGCCACCACTGCCCAAGGCCCGCTGCCGCCCCGCGCTCAACCCCGATGCCTCCCCGCACGTGCATCGCCTCGCGCGCGCGCCCGGCTTCCCCGAGATCCACGAGGAGGACGAGGACGAGGAAGCAGGTACGCCTGCGAGCCCCACGCCTGCTGCACGGCGGAAGAAACCGCGTGCGAGCTCCTCATCGCTCCCGTCGCCTTCGCCGCCGATCGTCGCGACGATTCAGGTCGACGTCGATGAGCAGCTGCTGAACCCGAATCCTGGAAAGAAACGCATCTCGCGTCGACAGAGCGGGTTGATCAATGTCGGCGCGGGCTCGTCGACGTCATGGGCTGGTGGTCGCTCGTTGTCGCCGTCACGTCCGCCCAGTCCCGCATTCGGATCGCCGATCCGACTAGAGGCTGGGTTGGCAGAGGAAGAGGAGGAGATGGCCGCGCTGAGCGGGAAGGTCGATCTGGAGGACGAAGAGGAGGAGCTATTATTAGAGAGAGCATTGAAGAAGGAGCGAAAGAAGAAGGCAAAGGCACGAGAGGAAGCGGCTGCAGAAAGCAGCAGGACGAAGCGAAGAGCACGCGACGACGACGACTCCAGTGCACTGTCGGCGGCAGAAGGGAGCAAATTCCGCCTGAAGGACGTCACCAACTCACCCGCCGCGCGTGCGCCGCTCCCACCACTCGATATCCACGTCTCAGGTGAGTCGAGCTGAGCCGCGTACGTGCCCGTGGATCTGCTGATCATCTGTTCCCGCAGATAATGATCGACAACACACACCCGACACCGATATACCCACATCCGCCCTGACCCACGCATCGACATCGACGCGGCCTGTGCTCTCGACGCCATCGACGACGCCCGCGCCGTCGCACCTCCCCACGCCCCGCGCATCCAGCCCCCCGCCGCCCCGCGCATCCAGCCCCCCGCCGCCCGTCCCCGAACCAGAAATGCCCGCGGCCGGCCGATCGGGGCGCGTGCGCAAGAGCATCAACTACGCCGAGCCGAAGCTGAACACGTACGTTTATATACCCCCCTGCCACGTCCCCACCCGCTCACGCCGCCCCAGGAAAATGCGCAAGCCCGACCCGCCCGGCGCGTCCAAGCGCGCATCCATGTCCTCCCTGCAGCCCTCCTTCGACCCCGCACCGCCGCCCGACTCGCTGAAGCGGAAGAAGTCGCGCCCGCGCCTGCCGCCCGAGGACGCGAGCGACGGCGAGCAGGCGGACGCGGAGTTCGCGGCGGGCGCGCGGCCGGGGTGGGTGAATGTCGATGGGCGGCGGCGTGGTGTGCGCGCGGACGAGCTGCGGCGGCATAGCATGGCGATGTGATGCTCGTACCTCCCGATATTTTTACGGGGTTTGCTGTAGGCGCTTGCTCGGTTTCTCTTCATTTTCATCTATTTCATTTTATGCAGCGGTTCCGTTCATCACTGTCTGTGCGCCGACCGTTCACGTCAAGTTATCGTATGTAGATCATGTAACGCGTAAGTTAAATATCCAGCTGGATCCTATTTTCACATGCATTTATCGTTGGTGCGCACCCGAGGGGAGCCCCGCCGGTGAGATTGTCGTGGACTAACCGCGGTCGCCATGCAATGTGCGCCGCGATTTGATTTCGCATCCGAATCTGCATCGCAGTCCAATAACTGAAGCTATGGATCCGGAGGATCTAGTAGTCTCATACTAAGACCCCAAGCGCTTGATTGAGGAGCTGACCGAGCCTAGAGGATCCGGATGAATACAAGCATTCCTTGCACTAATATTTCTCATTAAGGTGCGCATCGTCTGCATGTTGCTTGCAAGGAGAATAATCCACGTACTTGGATCGCAGGATCGCAGCTCCAGGATAGTCCGCCTCTGCGGTGGCTGAGCAACACACCAAAAACCTTCAATATCTTCATTGACCTGCAACAGTCTACGACGTGGAAATGGTGCTCTACAGCTTCATGTACTTCGGCCCTGCAATGTCTGTACTTGATTACAAGCGCGTGTACGTACTTTATGCACTTCAATTCTCTTTCTCAGGGACGTCGCTCGGCGACAGTTGGAGTAAAGCTCGATACGATATAAGGGCGATATATTAGGATAATACTAGGCCACGAGAGAAAAGTAACATGTCAATGGCGTCTAGACCGTGAAGAGTTGTCCTTCGACTTCGCAAGTCTCGCCGACCTCCTCGCTGGTGTCTTTGCTGCCGTCTCCGCAGCCTTCGCCTTCGTCTCTGCAGTCGTTGCTTTCGTCTTTGAGGCCGACGCCTTCGTCTTTGCAGCCGTTGCCTTTCCACCCTTCTTCACAGCCTTCCCTTTCCCCCGCAACGGAGAACTGGACCGAGCGTCGTCTGCAGCAGCCGACTCCGCGTCCTCTGACTGCTGATGCGAAGGGCCGGCCGTCCTCTGCCTCTTCCTCGCCGCGGATCTCGTGTTGCGCTCCTCGGAAGAAGCGGACGACGACTCGTCTTCAGGCTGTTCCGCGATGGGCTCGAGCTCGTCGTCTGCCCGGCGTCGTTTGTTGCTGGATCGCGTGTTGCTAGAGCTTGTGGCCTCGTTTGGCTGCGCGATCCTCTCCGGCTTGGGTGAATCCCAGACCGCTTTGGCTTCGTCCCGTTGTTTCTTTACGGCTTCTGACATCTCCCCATATGCTTTGTCCGTAGCTTCCCAGTTTTCGGAAAGCAGCGCCTGTTCGACAAAACCTAGGTAGTCGAGGAACTTCTGGTGAAGGCCCTCGAGATTACGATTCGTATAGGCACGATGCAGATCTCCATGAAGCCAACTGAGCAGGTCCTGCAAGGGCTCAAAGTAGGGCGTGAATGAATTGATGATCATGCCCGTGAAGGTATCCATGCTTGTCAAGATGCTTTTCTTCCGATCAGCGATGCCGGTGATGGACTTCTGCTCAAAGGTCGTGACAATTGCATTCTGAATTTGCATAGCCTGCGCTTCTTGTTCTTTGTTCAAGCCGTCCGCGCTGAAATGGCGAGCTCGCCCGGGTCCCTCCCGAGCTACGCACAGCCAGCAGAGGACCCAGAAGAACGACTCAAGGTCGTGTACATAGTCGTGTGCAACGCCTTTGATCTCCTTGCGTCTGTTATGTTTGATGTTGTATGAAATGGTTCCGTCCGAGGCAGTTGGGGCGGTCGCGAGGGTTCCAGCGAAGTATACCTTGTTCATAAGGATTTCGTAGCTCATGAATGCAATAGTGCCCTGTCGCACGCATCAGATATGGACGGCCGGAGAGGGAAAATGAAGCTTACCGTGCGCTCGTCATCAATGAGAGCTTCATGGTCTTTCCAAACGATGGCGTTGTCCAGGTCAATGAGAATCCCCCGATTAGGCGCCTCCAGCCCAGTGATGATGATATTGCCCATGCTAATATCGCGATGCAGAATACCCTTGTCAAAGAGCCATTTATGACCTGGACAGGAGGTGAGAATTCAGAAAGCATGCGAAACGAAGGCAGCGCACCTTTGATGGCGTCATGAAGGGCACCGAGCAACTCCTGTAAGGTAAGAAACTTGCTGATGGGATAGCCATAGCTGGCCATCACCAGCCGCGTATGGATCCGGTTACGAGGAATGCGTTGGATACGCCGTCCAGTGATGGAAGCAAAATAATCCCGGGACCACGATGTAGAGGTCTTGCTACCGTGCCGGCTCGTCGTCACGGACGGCAAGACACGCGTATCATCCCGATGATGCTCCGGAAGTGCAGTACTGGACTGCGCTGTGCGCAGGTCCAATGACTCTCCCCGCGGTTTCACGTTCTTGCGCACCAGCTTAAACGTACAATCCACCTCCTTGCGTTCACCAATTCGGACCTTTCCATGCGAATAGAGAAGCGCCACACCCGGACAGAGGCCAGCAGCATCCAGAGCCCTGGTATAGAGTGCGCCTTCCAGGCCTCGGCGTTCGTCTCGCCAACAGTCCTTGATCACATATATCTACGACGTCCTTAAGTTATTGCCAAGTCCCAGCAATGCGAGATGGGTGCGCTTACCTTGCGCTCTTCTTTTGGCTGAACCATGTCTTCCATTCTCCAAGCCTTCCAAATCCGCGTTGCTCGACCTTTGAGGACCTCGGCCCGAGACAGGCTGAGGGCACGGAAGACGACGAACTCTTCTTCCTCGGGCGGTGGGGTGTCAGGATCATCGGAACTAGATTCGGCAGGTTCGGCACCAGGGATTGGAACCGAGATCGTCCACATCCTCTCGTACGCGTTGTTTTTGCCGGTGTCCGATTTCTCCTTGATTGTATACGAAGGAACCCCATAGCGCCGCGTTACGTTGTCATCGTCGTCGAAATCTTCAACATACATCTTCATCGTTGGATCCCAGCCGAGATCCTCCGGCTTCAACATGAAAAAGCCTACGATGACCTTGATAAACTTCAATGGCTCCTAGAGGGACAGCGTCAACATAGGAAATATATACACCGACGAACAGTCACTCACCTCATGGACATTGAAGACCTCAGAAGCCAAGGCGCCCGACCGGTCGACGTGCCAGACGGTGAGATTGTACATTGAGAAGACCATCCCGTGCATGAAACGCCGGTCAGGTTGCTCTCGAAGGGCTTGACGGACGTAGCGGAGGAGCTGTAGGATAGCGGGGAACATATCCGCCTTCTTCTTGACTTCGATGACGGTTTGCAGAGCGCGCCACCAAGTGCCCGCGGCCTTGATGACGGCTAGAATATCGGGCTTCATGTCAACCATAAACTGAGAATCCGGACTCTTCGCATGCCAGTCTTGCCAGGTAATATCGAACGTGCGGTCCTTGCACAGTTTGGAAATGGCATTGAGGATGGCGGTCAATGGGCTATACAGCTCGTTCTCTGATTTGGGTTTGAGTGGAAGGCCCTTCCACTTTGAGCGGCGGCCTTTCTGGCCTCCTGGGGTGTACCACTTCTGAGCAACGAGGGTGTCGTAGATGCGCTGGGCTGCCTCGACAACCTTGGGGCTGGAACCGAAGTGCGTGTCGATGAGATCCGTCGTGTTTCCATGCGCGTAGTCGCGTATGTCGGACTCGATGGCAGCCTCGACCTCGACGATGGTCGTGCGGCGGTTGCTGTCAATACTGGTGTCAGTCTCGAACCCTCTGGCGACGGGAGTGTTAGAACGGGGGGCCATACTGGTCTGCGGAAGGTGGTTGTGCACCCATTCTTCTCATATAGCGGTGAGAATACGTGTTCGGGACCAGAATAATAGAGATCAAAGCGTAGGGAGGCGGTGGATATGGGGGCGTGTACGGTGCGTATATGAGGGGAAGTCAAAGCAAAGCGCAATGGAGGCCACAAGTCCACATCCACCGCTTACCATAACGAGAACAATAAGAACCTCCGACACGCGATCACGCGACACGCGTTTCCTTGCACGCGTATTAGCGCATAATTCCAGTCCGCCTTCTCCAGCATCTTATCCGATCTTAGCGGTGCGCGCACCAGTTCCCGGCTCAAAGAGGCCTACCTTTGCAACTCTGTCCAAAATACGTTGATCTTGGGTGTAATAACATGCACTGAAGCCATACGAAATTTGGGATTACAGCCGTTTACAAATCGATAGGCCTTCCCGAGGAAGTAAGATATAGACATCGTGTTTGAGTCGGCGAAGGTCCGAAACCACGCCAGATCATACCCCGCCAGGCCCCGCTCCTCCTGCCGTGCTGCCGTTGCCACCCGTTGGTCACCTGGTGCGAGCTAGAATCAAGCTCCACCTGTATATTGCATGTCCGACGTGGCTGTGATATCTATCAACTTCTGCCGAAAAGGGCCTATGGATTTGTAAACGGCTGTATTCTGCCACTTTTCCCATAATGAGTCTCTTTCTCAGTCACTCCGTAGAGAAGGCCCCGCCGCTGCAGGCGGATCCTGCGCTCCTCGCAGATAAAATTGTGAAAAAGCCATTCGACTACACGTCGGGACCGCGTCAGACAATGTGAACAGCCACAGCAAATAGCACCGTATCAATGGGGCTGATGCGTTGACGAAGGCGAGCTAAAGCGCAACGCAAGACCAGTGCAAGTGAACTAACGACGAGATCGTTCAGCGCACGCGGGAGCGCGGCACCTTGTCTTGCAGCCGCGCGTCCTCATCAATGATCATGTACTTGCCGATGACTCCCTTTGGACATCATCGGCCAGCATGCTGCATGTTTCAAAAGTAAGGTGAGTACTTTCGCCTCCTCTCTCCTAAATTTCTACACCTTTAGTACTTCCGAAGTTCCGGCCTGCTGTCGACGTCCCAGCGCTCGCCAACTTGCTTCATCACCCGAGACCTCCGAGTTTCCCTCCTGCGCATCCCCACCACAAGTGGCCTACTTTCACACCAGTCCGAAGAATATAAGCATTCACTCCATACGCTAGTCGACTGGTGCTCTGAAACGATGACCATCATACCCACCATATCACAGCACAACATGGAGACTATTTATGAGCATGATCATGTCGAAGAGAAAATCATCGAGTAGAGGGTAAAAGATTAGGGGGACTGATGTGACCTGGCAAAGTTGAGGTTAATGAAGTCAGGTGGCGAGCAGATCAGAGATCCACAAATTCTTGTCTGTTAGTACAACAAGTATTTCATGTTTTGTACTACTTCCATTTCTTTCCTGTAGATGGAATGGAATTACAGTAACTCGAATGCGAGATCAGAAGTTGCCCGACTATAACACTAAAAATCACTATCAAGCAGCAGATGCGAGAAGGCGTAGAAAGAACCAAACAACGCGTCAATGTTAACCATAACATCATGTGATCCGAGTTTGAAGACGTTTCAAAAAAGTCGCGCCAAAACCCTCTTTCTAGCTCCGCTAGAGCCGGGAACTGTTACCCTCCATAGTCCATTTTGTACGTGCGGGTTTGTGCGTAGTGCTTTGAAGGCAAGGAAATCTTATTACGCGTGCTCTCCTGACTTCTACATATGCAGGTCGATGGACGTCGGAAGCTGGTAAGTACCGCGGTTTATTGTCTTCAGCGCTTTTTCGCCGTTCTCCTGATTACCGTGACGGCACAAAGCGTTATTCTGCCGCTGTCCACAGGCCCACAACCAGTGTCCTCTGGTGATCATTGTCCTGTGCAGGCTTTGATAGGCCAAATCAGGATACCAGAGCACGTGTTATAAACCTTGCAGGTATTTCAACTTCCGGCGTGTGCTTTGTTGAGCCTCGAGAAGTTCGCTGTGGTCACCATTGTATCCAACTGATCTACTGCCAATGCGTGGTATCGCGCCGTCCGTTCAACGTCAAGTTATCGCACGTACCGCGGTGGACCACGCATTGTAGTTGAAGTCCACATCCTAATCTATACGCAGAGGGGATGCCACACGATTAATGTGATAGTATGATACAGGCTATTAGGTATCCAGACATCTATAATTCACATAACGAGTCTTTCCTTCTATGCAGGGCTGTCCATGATGAAGAGTTGCAGAACGCGTTACTTTCGACAGCAGTTCCCGTCGTGCCCAAGAACGGGACAGTGCAGCATGGATATGCCACTGCGTTCGTTCGGTGGAGGCGATGTTCTAGTGAGCCATTGCTAGAGGAAGACCCAAACGCATATGCATCAGATACTCAACCGCGACGGCCCATCGCGAGACTTGTTGTACGCGAACGCCCCCGCTCTCGGATACTTTTTCATCCCCACCTTCTTCCTCTCTCCACCCTTCTTTAACAACCACTCCATCGCAGCCTCCGTCGACCGCTTCAACACCGCCGCGTGTCCATACGCAAAGAACGCGATCGGCAGCTGAATATGCAGCCACATGTACGCCAGCACCACCTTGTGCAGCGACTCGAGCCCCTTCAGCGGCGCCGACACCTGGCCCAGCGGGCGGTCCGCGCGCATCGCAGCGAGCACGTCCTCGAGCGCATCGAGCAGGCCGATCTCCTCGAGGACGCGCCGCAGGTCGACGTAGCGCGTGGTGCAGTACGCCCGGAGCATCGTCTCGACCGCCGCGCGGCACGCCTCGTCGCTGTGCGGCACGGGCGTCATCTGGATCGTCGCGCGCTCCTCGAACGTCAGGCCCCGCACGAGCCGGTCGATGAACAGCAGCACGCGGTCCTCGCGCGCGCTCGGCTCCATCACCGCGATGCTCGGCGCGAGGCGCGTCGCGTAGATGAGCGCGTCGCGCGCGTGCACGGTGCTCGCGTCGGGGGGCAGTGCCGACATGACGCGCTCGAAGACGCCGTTGAACCAGCCGACGCGGCCGTAGGGCAGGTAGGTGACGGGCGCGGCGAGGGCGGTGCGCAGGAAGGGGAGGTCCTGCTCGTGGAGCGTGGTCACGATGCCGGGTTCGCGGGTGTTGGCGTGTAGTCCGAAACGGCCGGCGCGCCCGGCGATTTGCTTGACTTGGGAGTTAGAGAGCGGGCGCTCACGGATGCCGTCGAATTTACCGAGCGCGTCGAAAACGACGCGACGGATCTTCCTATAAGAGCACAGTGAGAACGGGATGCAAAGGCAGAACCGGAAGGTCGTACAGATTGAGCCCCATGCCGATGGCGTCGCTGCCCACCAGCACGTCGTAGCCGCTGTCAGGATCGTTGAACAACGCGGCCTGCTCGCTGCGGATCTCAGGGGGCAGCCGACCATACACAAGCGCACAGCGCAATCCAGTCGCCTTCTCGATCTCCCTCTTTAGCGCAAAGATCCGCGTCCGCGAGAACGCCACGACACAGTCGCCTTTCTGGACATGCTTAAGGTCGCCCTCCAGGCTGCGGTCCGCGATACCGAGGGGCGAGAGGCGCTCGTAGCGGTTGACGATCAGCTCGTCGCCGGTCAAGTCGAGGAGCGCCTGCACAACGGGCACCGCCGCCTCCTCGCCGCAGAGATGCAGTTCGCGCGCCGCGGCGCCGAGCACGGCGGACGTCCACGAAAACCCGCGCTCCGAGTCGTCGAGCATCTGGATCTCGTCCACGACGAGCACATCGTACGGCTTGTCCAGGGTCAACATCTCGATGGTGCAGCTCATCAACGCCGCGTCGTCGAACTTGCGCTCCTCGCCTGTCAGGAGGCCGCATAAGCGTGCGAAGCGCGGATCGCCGACCTTGCGGATGGCCTTGCCGTCGCGCGGGAGGGCGTCGAGGCCGCTGTCTTCTTCGGGAGCAGGGGGAAGCTGCTCGGGGTCGACGCCGAGGGGAATAATTTGACCTGTGCAGAGGCGTTCGTAAATCTCGTGCGCGAGCAGGCGCAGAGGGCCCGCGTAGGCTCCTCGCGGTGCGGCGGCCAGAGCACGCAGGGCATTGTGTGTCTTGCCGCTGTTCGTGGGCCCGACGTGCATAATCACTTTTCGACGGATGCGGCGCGCCATCGGGAAAAGCTCTGCGGGATGTCGGAAGTCGAGCGCGGTGGACAGATTGCGGATGCGGAGTTTGATCTTCTCGGGCGCGGTGGAATGATGCGCGAACCAGGATAGGAAGGCCGTTGTGAGGGCGTGGTCCACGGCGTGAGCATTATTCGGCTGGGATAGGTCCCGCGCTATGCGAGCGAGCTCGGCAGGGGTGTGATCGTCGGGATTGAGCGCAGTGCCTTCCACAATGCCTTCAGCAAACTCTGATAAGGCATCTGCGACGTGGTTTCCCGGCACTCCGAAGTGTCGAATACGGGTGGAAACCGGGGGATAAATGGACCATCGAGCAGAGAGTCGAGACAAAGTAGGAAGAACGTCGTCAGGCTGGACCGTCTGCGGCACCAAATTCAAGTGTTCCTGAAGAGTAACCTGGGGTGTTTTCCTTGGCTCGTCGGGTGCTTGGTTTGGCTTGCGTGCCCATTGGAAAGATGGAGGCCCACGGTGCCCTGGTTGCGATCCTAGCGTTGCATAATTTCGGACGAGACGAGCAGAGCAGACAGAACGAAAACGGCGGAGTGTTATGCGCAAAAGAGTCGATTGCATGAGCAGTCTGCCCGAATGTCTTTAGTTTTTGCGTGACGGTCCCATAAGCATCATATCGTACTCACTATTGCCTCTACACTCCAACGGGTTCAACCGTTGCAATGGAAACTTCCTCGACCAGTCGTCGATCACGATGTCTTGCCTTGACAACGTTGCTCGACTCTACACAAAGCCAGAGAAGTGAAGGATGGAGGGATGGAGATATAATGGGATGGAGCACAGATAATTCGTAATAACTCGCGTTATTTGCCCTTGTTTGGCCAGTAACGTCGATGAGTACTTCCTGCACCGTCTGCACCAAGAGTGCACCAAGTCTGCACCGTCTGCCCCGTCGGTCATTTCGCCTTCAGTCATGGCGTCCGTACTACCCTCACGCATCGCGGCCCTCAACCGCCTCAGATGCTCGCTCTTCCAAACATCATACAACCCCACCTCCCAGCGCACCGGTGCCAAGTACCTGCGCCGCCGCCTGCAGGGCCCGTCCATGATGCAGTACTACCCGCAGGAGTTCACCATCGCGCAGGCGAACAAGCTGATCCCCGGGTGGAACCTCGTTGACCGCCTGGAGGAGATGCGGCTGGACGACGTCGAGCAGAAGAAGAAGCGCGGGAAGGGCACGCCGAAGAAGGCGAAGACGGCGGGTGGGTTGCTGCGTTTGACTTTGTGTCGGTTTTGGGGGTTTGCTGATTGGTTTTGCAGCGGACAGTCGTCGTGCTTCGAGGAAGCGGTAGACTGGGATTTGTGGACGGTTTGCTCCCATGTATCGTATACCTGCCTAATTTCTCTGCCATGCACGCGTCATCCATCCATGCAAGTCCTTCTGGCATCTATTGCAGGGGCACCGTCTCTTACAAGATGGATCAATGACGACTGACTTGATCTGCGAAAGGTGCGTTGGCCCGAATGACAGACGATCGTCTGCAGTCGGTGAAAGAAGTTCTTTTTCGTTCAAAATATGGAGACGCCAAGCGTCCGAGTCGGGTGATTGAACGCCGATCGTTGATCCTTCATGGACTATTCCCGAGCGTCAGCCATGCATAGGCACAGCTGGCTACCTCCTGCGCGCCCATGTCCCGTATTCCCGCAGTGCGAGCGCCATTGACTTTCATCAGCTGTCGCCGGCTGTAACTCAAACCGCCCTCTGGCTCGAGGCGGACAGCGTGAATAACTTGCAGCGCAGTATTGAAAAACATCTTCAACATAGCACATCCGACCGGTGCATCGCTTGACAGTGCGTGTGTGAGACCGTGCCTCTTGGCTCTTGGTGGAGTGCCGACCGTGGAGCCAACCTAAACCCTGAAGCTACACCCATCTCCTGACACCTGCTCGCCGGCGCCCTCGATTCTCTCCTTCCACGAGGAAGAATCGGACCAAGCGTCCTCTGCCACAGTATCCGTGTGCCCGAGCAGCACGGATGGTGACCCGCCTTCAAGCATTTCTTCGCGCCCGATTTCCAACCAGCTCTAGTCTTGGACGTTGTGGTTTGTAGCCTTCTGGACCCTCTCCGGTTTCGACCAGACCGTCTTCTCTGCGTTGTCGCTCCATTCCGACTGCGGGCATTCTCTGGTGAAAAACGACACATATCCCACTTGTTGCCTTGCACAAGTCCATGACGTCAGAAAGGTAGCACGCTGTCATGAATATGTGTCGCCTCTTGCAACAGAGAGACAGCCTGGCAATGCAGGTTGGCTCACGGAAATCAGGCCGCTTGTGCAGACGACGCAAGCCCGCCGTGACCTAATCCCATGTCCTGATGTGTATTATCCCCCATCGCCTTCTACACGGGCGACGCTCTTTCGTATAGCACACGCAACCCGCCCGCTACCAATCAGCACACCCCTCACGTACACACGCACACCCAAACAGATCCGAACGCATGTATATATCCAAAGTTCCAGAACCGAATATACAAGCATACGCATGTGTACTATGTACCAGGCCTCGCGGAGGCCGACATTACACTATACAGCGGAGTGGCCCGCGCCGCGGGGAACAATAGATGACGAACGTGGTGTATGGACGCGAGCGTGAACGTGAAGGCGCAGATGAAAAGGGCATAAGGGGCATGAGGGCATAAGGGAGAAACGCAGAATTAGATACGCGCGAAAGAACTACGTACGCCGGGCGGGAAGCGGAGCACCCGGGGCGGGGTAAGGGCAGTAGGGTAGGGTAGGGTAGGTATCGGAGTCGTATCGTACGTGCAGAAGCGGATGGAGCGTGCGATGTGAGCGATAAGGATACAAGACGGATCGTGGACGGAACGGAAGATGCGATGCGATGCGAGGCCAATCTCTATCATGGGAAAAACGACGACGGTATGCGGGCGCGGCTGCGCGGGTGAGCGATAATGAGAGGACAGAGCGGGAGGGTGGCTTACCAGTGTAACAACGAGCGGGGGAGCTCAGGCGAGGTCCTCGGCGCGCAGGACGGGGCCGATGGCCAGCACGCTCGGTCTTCGCGGCGATGGCGGCGAGGGCCGCGTTTTGACTGTGCCGCGGTCGCGATGGCGCATGATGAGCGTCGCGACGAGCTGCGGCATGGTGTAGACCTTTGACGGAGGGGAGTCTTCTGACGGAGAGGACTCGGTCGGGGAAGTGGGTGGCGTGGCTGGCGCGGATTGGGGTATGGGGGGCAGCGAGCGGGTTGAAGGTACAGGATTCGGCGGCGGCGGGAGCTTGATGTATGGCGTTGGGCCCAAGTATACGTCGGGGACTGACAGGACGACGATGTCCATGTCCATATCAATGTCCTGTTCGACTGGGACAGGTTTGGGAGACGAAAGGAGGTCCGGAGGATGCGTCGATATCGCGCTGCTGTCAAGGAGGGTCGGTGGACACCCCATGTCCAGGAGATGCTGCCACAGTCTGTCGACGAGCAGCATGTCCTGCACCGTCAGGTCCTTCTGCAAACTCTCGTCCGAGCCATCATCCATCTTGTCTGCGTCATCCGACGCAAGGCGTTTCATGCGCGACACGATACTGCGATGGACCGTCGCCGTGAACTGCAGCTCCGCAACGACCCGCCTGCTCTTCTTCGTGCGCTTCGGACTGCGCGCGCCAGACGCCGGGGTATCCGTCCCACCCGGCGCACTCGCACTCGCACTCCGGACCCTCGGCGCGGGCCCCGCCCCGCTCGTCTTCCGCCGACACGCTGTGAAAGCAAGTATAGAGTATAAGCGACGGGCCGCAGGCGACGGGGGCGGTGGGTGCGGTTGCGCGGGCGGGGTGGTGGCTGGGGCGCGAGCGGACGTGTGGGGGTGCTTACCGGGTGCGTGGGGCGCGTGCGTGAGCGGCGTCACGCAGCGCCGCCGGCGGGGCTCCGAGGGGCAGGAGCGCTTCGGGCGCGGGCCGGAGGGCGCGGGGGGTACGATATCCATAGGGAACGAGGGCGCGCTGGGCGTCGCGGCGAACGGGTCGTCGTCGACCGGCACGACCTCCGCCGCGCAGGGGAACGGGATCACGTTCGTGCTCGATGCGCCGGCGTCGGCGTTGGGGACAGAGACAGCGTCTGGAGGCGGCGAGGGAGGCAGCGGTGCGTTCACTGACGATGCATTCGCGCTGGAAAGCGCGACGGTAGCCGATGCCTTCTTGGGCTCGCGCAGCGCGAAGCGCGGATACTGCTTCGCTTTCCAGCTCGCGAGCGCACCGCCTGCGTCTTTGGGGCGCTGCGTGTTGGTGCTGTCGCTGAGCGCGAAGATCGACTTGCGGGATTCGGCGGTGCGGACAAAGGACTGTAGGTAGTACATCTTGAGTTGTATGATCGGTGTGGGCCAGCGAGATTATAACAAAGAAATGAGGTGGGTCGTTGTGTACTGAATGCCGTGCGATATTGTCGTCGTTAATGAGAGAGATTGGCGGGAAGGAAAGCTAAGATAGGGTGGGGTAAACAGAGGTATGGTGGGGTGATCATGCAGTCACCGTGAAGAGCTCGCTACACCCAAAAAATACAACTGTAAATACACGCAAATATTCCTGTGCCTCGTTGCTCACCGCACGTTGCACACAGCGTCTACTTCTTGGCCTCGAGGAGCTCATCCCGGCGGTATTTATGCAGCCGGATGTTCCTATCGCCCTGAGATCCGACCGCGTACGTCCCATCTTCGAGGAGACCAGGAAACTACCATAAATATCGATTTAACACAACTCCAGGAGATCTCCATCGAGGATTCAGGTACAACACGCAATGAGCGTACAGAGGCCTACTTTACAGCTGGGTAGCTTGCGGACAACATCGCCAGTCGTCCAGGACCATTCGGACGGTGCAAACGACCGCTCACCCATCATCCGAGAGCGTTATCATGCTCCATATATACGTCGAGAATACCTTCGAAGAAGGCAAATCTCCGGGTTTCTTGCTATCTGCCGCTCAATGGCGCTCATCATAAACGGAGCATGTCTTCGAGCATCGCCATGTCTTCCTGCATTCCATCGAAGTTCTCGAACTTCTGCCTCGAGGACGCGACCAGACGCGTCGCGTCGCGACACGATCACATGCCCTCCTCAAAAGGTAATCGGTCGAGGCTTGATGGAGAGTCGGTGCTTGAGCCTTTTGTTTTCTGGAAACACATCCTCACGGCGGCGCCCAAGTATTCTCAACAGCTTACAGAAGCTCTCTCTGGACGAGGAATGATGCTGCAACCACGTTCGATTTGTACCACAGAGCCTACAGGTGAGTCTGCTCGTGATGAGCGGAGGACGAGGCGGAAAGCTGGAGGGAAGGTCGTACATCCTGTCGATGCATGCTCCAATTGTTTCGCTGACAACCGAAGGGCCCATGCATGAGACAATAACTCGGAGGGATGCGGGTTTCATCATCCATGAAAGGGATCCGCGGTCGCAAAGCGTTGGCCCTGCCCTTCATTTCCCGCTCCCTGCCATGTCAACCCGTCGCACTTCGCAGCCCCGCACCTCCCTCGTCCAAGCGCTATCTTTAAGGCCCTCCTCCTGGTCCGCCCTTCCAAAAAGAGAACAAGGGGAATGAGAGAGCCAGTATGGCTTATAAACGGGAGGCAAAGCGCTGCTCACCGCAGGCTGGGACGTTCTCTCCGCCAGTGACACTCGCAGCTTGCGTCCTCCCACCATCCATCTGCTGATCATCCATTTCATCTGAGGGGAGATGCGTCTACCGCTTAACCTCCTCGGTTTTCACGGCGCGGACAATAGAGCCGCGCCGTTGTCTTCCGCTGTATTTGCAGCGCTCCCGTCCCCGGCCCAATCGACTCTGTTCTCCGATGTCCCGCAGGCCCATGTGGCATCGGATGCTTACTCTCCGACTTACCCTCCTGCTGAGCAATATGCCAACTTCTCTTCTGGCCCACTCGACACGGAATTGGGATCTTTGGGACTCGAATGGAATGGCAATCTGCTAGACGAATCGAATGCAAGCCCGTGTCAGACAACTTCATACGATGGTGCTTACCTCTCTACCCCTGGCCCTTCGAGCTTTAACAAGCTCGCCACATACGCCTTGCCAGACGCAACTGAGCCGGAGCCGGCATACTGCCCGCCAATTTATCCGCCCGCCACATCATCCATCGACGACGTCGAATGCGGATTCAATGCCTATCTCCCCGTCAGTCTCCTCACCTCACCATTTTCTTTGATGCTTACCTTTCTTTCATCCTACAGGAATCCGCGAACCCGTCCTTCCTCTCCGACCGATCTGTTTGGATCGGCCCTGCACCGGAAGAGCTCTCACAGCCCGAAGAGCGCCCGGTACCAGAAGGAGCGGCATGCCCAGAGGACTGTTTCGACTTCACCGACCTCCCGCTTGCGCCCCCGGCACCGCTGTACGATTCGCCGCTGCAGACGCGCTATAACACGTCGCCATCGACGGCGTCCTACGACATCTCTCCGTCGATGGTGTCCTACAACTTTTCACCTTCGACGGCGTCCTGCAACTTCTCACCTTCAACGGCCTCCTACGACACCTCGCCCTCCACTGTCTCCTTCGATGGAAACCTCTCGGAGCAATACCTCCCTCTATACTCGCCGGCCGCTCAGTCTGTGGGCTCCTGCTCTCCTACCTGGCCGTCTAGTGTTAAGCCTGTCCTGCCGCCGACTCGGATCGCCTACAACTCCTCGCCCTCGACAGCGTCCTATGACACGTCGCCTTCAACTGCCTCCTACGACTCATCTCCATCGACGGCGTCCTTCGATGGCAACTTCTTCGAGCAGCACCCCGCTCTATACTCGCCTGTGGCTACGTCCGTGGACTCCTGCTCTCCTACCCGGGCGTCCAGAGCTAAGCCTGTCCTGCCGCCGATCGTCTACAACTCCTCGCCTTCGGCAGCGTCCTACGACTCCTCGCCGTCGACGGCGTCCTTCGACGGCAGCGTCCTCGAGCAGTATCGCGGCCTGTACTCGCCTGTGGCTACGTCCGTGGACTCCTACTCGACTGGTCCGTCGAGCGCGAAGCTTGTCCAGCCGCCGAGTGATACTTCTCTACGCCGACCCGCGCCGCGTGCGATCACTGCCGCATCTTCCTGGCCTGTCGCAAGCTCGTCGAAGAGGCGATACGATGACGATGACGTTGTCGAGCAGCCGAGGACGAAGAAGATCAAGGAAGTGGGCGAATATCAAGGGCTTATCTGGCCGCCGCCTGTCTCGGCATCGTCGAAGAGGAGACTTGAGGACGACGACGTTCTCGAGATGCCGAGGACGAAGAGTATCAAGGAGGTAGGCGAGTATCAAGGGCTTGTTTGGCCGCCGCCTGTTGCAGGATCGTCGAAGAGGAGACTTGAGGATGACGACGTTCTCGAGATGCCGAGGACGAAGAGGATCAAGGAGGTAGGCGAGTACCAAGGGCTTGTCTGGCCGCCGCCTGTCGCGGGATCTTCCAAGAGGAGACTCGAGGACGACGAGGAGAGCGTCGACGAGCCGTTGATGAAGAAGATGAGGAAGATGAAGAACAAGAAGCGTCCGGCACGTAGTGCTGAGACGCAGGCGCGAAGGGTCTCTACGGAGGCCCTTCGCCCGCCCCAAGTAGAATTTGCGGGTCCCTCGCGTGGAGACATCTCTACGACTGAGGACCGCATCAAATTTTCTAACTGCGGGGTCGAAGGGCCGGAGCAGACGCCCTCCGGCTCATCCTCCCAGACCACGCAGGTCGAGAATGTAATCCCCGCATCCAGCGAGCCCATCCAGACAGCCCCCCCATCCAAGAAGAAACTTCGCTGCCCGCATGAAAAAGAATGCGAGAACAAGACGGGCTTCAACCGCCCGGCGGAGCTCAACCGTCACCTCTGGTCGGTGCACACGACGAAGCTGAAGTGCCCGGACGGCGGCTGCCCCAAGTGGATCTCGCGCACGGATGGGCTCAGACGTCACCTGAAGGACCAGCACGGTTGGGAGGCAGGCGCCGCGGGGAGGAAGGCGATATCCATCGACGACGAAGCGCGCGCCGCGATCGGGTGCAGGAAGTGAGGGAGCGACGAACTGAATGCGACGACGTCCACTTACCTTTATACTTCTCTGCCCATCGACGCGAGCGCCGATGCGATGATGTTTTCCCTTTCGAGGAACACAAAGGCGCGCCCCAGATGGCGCGCATTGTACTCTGCCCGCGGCGCCTTGTTCCAGAACGGGCAGGCGCGGGCCTACTCGCCCTCGCGCATGCAGCGCATCGGACGATGCTTGCTTTCGGGCTTCTGCCCTTTGTTCGAGTTGTTTATGCATACCTTTTCTTCTTTGCTTCTTTCTGCTCTTTCTGACTCTCGCCTAACGGACGATGCATAGTGTACTCTTTGTACACAGTACCACTTGCGCTTTGTATTCAGATTTCTTTGTACTTACTACTATCGGAGTATCAGACTCAAGGTCAATGGATAGTCAGTTCTGAATACGCACCAGAGTGCTATGGGGATCCTGAGAGGTGCTGGCTGTTCGAGTTCATCGCGAGGTCAACACGCGACTGACATGAAGAAAAACTGACGCGATCAAATATACAGGGACCCATAGAGTCAAGCAAGGCAGATAAGATTAGATCTCGCAAGGCCGAACAGCGATCCCCTCGAGCATGAGGTTGAAGCTACAACTGCATCCCGAAGCTCATAAGCACGTCCCCGCTTTCTGCCTTGAATCCTGACATATTATAGCCCAGAGACCCATGCTTTAGGCCTCTAACCCAGCGAAACGATGCCGACACCGCAAAGACCGCGTCGACAGTCTTTACATCTCAACACAATCCCGTCCCCCCGCCCCGCGACCCCATCCGAGCTCTACTCAGACGCGCGGACACATGAATATCAGGGCAGCAACAGGACCGCGAAGCTCCCCAGAGCGACGCCGAGCGGCGGGGGTGCGATCTCGAAGAGCGAAGACGGCTCGCGATGCGTCGTGGCAGGCCGAGAATGTGAGTGGTCAATCGGATAGACTCTGCTCCTAGCTCACATGCATGTCCAGCGCTGCGCATTCTGCGCATGTCGGAGACACCGATGACGTTCTCGCCCGAGCATAAAGCTACGGTCGGGCGCGGTGGGCATCGCATTGATGGCTCGCGGAACTTTTGGGTCGGGAGTGGGCTGAAGATCGACAGCGTTAGCACGGACGTGGCTTGGTGTCGTCAGAGTATGTTGTCAACCAACAACACTAAGTTCAACGACCATGCTGACGTATGGGACGAAGATTTCTCCAATAAGATCTTAACCAGCGCGCGGAATGGCGAGCTTATCATGTGGGATTTGGACAAGATGGGCTATTCGAAGTATGGTGCGTCAGGACGTGGATTGTGGCTTCTGCTCCCGTCCTTTACTGAGTCAGAGTATCAGAAAGAAGAGCTCGAGATCATCTCCGGTCCATTCACAAGGTCGTGGTCTCGCCGATCGTCCCCTACTATTGTATGACTGGATCCGCTGACGGTGACATACGGGTCTGGGTACGTAGAAACGTGCACCCGTTCCATTAATCTTCTTATAGTTGTTTAAGGATCTACGAGACATCACAACCTCATTAATACGAATACACCACTCAACTTCCGTCCGAGCAATCGCCTTTTCACCCAGTTCCACCTATCCCGTCCAAGCAGTAGTAGGCCTCGACAACGGTAGTCTTTACCGGTAGGTCTGCTCTCGATTCATACATACGGCACCCATGACAATCGACAGATGGGACCTCAAGATGGGCCAGCGCGGCCAGCTCGACCGTATACCTGTAGCACACACCGGCGACATCCTCGATCTGGACTGGTGCAGCACGTCGACCTTCACAGCGCAGAACAACACCTTCAGCTCGTTCCCGGGCCTCGGTGTCTTCAGCGAGAACTCGGCGTCCAGCACCTCCAGTTCCGGTGGGTCGACGAACATGGGCTGGATCGCAAGCGGCGGGCTGGACCGCACGGTCAAGATATGGGACCTGACGAGCGCCGGCGCGTCGCACATTGCGCATGTCCCGACCTACACGCTTTCCACGTCCTTTCCGGTGCGCAAGGTGCTATGGCGCCCGTCGTACGAGTGTGAGCTCGCCATCGTGTCGAATGCCGAGTTTGGGACCGGCTCAAGCCAGGATCTGCTGGGCGGAGGAGGTCAGAGCGCAACGGAGGCACCTGACTCCGAGCAGCTGTCGAAGAGCGACGGCGAGGAAGCCATGCAGCCGCCTAAAGCGTCCGGCGATATCGGCGACGCCGTCGAGATCTGGGACGTGCGGCGAGGCTATATCGCCAAATGGCGCGTCGGAGGCTCTTCCTCGGAAGGCGGTGCTACAGGTCTGTACATGTCACTTTCGTCTGAGTTTGACTCACTCTCGAATCAGATATCGAGTTCGCTGATTCGCATGCGCTCTGGGTGCAGCATGCCTCGGGCACGTTCTCGCAGCTTGATCTGCGCCATTCGTATCGCCCTCTGGACGCCATTCCCAGAGTGGCTACGACATGGGAGGCATCCGGATCATTCGCGTTTGTGGCGGATAAAGCACCACAATGGGAGGTCCCATATGACGATATGTAGGTGCATTTCACCAGAATTTCGATGGCTTGGAGAGGCTAATGTAAAACAGAAATCCCGCCGTGATCCCCAATCCCAAAGGGAAATTGAAGGCGCTAGGTGACGGACCTTTCAGGCCTACGAGTCAAGACTTGGGTTATATCCCGTATGAAAATACTCCGGAAGATATGGAAGCTTTTGCTACTATGGCCAGGGGGTATGTTTACGAGGGTGCAGATCGGCACACTATCTGCGTTACCAATGCTGAGGTGAGAGATGGCGTGCTTTCTGTGAGCTGTGTCCACTGACTTCATATGCACTTAGGTAGCATCGAATGCCAATCGAGCTGATGCTGTACAAACTTGGATGCTTCTGCAGTCACTTATACCCCCATCCACGCCATCTCCGTCTCGTCCGCCATCTCCACCCCTCTCCCCTCTGCCGTTTGCTGGGTCTGCAACTCTGCCCCATTCCATCTCTGCTCCTGCTGCTATACCGACTATCTCAGGATCACAGAACCCAACAAGCTCACTTCTCCTTCCCCTCCGCACATCATCTTCTGAACCCACGTGGACTTCGCCACAGAGCCAAACCAATCTGAGCCCGAATCACTCACCTTCCCGTAACGGCAAACGGGGATCATCGACGTCAAACTCGCCATCTCCCCGAAGGGTTTCCAGCACTGCATCCGCTATAACAGTAAGCCCCGTTGCGTCTGCCAGCACACCATCTACATCCTCCCGCCCTTCCTCACTATTCTCCCGGCGGCAGTCTAACGCCAGCTTCTTCCCGCGCCCGCGCGCGTTCTCCTCCTTCCGCAGACCCTCAATCTCGACCCCCTCGATCACACACGGCGAGAGCACCAGCGCTGCGCCCAGCCTGCGCGGCGTCGGCGAGGGCGCGCTCGACGACTCCGACTCAAGCAGCGACGAGAGCGACGGGCACCCCAAAGACCAGCTGTCCCCCGTGTCCGCAGAGCACCGCCCGCGCCCGCCCTCCGCCGCCTCCTCCAGCAGCTTCTCCCTCCGCAAGACCCTCGGCAACACCGCGCACCCGAGCCCGCTCTCGCATGTCGCGGGGCAGCACACGTGGACGGACGAGGAGCCCGACGACGGCAAGGACGACGACGGCTCGTCGCCCTCGCCCGCGTCGACCGACACCGAGTCGCGCAGCGCGTCGCCGCCGGGCTCCGTCCGCCGGCGCCCCAGCCACGCGCGCTCCAAGTCGAGCCCGCAGCCGCAGGCGCAGGTGCAGAAGCGCCCGCGCCCGCGCAAGGGCTCCGTCGTGCGCGCGACGCTCGCGGTGTCCGCGCCGCAGGCGCTCGTGCGCGAGACGTCGATCAGCAGCGTGCGCACCGTCACGGCCGGCGACATCTCGCTCGAGCACGAGCGCGCCGCCGGGCCCGAAGCCGCGCCGCCCGCGGGCGAGCGCTCGCCCGCGAAGCGCATCGCGTCGTTCGGCGCGTCCGTGGCGGGCGACGTGTTCAGCCCGCAATCGGACTACTTGCGCGAGCGCGAGCGGCGCGGCGAGAGCGCGGACGAGCGGCGGTACCACGCGGAGGTGCGGCGGCAGGAGGAGCAGGCGCGCGGCGCGGCGTGGGCGGCGCTGCGCGGTGCGCTGGAGGCGTATGCGGACGGCGGGGATCTGCAGATGTGTGCGTTCATGGCGCTCGTGGCGCCGGCGGAGCTGCGGGTGGGCGAGCGGCGGCTGCTGCAGTTCGTGGAGGGGTATATCGGTGGGTTGGGCTGCTTCTGTTTGTGGGGCGTCGTGTTGATGAGGCGGTCCAGATGTGCTTACGCGTCGGCGGCTGCATACGGCGGCTGCGTACATGCGGAAATACGCTGTGATTGACGAGGTGCGCGCGAGCACGAATGTAAGCGGCCTCCGAGTTCTCCATCGTCGCAACACGACGTCTAACGCGCCGTCCAGCTCCAAACAACGATCTACGTCTCCTGCAGCCGCTGCGAGCGTCCGCTCCCCCCGCAGCACGGCACCTCCTACTGCACCAACTGCAGCGCCTTCGCGGCGACCTGCAGCATCTGGTAAGCACACCCCCTTTCCGCCGCGGCCGCAACTGACGCGCACCCGCAGCCACCTCCCGGTGCGCACGGCGCTCTTCCACTGCGGCGTCTGCTCGCACGGCGGACACCAGGAGTGCTGCCGGCGCTACCTCGAGCGGCCGATGGTCGAGCTCGCGGGGCCGCCCGCGCCCGTCGCGCCGTCCGCGCCGCCACTTATGCGTGGGCGCTCGCTGTCGCGGGGTAGTGCTGGGGCGCTGGGGGAGGATTTTGGTGAGGCACGGGCGGATGGTGCGGTGAGTGGGGCGGCGCAGGCGAAGCGGTTGATGGGGCATCCGTGTGCGGCGGGATGTGGACATTTTTGTTGGGTTGCGAATGAGCGGACGGAGGATCTGGATGGGGAGGCTTGAGTTGTTGTGTTGTGATTTATTGTGTATATTCGAGATGTTTCATTAGGCAATGGATTACTATTTCTTACAACAAAAAGACTAAGGATATTCGGGCAAGGAAAACTGGTATCGACTGGAGAACCGGCAGAGCATCTAAGAAGTTATCACGCCTCCGCCCCAGCAGCCTTCCGCACCTCCTCAATCCTCCCATCCAGCAACCTCACAATCGTATCAAGCCCCTTCAACACGCCCTCATCAGGACCTTCCCCCGGCCTCAACTGCGTATGCGCAAAATCGATCAGCTTCACCGCATATGGCGCGCCGGGCTTGCCCTCCTCCTCCTCCTCTTCTTCTTCCTCATCTTCCTCATCCTCCTCATCCTCGTCCATCTCCATCCCACCCGGATGCTCCCCCAACCACTCCACGCCCTCCTTCGCGCGCGCCCAGTCCGCCTCATACACAACCAGCAAGCTCGCGCCGACCATGCGCATCTCAACCCCCGCCACCGCCTCCCGGATCTCGCGCACGTCCTCCACGAGCCTCTCCAGAATCGGAAGCAACGCCGCGGCGGGCAGCCCGCCGCCCTCCTTGTTCCGCGCGTCCGGGTCCGCGACGGGGAAGAAGCGCGCGATGCCCGCGGGGAGCTCCGCGGGCGCGAGCGCCTTGCCGTACTCCTTGCCCGTGACGACCGCCGCGCCCGTCGCATTGTCGAACACCTGCACCGCGCCCGTGAGCCTCGCCGCGGCAGCGGAGTGCACGAGTGAGTAAAGAAGCGAGAAGCGCACCTGGAACCCGGTGAGCCGCACGCCGGTGGTCGCGGACGTCGTCGCGCGCGCGACGGCCTCCATGCGCGCGCGCTTCTCGGGCAGCGCGTCCCCGTCGAAGAGCACAGTGCCGAGCTTCGCATCGAGGATATTCGGCTTCCCAAACGCATGCGCGAGGTTCTCCAGCACGAGGCTCTGTAACCTCCCCATCAGCCCCACACCCACCTACCCAGAGCGACGAGGAAAAGACATATCTTTCTCCGCGGCAAGCTCGGGCGGGACACTCTGCACGACCGCGCCCGCAGGCGTCGTCTGCCCCGCGAGCGCGAGCGTGCCGAGGAAGCGCGGGACGAACGGGCGCAGCGGCGCGAGGCGCGGCTCCGCCGCGACGGCCTCGTAGAAGCGCGCCTCGAGCGGGAGCGCGGGCTTGATGAGCAGCTCGCCGTCGCCCGCGAGGTGCACGCCCGCGTGCCCGCCGACCTGGTGCGCGAGCGGCTCGGTGGGCGCGATGGTGGTCGTGGGGGGCGTCTCGGACATCGGGGGTGTTTCGCACATCGTTGGGCGGCGGGGTGTTCTCTGAGGTGGGTTAGAGGCGGCGGGCGGGATGGGGGTGTTCTTACATTTCGGGGTTTGGGAGGTATATGGGATCGAGTTGAGTCCTGCCATGATGGGATGCGTCGGCGCTTTGGTTGGAAGAAGCACGGATAGATCATGGACTTACTATATGTTGCTGGATCTTCCGATTCCCAATGCGATATCAAGATGCAGAACGTGATCTAGCTCTACCTGGAAGCATGAGTGTCACTGAGGACGCACTCGCACATTCGTGATGCACTTACCACGTTAGAAGATATAAAATATATAGGGAATCAAAAGATGGTCGCTGTGCGGGTTCAAGTTGCGCGCTTGGTTACGCGTGATCAGCCAGTGAACGCACTGGCTTAGCATCGCTCCAGCGACGCGAAAAACGAAAACAAGGGTAGAACAAAAAGACAAAAGGTTTGCGAGGGGCACGGCGGGCCTGCGCGACAGACGACACGGCCTGATCTCCTAAGACTAACTCGGCGGGACCTGCAGACTGCGGAATTGCTTCCCTGGTCAGTCAAGGACCTATTACTCCAAGGTCAGCCACAGCTTCCGCTGCGGGGACGGTTGGACGCCAAAGTTTTCTGGAGGGGACGGTCTTGAACTCAGCGCACAAGCTCGTAAGCCCGTTGGAGTAAACACCACCTCGCATTCCCAGTTTAGGGCCGTTACAGCCACTAAGCCAAGAGGTCTTGTTTATGGCTCTTTGGATTAAATTTATATACCGTTTATCAGCGCCAGTACTAGAGCCCCGCATCTGCCCTGTCCTTCCTCGACATACACGACGATGAGCACCGACCCACTCCTCGCCCTCCGTGGCGCCGTCACATCCGGCTTCACCATCGCACCCGTCGACAACAACAATGCAGATGCTCCCTCGCTCGCGGCCGCGACCCACCTCCGCCTCTCCGACTCCCTCATCCTCCCAAAGTCTGCACCGACCCGCCTTCGCCGGGCAGGCAACACCGCTACAGATCCGTCCTCGAAGCCCGAAGCATTCTTCTCGTTAGAAGCCGTTTATCTGACGTGGGCCCTGCGCAGCGCGGGGAGCGCAGAGTACATGAAGCAGGCCCGCGAGAGCGGGCTCGCAGTCGGCTTCGTGAGCGTCACGGAGCGGAAGAGCGTGGTCGAATGGCTCCAGGGAAAGGTTGCCTCGCTGGATAACATCGTCCCTCCTCCTGGTGGTGCGTTTGACTTTCTTTTTCCCTGAGCACATCTCATAGCCTTGGTCAGAAACTACGACACCGCCCGGGACCCCTCCCCCGACCGCACTCCAACGCACACTTCCTGGAGCACCAACCTTACGACCTTCTGCAAGCCACCGGGAACCAGGGATCTCGACTGTACCGTCGAAGCGACACTATGTCCCCGATGTCCACGACGTCGAGATTGTCAAGAAGATCAAGCAGACGGAGATAGAGCTGAAGGATCGCAATACTGTCCTGCGGGGCACCAAGCCAATCGTGAGCACTTCCCTTCGGCGAGTTATTCGACGGTTCATCATATGGTACATGCGTTCCCAGAACTTTGCCTCTGTCCGAGACGCATTCTCTGCGAAGCTCAAGAGCCTGAAGGAGAAGAAGCCGGGCTCGACTGCCGCAGCCGTGCCTACACCAGGTATATAATTTTATGCCGTCCATCCGCATTCCTCTAAAACATTCCCCCAGATCTAAAACTCCAAGCACGCAAAGCGAGTAAGTGCTTGAGACCCGCGTTTGCGATGCAGCCTTCTCATAACACCCGCAGAAAACATGTACCCCATCATCATGATCTCCTCCTCCCCCACCGCCCTCATCACAATGCACAACGTCAAGCGCTTCCTCCAAGACGCCATGTACGCCCCCTCCCTTCCCTCTCCCTCTTCCCCTCCCCCACTTACCCCACTTCCACAGCTTCGAGCCCTCCGCCGACGCGCGCGCGCGCGCCGCCGCAGAGGGCAACCCGCGCCCGGAGGACATGATCCCGATCTACCGCACGCGCACGACGATCGACAGCGCGGGGCGCGAGCAGACGAGCGCGCAGCGCTACGTCGTCGTCGACAGCAGCGAGGCGCTCGCGAAGTTCGGGCCCGACGCGTGGGACCGCGTCGTGTGCGTCATGACCACGGGGCAGGCGTGGCAGTTCCGGCCGTACAAGTGGAACGAGCCGCGCAGTCTGTTCCACCACGGTGCGTCGCGCTCTTGTCCTTGTCCCGTGCGGGTAGATGTTGATGGGGGTGGGGGTGTGTAGTGAAGGGAATATATGTGTCGTGGACGAACGACCCGCCGAACGCGAAGATCAAGGACTGGAACGTGACGGAGCTCAAGGTATGTCCCTTTTTTGCCTGTAAGCACGCGGGCCCGTGCTGATGCTGCGCAGATCGACCCGCACCGGCGGCACGTCGACAAAGCGACGGTCGCGCACTTTTGGAAGACGCTCGACACGTGGACTATGCACAACAAGCCGTCGTTGATTCGGCACTGACGGTCACGTTGTGTTGGCTGTGGAGGTGCTAAGTGGGGTTGGGCATGTAGCTTTTGAGTCTTATTTTCACGTAATGTTATCTGGTTCCGAGTGAAAAGGTGCAACGGTGTCCTGGGGATGATGTTCAAAGTCAGCGACAATGCGACGGGAGCTTTGCCCGACTTTTGACGGCAAACTGGAGTGACAAGTATGAGCTCAAGCGCACGCGAGCACCCGCCTCCCGTACAAAATGCAGAATTTCACTTGTGACGTTCCGACCTCAGCAATAAATTATGTCCCCTTCGGGGTGACATACGAAAAAATTGGAACGATACAGAGAAGATTAGCATGGCCCCTGCACAAGGATGACACGCTTTCCCAGAGTGGTAGACCTACGGGTCTCAATATTTATTTTTGCCGTACTGTACGTGACTTGACTTTGGATGCAACGATGAGTTTGGATGCAACAATGAGTCCGAGCTCCACAATTACTTGGTATCATATGCAGACCGGTCCAAGTACAAATGCATACAGACACAACATGTCCATAACCCACTACCTAACGTCCACAAAGCACGAAACGGCACTAGCCCTAATCACATGTTCCCAGTCCGATCCACCACCCGCGCAACCAAATGCGCATGCCAACTGACCATCCCCGGCCCCGTCGTCGGGCTCAGCGCAAGCAGCGCCAGATCCTCCAGCACGAGCCCGCGGACATCCTGCCCGCCTTCGTGCGCGGTCGGCGGCAGCACCGGCCACGTCCCCATCTCGCGCTGCCACGCGCATGAGCACAAGCATCCACCACGACAAAGCGAGGGACGCACCGCGAGCCACTCGAGCCGCGTGGCGATCTGCTGCGCCGCGAAGCGGCCGAGCTCGCGCGGCGTGAACGGCGGGTCGCCCGCGCGCCGCGCGACGCACGTCGCGGGGACGAAGTACCCCGGCCAGTCGAGCGTCTGCCCATCAGCTCTATTCCGCCCACACGCGCGGCACGCAAGCAAAGCGACTCACCACGCGCATGCAGCGGAAGTGCTGTAGCAGCCCTCGCGTGGGCGGGTGGCTGATGGCGTTCCAGGGCCGCGGCGGCGCGTCGGGCGCGAGGTCCGTGAGGCGCACGCCGGGGAAGGCGACGGGGCCTGTGTAGCGGAGGAAGAGGGCGAGGGGGGAGGGGAGGGATGTGCTGTATGTGGGGAGGGGGGCGTAGGATGGGTGGCGGGATGGTGGTGGGTGTGGCGCGGATGCGTGGTCTGTGCAGAGGGTGCACTCGGGGATGAGCACGCCGTAGATGGGGGTCTGGGAGGGTGTTAGAGATGCGGGGTGGGTGGAGTGTGGCACGTACGCTGGGGCCTTTGTAGACGTCTAGTGGGCAGATGCCGTTCCATTCGTTGGTGGCGGCGGCGGCGGGGTATGCGTCGTTATTCAAGTCTTCATCGCGCTCGGTCTCGGAGTGGTCTGGCAGGCCGTTGAGCCACTCAGTCACTCGATGGACCACGGACGCCCGGGGTGCGAGCGCAGCCAGCATCGCCGGCGGGGGGTTCGTCGCTCCTGCGCGCGCGTCGAACCAGATGGCGTCCGGCTGGGGGGTGGCGTGGTCATAATGCAGGGTGCGCAGATGTTTGATGGATGGCGGGTCGAGTCCTCTTGGAAAATGTTCAGCCGACATGCCGGCGGGGCGTACCTTAGGGTGCGGCATGGAACGCGTAGAATGGAAAGCGGGTGGAAAGGGCTTGGCGGGTGGACGTTTGGATGTGCTTTATAGGCAGGGAAGGGGAGTATCGGGGGCATCTGGCCACACCTGGCCGTTGGGGAAGGTCCCCGCTCGGGCGGCGTCCACGACATCAGTGGCATGGGTGCGGAATGTAAACGCACCTCAACAAAGGCATAAAGGGGATTACGAAAACAAGGACGGTGGTAGAATTTGTACATAATATAAGCCTAAAACCGGCGGCAGTGCAACCGGCGACTATACAGTGGGCATTGACGAGAGACGGAGGACGGGGATGTTGGCGAACTTGTTGGCGAGGTGCTGCTGTCGACCTGATCCAATCTTATCTTATCTTCTCAGTTTGACGTTGTGGGTCCCAGTATATTTCGTTTCCAGACCTTACGCGGTGGACGTCCTATTGCGTCCGGCTTCGACAAACTCGAACATCCGACATGAGAAAGCTCAACCGCTATATACTGTTATCGTCCGTCAAGCGACACATACAACATCAAAGCAAAGATCAAGACAAGAAAGGAGGAAATGGACAAATATACAACAAAAAAGCCTGAAAGAATATATATCTTCCGACACGAGCATCTCATGCGAGAAGGTGAGCGACCGAGCCTGCCCGTTCTGGAACAAGGCGCGCTCAAGTACAAGGCAAACGATCTCTGGATGTGGGTTCTTGTTTTCCTTGCAAAAGAAACATCATATCTGCGTTTCACTTCGATAGATGGAGAGGATAAAGGGTGAGCAAGCGGGGGGGCTCCTTGATCTCGTACCACTACCATGGTTGAGTTTCCCACACTGAAAAGCTGGGCAAGGATGGGGAAACAACGACCGTACAGAGCGCAAAGTCGTCGCTGGCGGCCTAGTAACCCCTCAGACTACCACCTGGCCACCCAGAACTTCTGATACGAACTATCTGCGCACCGCCGCTACCCTAGGCGACCGACAACGCCCACGATACACGACCCTACCTGGCCGACTTAAACATCCCACCCGTACATCCCCCCCATTCTCCACCCTACCACGTAGCCCGCACCTATGACCGCCCCCCTACGATCGATGATTCACTGTACACTACCCTACACCGTACAAACAAAATAAAAACTCCCTACAGACTGTGACCCCACTGCAAAGATGCAGCCAGAGCCGACCATACACGACGCACAAGACTTTTCAGAACCACCTCAGCCCACCACAACTAAGTACTGCGACCACGACATGCCATGCTGACACCCCGACAACAGTGGCGCAGACGCTGCCGCCGCCGCTGCCCACACCAACGACGACAACGACCCGTGGCCACGCTACAAGGCGCTCCGACCTTCCCCGTTCCCCGGCTCTAACCGACGGCCAGCACCGATAACCCTCGAACAACCGTCCCAGAGCTGCACTACGTCATTTCGCGGACAAAACCGGCCACCAACCCACTCTCCATTATCCCGTAAATACACTTATCAGCCACCACCACGCACGTATGACACACGCCGCAGCCCGTGCGGCTTTTCCCCTCACCACCCGCCGCTCCCCGAAGCCTGCCACCTCCAAAGCCCGACCCTCCTGCCCTGAGCGCCCAGCCCGCCCCGTTGTGCCCCTTACCGTATCTCCGGACCACCTTGACTCCGATGCCTCGCTGAGTCCTCCTGCTTCCATGAATGCCAATGATGGCGGTGGTGGGAACCCGATGTAAGCCCAGACTGTTGGGCACCAGAGGAAACATTGACGACCGATGCTAGTCCCGCATCCATCGACCTGGACCTCGAACCTCGAGTATGATCCGACCTCTGCCAATGCAATCCGCTCCACCTCTGCCCCAACCACACTGGTGGTAAGCTCCCACTCCAGCGACATCTCCCCCTCCCCTTCCCATCTGAAAAATTTGCAGGTCCTACATAGTTCTACATATCTTATATAGAAGTTATAGACTCATAGCACCTCCCTTTACTACATAGTCCTCATAGCCTGAAGGGAGAGCTATGGAGTGCTATGAGATGCTATAAAGCTAAAGGGGGTGCTATGAACTGCTATCATAGCTACCATAGCTAACTATGAAGCTATTATAGGGTGCCTAGCTATTAAATCTATCAAAGCTATGTTACCTACTTATGTTATACTCAATATGTAAACTCAGCACATCTATCAAAGTTATAAGATCTATCAAGACTATGAAAGTTTTTATTCAGCTACAAAGCAAATCTTATATTCATCACTATTATTAAAACATTATATCAAAATATTATTTTGAAAGTAATTATTCCAATTTTATATTATATTAATCAATCTCATATATTAACATTACAATCTAATAGACTTTATAATTTACTACAACAATATATACTCACAACTCAAAAAGATAATGAATTAATAACTCTAAAAAGCGAAAATCTATTTATTACAAAGATATTAAATAGCAAAAACATAGAGACAAAGACAACAGAAGATTAGCCCACCTTAACTTGAGAAGATAACAAAGACATAACTAGAAAGAGCATCAGTAAAAAAAAAACATAGAACATTAAATTAAAGTCAACATACCTTAAAGATAATTGAGCAAAGGAACAACGAGCAAAGAAAGCATGACAACGAACAAAGGAGGAGCAACGGCGAGCAAGCAACAATGACGACGAGGATGACGCGGTGAGAGATGGTGGGGGTTAGAGAGCAAGAGGCAAGGCGCGTCGCGCGAGCCTTATATATGATTCCCGGGCGAAGCCGAGATTCGTAGCTGCCGGGCGTTGCCGAGCGCCGTGTCAGAGACTGAGCATTAGATTTCGTTAACTTGTGTTAGCTGAGTCGTAGTGTACGGTACATAAGTCAGACATGTAGCTCATGTAATCGGATGGTATGAATGTATTTTATATGTAGTCTTTTTTTTTCTGAATTATGGCGATTTTATTCGATTAACAATGTTTGAGATGTTTGAAGTCACGCAATCGGTAGCTCGAGCACAAAGGCGCCGCGTCGTTCGACTTGTCCTCCATACTTCTCAATGATCCCTATTCATCCCTCCACCTCGCTCTCCTCGTTCTCCTCGTTTCTCGTCAACTCGAAGGCCTGTAGGATTTGGTGGAAGCTTGGAGGGCTCAAGGTAAGTAAAAAAACACTTATATTCGTTTCTATTATACTGATTCCGAGAGTATCGCTCGTTATCTGAGCGATACTCTCATTTTTCCTCGTTCTTTCGTGCCTCCACGCCCCCATCACCGCCCTTTCCCCATTCTCACCCTCCTCGCATCCTCGCCGCATTTCCCGCATCGCTGCCACATCGCAACACGCCATGTTCTCCGCGTGTTGCACCGACGCCCCGTTGCCCACCCCAACAATCCCACGCACGGCTTCAACAGCCTGCGCCATCCCTCGCGCCTTCCGCACTGCTGCGGTAGTGTAACGGATGCCGGATGCCGAGTGATGTCATGCGACGCCAGGCGCCGGACGCCATCACGTGCCAATGCGGAACCTCGAGGTAGCCGGGCCCGGAAGCGCCGCCTTCCCGATTCGGTAGTCAAGCCACACCAGTCGACCTACTGTACAGTCGAGAGCGGACCTGCAATCTTATTTCCACTCGTATTTAGCAGACGTCTTGTATAGTAAAAATCATCTATCATTACCTATCTTCTGTCGAATCTTATTCTTCCTTTCTTGCTTTTTCCTTCCTCTCGAGCGACGTCTGTGCGCGCGCTTCGAACGAGCGCCCGCGCCTTGCTTCTGAACGAGGAAGTCGAAGCGCGCCCACACACGCAAATCCGGCCAAAGGCCGTCTTTGGTGAGTAATCCGCTTCGCCTCCCTCCTCTCTCCACGACACGTCGTCCGAGGTAACAGGCGAGTTCGCCTGCCTCGTCCTCCGTCCTTCAGGCTTTTGGAAGTCTTCGTCGAGCCGAACTGAGACTTCTCGTTCGACTTCGACTCGGGCGCCTCGCTCGGACTCGAGGACCGCACACACCTCTGCTCTCCAACGCCCGCTAGCCATGGTGAGGACTCCCGGTATTTGCGACCGTTGCGTCACAAAGGTGGACATATCCGGAAGTCCTTCGCCCCCTAGCCGGCCTTCTTTCCTTCAAGTTTCAAAACTTTCGGCATGGCTCCCAAAACTCGCAGTAGCCGAGCGGATCCGCCTGCGGCTCCGACGCCTGCTCCGTCTCCAGTTGCCCCGGACAGAGAAGGCGACGCTGGCGATCCGCCCCTAGCCTTACCGCTGCCGGATGCCGACGAGGCGAATTCGCCTCGGCGGGATCCTCCTCCCCATCTTGGGCTGCCACTCGCGGACGACTCCCTTTCGACCTCGCGCGGATCTAACGAGGACGCGCCCGCGCTCGCCCTTCACGTCGCGACGGCAGCAGCCATTTATGACGAGTTCCAACAAACTCTCGTCGATCGTACCCTCCTGCCTGAGTATATAGCCGATCGCGATTTCGCGCGCTATAACGAGGCTGTCATCGTCAATCGCGGAATCCAGGCAGACGGATCACCACGCTTTCAGTTATCTTTCACGGAAGCATCGGTATTGCACACTCTCGTCGAGCGCGTTCAAGGTTTCCTCGACCGTCTGTTCCAGCTATTCCCTTCAGAAATGCGGGCCGGCAGGATAGCATACCAAATCGATCCCAACTTCCGTCTGCAAGGCGTGCTAGAAGGCTGCGAATCCGCTATGCAAGTCTTCATGAACTGGCAGGCACTCGGATATCGTCTTCAACGCGGGGCTCGATTCGTCGAGAAGTACCGCCAGGAATTCGTCACAGAACAGAGACCTCCGTCTCCAGCCTCCTCCACTGCTTCTGGCTTACAAGCTCGCCAACAGACGGCGGTTCACTCGGAATATCTACGCCAACTCTACGCTTCGAATTCCATCAAAACGCGGCTCCCTGTTCACCGTCAGGAACTCTTCCAACAGAATCCTCCCGTGTCCCTACGGGCCATTATTCCAGTTCCCAACGAGGTCCGCAACTTGGACTGCCCTCCGTACCCGTCCGAACAGGACAGGTTGTCGGCTCCTTTGGCCACCTCCGCTTTCGCCGCTTCAGGACAGTCTTCGTTGTCACAAGCCGACGTATCGGCCATAGATCATGGACTGACTATGGCCGAAGGAGATTCAACTTACCGCGGTCCCGATTATTCACATCGATACGACGCGAGGCCTGTTAGCGGTGCTACCTTCGACCAAGAATTGCGAACTCGTCCGAGTTCGACGGCGCTACCCCAAGGACCAGCCGTGCGACGCCCTCGTCCGTCCAACGTCATCTTCGGGCTCGCGCAACACTCAAGAATTCCGGGAGCCGCTGAGCTTCCCGACACGCCCGTCAGGCAGACCGGAACAGCGGCGATTCCGCCGCCGTTCGGTACTCCCTCTCGGGCTGATCGACCTCCTGGAGCCTGGTCTGCGCAAGACGCCTCGGCCCATTTTGCTCGCCTCCATCAGGACGCCGAAGACCCCAGCCGAGTCAATCTCAACCCCGAGCCCGTCACCAACGTGCTTTCGAGAATGAAAGGATCTCCTGCGCCCTCGCAGCAATCTTCCGGACCCGGAGGTTCGGGAAGCGGGGGACCTCCTTATGCAGGAGGGCCTCCCCATGCTGGAGGAGGCGGGGATCCCAGTGACCCTGGAAGCCCGGGTGGATCGGGGGGCCATGGCGGGAACGGTGGAGGACCTCCTCCGCAGCGGAATCCCAACCAGCGCGTCCCACGACCTCCGAACGCAGGGCCTCCCGATGGAACTGGACCGCCTGCTCCGCCGCCTCCGCCGCCTCCGGGGATTGCAGCCCATCCTGCGCCGTCTGCCCTCGACAAAGGCCCTCGTCTTAAGGAAGTTCTTAATCCTAGCGATTTGCCAGGATGGAACAGAAGCTCTTACACTGCCGTTAATTACTTCACGGAAGTGCAGCAATTCGCTTCCATGGGCGGAACCCTGCCGGAAGTCATGGGCAGATGGCTATGGCGTCGCTTGGACGACGGGTCTTCAATTCGTAGCTGGTACATGCTACTCCACGACGAACTTAAGGACTACATGTCGTCGCATTATCTCAACTGGCTCCAGGGCATCAAGAAGTATTGGCTCGGAGACAAATGGATGCTCGATCGCCAGATTGAATTTTCCGAAATGCATTATCGGCAGAAACGCCACGAAAACGAGTCCCCGACCGACTTCATCACTCGTCGTCTCATGTACTCACGCATGATTATGGGCACCGGCCTCGACGGAGAAGAAGAAGTCCGCCTGGTCCTGCGCAACGCCAGCCCTGAGTGGCATAACATCCTCTACGCCTCGTCTATCACCAACGTGGCTGAACTTCTGCAGCAAGTCCGCTTGCAAGAAGTACAGCTACGTGCTGCTCACCGCGGTCGAGGTGCGGACATAGTCACGCGCGATGAGCTCAACGCGCTCCTGGATAGTCGCTTCCGCGGTCGTAACGAGGGGGGCTCTGCTCGCCGTCCCTTTTTCGGAAAGCGACGGACCGCCAACGCCATCACAGCTAACGATGTCGAAGAAGAATTCCCGGTCTCCGTCGAAGACGACGAAGCCGCTGCGGAGGCTGACCAGCGATTCCATGACGACGACGACTACGTCGACGGCGTGCGAGCTGAAGCCTTCGCCAATGAAGCGAAGCGTCAGAGGCCGCCTCCCAAAGGAGGCTATCCGTTTCCTAAAGCCGACCAAGTCAAGTCCTCGCGCAAGCCACCTTCCCCGTGCAAAGTCTGCGGCAGCAGCAACCATTGGGATAAAGAGTGCCCTCATTGGTCTTACTACGAGGCTAGGAAAACGGCCAATCGGTTAGAAGGATTTGAGGATACTTCCCGTACCAAATCCGAAGAAGCTGTATATAGCAAAGCCTTTGAGGCTCTTCTCTCTGAATCTATTTCTTCTGCCTATGTGGATATGGTTTCGCTCGATGCGGACCTGCGCGAAACGTGTGACTACCCGACTACGCCTCCGGCTAAGTCGGCCTTCCTGTCCCGAACTCCTTTTGTTGAAGAAATCGAGGATGAGCACTTCGTGAATTTGTGGACGAAAGCACCCCAAGTGGATGGTCCCCTCTTAGAGGAGGTCGCTCCTGCTAACCGCCCTGTCGTTGACCTTCCGAAAAGGCGATTTGCCTTACCGGGACGAAACGCTGAAGGCGTCTCAGTGCTCTCGATGCCGGGGTGGGTGCTCAATCGTCGGGGCTCACCCCTCGACCTTCGACTCGACTCGGGCGCCGACATCACCCTGCTGTCAGAAACCTTCTACAAGGAACTGCAGGACCCTCCGCCTCTTAAACGAGGTCTCAAGCTTCAGCTCCTACAGCTCACGGCAAAAGACGCGCGTCTGCTGGGATACGTGAATTTACCTGTCTTTGTGGAGGCTGTCAACGGCGAGATCCTACGCCTCGAAGCCGAGGCCTACGTGGTCTCCGGGATGACGGTCCCCATCCTTCTCGGTGAAGACTTCCATCAAACTTACGAGCTGGCGGTCGCACGTCCGAGCACGGGCACTACAGTCACATTCGGCGAAACGGGCTATAGCGTGCTCGCCCAGCCATGCCAACACACTAAGGATCGCCGACTTGTCTCCCGCGCTAAGGGCTATCCCCTCGCCTGCTTCGTTAAAGCGAAGTCGCACCGGCGCGCCAAGGCGCGACGCCGCACAGAAAAGCTCAAGTTCGGTGGCGAACTACGTCTAGTCTGCGTCAAAAAGGACGTCCGTGTTCCCGCCAGTACTGTCAGCAAAGTCGAAGTCGAAGCACCTTTCCTAGACGATCGGACTTGGTTGGTTGAGAAAACCATTGTCGCTAATTCAGAGGACCCGATCTTCGCGACGCCCAACACGCTTGTCACGGGCTCCTTTCCCTACGTCCCTATCGCCAATACTTCGTCGCGCCCTAAGTATCTTTGCAAGGGCGATATTGTCGGGCAACTCGTCGACCCTGCCGAGTTCCTCGACACCCCGAAGGACCGCGCTCATCTCTCTTCGTTGCTGGATCACGCGAAGAAAACGGCCGTTCTAGTCGAGGCGTGCATGGCTGCTAGCGATTCGCGCGCCAAGCCCTCTGACGAACCAGCCCCCGAGGAGCAGTGGGGACCCAAGACGGCGGAGGTTCCCGACACTACTGTCTATCCTTCCTCCGAGATGGAAGATTTGTTGGATGTCGGGGAACTCCCGGCTCATTTGCATGCCAAAGCCTGGGACATGCTACGACGTCGTGCCGGCGCATTCGGCTTCGATGGCCGTTTGGGCAAACACCCATCCCGGGTCCACATTCGCACCCAGGACGGTCAGGTGCCTATCGCGGTTCCTATGTATGGGACTTCCCCCGCCAAGCGCGAGGTTATCAACGACCAGCTCGACAAGTGGTTCGAGCAAGGTGTCATCGAACCTTCTCGTAGTCCGTGGAGCGCGCCCGTCGTCATCGTCTACCGCAATAATAAGCCACGTTTCTGCGTCGATTACCGACGCCTTAACGCTGTCACAACGCCGGACGAGTTTCCTATCCCGAGACAAACCGAGATCTTGTCCTCCTTGTCCGGCGCCCAAGTCCTCTCCTCTTTGGATGCCCTCTCTGGCTTTACCCAGCTTGAGATGGCGCCCGAGGACGTGGAGAAGACGGCCTTCCGCACGCACCGCGGTCTTTTCCAGTTTCTCCGGATGCCGTTCGGCCTGCGCAACGGGCCTTCCATTTTCCAGCGTGTCATGCAGGGCATCCTCGCACCTTACCTGTGGCTCTTCTGTTTGGTATACATCGACGATATCGTCGTTTATTCCAAATCGCACGAAGAACACCTCGACCATTTGGACAAGGTCCTCGAAGCCATCGAGAAAGCCGGGCTCACCCTTAGCCCCTCGAAGTGCCACTTGTTCTACAGTTCTATCATCCTTTTGGGTCACAAAGTGTCCCGGTTGGGCCTCTCCACTCACCGCGCCAAAGTAGAGAAAATCCTGACTATGCCGCGCCCCACTAAAGTCAGCGATTTGCGGACTTTCTTGGGTTTGGCTGTTTACTTTTCCACTTTTCTGCCCCATTACGCCAGCATCGCCACGCCTTTGTTTCAGCTTACGCGCAAAGGTGTTCGTTGGTCGTGGAGCTCCGCCGAGGAACATGCCTTTCAAAGCATTAAGGCGTCCCTCGCCGCTGCGCCCGTCTTGGGACACCCTGAACAGGGCACTTCATACCGCCTGTACACCGACGCATCCGCCGACGGCCTAGGTTGCACGCTCCAACAGGTCCAACGCATTCAAGTCAAGGACCTCCGAGGCACCAAGGCGTACGATCGCTTGCAGCGAGCATATGATAACGGCCTCGCAGTGCCGCGATTCGTGACCTGCGTCTCGTCTTCCGACACTCCGGACGCTTTCGCTTCCGAATGGGCAGCCTCCCTCGACGCCACCTTCGTTTTCGTCGAACGAGTCATTGCTTATTGGAGCCATACTTTCAAGCCCGCGGAGCGCAATTACTCGGCGACTGAGCGCGAGGCCCTCGCTGCCAAGGAAGCCCTAGTTAAATTTCAGCCCTTCATTGAGGGTGAGCGTATCGTGCTAGTAACCGACCACGCTGCGCTGCAGTGGGCTCGGACCTACGAGAACAGCAATCGCCGTCTGGCCGCGTGGGGTACTGTTTTCTCCGCCTACCAACCTTACCTCGAGATCGTCCATCGACCGGGGCGTGTTCATTCCAACGTCGATCCCCTGTCCCGCCTGCTTCAGCATGTCCCGCCGCACGTCTCCCCTCCGCCCGACGATGCTCCGGCTATCGTGACCAATGGTACCGTCGCTGCTGAGGCTGAGGACTTTGCTCAGCGGAGCCCGCTCTCAAGGTCGCTCAAGTTGTCATTACTGATATCCGGGATGCTCTCGCCGGCGGCGCTGCCTGCGCCCACGCCGTTCAAACGCGGCGTCGGTATCGCGAAGCCGCCGCTCGCTCTTCTGCCCCTCGCGTCCCAGACGTTGGGGGGGGCACCGTCACCGACCCCTCTGCAGCGGGTCCTCTGAGTTCTTCCCCTCCAGATACTCTATCTGCCCTTCACCAACCGGCGAGTCCGCCAGTGGTGGAGGGCCCTCGTCACCCCTCTGATTCTCTAGACTTGTACGAGAAACGTCTTCGGTGGGAAGCCGATAACCCTCCTCCGACGATTCTCGTCCATCTCAGTGACGCTTATCTTCAACGGTTTATCGAGGGGTATAAGGCGGACCGTTCCTTCCAAGCCAAGTGGACCATGCTAGACGCGAGCTCAGGATCCTGGCAAGCGGGAGAGCGTTTCTTCAAGGACGCGAAGGGCTTGCTCTTCTTTCGCAACGCAGATTTCCAACCACGACTCTGCGTACCCGCTTCGGAAAGGGCTGCGCTCATGGTTCAATGCCATGAATCTCCCTTCGAATCCGCTCATGCGGGACCTGAGAAACTGTGGCAACTCATGAGCGGCAAGTTCTACTGGCCTAGCATGCGTAAGGACGTCGTGGAATTCTGCGCGACTTGCGACGTCTGCCAGAAAGTCAAGTCGACGAACTTCTCGAAGTACGGGAAGCTATTGCCTAACCCTATCCCGCGTCGGCCGTACGACTCCGTATCCATGGATCTCATCACGGGCCTACCATGGTCGGAGGATTCCAACTCTATTTTAGTGTTCGTTGATCGTCTCACTAAACATGCGCAATTTGTCCCTACGACGACTGGACTCACCACGGAAGGGTTCGCGCGTCTGTTCGTGAAGCACGTCGTTTGCCGATTTGGCATTCCACGATCTATCATATCCGACCGCGACCCTCGCTGGACGTCCCTCTTCTGGAAGAATGTTGCGAAGTACTTGAAAACGCGCATGGCCCTGTCGTCTTCGCACCACCCGCAGCACGATGGTCAGACAGAGATCGTGAATCGCAAGCTCGAAGTCATGCTTCGAGCTTACGTCGCCACTGATAAAAGTTCGTGGGCTTCTTGGCTCCATCTGCTCGAACACGCCTACAATTCCACCCCACACGCGTCAACGGGGGCTTCGCCTCATTTCGTGCTTTACGGGTTTGTCCCGACCAGCACTTTAGACTTCTTCTCTCCCATATCCCCCTCAACATCACCGCAAAGCGATTTGCTGAACGGTGATGCGAAGGCGTTTGTGGACAAACTGCACTTTTATCGAGACAGCGCCCGCACGGCCATTGCTCGTGCGCAGGTCAAGCAAGCTGACGGTTTTAATCGCACTCGCCGGCAGCTCGAATTGTCCGTAGGCGACCTCGTCCTCGTTAACCCTCATTCTTTAGAATGGTTAGAGTCGAAAGGTGAGTTCGCGAAGCTCACGCAGCGCGCAATCGGGCCCTTCGCCGTTCAGGAGCGCCTGAACCCCAATGTCTATCGTCTGGATATGCCTGACAAGTACCCTGGATCGACCGTTTTCAACATCCAACATTTACGGTGATATCGCAGTGCGACGGATGAAGTCGCTCGCACGGTTCTCCCCGAAACGCGACCCGACGTCGTAGCATCTGAAGAATACCAAGTCGAAAAGATCGTCGGGCACCGCTATGACAAGCGGCGCCGGCAAATGCTCTACTTGGTCCGCTGGGAGGGCTACTCCCCTCAGTTTGATCTTTGGCTCACGGCTCGCGATCTGCGTAACGCTCCTCGCCGCCTTTTTGCTTACAAGCAGTTCCATAAACTTTGATCTCAGCCAGCTGCTATCCCGTCCTGCCTATCGTCTTTGCCTCCCTGTCTATTCTATTCTATTTTTTTTTTTTTTTTTTTTTTTTTAATTTCATTAAATTTTTCTTCTTCGTTCCTCTTCCGTCCCGGCGCGCCGGCCCGCGCCGCCCGCTCAGTCGCAACTTCGCACTGTCCCGGCACTTCCCGGCGGCGCTTCAATCCGCACTAGCTACGCCCACACGCGTCTAAAACCCTCCTTCTTTCCTTATCTCTGCTCCCATCTTCCTCTTCAGCGGCTTCTTCGCGTCCCTCTTCCTTCGCCTTCTCTTTTCTCTACTCTTCTTCTCCCTCTCCGTTCGTCTTTCCTGCGCTCGCTCTGACTACCGTGGCCCTGCGATTTCGCGACGCCATGGTTTCAGCTCCCCATGAGAGCCCCTCCGCCGACGGCGACGACCCGGCGCTCGCCGCGGCCTTATCCTTCGCCCTCCAGGATTCTCTGCACACCCTCTCTATTCGCGTCCTGGAGCGTACCACCGGCAGCAGCTATCGGGACGGTGCTTCCTTCCTTCCGCGCAACAGCGCCGGCGAGACTCTCCCTGCCTTCACCTCGCCGCATTTTACGGGGCTTTGGGTGACCTTCGGCGACCGCTTTCCCGATCCCGCCTGCAACCTCGGGCCTCCTCCCTCTGATCCCTCGGACGAGCTTGGCCTGGCTTCGCCCGCGCCTGTCAACTGGGTCGACGCTCACGGCGTTTACCCCTGTTGGCACGACCCACTGCGGCCTTGGCTGGCTTACCGCCCTCTTCCCAGCGACCCCACGCGTCTCTCCTGGCTCTACGACCCCAGGGCCGCCACCCGCTGGCCGGTGATTTTCCGGGCAGGGGTTGCGCGGATCGATGCTGCCGGCACGCAAGCCATGGACCGCGACCGCGCAGAGGCCCTCACCATCGCGACGCAGCTGTCGGACTTCTTGGGCGTCGTCCCCTTGCCTCCCGCTCCTACGGACTGGCGTACCTACCCCGCCATCCGCGAGCCCGAGGACCACATCGCCGTCATCCGGCGCGTGCAAGCCGACGTCCTTGAATGGCGCGGCTACGTCTTTTGGCTATTGTCCCACGTCGGCGACGACTGGCGACGCATTATCTTGCCCGATCCCGCCTGGCGCACCGCCGTCGAAAGCTGGGGGTTTCCCTTTGCTGACACCGTCGGTACGCTGCTCGATCTCGCCGTCCCCGCGCGCGACCTCCCGTCCGTGGAAGTCCTGCTCAGCCACAACGTCCCGGTCCGCTACTTCTGGGCGCACCGCTTCGACAACGGCGGTTTCGACCATGTCGCCCTCCTTCACCCCGCTCGGCGTGCCGCCCGGGATTGGCACGACAACCTCGTGGCTCAACTGGCCCGCAACCGCGCCCAGCGACGGCACGACAAATCAGTCCAACGCCGCGAGACTCGCGCGACCGACGTTCGTCCCGCCCCGGGCCCTTCAAGCCCCAGGCCGTACGCATACAAGTACCGCGCGCGCGCCAACGAGGATGACCCTACCGAAAAAGTGGTCGGCCACCGGCAGCTGGCGTACCACAAACGGACGTTCCGACTTCGGCTCGGCTGGCCTTCCGCCTCCTTCGCCACATTCTTCACGGATGATATCCTGGACAGTGACGAGGACGATTGGGAGGAGGCGCGCGTGCAGGGCCCTCACGTCGATAACCTCGTGAGCCCGACCCGCTCGCCCGCCGCCTCCCCGTCCGCCCCTATGGACGTCGACCCCGCCAGCCCGCCTCGTCGGGCGCCCACCCCCGACCCTTCCCCTCCTCCGACAGCGAAGGGCAAGGGCAAAGCGCCTGCGGCGCCTCCTCGCGCTGCCTCCCCTGACCGCGACGACGAGGTGAGCCTGGGCAGCGACTTGTCCGACGAATGGGACCCGCCTCTCGCTCACGCAATCGCCGCCTCTCGCGTCCGGCCTGCCACGCCTGACGGCGCCGGCCCCAGCACTCTCCCCGCGTCGTCGGCCGCTTTCGCTCCGCCGCCACCCCGGCCCACGTTTTCGCCGCCGCGCCCCGCCGTGTCCCGTCCCCGTAGCGACTCCGCCGCGGACGACGGGCGCGCCGCGCACGCCAAGCGTCCTCAGCGGCGGCCGAGCCCTGTCCACGACCGCTCCTCCGCGCCCCGCTCCCGTAGCTCACGAGGTCGCTTCGTTCCGGGCTCGTCGCTGGCTGACCGTATCACCTCGCCCACCCTCGCGCAGCGTTTGGACCCTGCCCTCGCGCCCCACGATGTCGCGCCCCGCGGCGACTCCGCCGCGCCGGTGCTACTGCAGCGCCTGTCGGACGCCTCCGATCCTCCGCCGCGCCTCCTCCTGCGTATGCGTTCCTCCGCCGTTCCCGCCGCGCCGCCTGCTTCTCCCGCCCCCTCCCCTGCGCTCGTCGTCCCGCCACCGGCTCCGCCCGCCCCGGTCGTTCCGCCGCCTGCTCCACCCGTTCCGGTTGTCGCGCCGCTTGTTGTCGCGCCGCCCGCTTCCGTCCCCTCGTCCGCGGCCGCGGCCCCGCCGCCTCTGCCTTCGCGTCTGGAGCCCATTCATCCTGCGGTCCCCGTCGCGCTCGGCGTCGACGCCACCGCCATGCCACTTGTCGTGCCTCCGGTCCCCGCTTCCGCTGCGCGTGGCACTCTCTATTTTTCCGCGCGCTCCGTCTTGCGCGTTGCGGTGCACCGCTCCACCGCTCCGTCTGCCCCGCTCACGGATCTCTTGCGCGACCTTGTGCAGCGCGGCGTCGCGGTCACGTGGCGCGTGCCGCGGCCCCTGCCTGCCCCTGGCGCGCCCGCGGGCGGCCCTCCGCCCGACTTCCTGCTCACGTCGTGGGCTGCCGCCTCGGCTCCGTCGTTGTCGCTCTACCTCGGTATGCTTCACGACCTCCTTCTGCGGCCGCACGCGCGACAGTGGCTCCTTCGCGGTGGCCTGGCCTGGCGTCTGGCCCTTCATTACGGCCCTCCTTCCCTTCTCCCCGACGCGCTTTCGGGGCCGTCCTCCACCGCGCTCGTTTCCGGCCAAGGTAATCCTTGGGATCTGCCCGTGTCCAGCATCGGCGACTTGCCATCGGACGCGGAGACCGCAGCCCTCACTGGCCAGACTGCCGATGGAGGTTTCTGGCCCCCCGTCGACGTCTGAGAGCAGTCCGCCGCTTGGACTGGCGAGTGGCATGCCGCGAACGAGCATTGGTTCCAGCAACGCCTCGCGCAGCTCGCTGCGGGTGACCCCTTGCTCCGCACAGAGTCATCATGGCGTCGCCAGGTTCGTCGTGGCCTCCTCACTTCGGCGCGCCACCTTGGGGATGGCCTGGGTTCTTTACTCAGTGCTAACCAGATGGTCAACGCATATCCCGAGGCTGCGGCTTTGCCTTCCCTCTCCTTCCCGGTGCCGGAGCCCGCCCCGCCGCCCGTACCCGCTGCCGCGCCACCGCCCGCACCCCCCGCGCCCCCGCCAGGTTCGAGTCCGCACCTCTAGTGTTCTCCCCGGTGCTGCTTGACTAGGGGGGCTTTGTAACGGATGCCGGATGCCGAGTGATGTCATGCGACGCCAGGCGCCGGACGCCATCACGTGCCAACGCGGAACCTCGAGGTCGAGGTAGCCGGGCCCGGAAGCGCCGCCTTCCCGATTCGGTAGTCAAGCCACACCAGTCGACCTACTGTACAGTCGAGAGCGGACCTGCAATCTTATTTCCACTCGTATTTAGCAGACGTCTTGTATAGTAAAAATCATCTATCATTACCTATCTTCTGTCGAATCTTATTCTTCCTTTCTTGCTTTTTCCTTCCTCTCGAGCGACGTCTGCGCGCGCGCTTCGAACGAGCGCCCGCGCCTTGCTTCTGAACGAGGAAGTCGAAGCGCGCCCACACACGCAAATCCGGCCAAAGGCCGTCTTTGGTGAGTAATCCGCTTCGCCTCCCTCCTCTCTCCACGACACGTCGTCCGAGGTAACAGGCGAGTTCGCCTGCCTCGTCCTCCGTCCTTCAGGCTTTTGGAAGTCTTCGTCGAGCCGAACTGAGACTTCTCGTTCGACTTCGACTCGGGCGCCTCGCTCGGACTCGAGGACCGCACACACCTCTGCTCTCCAACGCCCGCTAGCCACGGTGAGGACTCCCGGTATTTGCGACCGTTGCGTCACAGGTAGCCTACACCCCACCTCAGCACTCCCGTACGGCCATGACAAGTTACGGCACCACGACACAACAACGAACGTCGAGTCCCGTTGCCACGGCAACGGGACTCGAGAGTCGTACCGTGCCCCTGTGCCGTTCCTGCACCCCCAACTGCGTGCACAGGAGTGCGTACATCCCGGACGGCATATGCATGCGTCCGTGCGCGGCCCCGGCGGCACGTGCCTGTGTCCACCCACCTAGCCTCTGACTGCGTGCACGACCGTGCGTGGTCTTGATACCCCCGCTATGCTACGTCCGTGTCTCCGTCCTGCGTGCCACGTCCATGTCCCCTCCTCCGCGTCGCCTCGACGTCCTCCGCGTCGCATCCACACTCTCCGCGCAGCATCGACGCCTTCCGCGTCACCTTCGCGCCCTCCACGCCCTCTGCGCCGCCTCCACGCCCTCTGCGCCGCCTCCACGCCTTCCGCGCCGCCTCCCTGCCCTCTCGTGCCACGTCCGCAGCCTCCCCGCCCTCCGCGCCACGTCCACAGCTCCGCGACGCCTCCCCACCCTCCGCGTCGCCTCTCCGCATCACCCCCCCCACCCTCCGCGTCGCCTCCTCACCCTTCGCGTCACCTCCGTGCCTTCCGCGTCACCTCCGTGCCTTCCGTGCCGCCTCAACGCCGTCCGCGCCGCTCCATGCCTTCCGCGCTGACTCCACGCCTTTCGCGCCACGTCCCCGCCCTCCGCGCCACATCCCCGCCCTTTGCTCTACATCCACGCACTCCGCGCCGTCATCCCGCCCTCTGCGCCGATCATCCCGCCCTCTGTGCCGCGTCCCCGCCCTCCACGCGCTCCGCGCCATGTCAGCGCCGTGCGCTCCACCTCTCCGCACTCCTCGCCGCTTCTCCGCACTCTGCGCACCTCGCGCACGTCGTCATCATCTGCACGCGACTATAACGCCATGTGCACGGACCCCAGCAGCCTGTACGCGACCCCGCCGTCGTAGATAGGGTGCTGATGCCACGTGCACGGCATCAATACCGCGCGTGCGACGTCAGTAGCCCGTGCGTGCGACGTCAGTAGCCCGCGCATGGCCGCTACATGATGCGCATGGCCGCGATCTACATGCGCATCATGGCTACCTGGATTATGTTTTTAATTACAACTAGTTAGATGCCTTGTACCAATTATGACTCTGATATAATAAAATTAAAAAAAATGACTTCTGATTATGGAGTCTACCATATCTAACATAGGGCTGATAGAGTCCATAGCAAGGCTATGATGGTACATAGCTCTGATAGTAATGGCTTACAGGTACATAGGTCTATATACCTTCTGTCTGCTGCTATGAAGGCTATCATAGTGTGCATAGCTCTACATAGATGTAAGGGTGGCTATATAGACCCCATAGCACTATGCTAGGACATATACTTTAGTACTGAGCTATATAAATTTCTAATTTTTCAGATGCCTTGACCTCCCAGCATATCTCCACCCCAACACTGACGAGCTCCCTCCCAGGTGCGATCACCACAAGATCCTCCCCCTGACCAGGAAACACCTCCCGCTCCTCCACCCCCACCCAAGTCATCAAAAATCTCTGCTTGCGACCACTGACCTCCACGATCCCATTGCACCGACCACTGCTGAGCGATAAATAGTAAGCATGTGAATGAGGGGGAAAGTCAACAGTGACTTCGTCGTAATGAATGACTGGTAGATTGTACTTCATCCTGTACCACCTTGACTGCGCAGCAGAATGAAAAAGTGTATAGTTAGCACCCACCCCTCCCTCCTGAAGTACTACCCACCCCCTCAAAACTCCGCCTAACTCCGCCCCTCCGACGCCGCACATCCTGCCTTCCCCCCACCCCAACACGCCTGGACCCCCCTTGACTGAACCACTGCAGCCCGGAAATAGCCTCTCCGGCTCAGGCCCAACGAAATTAATGCTGACTCGCGCGATAAATCGGCCGCCCGCCATACAAGCACCCACAGGCATCCATCAAGCCAACGATTGATACCGATCACTAACGCACGCACCACGTGGCCGCCACTCAACGAACGAATGGCTAAACAACTACCCACCATCTCGACGGCCTCTTCTGCCCGCCCTAATATCCCCTGCTCCTGCTGCATTCCTCAACGAGTGCCGCTGCCGCCCGCCGCCAACCCGTCCGACATACGACAGAACCCGCAGAGGGACCGCCGCCGCGCCCTTACAACTGCTCGCACCCCGGCCCAGACCCGGCAGAACCGATGCCGAACCGCGCGACGACTCAGCCGCCAAATAAACAGGCGCCCACAAGCATCTATCCATCAACGATCGATACCGATCAACGGCCCTCGCGCCATGTGGTCTCCACACCTTGAGCGAACGGTGAAACCGCCCACCCTGTCCTTATCCACCATCTCAACGACTTTGCCCGCCAGATTCCCCTGGTTTCTCCTCATCCACCCGCATAACCCCACGAGCGCAACCACTACCCACCGCCCACCTCCCCGCCGCACAACATCGAGACACACTGCCGCCACGACTGGCTCGCCCCTCCTCCCAACATTAGGCGCGTCTGACATAGGCTCACCAGTCGCGCCCTGTGTCTGCGACCCACAGCCGGGCGCCACTGCATGTGCGTCACTAGAGCACGTCGGGCGACGCACGCATAGGACCATCCCGATCCACCACCAGAACACCTACTGCCGTCATTCTCTGCGAAACTGTGCCTCTCCCACCCACCCGATCACCCGACCTCTAACCAAATACCGGCTCATTCTCCCCCCCATGAAAGTCCCATTAGTATAAAGCTACGAGACTTGTACCCGAGAAACCTCACCCCACCAGGAAAGCCAACCATGTCTACTACCATCGACGTCGCTACCCCACCTACCGCCGCTCTTCCCGAGCCGGTGCCTGCCTCCTATGCCTCTACTCTCAAGGAGGCCCAGTCACGGACCTCCCTACTCGCCCGCCACAACCTCGCAGCTGGACCAGCCGAAGGCACTGCTGCCGCCAGGCAGAACGCTAAAGACTCGAAGGAGATGTGTACGTCCCCATCCACATACCACGCGCACTCATCCTGACGATATACCCCCAGCTACACCGCCTGGCCCCGGACGAAAAAGCGAGCGCCTCGCCAAACAACGCGAGGTCGACCAGGCACTCACGCTGAGTGACGCTGCGTCTGCACCTGGTCCCGTGCCTGAGGCCACAGCGCCCCCGGCCCCTGAGCAAGACACGCTCATGGAGGATGCTACCATGGAGTCCACCCTGCGCGGCCCCAGCCCTACCCAGGCCGGAGCTGCTCCCATGGCTATCGCCTCGGCCAACCCCTATGCAGCGCTGGCATCCCCCGCTCCCGGCCAGGCCGCGAACGACCCTGCTCCCGCTGAGATGCCCTCGGCGCAAGCCCCCAACACCCTCGGCCTTATGATCGATGGTCAGTCAACCCAGGACTGGGCGCCTGGTGCCCCAGCTTTCATTCTGGCAGAACGCGCGCGCTACCCGGTGCAGCATGAGGCTACAACCCCCCACCTCGACAACGCCCTCGGTGTTGGCCTCACAGGTCCCGGTCGTCTGGCCCTTATCGCACCCCACCCCGGCGACCCCGACGACAATCCGTTCTTCGTCCCCTCGCCGAAACGACCGGCCTTTCCCCTCGACGAGCGTACCAAAGGACCTCAACCCGCTCAAGCACCGGCTAATCCTGCGGGCCCTACCCAATGCCCGGCCATGGCTCCACGCAACCCCGCGCCAACGCCAGCGCAGCGCCCCGCGCCCATGGACGCGGATATACCCGCCCCGCGTCCTGTTACCGGCCTCACAGCCCGCTGGGCCCTCGCGAACGCCCAGGCTCCAGCCCCACAGGTCATCGCAAACGCCTCCGCGGTTGCGGCAAAGTACACGGCACCGCCATTCCCGGCCATCCACGAGCCCAACCCCTTCGCGGCCCTCGCGCTCCTAGCCGCCACACAGATTGCAGAATGGGAGAAGATCCCTGGCGCGAAGATCCTTGTCCGCCCGCTCGACGTCCCGAAAGGTCCCATTGGACACCCCATGCATGGCTCTCTTATCCGCCGCGCCATCGAAGCCGTCACGCAATTCCCTGGAGCCCAAGTCGCGCCCCCCGTCCCAGCTGTCCCCATCACGGAGCACACCCTACCACATGAGCTCCCCAACGCCTACCTCATCTTCAACATCCCTGACTCGGTTGCACGTGCAATGCTCGCGCGCACGGTTTGGTCCTCTACAGAGCTCACCTTTCAAACGATGACCCTCGACCAGGAGATCCCCCACTTCCTGTTCACCCTCGGCGGCTTCTCAACACCGACCGAGGAGGCTGTCCGCAAAATCATTCATTCCCGCTGGCTCGACAACGAAAGCGGCGATGCTATCTTCGCGCTCGCTGAACACTTCCGCGAGGATGCAAGCTACCTCCTTTTAGGCAACGTCCAGGACTTCATCGACTCCCTCCGCGTCGAATGCGTCGAATATCGTGCTCCTGGTGGCATCACGCTCCCGCGCTTCAACCTCTATGCGAACCCCGAAATCCTGGACGCCGAAGTCCACTGGTATGCCCTACGATGCCTCTTCCTGTCCCTCGATTACACCTCCAACCTGCATGGCACGGGTGTACCCCAAGACAATATGATGTGCTTGCTGTGCCACGGCGCCGACCACCCGCGCGGCCTATGCCGCTTCCCCGACGTCCCTGGCTGGAATGGCCCCCAACGCGATCTCCCCCACCACAACGTCGGTGGTGGCCGTGGAGGACGAGGCGCTCTCTGCGGTGGACGAGGACGTGGCCGTGGACGCGGCCTTTGATATGCCCCGCACCCTTATGACATATGTATGCCAAAGCGCACTACCAAAAAAGGGGCTGGAAGGAGCCGTGCCTGCCACCCCACATATCTTACTATTTCCCCTGTCTGCATCCGACTCCGTGCTTGTTCACCATACAGTAGCTATGTCTGCTACATTGACCGTACTGTCCCCCATCTGTACCCGCCCATGCCAATGAAACATGACTTTGTGCTATCACCTGTCTAGAATACCACGTACTACTCGCTGTCCGGCGTCGCTCGGGCGACGCTGGACGGACAACGCGCCGCTGACGCGCGTGCAAGGACGCGCCGGCCTACCACCCTCCTGCTGGGAGCCCAAATATACTGACCGTTCGTGGGACAGGAAAGCCCCTGGCTACTTGACGCCTGGCAAAGTGCTAAACGGAGGCCTATTTAGGCCAAGGACTAGCCGTGCTGAGAAGCTGAAGTCCTGGCGGCTACATCATTGCTCCCCGAGGAGCCGCGGTGCAGCTACCCTGACATGTGTCCAACCGTAGCGACCGGTCTGTCGCTCCTCCCTGTGTATGGTCGTATGCAGGACAGGTAGTCCGACCCCGAATATACAAGTAACACCCCCACCCCCCCCTGGTCGTTTGTTGTCTCAAGGTGCTCGCCTCGCCGTCCCCCGAGGAAGTGTCCCTCCTGCCGCCAGGGCACCTCTGGATGAAGGGAACGACGAGTACGGTGGCGGCGCTGCTCCGGCAGCACCCATTCCCGACCCCGCTCCACCAAGAGCTCCCCCTACCAAAGAAAGCCGCTACGCCAGGCTTCGCGCGAAAGCATCTATAAGACTAGCCACCCACAATGTCAATGGATACGCACAGGGCGGCGCCAATCGAGGCGCCAACGACTCGAAATGGACGAATATCCACGCCACGGTCCGAAACCACCAAATTGCCATTCTCACGCTCCAAGAAACCCACCTCACGGATGATCGCCTCCAGTCGGTGGAGAACCTCTACTCACGACGTCTACGTGTCTTCAACTCCCAGTTGCCTGACAATGCCGGTGCGTCAGCCGGCGTTGCTTTCGTCCTCAACAAAGATATCCTTAACACGGAAGATTGCCACATGACTGAACTTATTCCCGGCCGAGCCATCGCGCTCCGCATAGCCTGGTATGGCGAGGAAGCAATTACGCTCCTCAACGTATACGCCCCTAACCAAGAGGGCCACCATGCTGACTTCTGGCAGCTATTGGCACAAAAATGCCGTGAAAATCACTTCGAACACCCTGACTTCATGCTCGGTGACTTCAATCTTGTCGAAGATGCCATCGACCGCGCGCCTGCCCACACCGATGCTCCTGGAGCATCCACCGCGCTCCTTGACTTCCGCTCCGACCACGACCTCCAGGATACATGGCGCCACGACTACCCGGACACCAAGGCCTACACCATACGCCGACACACCCAAACTGCATCTGAAAAATGTACCAATGCTATGTTGTCCTATGTTGCTTACATAGATCTTATAGTTCCATAGCAATCCCCTTTTATACATAGGGCTTCTATAGCTGAAAGGCAGTCTATGGCAAGCTATGTAGTCAAATAGGATTGCTATGTCTAGCTATGATAGCTATGATAGCTATCAGAGCATAAGGCATAGCTATGGTAGCTATAAAGGCTATGTCAGTTATGCTATGTATGACTGCTATCATATCATATCTAGCTTAATAGGATTGCTATCTACTCTATATCATCTCTGACTGATATATCACTTAGAAATACTATAAATATATTTCAGATATCTGAACTCTTTTATAGGCTTAATACTTTTATTACATCTTAGATCAATAAAACATCGAAATTTAAAAGCATTATATTTATTTTCATAATACTGATACACTACAAAAGTAAGACTACAAGAGTCCTAAGCTAATATAGAAACTATAAGGAAAAGCTATACAACATTATCAAACATGAAGAAAAAGCAAAAAAATAATCTACAAGAATGACACATCATTAGTATAAAGTAACAGCAAACATAAGAAAGAACTAGAGACTTACCCAAAGATCATAAAAGCGAAAATGAAGTCTACAAAGTCAAGACATTAGTAGACATTAGTGGTATCAACAACAAAGAAGATTATGAACTTACCAACAACATATAAATATTGAAGTAGTATAGCAGAGAGGAAAGAGAAAGACGACAGAATGTCGAAGGGAGATGGTGGTGGTTGAGAGGAAAGAGAGGTCGCGCATTGCACGGCCTTATATCGCCAGCGCAGAGCGGAGCCCGAAATGCAGCTGCCGGGTGTTGCCGGGTGCCGCGCTAGAGGCTAGTCATTTAGATCTCACTAAGTTGGCTTGTGTGTCCAGCAAGATACAGTACGGTAGATACATACATAGCTCATTCATCATGTATAGATAACGAATTCATACGTGTTGGCTTTTTTCGGGATTTTAAAAGAATTTCTTTGATTTGTTGAACCCGGAAAACGCCAGCTGCGCGAGTCGAGTGCTGTGGCTGCACTCGACGGCGCGACTTGGCGTTCGTTCGTCCCATCTCTCCTCGCATCTCCCCTCCCCTCATCTCCGCTTCCTCTTTCCACACGCAACGCGACGGTCCGGAGGACTCACAGGGACAGCCGGGGGGACCCAGGTAAGCAAATATAGTACTATCTTTTGTCTTCGCGCTAATCAAGCGAGTATCGTTCGTTCGCACGAACGATACTCGTGTGTGCTCTCGCGACCACCCCCTCACCTTCGACATCCCGCGCGCATGCTCCCGACTCCGGCACAACCCAGCCCCTCGACGACGCCGTCGGCGACGCCGACGTCGGGTCTCGTTGCCGCGGCAACGAGACTCGACTACACGTCGTACGACGTGCTCGCCCTCTACTGCAAGACCAACGCAAGCCCCGACCCCTCTTCCACCTCCCCCCCGACTCGCCCTCGTCCCCCCACTGCCAGCGGAGACGCATGCCGCGGCCCCGCCGGCGTGCTCGGGCCACGCGCGCCAGCAAGTCCGCGCGCACGGCCGCGGACGACCGCCAGCGCATCCGCGCACGCCGGTGGACGACCGCGCCAGCGCATGCGTTCGCATGCGGGCAGCCGCGGACGATCGGGCCAGCGTGCGCACGCGCGCGGGCTACTCGCGGCTGCGGGCGACCCCAACGGCCGCGGACTGCCCCGCCAGCCCACGCACGGCGCGGGTAGCCGTGCACGGCCTCGCTAGCACGCGGGCTGTCACGCACGCCCCGCCCCGCCCTCGCGCGACCGCAGACGACCGCGTCAGCGCGTATGCGCACGCACGCACGGCGAGCGCCGCGGCGCGGTGTCTTGCCAACGTGCGGGTGGTCGCCCACGGCCGCGCCCTCCCCTACTCGCGGCCGCGCCCCGCCTGCACACGGTCGTGGACGACCGCGCCACGCACGCATGGCACGGGCAGCCATGCATGGCCCTGCCAGTGTGCGGGCTGTCACGCACGGCTCCACCCTGCATACGGCCACAGACGACCGCGCCAGCGCGCCTACGCACGCACGGCGAGATGACCGCGCACGGCCGCGCATGGCCCCATCTGCACGCGCACGGTCGCACTTACCGTGCCAACGCACGCACGCGACGACGATGCAGGCAGCTACGTACGGCGCCGTCTGCGCGCGCGAGGCCACGCACGCCGGCGACGACACGCGGAGCCACGCATACCAGCGACGGCGCGTGCATGGCGGTCCCGAGGACGGGCGCCACGTTGTCTGCGCGTGCCCTTGTGTGCGCGTGCTCGGTCTTTGATTAGGAACTTAGTTACTTTAATATTATAGTAGACTGCTTGTAATGTCTCTTCCCTCAAATTTAAGATTTTTTTTCGACATCTATCTCATTGTATATAGCCAGTGTAGTAATCATAGGAGCCATAGCCCCCTTACTAAGTAGTATAGCTCTATGTATTTAATACTACTAGCTCTAGAGACTATATATTTTACACTGCCTGCTATGGAGGCTATGGTAGCTGTCATAGCTCTATATAGCTTGACAGGTCAAAGCCATAGACTCCATAGCTCACCTATAGAACCCATAGTTTGACCCTTTGCTATATAAAAATCAGATTTTTCAGATGTGGCTCCTCCATGTCCCGCCTAGACCGAATCTATACCGCAACACAACACGCGGAATCCGTTTTCGAGTGGGAACACGACCCGACCTCCACCTACTCCGACCACTCCCTCGTATGCGCCCGCTTCGCACCGCTCGACGCCCCCTTCACAGGCAAAGGGCGATGGACCCTCCCGCTCTACATGCTCACCGACCCGAACCTGCTTGACATTGCCCTGAAAGAAGGTACGCGCCTCTCTACTAGCCTCGCCGACACCCTAACGCAGCCACGCACAGACGACGTTAACCCCCAACGGGTCTGGGCCGCCACCAAGAAGCGACTCATCCCTGCCCTCAAGCAATATGCCAAGTCCACGTCGGGCAAACTTCAGACCCAAATCACCAAGCTCACCCAAGACTCAGAACAACTCAAGCACCAGCCAGGCTTTGCCGACGATGATGACGCCCGCAACTCTGAGCACCTTATTTCCGAAGAGATCAAATGCCTCGAACAAAAGCGCAGCTTGACGGCGCAAAACCTGTCCAAAGCTCGATGGCAGACTCAGGGTGAGAAACCGATGAAGTATTGGTTCCGCCTGAACGGCGAACGCAAGCACCACAATATGGTAAAACGCCTCCGGATTGACGACTCCGTCCCCCCGACATATGAGATCAACTCCAAACGCATGGCCGCACTCGCTGGTATGTATCACAATACTCTCCAAGACCAGGATCGCGACCCTGACATCCCGCTCGCTGCCTCCGTCACCAACATTCGAGCCGTTGTCGATGCCATCCCGGATGGCCAACGGCTACCCGAAAACCACCACTCCCCACTCCAAACCGACATCAGGGAGGACGACGTCCTCGCCGCCCTCCACTCGTCCAACAACGGCACTGCCACGGGCCTCGACGGCCTCCCATATGAGCTTTGGAAGGCCCTCCATGAGCATCACGTCCACGCAACTACGGAAGCGGATGGACAGCCAACATTTAACGTCGCTGCCGCCCTTACGGCAGTCTACAATGATATCCAGCTCCATGGCCTCGTGCCAGGCTCGGACTTCAGTCAGGGCTGGATGTGCCCCATCTACAAGAAAAAAGACCGCACGGAGATCGCGAACTACCGACCCATCACACTACTTAATACTGACTACAAAATCTTCACCAAACTCCTCGCGTGCCACCTAGCTGTTGATATCCACCACATGGTCCACCCCAACCAAGCGGGGTTCATCCCAGGATGCTCAATCTTCGACCAGACGCGCCTAGCCAAGACTATGATCACGTTTGCCGAAGCTACCGAGGAAAACGGCGTGATTGTCGCCCTTGATCAAGAAAAGGCCTACAACAAAATAGACCACGACTACCTCTGGAAAGTCCTCAAACGATTCCGACTCCCAGACCGCTTCATCTCCACGATACGCAGCCTCTACAGCTCTGCCCATACACAAGTTGCTATTAACGGGTTCTTTAGCCCTGCATACTGCGTTACACGAGGAGTCCGACAGGGTGACCCCCTCTCTTGCCTCCTATTTGACCTCGCCATCGAACCACTCGCCTGCATGCTCCGCCAGTCACCACTGCTGACCGGCTTCAATGTCCCCGGCATCCAGGAAAAAATCCTCGTGAGCCTCTTTGCTGACGACACTGCGCTCTACCTTAGTGAGAACGATCACTACGACGATGTCAAGGCCATCCTCGACGCCTGGTGCGCCGCCTCCGGCGCGAAATTCAATATTGAGAAAACTGAGATTGTCCCAATTGGGACACCGGCACACCGACAGCAAGTTCTTGCCACCCGGAAGATCAACCCGCTTGACGCTGCCCCATTCCAGGCCGGCATAAGAGTCGCCGGCGAAGGCGTCCCTGTACGATACCTGGGAGCAATACTCGCTAACGGTCTCGACGATGCGACCCCGTGGTCCACCATGCTGGATAGACTGAAAACAACCCTCGCGCGCTGGTCCAAGAGCCACCCAACACTCAGGGCACGAGCGCTTGTTGTCCAAACCATTGTAGGTGGCATGACACTCTACCTTGCGCGTGTGCAAGGCATGCCTACTCAAGTAGAAACAGCCATTAACAGACTCATCCGAGACTTCATCTGGAATGACCGCGTCCACCCACCACTAGCCATGGCGAACCTGTACCTCACACCCGAAGAGGGCGGCATCGGTCTCCTCGACATTGCGGCGCGCAATGAAGCCCTCCATCTCATCTGGCTGTGGTCCTACCTCGACCTCTCCCCTACACGCCCCACCTGGGCATTCGTCACTGATGTCCTCATCAACAACCTGGCCCCAGCGGCGACACACGACATTGCGAAAATGAACACCTTCCTGCAAACCTGGGATATCCCACTCCAAGGTCCGCGAGCCCACCTCCTCTCTCGCGACGTCTGCCTTATGCTCAAAACAGCTAGGAAATACCACGTTAACTTTGCTGCCCTCAAACTCACCAAGGACCTCCAGCAACAAATGCCTGCCTGGCACCACCTCGGGGCTGCCCCCATCCACTTCGGCCTGAGAGCACGTTGCCTTCAGGACACGCACCGCATATCCAGCATTGCGCACCTCCTCCGCATGAGTAAGAGATTGCGGCCACCAATCTCCAACCCCCGCCATACCAATAATTGCCGCTGCCTGTGCCGAATGTAAACGTGATCGCGACGTGGGCTGCGACAACCCGAACAAGTGCGCAAAGGCCGCACGGGACGCACTGACCCTGCTTCAACACAAATACAACCCATGCACCCCGATAGTATCTGACGGCCTCACTCTGACTCATCGCCGCCATGCCAAGAACGAACGCGCGCGCCTCACAGGAGATCGCATACTATTCGTGTAACGACTCGGTGTAACAAGAGAGAGAGGAACGTCACGGAGTCACGATGCCTAAAAAGGAAGCCGCGCCAGGCGCGCCGTATAAGAGCAGTTCGTCATGTAAACGATCTTTATCTTGAATAAATCGCACTTCTTAGTTCTTTCTCTTTCTCTTTTTTTTGTTTCTCTCTTCTCTCTCTGTCTCCGTCTCTTCTCAGTCTCTTCTGTTCCTCTCATCGTAAGTCTCGCATCGTCTCACCGAGCCTTCGACTCGACCGCCAGCGAGGCGCTGAGAGTAGGCGCTCTCGAGCCAAACAGTCGCAAAGCCACGACTTAGCTCGACGCGCGCTGCTCGCTCCCCCTTCGCTCCAGTGAGGACTTAGCAGACGAAGGTACTCTCGCTGCTAGAGTCTCTCCTCGGACCTCAAGACGTCCCGCGGCGTAGCCGAAGACCTCGTCAAGCCGCTGCATCCACCTGTTCCTCCCCTTCCGCTCGTCATCCGCCTCAACTCGAGTATCCGGCTGCGACGCGCCTTAACGGTGCGTCACAGATGGTGGATACATCCGGAACTCCGAGTTCAAGATGACCAGCGAACCAACCCCTTCAGCCAACCGATCACGCAGGGACGCTACAGCGACCCCTTTGCGCAAACCATTTCCATCTCAGCCTCCTCCGGCGCCTCCATCCACGCCAGCCAACGATCCTGTCCAGCAACATTCCACTATTCCGGGACAGTTCGACACGCCGGAGGTTCGTTCACCTCAACCGACCAAAGCGGCGCAATCATCGGCGCTCCTGGAGGGAACGACTCAAGACTCTATTCCGTCGATTGTCATAGGAGACTCCCACAATCGGGAACAGCTCTCCCTCAGAGCACTGCAAGTATTCAACCACTTCGGACCCGAGGAAGGGGACACTCCCTCCTTGCGGCAGTCTGCGCTTCAAATCCTCAAGCAATCCAATGTCGAGAAGAGAATCCTTGACAAGGGCGAGGTAACAGGCCTTCGGCGCCCTCGATTTACCTTCAACGGTCCATTCCTCGCCGAGCTTATTATGCTTATGGATGACATTCAAGATATCTTGGAGAACCTAGCCGGTCTGCTCCAGCCCCCGCGCAAGGCTTTTCAGATCGACCCTCACGGCCATCTTCTATCGGTTCTCCGAGGAGCCCACGACATGAAGGATTTCTACGCGGCCGTATTCGCGCTCCGAATGCGACTAGAGACTAGTACCAAGGTAGTCACGAAGTACTATCTCGAAGTCACTTCGGAGGAGCGTATCGCGTCCCCGGCCACTACCAACGCCGACTTTTACACGGATTTCGATATATACCCCTCGGAGAAGGCCGTGCAACAATACTTCAAACATCCGGTCGTGCAGCGATCGCTCCAAGGAGAGCTGCGGGAGAGGATAAACCATGGCGAAGCCCCGAGAGACGTCATCTCAGAAATGCCAGAATTCCGCCAATACCAGCAAGTCCTGGGCCTCCAGCAGAAACCGTCCCCCACGGACGAAGAACAAGTCGAAGCAACACTCAACGTCCTAGCCGAGGATACCTCCGACGAAGGACGAGCCTCGACGAGTGAGGGACTCTCATCGTCTGTGCCCGAAGGATTAGATCTCTCCAATGTCACGATTAGGAAAGGGAGATCTCAAAGTCGAGCTTCCCTGCCATCCGAGCAATCGTTCGTTCAAGGAGCCGCGAGCCGTCCTCGCTCCTCATCCGCCTTCGGTATGAGAGACATCTCGTATGCGTCGGGTCTACCTTGGAAGAACAAGGATGCAGATCTGGTATCTTCCAGAGTGGCATGGCAGTCCCCTGTCGTATCGCGAGTCCTTCCCGCTCCGCCTCGTGTTAATGCCCTCAAAGGCTTGGCTTCGTCGTCTTACAATCTCTCCACCAACTCTCAGCAACCTACCACGGACCCTAATCGGGTAGCTCAGATACTCGCCGATCCGACGCAGGACCTCTCGGGCCTCCTCTCATCTGGGCGTTCCACCATTAGGGACCCTCCACCGCATCTGCCATCTCCTCTTTCTCACCACGCTCCTCAGCCTCAGCCTCAGCCTCAGCCTCAGCTGCAACCGCAGCCTCGACCGCCATCCGCCTCCTATCGTTCAAATCCGATCATGCCGTCAACCGCTGGTACTCAGCTTTACGGTTTGGGAAACGCCACGATGACCGGATATCCAGGAGGACCTGGCCTCCCTCCGAAAGGACATCAGTCGCCGGCAGACAATGGCAGGTCGTCCTCCGGAGGAGGATTGCCTTCTTCGAGCGGAGGAGGTCCACCGCCTTCAAGTGGAGGAGGAGGCCAACCACCTTCTGGCAGAGGCGGAGGTCAACCGCCTCCCGGCGGAGGTGGAAGCCAACCACCTTCCGGCGGCGGAGGCCATCCGCCCTCCGGTGGAGGAGGACAACCGCCTTCCGGCGGAGGAGGTCAGCCACCATCCGGTGGAGGAGGACAACCGCCTCCCGGCGGAGGAGGCTGGCCGCCGCCGCCAGGACCACCGCCTCCTGGAGGAGGATGGCCGCCGCAAGGACCCGGAGGAGGTGGAAACCCTCCAGACCCGTTCGCCTACGCCGTCCCTCCGTTGAGAGGAGCGCCGCCGCCGCCTCCAGGAGGAGGAGGAGGAGGAGGAGGAGGAGACCCTCCGGGAGGAAACCCGCCTGGAGGTTTCTTTTACGCTCCTCCACGCATGCCCTGGAATGCCGCCATGTTGGGTCCCCGAATCAAGGAGGAGATCACCCCCGACAAGCTTCCTTCCTGGGATGGGGACCCTTCGTCGGTTATCTATTACTTTGCCCAGGTCCAGGAATTAGCGAGTATGGGAGGCACTCTCCCGTCCGCTTTGGGAACATGGCTATGGACTCGCCTGCCCGAAGGCTCAGCTGTTCATCTGTGGTGGATTGGCCTCGACGATATTCGAAAAGACGAGATGACCGCAAACTATCTCGAGTGGCTCAACGGCATCAAAAGGCACTACCTCGGCGACAAGTGGCAGAATGCTAGAAATCTCGAATGGATGGAGATGCGCTTTAGGCAGAAAGGACACGAGCGCGAGTCTCCTCTCGATTACCTTCTGCGGCGCGTACTCTGGTCCCGGATGCTTCTGGCCATTCCCATGGGCGGGCCCGATGAAGTCCAAGCCGCTCTTCGTAATTCGCCACCCTCCTGGTCCAATATCCTCTTTCGAGGAAGTGAAGCTCCCTCCACCGTCGCAATGTATCGTCGTGCTCAAGACTATGAGGACGAACTCGTCGAAGCAGCGCTTCCGAACAAGTCCGTCAGCAAAGATGCTTTACAAGCAGCTGTTCGGGAGGTCCTGCGAGAAAACGCACAACGAGTCAGATTCCGCCGAAATCGGCCGGCGCAAGCTCATCTCGCTGCCGTCTCCGAAGAGGACGACGATTTCCTGGCGCTGCAGGCTTTCCTCGCAGAAGACTCGCCAGTCGCAAATGAAGCGCGCCCGAGCGAGGATACTCTCGTCGCGCAAGCGTATGCCACCCTAAAGACCAAGCAACGTCCGCCGCCGAAGGGAGGTTACCCCTACGCCAAGCGCGACGACGTGAAATCAAGTCTACGACCGCCTCCATCGCCTTGCAAGGTCTGCGGCAGTGGTAAACACTGGGATCGAGAGTGTCCTCACTGGGACCAGTACATGGCCAAACGAGCCATGAATGTCACTGCGGAGGAGGACCTCTCCCCAGATAGTGTAGAGCGAAACAATGTATACAACAGCACGTACCAAACTTTCGTTAATCAATCGGTGCTTGAGCTGTACATCGAGGAGCCTGAGATTAGGACTGCCTACTTTGCCAGAGCTGAGACCGCAGTTCCGCCCCCGCCGTCGATCGAAGAAATAGAAGACGAATATTTTGCGCAAATGCGAGCTTCTGTCCAGGACGAATCTTTACGCCCCTGGGAAATCCGCGAAGTCGAATCCGTAGAAATCGCGAACCAAATTATTAAGCTCAAGTCTGCACGAAAGTTTTCTCCCGGGCGTTCAGCGGAAGGCATTTCCGTGGTCTCCGCTCGCGGTCGCCTGTTGCGTCAAGACTCCCCGGAAATCGACGTACGATTCGACTCCGGAGCCGACCTAACGCTCCTCGACGAAAAGACGTACAGATCCCTACGCGATCCACCGCCTCTTCGGCGAGGGATGAAGCTAAAGCTCACCCAGCTCACCTCGGACAAAGTCAAGCTTCTGGGATACGTTAACATTCCGGTATTCCTTCCGTCTATCAAGGGCCCCACTTTGGAACTCGAAGTGGAAGCCTACGTCGTCTCCGACATGTCTGCCCCGATCCTCCTCGGCGAGGATTTCCATCTAAACTACGAATTGGACATCAAACGAAGCGTCGATCTAGGAACCAACATCGTCTTCGGGGACTCCGAGCACGCTGTCAAAGCCGTTGGAGTAAGCCGTACAGCCGACCATGCTCTCCTGGTCAAAAGAAAGGAATATGTACAAGCCAGTTTTATTAAGGCTAAGTCGCATCAACGCAAGAAAGCGCGCCGGCGGGCTGCCGCATCTAAAGCGGAGCGCGCTCACCGGAGAGAGCCTGGTAAGAAATTAGTCCGCGTCAGTACCGATACGAAGATTAGTCCCCATTCGTGCCGAGCTGTTCCCGTCTACGCGCCGTTCGAAGACGATCGCTCCTGGCTCGTGGAACCTTCGTTAATCACCAACACGGATAAGCCCATTATAATGGCAGCCGCACGCACCCTGCTCAACAAGGCTAATCCTTACGTCGCCATCTCGAACACGTCGGACCATCCTCGATACCTACGGAAAGGAGACATCGTAGGAGAACTTACGGATCCCGCCACTTGTCTGGACGTTCCACTGGACGAGGATCACTCTCGCCAGTTATCGGAACGAGCCACCATCACCAAAATTATGGTAGACGCAGCCGCGCAGGCCGATAGTCAAAGGAACTCTTCGATTAGTCCGCCCGATGCTCCAACGCAGGAACCCAACCAGAAAGACGACGAACAATGGGGCCCTAAGACCGCAGAAATGCCAGACCCCGCTTTCTACTCATCCTCGGATATGGAAGATCTATTAGACGTTGGCCAACTTCCTGATCACTTAAAGGATAAAGCTTGGGCTATGCTGCGACGGCGCATCAAGGCTTTTGGATTCGACGGGCGATTAGGACATCACCCTGCCAAAGTCCACATCCGCACTCAAGACGGACAGGTGCCCATTTCGATGCCAATGTACGGTACTTCCCCAGCCAAACGGCAAGTTATAGAGGAACAACTCGATGCATGGTTCGAACAGGGTGTCATAGAACCCTCGCAAAGCCCATGGAGCGCGCCAGTTGTCATAGTCTATCGAAATAACAAACCGCGGTTCTGCGTCGACTATCGCAAGCTCAATGCCGTCACGGTCCCCGACGAATACCCTATACCCCGCCAATCGGAAATTCTCAGCTCCCTGGCGGGCGCCCAAGTTCTCTCCTCATTGGATGCCTTATCCGGGTTCACCCAACTGGAAATGGCTCCAGAAGACATTGAAAAAACGGCCTTCCGCACGCATCGGGGATTATTCCATTTTCTCCGAATGCCATTCGGCTTGCGGAATGGACCATCAATATTTCAGAGAGTGATGGGTAGTATCCTCGCTCCCTATCTGTGGATCTTCTGCTTGGTTTACATCGACGATATTGTTGTCTATTCCAAGACCTACGAGGATCACATCGAGCATCTCGACCGTGTACTGGAAGCAGTCGAAAAGTCCGGCATCACGCTTTCGCCCTCTAAATGCCATATGTTCTACAATTCAATCATACTCTTGGGTCACAAAGTGTCTAGGCTTGGACTATCCACTCACAAATCCAAAGTCGAAACCATACTCAACATGCCGCGCCCGACCAAAGTGGCCGATCTCCGCACCTTCCTTGGGATGGCAGTTTACTTTTCGGCATTTATTCCCCACTATTCAAGCATAGCCGCCCCGCTGTTTCAACTCACTCGCAAGGGCGTCAAATGGACCTGGTCAGCGGACGAAGAAAGAGCATTTAACGCCATTAAGGATAGTCTCGTCAATGCCCCGGTCCTCGGCCATCCCATTCAAGGCCGGCCCTACCGTCTATACACGGACGCTTCCGCGGACGGGTTAGGATGCACACTTCAACAAGTTCAAGAGATACGTCTCGCCGATCTGCGCGGCACTCGCGCTTATGATCGAGTGCTTCGGGCTCATGCTCAGCAGAAACCAGTACCCAAGCTAGTTACTTCATTGCCCGCGGACGTTCAGGATTGTACGTTCAAAGCGACATGGGCCAATCCCATCGACGATACAATCATTCAAGTCGAACGCGTCATTGGATACTGGAGCCGTACCTTTAAACCGGCCGAAAAGAACTATTCAGGAACTGAACGCGAGGCCTTGGCGGCCAAAGAGGGCCTCGTCAAGTTTCAACCCATCATCGAAGGCGAAGTAATCGCGCTCGTTACAGATCACGCCGCATTGCAATGGGCAAAGACCTACGAAAATAGCAATCGTAGATTAGGAGCGTGGGGAGCAGTCTTCTCCGCATACTCCCCGGGGCTTCGCATTATTCATCGGCCAGGTCGTCAACATTCTAACGTGGACCCCCTTTCGCGCCTCCTACAACACGTCCCAGAACATGCTTCCCCGGCAGACGACGATTCTCCAGCCTTGATGACCAATCGCGCCATCGCCGAACAACGAGAGAAAGATGCAATGAACGCTCCTGCAGCCAAAGCCGCCATGACAGCCCTCAGCCTCTGGGAGGACTGTATTGAACTCGCCGACGCCGAAGCTTCAGTCGCGGTTACTCGCGCTAAAGCTAAACAAATGTCCCAAGGACCAGAGGAGACCTCCCTCGCCGGACCAGACCCAGTGCCTACTGGTATACCGGACTTAGAAGAAGTCGATGATGAAGACGAGAACGAGGACGAGGACGGGCGATTCCCGCCTCCCCCAATGATCCATGTCCACATCAGTGACGAGTATCTTCAAGACTTCGTCAAAGGGTACAAAGACGATCCAGCTTTCGCCTCACGATGGGATACAGCGGAAGCCCCATATCCCGCGTGGCCGGCTGCACAACGATTTTACCGCGACGACCGAGGACTCTTATTTTTCCGTAATGCAGACCTTCAACCGCGCCTTTGCATTCCTAAGTCCCAACAGGCGGCCATCCTTCGCCAAGCCCATGAGTCCCCTTTCGAAACGGCTCACTCCGGACCCGAAAAGCTATGGCAGCATGTCACCGGCCGCTTCTATTGGCCACGCATGAAAAAGGACATAATCCGATTCTGCACTTCGTGCGACATCTGTCAAAAGACAAAACCGCCGAACTTCACTCGATACGGCCTCCTTATGCCCCAACCCATTCCGTCGCGCCCGTACGAGTCTGTGTCTTTGGACCTGGTCACCGGTCTTCCCTGGTCAAACGACTTCAATGCCATACTCGTCATCGTCGACCGCATGACCAAGCACTCTCAGTTCATACCCACGACAACGGGCCTCTCCGCCGAAGGCTTCGCCAACCTTTTCGTCCGGCATGTCGCTTGTCGTTTCGGCATTCCCGACACTATTATCAGTGACCGGGACCCGCGATGGACCTCCGATTTCTGGAAAGCCATTTCGAAGTGTCTCCGCACTCGAATGTCGCTGTCATCGTCGCACCACCCTCAACATGACGGTCAAACCGAGATCGTCAACAAGAAAGTCGAAATTATGCTCCGTGCCTACGTCGCCACAGACAAAACATCGTGGTCGGACTGGCTGCACCTATTGGAGCATGCGTACAATCAGACCGTCCATGCGTCCACCGGATTCAGCCCGCATTTTCTGCTCTACGGATTTCAACCTAAAGACACCCTCGACTTTCTCTCGCCCCTGCGCGGCGGCCACTCGCCCCAGGTAGCCCTTCTACGAAAAAACGAGCAAGCCTATATGGACCTCATGCGTTTCCATCGAGATAGCGCACGACAGGCCATAGCAGAATCACAAGTAAAGCAAAGTGATGCCTATAACAAAGGGCGACGCCTTCTGCAATTTAAAGTTGGTGACCTCGTCCTCGTCAACCCTCATTCGCTCGAATGGCTTGAATCTAAAGGCGAAGGTTCTAAACTAGTCCAACGCGCCATTGGGCCCTTTGCTATTCAAGAACGCGTGAATCCCAAAGTCTACCGTCTCGATATGAGCGACAAATATTCGGGTTCGCCTATATTTAATATCGAACACCTACGACCTTATCACGCCTCCGACGAGTCGTTTGGTCCCCGAGATACGTTGCCGGACACTCGGCCGCATCTCGAAGCTTCGCCCGAATACCAAGTCGAACGTATCGTCGGCCATAAATACGACCGCCGTAAACGCCAGATCACCTACCTCGTTCGATGGGAGGGATATTCACCCCTCTACGACGAATGGCTCACCGCCAAGGATCTTCGTAATGCTCCACAACGCCTCCGCTCCTACCGACAGGAGCACGATTTAATGAGCTAGATCACGACAAAAACGATACTGTTCATACCCTTTTGTTTGTATTATACAGCTCCGGGTTATCACCTCGGCTGTCTATACTTATCTCCGCATACTATCTAATCTAAGCGCTCACGGCATCTTCCGAACGCCCTTGACCAACGGCGTCCTCAAATCAAGCTCCATCCCCAACCTCTATCATCCACTCTCCATGGACAACACCCCACGTTCCCCGAGGACGTCGCAAAGTTGGTCGGAGGCACTCTCCCCCTTTGCGTCGTCAGAAAGCCCGGCAATCTCCCTCGCGCACCTCAACGCGCACATCGACGGCGCCGGCCCAGGCCCCAACTACTCTCTCGAATCCACCCCCATCGTCGACGCTCGCCAACATCCAAATCTCGCGCCATACACATTCGGCTCCTTGCCCGTGCAGTTCGTTGGATTCGGGGAGCAACCGGCACCACCACGCCATCTCGGCGAATCGCCTACGCAATGGACACCCCCGCCCTTCACGGGCACGACCTTGGACTACTACGTCCCCACCTGGTACGACAACACTAGACCATGGATGCCGTACCGTCCAGTCGGCGATATCGACCTCTCCCACGAACACTGGTGGCATCATGAATCGGGGAGACCTCTATCGCTTCTGCCGAACGAGCGTGCCATCCTCAATAACAACGAAGCCCTCGTCATCGCGGACGACATTGTCAACTTACAGGCTGTCGGACGCGCCATGGCCTCTGCATTCGGTATCGAGTACACTCCCTCACCGGTCCCAGGCATCCAACGACTTCGGACAGCCGGTCCTCGCGGCGAGCACATGCGCCACTGGGAGTCCGTGCGCCTAGCATTTTACGAATGGCAAGGCTTCATCGCTTGGATATTGGCGCACCTACCAGAAACTGCAATGCACCCCAACGTTATTCGCCTCGAGTGGCGCGCCGTGCTCGATCACTGGAACCTGGCATGGAACGAACGTATCGGAACGTACCTCGACCTGGCCCGGCCGGCCAACACGTTACCGGATATTCGCCTTCTCCTTGCGCACAACGCGCGTCCCCGATACGTGTGGCGGGACGCCTTTATCTACGAGAGTCGCCTTGCCAGCCTGAACCCCCAGATTTTACGGGCCCGCGACTGGATTCAAGCCACGGCCGACAAGGAAAAACAAGCCCGGAAGGACGCCCAGAAATCCCGCGCACGCGCCAACAAGCTGAAAAAGACGGCCGAGCCAAAGAAGAAGGTCATAACGGACGACGACTGGGAATTTCAGAGCGACGACTCTATGTCGCGCCTGGATATGCGTACCGCGGAAGAAAAAGCACGCGACAATCGCCCGAGCCAACACGCAAGCTCGACAGCAGCTCCGCGTATGACCGCCAGGGACCCATCCCCCCCGCGCGAGAGTCAGAGAGCCCCCTCGGTGTCGCGGGTTACTCCGCCACCATCAGAGAGCTCTCACACCAACACACCTCAATCACCGGCGACAGCTCGTTCAACGATGCGTCCTGCACCCACCAGCGCCGCCCGCACACCCCCTCGCCGTACGCACGTTGTCTCCCCAGCTCCGCGCCGAACACCAGCCTTCGCGCCGTCGACCCGCTCACCTCCCAGGGGGCGTCACCACATGAGTCCAGGCCGCCCCAGGACCCCGCCAGACGTTCGTATGCGCTCCCCGCCGACACCATCCTCACCGCCGCCCGTCTCGCGGCGGCGCCGATCGCCGTCGCCGCCACGACGTCGGCAGCGCACGAGATCGCCGGATGACCGATACCGCGCAGGGCCCAGCCGCGCTCCCGTTTCATCCGACTCGCGGTCTTCTCGGGGATCCGCACGCGTCCCATACCAGAGGCTGGCCATCACCGCCTCCCTGTGGAGTACGGCGCATCGACAAATGGAAGAACGTGCCCGAAACCGCGCCTCGCACTACCAGGGACCCACCTCACGCCACGACAATCGTAATAGCCGAGGCCCATCCACTTCCACGTCGCGCGCGCGTCGCACATCCTCCACTCAGCCTTCGCTTCTGCACCGCTTCGACCGGTCCCCACGCCGTGGGCAATCCAGCCGCGACTTAGCCAGCCGCATTCAGGACGCCCCCGCACCGCTACCGCTCCTCGATCGCATGACTAGCGCGTCCGCGCGCCCCGAATCGCCGCGCCCAGCACCCCCTCGCCCGGAGTCCCCGCCACCGCCTGTCATCGACGCATCATACGCAACGACGCTGCCGCGACTCTCCCCAGCAGAAGCCGTGCCCCCCATATGGCCACTCGGACCAATGCCGGCGAGTATCATCTCCGCACCGGTAAATCAAGAAGGGTACATTTTCCTGGATGTCCGCGGGCAGCTGCGCGTCTTGCATTGGCGGAACAGCGGTCGTACGTCATCGCCCACGGACGATGTTCGCCAGCTCCTGCGTCGCGGCGTCCCTTTCACATGGCGCGTGCCCATCCCCTCGGCCCCCTCCCGGGACATACCTTCAGCGCTAGCACCTCCACCGCCCCCCGCCAATTGGCACAACGTCGGTACCAACATCGAGACGGCTCATGAACAAGCCCTCATTGCTTTGTTCCTGCAGCCCGGGGCTCACCGTTTTTTAGCCATGGGCGGATTAGCTTGGAGGCTAGCCCTTCAATACGGCCCTCCTACCCTAGTCGCTGAAGCCCTTCAAGGCCCCTCCCATTACGTGCGGGTACTCCGACGTGGGGATCTCGTGGGCGTCCCTGAACCGGTATCGGGGGATCGTCTGTACCCAGGTGAAGAGGACCTTTTGATCGGCCGGATACCGGATGGCCCTTCCATTTGGCCGCCACTCAGCGTATTCTCCTCTTCATCCGCCTGGAACGGCGAGTGGCTTCCCCAGAATGAAGCATGGTTCCAACGTCGCCGTGGCATGTTCTCTACGCCCAGCATGCGCACCTACACAGCTGCAGCTTGGGGTCGGGAACTGCGCGACCAAGCCGGCAGTGGGAATCGCCGTACGCGCACTGGCATCGGTTCTTCGGAGCACGGACAGACTCTACTCCTCCAGAATGTCGAAGCACTGTCATTCGCCATTATCCGCATGTCCGATCCACCTCCAGCGCAGCCTCCGCACACACCGGCCGATACTCAAGACCAACCGGGATCGTGACCTAGTGACGGGGGGGGCTATGTAACGACTCGGTGTAACAAGAGAGAGAGGAACGTCACGGAGTCACGATGCCTAAAAAGGAAGCCGCGCCAGGCGCGCCGTATAAGAGCAGTTCGTCATGTAAACGATCTTTATCTTGAATAAATCGCACTTCTTAGTTCTTTCTCTTTCTCTTTTTTTTGTTTCTCTCTTCTCTCTCTGTCTCCGTCTCTTCTCAGTCTCTTCTGTTCCTCTCATCGTAAGTCTCGCATCGTCTCACCGAGCCTTCGACTCGACCGCCAGCGAGGCGCTGAGAGTAGGCGCTCTCGAGCCAAACAGTCGCAAAGCCACGACTTAGCTCGACGCGCGCTGCTCGCTCCCCCTTCGCTCCAGTGAGGACTTAGCAGACGAAGGTACTCTCGCTGCTAGAGTCTCTCCTCGGACCTCAAGACGTCCCGCGGCGTAGCCGAAGACCTCGTCAAGCCGCTGCATCCACCTGTTCCTCCCCTTCCGCTCGTCATCCGCCTCAACTCGAGTATCCGGCTGCGACGCGCCTTAACGGTGCGTCACAATTCGACCCCACTGTAACATGCAAAACCTCCCTGGCGGAATGCTTCCGCGTCTTCGCCGACCCGGCTGTTGCTGTCGCCGCACCCGCTGATCGCTTGAGCTTCCCCCAAGAAGGCACGATCGTACCCGAGGAAGCCATCATCTTCTACACAGATGGCTCCTGTATCAACAACGGGAAAGCCAACGCGCAATGCGGCGCGGGGGTGTGGGTTAGCCCCGACCACCCGCTCAACAAGTCAATACGAGTCCCGGGCCCCCACCAGTCCAACCAGGTGGGTGAGATCGCAGCGGTGCTCGTTGCTCTCCAAAGCGCCCCCAACTTCGCCCCTATCCTTATCCGCTCCGACTCACGGTACGTTATTGACGGCCTGACTGAGCACCTCCCGCACTGGGAAGACCGCGGCTGGATTGATGTACGTAACGCCGTCCTCTTTGCCGCAGCTGCCTACCACCTCCGCCGCCGCACGGCCCCCACTGAATTCCAATGGGTCAAGGGCCACTCAGATGACCCCGGCAACGACGCCGCTGACGCCGCTGCAAAACTCGGGGCCCAGAAACCCATCCCCGACTACCTCGACCTCACCGTCCCGGTAAGCTTCCGCGTCCACGGCGCGAAGCTTATGACCCTTACACTCCGTATTGCCTACCGCGGCATCCGCAATCTGGCGAGTGCCCCGGAGGTGCGCCACGGCACCCTGCTCCATACCGCAGCAGCGCACGCCGCCCTCGCAATGTACACCGGCCATGACGAAACCATGACCACGATCTGGCGTGGCTGCTCCCAAGCGGACCTCCGCAATGAGGTCTGCCAGTTCCTCTACTGGTGTATGCATAACCTATACTGTGTCGGTAAGTACTGGCTTAACATACCACCCTGTGCCGACCGTGCGATCTGCGCCCACTGCGCTGGCGCAACTGATTCCATGGACCACATCCTAGCGGACTGCTCTCATCCCACCACACGACTTATCTGGGCCATGGCCCGTGATCTCTGGCCCCATGACGACAACCTATGGCCGGATATCACCTTCGGTGCTATTATGTCCGTTGGCAGCCTGCAAGTCATGCGCGAACCCGACAAGGACCATATAAATTGGCCCCCCACACAACATGCAGGGCTGCCTGAACAGCCGCCCCCGCCCCCCAAGCCGGACCGAGGCAAATCACGCCTCCTCCGTATCATCCTCTCTGAAGCCGCTCACCTCATATGGGTCCTACGATGCGCCCGTATCGTACGGAACCGCACGCACCAGCCGGCCGAAGTACAGCGCCGCTGGATAAGGAAAATAACCATCCGCCTGACGACGGAACGCTATATCGCCTGTCGGATACAACGCACCACGGCTGCTAAACAGCGCCTCCTCGAAACATGGGCACCAGCCCTCCACGAACCCCCCAACAACTGGCAACTGAACCCCGAGGTTTTAGTGGGTGTCAGACCCCCTCGAGAGCTGCCCGCGAGCTGATCGGGGGCCTGCAGCCCCACACTGCCTGATCTATATCAGGCGTGCGTCTGCGCATTTTCCCTCACCCGTCTTAGCCCTCAAGGCCAAGGCGCCCCAAGCTGTTTAGGTGGGACTCGAGCCATCACTAGGTAGTCGTATTACGAATACCTTGTGTATGACATAGTAGCCATCTAAACATATAGCTTTTCCAAAAAAAAAAAAAAAAAAAAGGGTGAGCAAGCGTGCATCTTACTCGTTCCGTCGTCCTTGGTTACTCCTTCTACAGCCCACTCGCAGCCTCCGCCCTGTCCTCGGCCGCCTTCGCCTCCTGCGTCGCGCGCTTCGCCTCATAACCATGCTGCTTCATTAAGTGTCGGCCCAGCGAATCAGTGCGTTTGCACAGTGGTTTCGAGCAGAGCGGGCATAACAACCTCGCCCCGTGCACAGTCCGGGTATGGCGGTCAAGGTCCACTTGCCGTCCGCAGGTCGTAGTGCATCCGGTACGCTGGCACGGAAAGCGTTTCTCGGTCGCCGGACTCATCTGTTTGACCATAATTGGTGCAGGGCCTGGGACGACGAGCTAGAGGGCGCCTGCCCCGGCCCTTCGATCTCACGGATGCAGAATTTGGTGAGGTCCTCGGTCATGGAGATGTCTCCATGCGAGGGACCCGCAAATCTGATTTTGTGACTGTCAAGGGCCTCCGCAGAGTCCCTTCGCGCTTGCGTCTCAGGACTGTGTGCCGGACGCTTCTCTTCTCTCCTCTTCTTCATCAACACCTCGTCGATGGTGTCGTCGTCATCATCATCATCATGCTTTCTCTTGACAGATCTACTCGACAGCGATGACATGCTGATCTCTTGATAGGATCCGTGGCTTCTAATCTTCTTAGTGGCCGGTTGGGCAACGACGTCTTGGTCCTCGTGTCGCCTCTTGGAGCCCGAACCCCAAGCAGATCGAGACGACGCGCCAGCAGACATGTGCGCCGCCACACACAACAAGGCAGTACCGATTGCTGGCGCATCGAAACTCGTCTCGGACGGCCAGCCAGGAGAGCACGAGTCCACAGATGTCGCCGTCGGCGAATCCGGACCCGAAAGATGCTCAAACAGGCTATCTGCGGAGGATGCTGTCGATAGAGATGGCACGTCGCAGGCAAACTGGAAAACAGAAGGAGCAAAAGCGTGATCAAACGTCGACGGAATAAAACGCGCGTCGTAACGCGATGCGATGCGTCCTGACGCGTCTCGTCGCGTCTTTAAGGCAACATGGGAACTGCACCGAGGATGGCTGCAGACATTGAGGAGATATGAGTCGTCAAAGGTATGACATGCTTGAAAGATAGAGCTGCTAACGGGACTAACTTAACCAAGCCAACACCCGCCCCCCGCATAAAATGCAAAAATCCGCTTGCGACCTCGCTAGTGCGCGGGCCCGTGCTGACGCTGTGCAGATCGACCCGCACCGGCGGCACGTCGACAAAGCGACGGTCGCGCACTTCTGGAAGACGCTCGATACGTGGACGATGCACAACAAGCCGTCGCTCATTCGGCATTGACGGCCGCGTTGTCTTGTGTTAGGTGTGGAGGTGCGAAGTGGGGTTGTGCTTGTAGCTTTTGTCTTGTTTTCGTGTAATGTTATTCGGTTCTGTGTGAAACGAGTGGTGCGGACGGCAGCTGTTGAAGGTCAGCGACGATGAGACGGAAGCTTTGCCCGACTTCTGATGCCAAACTGGAGCTTGAGAACCACAAGATCGAGCAGGTGGCCCAAGCGTACGCGAGCACCCGCCGTCTGCGCGAAATGCAAAAGTCTGCTCATGACCTCGCGGCCTCGGCAAGGAGTAGTGTCCCCTTCGGGGTGACATACGAAAAAATTGGAACGATACAGAGAAGATTAGCATGGCCCCTGCACAAGGATGACACGCTTTCCCAGAGTGGTAGACCTACGGGTCTCAATATTTATTTTTGCCCATTCCACACATGTTCCATAGGTTCGCGCCGCCGCTCAACTGGAAAATAATACGACACAAGTAGGTATATCACGACATAGAGTACAGATACATAAATACTACAGAATCGAGGTGCTAGTTATCCTCACTCGGGGATTTCCCCGTCCTCAACCATCACCCGCATCATCAGATTCGCCTTCCAGCACATACAAAGCGACCCCTGGGGATTCAGAAACTGCCACGGAGTCAGAGAAAGCAGTGTCAAATCCTCGAGCTTCAGCGTGCGCAGCCAACGCTCGCCAAGCTTGAGCGGCGGCAGGAACGGCCACGTCTTCGCGGCCCGCTGCAATATGAAGAGTCAGCGCAGGCGCGACGAGAAGGAGCAGAGGCTTACGGCGATCTCCTCCAACCGCGCCGCGATCTGTCGAGCTGCGAGTCTGCCTAGATCATTGGACGTGAAGGGCCCGTTCGTAAGGGTGAAGTAGATGGTCTGGTTCGCCCCAAGCGCCGGGAATGAGAGCGTCTGGCATGTTGTCGATCAGTGGCGGCTCTGATGCAGGCGCACGAGGCGGACTCACCACGAGCGCGGCGGGGTATTGGGTGAGCTGTGTGTTCTTTCCGAACCATCGCTTCTTGGGATTGTCGGCCATGAGGTCGGCGAACTTGACGCCGGGGAATGGGGAGAGAGCTCTGTATCGGTAGAAGAGGTCGTCCTTGCTTGAGCGCCGGGCAGTATCGTGTGATGGGACGGGATGGTAGGTTGGTTTGGAGGCTACCGGCGGGCTTGCCGCAGGACGGTGAGAGGAATCGCGGAGCAGCGGTTGAGCATTACCAGAACCGCCCGGGTTCAGCGTTACTTTCAGCGTGTCGTCCTTGCTTGGAGTCGTATCTTCCAGATATTTTTCGACGCTAGCCGGATCGTCATGGTGGGCCTTGTCGACAGGGCCTTTGGCCTTCGCCCCATTCTTGACCTTCACGTTAGAACCGACCATGACAGCATTGACCTGGATAGCTGGGCTGACATGATGTGCCTCGTCGACGGGGTCTTTGGTCTTCGGCCCAATTTTGACTTCGACATTGGAACCAACCTTGACAGCATCCCCGACCCGGACAGCGACAGCACCCTTGACCTGATCTCGCACGCTTGAGTTGGCGTTCAAAGGACCCGGCTCGTTCGCGACGACATCTTTCCGGTGCTGGATGGCGAGCTGCTTCTTGACCAGCGCCTTGAGCTCTGCGAGCTCCCGCTCGATCTCGTATTGCTTTAAGTCGAGGGTTCTGAGGTGCTCTTCGGTTTGCTGCTTGTACCTGGCGATTTCCTCCCCGTTTTCGGTTTGCTTGAGTTCGAGGAAATAAAAGCGATTTTGGAAATAAGAAGGCCCGGCTTGGATCAGGTCATCTTCGACAACGCGTTGTCGTGGCATTTCCAAGAGAAGTAAAGCCAATATTAGAGGAGACTTGCCTTGGAGGGCTGGTGGACGGGGAAGTTTGGCAGTTGTGCGAAGCCATCCTCCACCGGGACCTTAAGTAGATATGGTGGAGTGCCACACGTACAATGTCGACGACATCAGTGGCAGGGGCGCAGGACGCAAACGCACCTCATAACCGAAAGGCAATCCAAAGGCATGTCTTGGGCGTCGGTAGCAACGACGGTGGCATACTAGGCTAATCTGGGATGTTATAAAGAGACAAGGCGGCTTACCTACCTCCAATTGAAATCGTAGCTGGACTGGCGTGGATTCCAGGCCACCAATACGGATCCGATCCGAAGCTACTGTGCACACCAAAGCAGAAAAGACGTTCTGAGCTGTGCGCACTGCTTCACAGCTGCAAACTGAGGTGGGTGACTGAGCAGAAAACAAGAAAGCTATGTTTGGCTTACGTCAGCCTGGTTCAGGAATTTTGACAGCCACCTGCGCCTTCTGCAGCTCACTTTCAACCTTTCCTCCTCCCATCTCCTTGTTTCTCGGGTTTGGCCCCTTCGTCTGGTCGTCTTCCTCGCCGTGAAGCATTAATTTGTTTCGCAGTCTACCCCATCCACAGAAGTTGCTCACCAGCGATTACAATGGCATCTCAACTGTCCGAGCAGTATGCGTGTACGTCCTCGTTTTCTGCGGTCATCCAGGATCGGCTTCGTGGTGTCAGACAGAGACTGGAGCGAGGTTAGAGACATTGAAGGGATATCGGGCGTGCGAACGAGGTGCGTGTCTGGCAGACTCAGCACGGATGTCGTTGTTCATGGCTCATGTCTATCGCCGGCTGCCCTCGGAATTTCGTACAGTGCGATATTTTCCATCCATGTCTCGTTCTTCATCATCTGGCTCTGTCTGGCATGCGAATCTGATTCTGTGGCATGGCTTTACTTTGTTGAATTCTTGCTGACATGCATCCTTACAGTCCGCGCACAAAAGTCCATAGGCCTCGTCAGCGGCACACCCACCTACGACCCTCTGTCAAATTTCGAGGCGCCTGATGTCCCAGCGAGGACCTATCAGTACAGCCCAGATGGGCGACTGTTTGCATACGCAATCCCCGCCTGGTGCGTCTGTGTTTCACTTTTATCGATGGCGGGAAGCCTAACGCATGTTGACGCCCATGATCCGCAGTGTCCGAATATATCGGGCAGAGGGCGCCGTGCTGCTCCAAGAGCTTGCCATTCCGAACGTCGTCGAGATCAACTTCTCCCCGCGAGGGACGTACCTCTCCACCTGGGAACGACCGGTCAAGCTCGAAGACGGCGCGCAGCACAAGAACCTGCGCGTGTTCTCCGTCTCGACCGGCGAGGAGCTCATCGCATTCTCGCAGAAGTCCCAGGAGGGCTGGGATCTGCAGTACACGATCTCTGAGTCCCATGCCATCCGTCTCGTCGGACAGGAGATTCAGGTGTATCACCCGGCGGAGTGGAACCGGAGCGTCGTCGACAAGCTCAAGATTGAGGGCGCATCGATGGTCGTGCTGAGCCCGGGGCTCAACCCATCGTTCGCAGTCTTCGTGCCAGAGAAAAAGGGCGCCCCCGCTGTTGTCAAGATCTACTCCTTGCTGAACATCAACGCGCCGCCCACGTCCCAAAAGACTTTCTTCAAAGCAGAGAAGTCGCAGATCAAGTGGAACACCCTCGGCACGCAGGTCCTCGTGCTGACTCACACGGACGTCGACAACACAAACAAAAGCTATTACGGCCAGACGGGGCTTTACCTGCTCAGTGCCGCTGGCAACTTTGACTGTAGGGTGACTTTGGACAAGGAAGGCCCGATCCACGACTTTGCATGGAGTCCCAACTCGAAGGAATTCGGCGTCGTGTATGGCTGTGAGTCTTCTCTATCCAAAGCCATCTCCACAGTACTTATGCCTTTGCAGTCATGCCCGCAAAGGCCATGCTCTTCGATCAGCGCGTGCGGACCCTGCACGATTTCGGCGCCTCCTTCTACAACTTCATCGCGTTCAACCCGCAATCGCGCCTCATCGCGCTCGCCGGCTTCGGCAACCTCGCGGGCAAATGCGACATCTTCGACCGGCGCTCGCTGACGAAGCTCGCGACGATCGACGCCTCGAACACCTCGTACTGCGAGTGGTCGCCCGACGGCAAGTTCCTCCTCACCGCGACGCTGAGCCCGCGCCTGCGCGTCGACAACGGCATCAAGGTCTTCTACGCCCTCGGCCAGCTCGTGCACGTCCAGCCGTGCGACGAGCTCTACCAGGCCGGCTGGCGCCCGATCCCCGTCGACGCCGCGCCCGCGTTCCCGCAGGCGATCCCGCCCTCGCCCGCACCGAGCGCGGCGGCACAGGCGTTCCTCGCCGTCGCGAAGCCGACGCCGACGAAGGCCGCGGGTGCGTACCGCCCGCCGGGCTTGCGCGGGCAGACCGCGTCGCTCGCTTACAAGCGCGAGGAGGACGGCGGCTCGCCCGCGGGCAGCGGCGCTGCGACGCCGACGCGTGGGGGCCGCGGCGGCGCGCCGCACCAGAACGGGCGGCGGTACGTCCCGGGCGCGGCGCCGGCGTCGCCGTCGCCTGTGCCGGACGGCGACAAGAAAGCCCGCAAGCGCAAGGGCGGGAAGGAGAAGAGAGGCGGGGAGGCGCCGGCGGGCGTGAATGGGAACGGTGAGGCGGGCGAGGCGGCGCCGTTGCCTGCGCTGAAGGTCAATGGAAATGCGCCGGCGGCGGTGGTGGTCGAGGAGCCGCAGACGCCTATCGATGGCGTGCTGGATCCTGTGCAGAAGAAGGTCAGGAATTTGAACAAAAAGGTTGGTGTGGTTTATATCTGGAGTGTAAGTTCATTGCTGATGTGGTTGTCGCGTCTAGCTTAAGGCGATCGACGAGCTCAAGGAGAAGTCGCAGCGCGGCGAGCGGTTAGAGGCGACGCAGCTGAAGAAGATCGAAAGTGAGGCGGAGATCCGGAAAGAGCTCTCTTCGCTCTCTGTGTCGTAGTATCGCTCCTGTCTCCCAATGCACATCTTCGTTCTCCCTCTCGCTGTCGCATTGCTCATATTTAGATGTTTTGAGGTAGTTTTGCATGGAGATGTTGTATGACCGGACTATCTGTGCTCAAATGTTACTTTATTAGGGATCCATGTACTGCAATATTGTGTTCGGATACATCGTTGGATGCATAGTTGTGGATTCAGGTTGACAGCTTGTGTTCGGCACGTAAACAACCACCCTGAGTTGGCTGTTGAGTCATAAATGGGAATCAAAGCGAGCCAGCCGGGATGGTCTTGGTGCACTGCGAAAGATTCGGTATATTCGTACATGTCCATCCGTGGGTATAACCATCCTACACCGGCTTGGTAGCCCTTGCAAAGAAGAAATCGACAGCGCCGCCGTGCATCTTTCCAGGCGCCAGCTTCTCGAACGAGAAGTCACGCAACCCTGCGCCCTCAAACGCGGCGCGCATGGCCGCCTCGCTCAGCCCAGCGGTATGTGGCACGATGTGATGATACTCCGGCGCGACGAGCTCGCCGCCGTCGGCCATTCTCGTGATGTCCGCGACCATAAGCTGCCCGCCCGGCTTCAGGAAGAACGCGAGCACGCGCGAGACATCGCCGATCGACGCGAAATGGTGATATGCCATCGAACACTGCACGCACATCAGCCACCGTCAACGCTGAGAACGGGAAGGGAAGCACGCACGACGACGACGTCGAACTTGGCGCCGCCGAGCTCGCCCTCTTCGCCTTTAAGCTCGGCGCGCACGGCGCGCATCTCCTCGGGCGCGATGCCCTGGTTCGCGACGCGCGCGTTGTAGACGTCGACCATCCCCTGGCTGATGTCGACCCCGACGAGCGCCTTCGCGTGCGCCGCGAGCGCGCGCGACACGGCGCCTTCGGGGGTCAGCGCGGCGCGTGCAAGGGGTGGTCAGACGCACCGGTTCCGCACGCGAAGTCGAGCACGGTCGTGGTGTCTTCGTCGAAGGGGTGCGCGGCGCGCACGGCGGCGGAGAGCTTCTTCGCGAGCTTGCGCACGGACGGCCGGTCGTCTGTCGTGTGTGCGACGCTGTCGAAGTGCTGCTCGTTGGCGCTGGCGATGTCGCTGGGGGCGGGGGCGTGGTCGTGGGGCATGGGCGCTGCGCCGGCGCTCGCGAAGTCGGCGTCGATGTCGATGATGTCGTCCGACATTGTGGGATCCGTGTTCGAGGATTCGAGTCAAGTAGATGGTGCGAAAGCCGAGGTCTGGAGAGGTTTCGAGCAGAGTGCGAGTTCAAGGGCCTGGACGCTTTCAATCTGGCGAAAGGTCCAAGCTTTTTATCTGGAATCCAGGTAGAGTACCTCCACAGACATGAACGCTGGAGATGAGTGAATCGGTGGACAGCTACCTTGATATTTTCAGGATCACAGACGCTGGGAGACGCCTGGAGAGTCGAGACGCTAGGGATACATTTACTTCAACCATAGACGCCCATGGAGGCCCGTCGTTGGATCAGCGCAGTGACACACAGCAGAATGCCTGCACGCCCTTACAGAATGCATTACGGACGGTCAGAATGCAAAGTACATCTTCAAAAACCGACAGAAATCCCAGGATAACAGTCAGTGTCCGATTCTCAACGAGCGGCACAAGCCACTCACGCGAGATACTTACAGAACGTCTCACCTGAGTGCCCCTCATAGTCTTTCCTGTCATGTATTCAAAGCGCAATCCAATTCCAGAATAGATAGCATTCGAGAACAACAACAGCCGCCCAGCGCGCGTCCGCGACCTGCAGCCGGCCCCCATGCGACACCTAGTATCCTACATGCAGACCCTAAATAACCGCCGACCGAGCAGCGGGAGAATAACCGATAATCAATATGTGAGTAACCGTACCAGCGTCAGTAAGTCGTGGTGGCGCCGCGGCGACCACTGTCAGTATGTGCGTCTATCAACCCGTGAAAGCGTAAGCGTGAATATGAGACTGGGAAATGCAAGATGCGATGCAATGCGATGAGTGAGTGAAGATGCGGATAGCGGTGTGCGCGGGTGCGCGAGCGTGTATGTGCAATGAATGGAGCCGGGGCCCGCAGGCGGGTCGGGTGGGAAGTGTCGTCGAGAGTCGGGGAGGGTGAATAGCTCAGAGCTTCTCGGTGATGGCCACTGAGAAGTCGGTGAACCAGGTGTCCTGGTCCTTCGGCGAGGCGTAGTCGTCCGAGTGGCCTGCACACCCATCAGCACAGCGCGCAAAATCAGACCATCAACACGCACCACCAAAGAACGTCTGCATCTGGATGCCGCGGATGCGGCCCTGGCCATCAGGGCGCAGAATGAGGCCATCGACATTAACGACGCTCTGGCCATTATAGAACAGCTCGAGCTCGCCGTTCGCCTGCCCCGCGTCGTTGAGGCGCACGCGCTGGCTGACCGTGTTCCACACGCCCGCGGCGAAGTGGAAGCTGCCGCGCCCGACGGAGTTGCCGTACTCCGGGTTGCACTCGCTCTGGGGCGCGACGGAGCACTGCTTCTTGTTCACCGCGAACTGCGCGTCCTCGAAGTCGGGCAGGTACGTGTAGAGCTCGCCCTCCCCGTCCGCGCGCCACATCAGGCGCGCGGAGAAGCACTTGGGGTCGCGGCGCCCGCCGGAGCAGGAGACGGCCTCTTCGTCGCTGTCGCCGCCGTCTGCAGGGCTCGTGAGCACGCATCTGACTTATGCATGGGAGAGAGGGACGCACAGAGGCCGGGCAGCTTGCCGCCCTTGTTCCATTCGAAGCCCTCAGAGAACATGACGGAGTAGCCGAACGTGGCCTCCTTCGCCTGCGTCAGGTCGACGGCGCCGGGCGCGTAGAACGAGAGGCCGCCCTGCGGCTGGTGGTCGTACGTGTACGAGCCCTTCGGGTACGTCGCCTGGATCGCCAGCTTTGCATCGGGCCCGGGCGACGTGACGTACTTGTGCCCGAGCGACTTGATCTCCTTCGCCGGCTTGATCGTGGCGTCATCGAGCGGGAGCGCGTCACTGGCGTCCGTCGAGGTCGTCCATGAGTCGGAGCCCTGCGAGACGGGGAACAGCATGTTGAGCAGATCGCCGATCACGCCGCTGGATGACTTGGAGGATGCGGATGCGGATGGGGACGGCGAGGCAGACGCTTTCGTCGAGGAGGATACTTTCGACGAGGCGGATGTTTTCGACGAGGCGGAACTCGACGAGGACTCGGCATCCTCGTTGCCAACAACCTTGTTGTTGTTCTTTGGCGTGGCCGTAACGGACGGCACTGCCGCCTCGGTCGACGTGATCGCGACGCTGGACGCATTGTGGCGGCATGAGCGGCGTGAACGGACCTTGGGGACGTCGCGCGGCTGAGGCTGGACATGCTGGACATTACGGATGTGGTGGAGCATGCGGTGGTCGAGGTGCGATCTGTGCCCGTGGCTCAGCGGCATCGCGGCCGCCGTCGAAACCAGAGCGCAGACCAGGACAGATAGAATGTTGGTGGAATACATCGTCTAAGGAAGGAGGGAGAGGCAAGGGAACGTGAGGAAGAAAACGAGACACCGACGACGGAAGAAAAAGGGAAGAGAATAAAGGCCAACGCTGCGAACAGCCGGCCCTTTTGTTCGATTTCTAATTGTCTCCCACATTCAAGCGCTCCTTGGCGTGCACTGCACATGTTAGCCAACAATTTGCTGTGCCTGGGCGTCGCGAGCTTGATTCCAAGCAGGATCAATTCGAGACTTCTTTGATGTCTCCAACCACTACGCCTGCCTATTTCGGACATCGTTCCTCGTCGCACCTGTCAAAGGCTCGACAAATGGTTCACATATAGCCCAGATATTGTCTAGTCTAGATAGCAGCATTACAGAGCCTTATCCAGAGGTCTTTACGCTGTAGATGACGATAGTGAAATTATGACGCGTGGGTTCGGAGTGGGAATCGTCAGGCCACCTCACTTCCGCCTGAACTTGGCCTGAACGAAGCCCCGTGGAGACTTCCGCCAGAGCCCGAGGCCGGAAATGTCATATAATATCTACCATATCCTGCAAGTGCCAGCTCAAACCTGTTGACAGAAGCCGCTTAAGTCTACGAGATTCTAGAACCACGCCAGGGACAAACGTGGGCATGCAGCATCATCAGGGCCGTAGATGATAATCCGAAGTCGGCGCGCGAGATGTCTGATGATGGCGGCGATGACCAAATTTCAAGTCGACTGCGGCGATTGTTGACCCTTGAGAGCTTCGAGTTTCAAGGAGACAACTGGATTCGAGATGCTCGAGAGGCTTTCAACGGCAATTCACGTTGTAACAAGCTTGGGTCCACCATGAAATGCGGAACGTTTCGATAAGCTGCAACAAAAATGGAGTGGTATACTTTCGAAGCAAGTTTCGGGCATCGTAGTTTGGCAGAAACCTCGAACGTACTGGGAAAAGCAATCAATCCGCTCGTAGCAGTATGGGAGTTACGAAATAAATTATCGCGACTTGAATACACACATAGCATCTAACGCCCCACCAATGTCAGTAGGCAACATAAATCTCCGTTCATCATATAAAAGGTATACCCAAAGCACAGTTGCAGGTCAGTAATAATGCAAGAACAGCAACGACAGCGTCGCCCCAATCAAGAACAGCAATATCCACATGCGGCCGTCGCGCGCGCGCCGGCGTGCCTCCCGCAGCTGCACGTTCCCCGTCTCCACGAACGCGGTCGTGGCGATCGCGTCCTCGTACAGCTGGTCCGTGACCTCCGTCTGCCGCGAAAGCTGCGCGACGAGCTCCATCTGCAGCGCGCTGATCTCAAGCAGGCGCGTCTCGGCCTGCTGCACCGCCGCGAGCGTGTCCTCGACGCCGCGCAGGATCTGCGCGTTCTCGCTCTCGAACTGCTGGATCTGCGACTGCGTCAGCTCCACATCCTCCTCGTCCTCCTCCAACTCCAACTCCGCGAAATCCGCCGCCGGCAACGTCGACAGCGCCGGGCCCGGCGCACCGAGCGTCGACGCAAGGCTGCTCGCGAGCGCGCCGCCCAGCCAGCCCGACGCGCCGTCCGCGACCTCGACCGCGCCGAGCTGCAGCGCCTCGCGCGCGGCGCCGGACCCGAGCGTGCGCGTGCGCTCCGTCTGCCGCCGCACGCGCTCCGCCTGCATGTCCCGCTGCGCCTGGCCCGCCTCCGCGAGCCGCCGCGTGAGGAACCACGTCACGCCCGCGTTATGCGCCGCGACGAAGTCGGACGCGGCGCTCGCGGCGTCGTGCCGCAGGCGCGCGGGTAGCATGCGCAGGAGCGGGTTCGCGTCGCGCCGCGCGAGCTCTTCGCGCCCTATAGCGTGTGTGTGTGCGGTCAGCGCATGTGGATGAGGGGAGAAGGAGGAGGGGGCGCACGCTTTTCGAGGGCTTCCATGTCCTGCACCCTGTCTGCACACCGCGAGAGGATCACGCGCGCCTGCATGTCGATCTGGTCGCGCTCCTCGTTCGAGAGGTACCTGACGTCCGCCCACGACTGCTCCAAGTCCCCAAAGTCGAGCGCGCGCCCGGCCTGCCGCGCGAGCGGCGGCCGGCGCGCGTGCACGTCGAGGTACGGCCGGCGGATGGTGGCGAGCATGCGCGTGAGCGTGTGGATGTGCTTCAGCTGTGCGGCGGTTAGTGTGCGTATGCGGCGGTAAGGGCGGGCGCACGATGTTGTAGGCCTCCTGGATGTACTGCTGCATGAGCGGCGGCGCGCTGTCGCTTTCTTTCTCCCCGGGCACACGTCGCGAGGGCCGGTTCAGCCGCCGCCGCTTCGTGTCGGGCAGCTCTTTGCGCTTTTCTTCCACGAGTGCGCGGAACTCCGATGTGAGGTCGACGGCGCCCATAGCGATATCTGTAAGATAGGAAGAATAAAGGACAGAGCGGTGAATGCAAGCAGACCAGCTGGCGCAGGGAAGACGATGCAATGCGTCTACTAAAAGCTGCACACGTGGAGAAGGTCGTAAAATAGCAGCACGTGACACACTTTCTCCAGAACGCCGACGCTAAGCGCCCATCCGCTCGACGTCCATACATCCTCCTCCACACACACACACCATGTCCGCCGTCGCCGCAGCGCTCAACGCGTCCATGGCGAAAGAGCGCAAAAAGTCCGAAAGGCGCAAGCGCAAGGAAAAAGAGAAGGAGGCGGCCACAGCGCAAGCAAAGACAGAGCCCGCGCCGCTCGCCGCCGCCGACCTCGACTTCGGCGCATTCGACTACGACGCACTCAAAGCCGACCCCGACGCCGAGCTCTGGCTCGTCCGCGTCCCCTCCGGCGTGCGCCCCTCCCCTCCCCTCCCCTCCAGACTAACCCCGAACGCTCACGCGGCACAGATCAAGCCGAAGCACCTCGAGCACCTGCGCATCGATGCGCCCTCCGCGTCGCACACGGGCCGCGTCGGGAGCCTGACGCGCAAAGAACAGACGTACGACGTCTGGGCGCGCGACCCCGCCGACGTCGACGCCGACGCGGCCATCGGCGGCGACGAGCTCGGCGGGCTCGCGGTGCTGCTCCCGCGCGCGAAGAAGGGCGGCACGCTCCACCTCGGTGCGCCCCTTTCTGGTCTTTTGTTGTACGGTGCTAAGGCTAAGCGATGGTGCAGCGCCGAAAGCGGTCGCGCGGCACCTGGTGCTGGCGCTCCCGCCTGCGCGGGTGGAGGCGGAGGCGCCGTTGCAGACGTACCAGAATCCGCCGCGGCATGCGTATCCCGAGGAGGTGCTCACGCATCGCTTCAGGCCGTTTGGGGCGCGGGAGAACGTCGATGAAGGGGGTGCGGAGGCTGTGGACGTGGAGACGCACACAACGTCGCCCGCGAGAGTAAAGGATAAGGCGAAGGCGAAGGAGGCGAAGGAGGAGAAGGGGCGCAAGCGTAAGGTCGAGGAGTCGCCGGCGAAGGTCAAGAAGGCGAAGAAGGCAAAGACGGACGCGTAGTGCGCCGGGCAGGCGTTCAATTGGATCTAGTGTGCTGGGATGGTGACGTTCAGGGTTCACGCACGCACGCAAAAGTATGTACAGTCGACAAATAATTCTATTCCATGCATCATGCCGCTAGCAAATATGGATATCAGGCGAATGCACGAAAGCGATAACTTATAGCTGCAAGTCTAAATGGTAATGGTACTGACGAGACGGATTATAGTTGAACAGGGAATCGATTGGGTACGGGTAAAGGTGAATATGGGTACATGGCACTAGGCTTTGGCGCTTGTGCGCACTTTGAGGCCGAGCGCGGAGACGAGCTCGAAACAGGAGACGAGCAGGAGCTGGCCGATGAGGTCCATCGACGCGGAGTGGATGGGGAGGGCGTACATGTCGGGGTCGAGCCCGCGCGACCATAGCAGATTGGTCAGAGCACGCGCAAGGAGGAGAGCGATGGACACCTAACAGACCAATAAGCAACGTAGGGAGGAAACGGGGAGAGCGCTTACCCCACAGCCGAAGAAGGGGAAGACCACGGCGAGGAACACGATGGGGAGGTGCAGCCAACCGACGGCGCGCAAAAAGACGAGGTAGATGACCAGGATGGGGAGCGTCACACAGAGGAGGGTGAGCATGACGACACGGGTGCTCGGTTCGCCGCGCGAGGGCTTTTGTGGGCTAGTCGAGGACAGAGATCCAGCGGCCGCCGCATGCAGGGCCGTGGAGAGGCGCGATGTGAGGATTGACCCGACGTTGCCGGGAAGGCCTGAGATGCTACTGTCAGGGCTGTCAGAGATTCGGGAGGGGAGGGACGGTACCGCTGATGACGATCGCTAGGAGGGCATAGCCTTCGTAACGGTCGACGAAGGTGTCGAGAACGATACCTGTGCCGGAGCTGATCACCATGGCGCCGAAGAGTGGCGACCAGCCCTGGGTCAGAAGGTGTTTGACATTAGGGTTCCGCAGGGTAACGGCGCCGCAAGCAAAGAAGGAAAGCACGACGAGAACAATGACGACGAATGGTATAGGCGTGTTGACGACGTGTATGAGAGCTGAGGAAATGATGCTGAGAAGAAGCAAGGTGAGGAGATCGCCGAGGCAAGCTGCTATTGGCGGAGCAATGTTATCTGCACGAAAGATCAGCCTTCCACGAAGATGTCCAACGTCGGCGAGGTTTACCAGGATCACGCCCCAATTTTCGGCATAAGATAATCAGTCCACACATGAACGACCCAAGAAGGGCGGCCGACACGCAAGTTGCAGACATGGCTGATGCTGCGACCATTATAAACCTGAAGCAATATAGTATGAATTTTCAATGTCCAATGCAGATCTTGAAAATCGCACCTACTCGACAAAGCCTGATTGTGAATCCTTGGATCCTGGCCGCACCGGCCGAGGTACTCGCACATGGTGCAGTGTACTTCGTGCTAAGTGAAACAAGGCAGTGGAATTGCCAGGAGCAGGCAGCGCCTCTGACTGGGGCTCATTGGGCGAGGACACGATTAAACCCAATATGAAGGACACGATCGCGGCGACAAAAGATACCACAGTCGCCTGGACCTGCAGCAGTGCCAAGTTGCCAAGAACGATGGAGTTGCGCGTCACGGGCTTGTCGAGCTCGCCCATATTGCTCGCAGTGCTCAGACGGGCAGAGAGATTCATTTCTAAATTGCCTTTGAGATTGAGGACCACGGGCACGATCATGATGAGCTCTTTTATGCGGGTCATGGCCTCGCGTTGCTGTAGTAGCTATCGGTGAACAGCCCACATGTAGGGTAGTGCTTCGACTCACGGAGACGCGATCCAGGAGTTCGCCCGTGAGCATGAGCCCAGTCGTTGTGAACAGCAAAGTCGGCGCTGTCTATTACGCGTCAGTAGGAGCATAATGAGTGGGGTCTTGCAATACCTCGACGACAATGCTCTGTATATGATACCGCACGCTCTTCTCTTCTCCAAACAGTCGGTCACGCCAGCGTGGTCCAACACCAGGGCCGAGCAGAGCAATGGCCCCATCGTCCTCGCCATCTAATGCGTTGTCCTCATCGTCGTCGAGATTTTCGTGGAATCGTGGGTATTGTTCGGCGCGCTGCAGACGTGCGTTCGGTGTGACGGGGACGTCCTCGAGACGGGACATCTCGATGTCAGACACGCTCTCAAGCGAGTCCGACGGCGTCGTGGAGTGCGGCATCGTCGTTGACGGCGGGGGCGGGCGGCATAGGCAAGCGAGAGGCGGGGGCGCGCACTGCCCGATTAGGGCAACAATTAGGGCGCGTGGGAACGGGGTCGCGGTGGCGGGCGCAAACCTTGTCTCCTTCCTCGTCGTCGGCCTCGTCCCCGACGCTCCTCTCCTCACCGCCCGTCGCGTTATCGGCCAAGCGGCCCTGCATCGCGTGCGCCCTCTAGAGTCCGCCCGCGCCGCTTCTTGCCCTGGACTGCGTCCTTTGACAGGAGGGTCAGCCCGCCTGCCACATCCGGGCGCTATGTCGTCTTTGCTCAAGCCATACCCTCCCCCGGCGAACACCCGTTCCGCCATCGTGAAGAACCCGCCCGATACCGTCCCCCCCACCGATGACCTCGAGATGCTGCACTGGGAGCTGAAGGAGCTGCGGCAGCGCAGCCTCGAGCGGGCCCGGAAGGCCGGCGAGGACCTGAAGGTTATCGAGGAGTCCATGCGTCGGCTGAAGGAGAAGGAGAAGGGCAAGGCGAAGGCGGTAGAGAAGGTGAAGAGGGAGCGCGGCTGTGCGTATTTTTGTCGTCGTGATTGCGTCCGGGAGTTCTCACTTGCTCCATGGTACTTTGCTTGTCCCCACCCACCCTCCGGTGTACCCGGCTTGTCGCGCTTTACCTTCAATCCACGCGCGTTTTCGCCTTTCTGCATCCCCAACCATACCGGCCTATGAAAAACGGCATCCGCGACACGTCTCAATCCTGTTCACAACGATTGATGCATCGGGCGTCTATTGCTGTGTCCAAACGATATTTGTGTGGTTTCTCGAAACCATTGTCCCAATTGTGGTGGCTTTTCATTCCATTCAAATGCTGCTTCATCCCGGCCCTACAAAATCTGGACGCGCTCTCTCCTCCTCGACTCTGCAACCTCCTTGATGTTGGTCGCATATGATGCAGTCACTCCCTTGCCTCTCGAGCCAGAAGTGCACCATCCACCAGCATTTGTCCAACCAGCTCCAGCTGTAGCTACTCGCCTACCTTCCATTCCTCTATCAGCCACATCCTCCCGTTCGTTTGTCGAACCTAGGAAATCGTAAGTCCGACACGTATCTGAGTCTCTTTGCCCGGTATTTTAACTTCTTCCCAGCAGCATTGATGACATGAAGAAGAAGAAGAAGAAACGGAAACGTGATGAAGAATCTGAGGACGAGATTGGTACGGGATTCAACCGCTATAAGTGCTTGGACGTTGTCTTACTTTCAACGTCAGATGTTCAGCGATCACGGAAACCAACACCGCCTCCCAACCATATATCGACACCCTCAGCTCCTTACATTCCCAAGGCTGCAAAGCCAACCGGTTCGTTCGCCAACTTGCCAACCAAGGTGATACCCACAACGCCTTTAAAGTCTGACGTGCCCATGCTCATTGTGCTCCACAGCTTCCATCCGGTCCTGATTTTACACTACCTCCAATATCTCAGCTTCTTCCCACTCGCCCACCGATACCCCCACCACCTACACCAGGACCAAGCAAGCCAACAGAAGTCATGGAAGACTTCAGCAAGGCGAAGCAGCCCTCGCAAGTCCAAGTCACCACATTCTACACGAGCATCGAGCCGTGGATACGCAACATCAAAGAGGAGGACATCGGCTTCCTCGAGTACACCGCGGACGAGGTCGAGCCGTACATCGTGCCGCGGCTCGGCAAGCACTACTCGGAGCAGTGGGAGGACGAGGACATGCACCTGTACAACGCGCCGCTGCCGAGCACGCAGGCGATCCGCGCGGGCGCGAGCTACGCACGCCCGGTCGCCGCGGCGCCGCACCCGAAGTGGGACCCGGCGACGCTGAACGAGGCGGACCTGCTCGTCGAGGAGAAGGGCCACGGGCCGGTGACGGAGCGGCTCGTGAGCGCGCTGCTGCCCGTCGAGGACTCGGTCGTGTGGAAGGGCGTCAAGGCGGCGGAGGAGGCGATGGAGGGGCGGCACGGCGTCGGCGTGGGGAACGCGGCGGGGCGGCAGGTGATCGTCGAGGACCTGGAGAAGCGCATCCGGGACAGCCTCCGGTTCCACAAGCTGCTCGATCCGAATGTGCGTGCGTTTTCGCTGCGGGTGGGGCCTTGCTGACCGTGTGTGCAGCCCGATTTTTCAGATCCCGTGGACGACCCGATCGCTGCGGCGCTCCGGCAGGCGCAGCGCGAGCTCCGCACGGTCGTCGCGACGAATAAGGCGCGCAAGGCGCGGCTTGTAGACATTGCGCGCGACCGGCTTGGCTATCAGGAATATCTGGACATGCGCGACTCGATTGACCGCAATATCACGGCGCTGTACACGAAGCTGCAGAAGAAAGACGGGTCGAAGGTGAGCAAGAAGAAGAAGAAAAGCGCGCCGGGCGGGGACGCGGCGGCTGCGGGGCCTGCGCCGCTGGGCTCGTGGCCGGCGGCGGCGGGGCTGGGGCCGGACGAGGAGAACGCGTTACGGGTGCCGGAGCAGTTGAAGGCGCTCGTGGAGACGCGGCGGAAGTGGGTTGATGTCGTCGGGCGCGTGTTCGAGGAGAAGCAGGAGGAGAGCCCCGGGCGGATATGGGGCCTGCCGCCGCGGAGCGTGTACGAGGGGCTGGAGGAGGAGGTGCGCGCGCTGCTGGAGCGGCAGCCGCTGAGCTCGGTGCGCCCGGAGGAGCGGGCGAAGGTCGGCGGGAAGGGCAAGGAGAGGGCGCGGCCGGCGGGGGACGAGATGGATATTGGGTAGGGTGTTGCTGGGTTATTTCATGAGTAATGTTATTCCTCGTGTGCTGTGGTCTGCTCTGTACTTGTTCTGCTCTGGTGGAATCACTCTATCATACCCTCTGTGGGTTCTAATGGTTTTTCTCGTTCTCTTGCTTCGGTGGACCATCACTATGAACGTTCTTACTTTCCTTTCTCATCCTGAGTGAATCTGCACCCGAGCACTTCGAAAAGCGGAAAGAAGATAAATTGTTTCACCTGTGTTGAAAGCAGACTAGGTTCCGCCCGCGGCTGACGCGCGCAGACTCAGCGGATACCCGCGGGGCGGGCGGGAAGAGACCCGTCGATCCGCCCCTAGAGCCATCGTGATGTATCTACTCGGAGTATCCTAAGTGAGTCCCGTTTCTCTCTTCTAGATGCTGTCTTCCCGTGTTCAACGTTCCGTCTTTTTCTTTCTTCCTCTAGTGCTCCCCCCCGCTTTTGCTTCTACGTGTGTCGCAAAGGCTCAAGAAGAATAAGAAGCATTATTTTCTGAGTCCTTTACCACCGCTTCCTCGTCCCTTAGCCCCATTGCTTTCCCGCTATGGGAGATAATTCCCCGCCGCAGACCTCTTCGACCACGCTTCCGTCCCCTCCGTCCGAGATGGAAGCCGGGCGCTACTACCACGGCCTGCCCTCTGCGCCAAGGTTGGTCGCCCGCTCCAGTATCACTCCGTGGAAGAAGCCTCGCGGCCTAGAGGCGTATCTGCAGAACAAGGAGCTCCGCCCCGTCGGCAACCACATGATCGAGGAGGTGTGGGAAGACAAGCTAGCTTCCGAGCTTCATGCCCTTTTAGAATCTATGAAAGTCAAGTGGACTAGCACGGATGTTGTCCGCATGGGGATTGCCAAGGACTCTTCAGCCCCCGTCATTCTCTGGGTCGGCGTGAAGCCCGCATCTCTCTCAGGCGATCGAGGCGTGAACGTGGCCTCTAACTGCCGCCGCCTTCTGGAGAGATACAACCTCGTCGACGTCGACGTCGAGATCCGCGAGTCAGTCGTTACCCGCTCGGCCGGTCCGCAGTTCCTTGCTCCTAGCCAGTGGTACGACCCAGACGTGGATGCTCGAGAATCACTTACTCCTACGCTCCCCCTCCCCATATGTGCCAGGTCTTCGCCTTGGGTTGAAGGGGCCGGCGGCATCTTCATTGGCGAGGGAGGAAATAACGAGAGTCTCCTCCTCCTCACCCCTCGTCATGTCGTGTTGCCAGACATGGATAAAAACCAGCACTTCGAGCACAGGGACCCCAGCCAACCTCGTCATGAAGTCACTCTCTTCGGACAGGCCGGTTTTCAGAATTACCTCGAGTCGATTGAGGAAGAGATCGAAGCGAAGGCCATTTCCTGCCAGTACCTGGACAGCCGTAATAGGTTGTTTGAGGGGCAGGACGATGTCGCAGCGAACAAGGAGTGCAATCAGGACCAGCACAAGATGCAGAATCTGGAGGAGGTGATGGAAGAGCTCAGCAAGTTGCAGAAGGACGTTTTGACCCGATGGACCACACCAGAGAGCCGCCTGCTAGGCCATGTCATCCTCTCTCCTCCCATCAACTTCAGCTTCGGCAGCCAGGGTTATATCCATGATTGGGCTCTCGTCGAGATCGACGCCTCTAAGGTGAACGCAAGCAACTTCGATGGCAATGCCATCGACCTCGGTACCCGCGTCTCAATGATTGACTTCGTCCGAATGGTGAATCCCCGTTTGATGCGTCCCCATTTTTTCACGTATCCGGCCGACCGTCTTCTAAGGATCAACAGCACCATTCCTGACGAGGAGTTGCGTCATCTGCATGCCCTGGACCAGAATGGCGATTCCAGTTTTATGATCAAGCGTGGAAATGCCACCGGCCTGACCGTCGGCCGTGCTAACAATCTTTGCTCCTACGTCCATAACTACTTTGACGACGACGACGACGACAACGCGAAGACTTCAAAAGCGTGGGCGATACTCCCGCGCAACTCCAAGTCCGGCGCCTTCTCGGAAAAGGGAGACTCAGGTTCTATCATTGTCGACGGTCGTGGACGCGCTGGCGGCATCCTCGTTGGCGGCACTGGCTCAACGCGTTCCACGGAAATTACTTATGCTACGCCCATTGACGTCCTCCTCAAGCACATGCGAGAGCTGGGAGTCCAGAGCCCCCACGTTGACCTGTCCCGCACTGCCTAGACGTGTTCGTCAGATCGATGGGTATGCTGGCGTGCTGTTGATGCGTTAGCCGCTGAGCTCGGTGCGCGCGGAGGAGCATGCGAAGATCGGCGGGAAGGGAAAGAAGAAGGCGCGGACGGCCGGGGGACGAGATGTATATCGTGTGTGTGAATGGATTTTCGAGTAATATCATTCTTCGTGTACTGTGGTCTGCTATGTATTTTTTCTGCTCTGCTGGAATACCATGCTATCATTCTTTCTCATCCTGAGTGAAGCTGCAGAACACTCCGAAAACCGGTGACGATGACGTCATAATCAGACGATAAGATAACGAAGATAATTTGTTTCACCCGGCCCTCTGTACACTTGCGGAGGTCATCTCTGGTATGTACTTAAGGATGCTCAGCTTGACGGTCACTGGAGCACTGATATCTTGCACAAAGACGTAGGCAACAATGGCCTCCGATACTGGCAAGAATATACCCGCAGTAATGACCATCGCAGGGTCAGACTCCAGCGGCGGAGCAGGTATTCAGGTGAGGCCGCTCTCCATGCCAGTGCTGTACATTCCCAGAAAATAACGATCTCGTATACCCAAGGCTGATCTAAAGACGTTCACTGCTTTTGGATGTTATGGAACGAGCGCGATCACTGCGTTGACCGCCCAGAACACGATGGGCGTGCAGGACGTCCACGGCGTTCCACCCAGCTTCGTAGACCAGCAGGTGCGTTGCGTCTTTCAACCCTCCATCACGCTCTGACACCTTTTTATGCACAGCTCCGCTCAATCGTGAACGACGTCTCCATCAAAGCGATCAAAATCGGCATGCTCTTCAGCGCCGACGTCGTCCGCACCGTCGTGCAGACCCTGCGTACCCTCTACAGCACGACCCCGCTCCCCCCGCTCGTCTGCGACCCCGTCTGCGTCTCCACCTCCGGCCACACGCTCCTGCACCCCGACGCGATCGACGTCCTCATCGCCGAGCTCTTCCCGCTCGCAGCCCTCATCACCCCGAACAAGTCCGAGGCCGAGCTCCTCCTCGCGCGCACCGGGCGCCCGACGACGATCGCGTCCCTCGAGGACATGCTGTCCGCCGCGGACGCGCTGCGTACCCTCGGCGCACGCGCCGTGCTGCTCAAGGGCGGGCATCTCACTGCGGACTGGCGCGACGTCGCGCGCGTGTGTGCCGCTCGCCCCGCGCTGCGCGTGAACCGCGATGGCATCCTCGGCGAGAACATGGAGATCTTGCTCGTGACCGAGACGGACCCGGTCGGGATCGAGGTCGTCGTGGACGTACTGTGCGAAGCGGGCGGCGTAGCGACGCTATTCGTGCGCCCGCGGATCGAGTCGGAGAGCACGCATGGGACGGGGTGTACGCTGAGTGCCGCCGTGGCGTGCGCACTCGCCCGGGGCGCCGAATGTGAGTGTCGGCGTGCAGCCCGGGCATGTTCTCGGTTGTGATGGACTTTTCGCTAGGTGCGCGGGCGGTGGAGATCGCGACGGAGTATACGCACCAGGGCATCGCGACGGCGTTCCCTGTCGGCAAGGGCCACGGCCCGCTCAACCACATGCACCCGATTCTGCACCGCAGCATTCCTTCGTGCGTGCCCTTCTGACTCTGAAGATCGCAATGCTCAACCACCGGCAGGGCATCGCCGACGAACCCGCATCCCTTCGTGCGCCTGCTGATCCAGACGAACGCTGACGTCTGGAAGCAGTACGTACAGCACGACTTCGTGAAGCAGCTCGGGCGGGGCGTGCTCCCGCGCGAGAACTTCATCCACTTCATCAAGTGCGTGCCCCCTCTTACGCCGCACACACCCCGTCCTCACGCCAGCACAGACAAGACTACCTCTACCTGAAATATTACGCCCGTGGCTACGCGTGCGTGCCGTCCCCCAATACTGCGTGCATAGCACATTCTGACTTGTAGTTGCAGCCTCCTCGGCGCCAAGTCGACGGATTACGACGGCATTGCAGCCGCGGCGAAGACGATGGCGCACGTCGTGCGGGAGAGCGGGATGCACAAGCTTTTCTGTGCCAAATGGGGCGTCAGCGAGGCGGAGCTGGAGAGCACGCCCGAGTCGTCCGGCTGCACGGCCTACGGTGCATACATTCTCGACATCGGCATGCGCGGTGCGTCGGCGTTGTACCCTAGTTTTCAGTGCGCGCTGATCGAACGGGGATGTGCAGGTGATTCGTCGCGCTTGCTCATGGCGCTTGCTGCGTGCTTACTCGGCTACGGCGAGGTGGGTCTTTGGCTGCGGCGCGAGGCCGAGCGGCCGAATAGCTGGGTCAAGCTGGAGGGTAATCCGTACCTCAAGTGGATCGAGGATTACTCGGGCGAGGACTACCAGGCGGCCGTCAAGGCTGGCATAGGTCAGTGCTGTCTCGCACCAAGGAAATGACTGGCCGAGCTGACGATGTGGTATGCTACAGAAAGGTTAGAGGCCATGGCAGCAGCGGACCCGCCCTCGCCGGTGCGGTTCGAGGAATGGCGGCTCGTGTGGGAGAAGTGCACGCGCTTGGAGAAGGGCTTCTGGGATATGGCGATGGACGGGTCGTGAGGGCGTCATCTATGTATTCAATCCCGCATTATTGATAAGTAAGGGGTGCATGTATGAGCAGTATGGGAAAGCAGGAGCAGAGCAAAGTCGAATCTGTGTGTAGAGCATAGATATAGCGGGAATAGATTATAGAAGATCAACTTGCACCAATTTAGGATCGAGCGTTAAGAATCGTCTGCGAAGTCTGATAGAGAGCTGAGGGGAGATGAGTCGCGTTCAGCTTCGGTTGGGGTATTGAGAGTCGTAGATTCTTCAATTTCGATTTCGAGCTTCGGTCCAGACGAAGACGCAGCAACAACGGTCTTTTTGGACCTGGATTTGGTGACCTTTTGAGCACTGGGACAAAGGCCTGAAGTACTAAGCGTGCATTGATCGCAACGCGGTCCGACAGGCAAACAAATAGTCTGGATGAAATTGTCAGTACACTAATGTCTAAACGAAATGAAAGACAGACTTGACCGAATCCAACAAGCAGATGGTTGATCTCGCCGTGGAGCTCCTTGGGAAGCCACGATTGCAAGTTCAAACGCGTTTCCTCTGGATTCTTGGTCGGTGGCTTATGCCATTTCAACCTATTCGTTATGCGATGAACGTGCACGTCGACACCGATTCCGTGATTCCTGGATATATATAGAGTTTGAAACGCGTCGCAACATCAGGATAAAAAACCGCACGTACAGATTCCACACGACTTGTAAGGCCAGGAAGGCCATTTTCGGTCCCACTCCAGGCAGTGAGCAGAGCTCGTCAACGGTCTTTGGCACGTCGGAATCGAATTCGTCATGCAGACGCTGGGTTGCCTGCTTCAAGTATCTGCAACTCAACGTCAGACGCGCACAATTTCAAAAGACAGTCATGATCACTGAGTTTTGCGGCGCCAGAAGCCGACTTTATTGATGGCCTCAGAGATGGCACTCTCGTCCGTGGCCATGAGCGCGTCGACACTCAAACTCCCGCCCACGGCTTCCCTGAGCTTGGACACAGCAGCGTCTGTCACTTCGTCCTTGGTCTGGGACGACAGCATGAGCGAAACCAAAGTAGCGTAGCGCCGATTCTGTGATGGTTCTCGTGTAAGTGTACAGCGCATGAAATGGCACTTTGCTTGGACGCGCCTTCGGATCTTGCTCCTTGTGCTGAGCGCGGTCGCACCCCATAGTATCAACCGGTGCGACGATCTTCGAGCGCATCTCCTTAATGGCATCGTAGGCCTCTTTCCAATGTAGTGGCGCGGGGTGCGGTTTTTCCAGTGACTGTGGGATAGCCTTGGGCTTCCGTGGTGAAGCAACGCGCTTCTCCTTCGCCTTGCCAGTCGTGCGGGCTTTCTTCTTTCCTCGCTCCTCAATCAAAACTTCCTTTGTCTCGGCCTTCAGAAGCATCTCGTCATCCGCCGAGAGTTTGACGCGTTTAGAGCGGCGCAGGACGGGGCTGTCCTCTAATGGTCCTGCGTCGGGCTCCTCGAGCTTGAAGAGCGTTACTGACGCGTTGAGCGTGCTCATGCTCGACGTCAGCCGGGGACTTAGAGATGAGGCAGATCGTTTCATGGTTTCCAAAGCGTGTCTAGTGAGGGTAGGACGCGTCAATACCGTCAATGGAATAGCCAGTGCTCCTGCAGGTGGTGGTCGAGTTCAACGCAGTTCGGCTTTCTCCGAACGTCGGCCAACGACCGTCTGATTTCGAGTCTTTCCTAAACCGAGTCTTTCCTAACCTCCTTTTGTTAGTTCCTCTCAACCAGCGGGACGTACAACTCTGCTGACTAGTTACCGATAACTTATCTATGAAGGTAATCAGTAGGTGATTTTCTCTCCAGCTAAACAAATTTCCGGGAGGACAGCTAGCTTTGATGTACTGCGCCGCGAGTGCCAGCGCGCCGTTTTTTGGAAATACATACTTACTTGTGAGTGTTCCGTTCTTCACCAGATAGCTGCCGTCGGACAGCTGATTGAGTACTCCGCATTATGCATGGTAAGCTTGACACCCGAAACGTGCGTTCGAGTTGATAGAGAATGTCTATTCCGCACCTATACTGGAGTGTCCAAGCGGTCGTTACCAATGCCTCGCTACAAAGACCTGGTCCAACAAACTGCTGTGAGGACGCGATCATTACTTTACAATTATCAATTCGCCATATATCGGTGCTCTGTGCGTCCCGAAAACACCCAAGAGCTCATAACATGAATCGCTAGCAAATTGGGTTCACGGAGAGGATCGAAGTTCCCCACTGAAGGGCTCATCAAGGGCCCATCTCAAAATCCTGCTCTGTATACATTGTTGTCCATCGTCCGCAAACTATGTAATCGGTACGTCAGACTCACTCCTTGTATCTTCTGACCTTGGGCAAGTCCTGGCGTGATTTCCATCACCGGAGAATCAATTGTTACAGGTGATAAACCACATATCTCAGGGATGAACGCGACCTGACTTTACTGCACCCTATCGCTCCAGGAGTTCATAATGCCGTGTCGATATACGTTTCAGCTCGCAATCGCGACGGAACATTCAATTTCGAATTCGAAGCTAATCTCCCAGTGATCAGGTGGTCGTGGGCCCTGCAATCGGAATGCACGGCGACCCTTTCGTCCTTCCACGATACGGTATAAATATAACCAGCTCATCCTTTTTACAACTGACGACTCTTCTCCCACCAGACGATGGCAGAAACCACGGCCACCATCGACTTCACCTACAACGGCGAGACGTTCCAGACATGGTACAAAGTCGTCGGCGACCTCAAGTCCGCCCGCCCGCTCGTCACGCTGCACGGCGGACCCGGCATCCCGCACGACTACCTGCTCCCCCACGCCGAACTTGCTACTGCGCGCGGCATCCCCGTGCTCTTCTACGACCAGATCGGAACCGGGCGCTCGACGCATCTCCGGGACAAGCCTGCATCGTTCTGGACAGTCGAGCTGTTCGTCGCGGAGCTGCAGAACGTGCTCGTGCACTTCGGCATTGGAGGAGATTTCGATCTGCTCGGGCACTCGTGGGGCGGCATGCTCGCGGCCGAGTATGCCATCCGCGTGCAGCCGGCGGGCATGCGGCACCTCATTTTGTCGGACAGCCTGGCGTCGATGGAGCTATGGGAGGTGAGCGTGAACAAGCTGTTCAAGCAGCTTCCGGAGGAGCTGCAGGCGACGCTGAGGAAGCATGAGGAGGAGGGGACGACGGAGACGAAGGAATATCAGGAGGGCATGATGGTATTTTATGGGAAGCATGTATGCAGGGTCCAACCGTGGCCTCAGGTGCTGCAGGATGCGTTCGCAAGCATGGCTAAGGATCCGACGGTCTATTATACCATGTGCGTTATACTGTCGAATTAAGGCAATGCACTGCTAACAGGTCTCATAGGCTGGGACCGTCTGAATTCAACATCACCGGCACCCTGAAGACATGGAGCGTCCTGGAAAAGCTGCATACCATCAAATATCCGACGCTTGTGATAAACGGCGTATACGACGAGGCGCAGGACGAATGCGTCCGACCTCTCTTCGAGCGCATCCCAAAGGTGAAGTGGGTCCAGTTCGCGGAAAGCAGCCACATGCCATTCTTCGAAGAGAAGGAGAGGTATCTGAGCGTTGTAGAAGACTTCCTGAAACTATAGGTGCTGTCATGGGCGCATCTGACGTGACTGGTAAACAAGTTCGATTTCAACTCTGTTCTCCTAGTTCCATGGTGCGATATCAGCCATCGGTGCAGGCCTCGTTTCGAAGTGGCCATCGACTCTGGAGCTCATCAGACTAACGCATAAATTGCTAAACAATGATAAGTAGGTCATACATGCACAGGTAACAGCCATACGACAAGGAAACTTAGTTCGGGCGGTATACAGTTACTTCGCACAGTCCCATCCGCTGCTCCCCACAATCAAGACGCGCTCTGTCCACCGGCTCTGTATGTAGCCGACTTGATCACACCCTGCCGCGACTGCCTCTGTTTCTCCACGTACACGAACGAGGTCACGATGTCGTCGAGGATCGGCAGACCGCCGTCCGCGATCTCGATGTACCCAGGATGTTTCTTACTGAGGATGCCCAGGGAGCGCACGTGGTATTCGGCGATGCGGAGGCCAGTGCTCCTGGAGGGGTCAAGCTGCATGCGTCCGGAACGGGTAAGCAGCGGACAGGGCGGCACGCGGCACGACGTACCTTCAGGCCGTTGCGTCCCTCTTTCCACACGTAGAACTCGCCGTTGGACGCGAAAAACTCACGCTTTCTCAGTCTGCTGGCGATCAGTGGGCCGTCGCGTCGCAGGAGCAGAAGGCACGTACAGGGAGAAGATGCCTGTGCGGTGCAGATGCACTTTGGCGTCCACCGTCTCGCCCTGCTGCTGGAGCCCGTCCGCCGAAAATGTGTTCCAGTCGAACTGGGCGATGTCCTGATGTGTCTCGTCCTCCAGCCGCGAGATGGTAGTCCGTCCGCCGAATACAGTGGACGGTGTGTTGATCTGATAGAGTACGCGGCCTTCATCGTCCTTCAAGAGGGTATTGAGATAGTCGTTCTCAGTGAGCGTGAGGATCATGGAGGGTGGCTGCGATGGGTGGAGTATGGATGTTCTGGTCGACGGTGGTTTCATGGCCAGTTATATATGATGTCTGGCGCCCATATTCGAAATGGGACCAGCGAGGCAGCCACGATAGTGAGACATATGGAGTGGAGTCAATTCTTGATTTTCAAACCACCGACGCACAGCGGAAGCCATCACCTGCAGACTGCGCAGCAGCGCGCGAGGAGTGCCCGAGAGCACGTTGTGGTCCGTGGCGCATGGAAGGAAGAAAAGAAGTTTTATTCCGCAGCAGTACGATCCCGGGCCGCCAATTCAAGGTTGAGTCGAGCATCACAGTATTCTGCGTCTGGCGGAAACATGGAGCATAATATATGAGCGAATAGCTCGTGCTGCCTCTAGTTACTGGTTGTCATCTAAGCCTGTAGTGACAACCCCGACACAATCGATGAGGAGCGCATCATGGCGTGGTATGATACCCCATCGACAGGCTTTCCTAAACCAGCTACAAGAACAACAGAACCGCTGTCGTGGGTGCCAGTGCATCAGCTGAAGCCACACATCGGCTATAGCGGGCACAGCGAACGGCATTGGTGTGATGGCTGCAGCGAGTGCCGGGTAGACTAGTTAGTTGGGATTGTTGACCGTGCAAAGCGGGATGTTGATCACTGAGAACACCGCTCCGAACGTACGTTACGTTGGCATGGGTTTCTAACCATCCAAGTAGTATTCAGAATATATTGTTCAGCAATTCATGTATTAGTCGACTTTGATACGGAAACCTAATAGAAAGAATATTCGCGCATTATTTGATATTTTGAGCATCCTGCAGAGTTAAATGCTTTGCTGAGCGTTGAGTTTTCATTACCCATTACTTTGAAGATCCTGCCGCGCCCTTATTGACAATGACAGTGTCCGTTGGATCCGCTTTGCGGACCCAAGAGACAGGGCACACTTTTGACTACCGCTTCGATGCCTTGCATTGCCCGCGGTGTCCGTTAGCCCAGTGTTCCTGTAAAACAAATCAGCATTCAGCTGCCGATAGAACGAGCATACCCACCTTCTGGCACTCCTTCCCGCAGTACAAAGGCTTATGGCACCGCGAGCACCTACATCCCCCAAACTCAGCAGCAGGCCATACACGACGTAAAAATCACCCACCCCGCCAGATTATGCGGCGACCCGCAATTCCAGCAGCACCCGCTCGTCTTCTTGTCCCGCTTCGTCGTCGTCACCTCCTCCATGTAGCGGCGCGGCGGCGCCTCTGCGCCCTCCTCCGCATCCCAAGTGCGCTCCAGCACCTGGCCCTTCTTCAACTTGCCCGGCGGCCGCGCGCCGTCCCGCGCATCAGGGTCTATGACGTGCACGATTGATTTCGCGCCCGCCGTCACGGAGTCGGGGCTCGCCAGCGCGGTACGTACACGCGCACGGGCCGCCGCGAGGTCGAAGTCGTCCGGGTCGAAGGCGGCGCCGATGCTCGCGTCCTTGTAATTCATGGCCTTGCGAATCTCCGCGAGCACCTCGGCGCGCTTGCGCGGTGGGCCAGACGCGAGGCCTGCGATGTCTTCGGCCCAGACGTTGTTGCCGCTGCCGTCTTCGCGCGGACAGGCGCCGGCGCCGTCGAGGATGGTGACTTTGTGGGTACTCTCGGACACGGGGGCGATTTCTTCTACCTGCAGGATATGTGAGATGCGGGATGGACGGTGGTATGGAGGGAAAAAAATACCGTGATTATGTGGGTCCAGTTGTCGCCATCTAGAAATAGCGTGATGCAATCAGCCACGGACCAAGTAAAGCATGGTAATACTTACAATCGTAAAGCCAGATCATTTCCTCCCCTTCTGCTTGAAGAAGGTGAGCCAGCGTCCACACACCGTCCTCGCCTTTCTCAGGAACCGCACCATAACCTATCTAATTAGAATCACGATCCATCAGGTATCATTCAAAAATTATGCACGCATAAGCCTACCGATTGTCTGTGTGTCATGTCGACGGACTTACACTCCTGGAAAGTGGCCTGAGTACGGTGACAGAAATCAAACAAAATGAATGACGGACTGTGTCTGCATAGACGGCGCCATCTTTGTACACTGTGAATGCGTGTGCGTGATAGTTCCTTGTCCTAAATAATACGCCTTCAAAATCCAGCAATAAAAAAATCACGGCAATCTAACTGACCATCCCATGAGCGGCGTCAGTACTTTATCGGACAGAGCTGCGATTGGCAGCCCACCGGAGACGCGGAACTGCCTCCAGATCTGGGCGGGACTCTCAACAGGTCATACAATGTAACAGGTATGAGAGATTTACCCTGTCATTGCCTGCGTTATCTTTTATTTGGCTATATCGTTCTGTGGTCAACATGGCGCGACGGGGCTGAATGATATCAAGTGAAAAGAGAACTCACTCGAGCCTGATTTTGAGCGTATAGTCCCTTTGCTGCAGATCACCGAGATCCATGTTCCACAACTTCTCGATCTGCAGGATATTGTCGCTATGAATTCATAGAAAGTGGAAAGACCAAAATTCGCCGCACCTGCAACTCCACCAGGCGTTTGACGAACTGTTCTTCGGGACTACCGCCGTACATATCATAACCGCCATTCGCGTAAGGGAGATACATATTTCCTGCCATCTGCGCAAGAGCACCCGCAGAGATGCAGACTTAGTACGTATGATATGATTTTTGACCTGCTTATGGGGGACGCACCTTACGCTGCATCATTTGGTCCATGTCTCCGTAGTCCACATAGCCCGCGTAAGGAGAATCCTCAGGGTAGTTCTGCGCCAATAAGACATAAGATAAAACCCGGTAGTACAGCTAGATACGTACGGATTGGACGCCCCACCAGATTGTCCTGCCCAACCAGTCTTTGTGCGGCTGGAACGTGTCCGGATCTGCGTTGGCTCAGCTCCGCAAGAAATTGACCAGAAATGTAAAAACAGAATTACGCGTCAAAAAGGCTTCCGGGTATATGTCCTCGTCGTCATCCGGATGGAAGCGGACATATGCAGCCCTCGTAGAAGTTCTCATGTGTCTACCATAATCCGAGGACCTTTGAAGCTCCTGCCCGATCCCGTTGCGCAACCCGCCGCGCAAGCCAGACAGAAGCTGCATGAAGTCGTCCGGAGGCGAGGCCGACATGATAGCTAATTGAGCGCGGCTCGATGAATGGAAAGCTTTTCAACGCCCCGTCGCGTCGTGAATGAAAGTTCGAAGAAAGGAAGAGGGATGACTCCAACTGACGGAATGTCGAGTTGAGGGCTTCGCAACGTCGAGTTGAGGGCTTCGCAACCGGCCGCTGCCGACCGCTTCCCACTACAGCCTACGTTTGGCGCCACCATGCGCGTTGCTTTGAACGTCAACCACCGTCGGTCGCCTGCCTCGCCCTCTTGTCTCTGCTCTTTCAAGCGACGTTTCTGGGCTCATCTTGCTATGGGCGGACGCGAGGCCTTCTAGATCGAGAGATAAAAGCCTGGCAAGGGTTTGTGCTGTGCTGGCCGGTCATCTCAACCCGCGGAATGAACTTGCTGCACTCTGTCGCCTGGCTCTCGGGGATAGCTGAAAACTTTCCGGGGCGCTCTACTGCAAGTCTTCGGCGGCTGGTCCTATTCTGCGCGCTAGGGGATGTGTACTATAACGTGTGTAATCCATGTATTTTCATTCATTTTCTGTTAGAGCTCGACGGACGAATTGTTTCTGTTTACGACCCATTACCTCGTCATTGAAGCTATGCCAATAGGTCTACACGAGCGTCTAGCTCGTTGCTGTCTGCATGCAAACGTAAATACATGCTGACAGGCGGCTGGACAATAAGAAGAAACCCGTAGCAGTTACGGAATCAGCCGTCGGTTGAGCCGTACGTGAGCTGTGTTTCGATTCGGCCGAATGGTCCACGTCTCCGACGCGGTAAGTTCGACACAACATGCATGTGAATCAAACATGTTGCGACCGAGTACTGAAGGTCTGGACTGTAACGACCAACCTTTGTTCACAACTCCAATGACCGGTCGTCTGCACTCCATCAACGCACCTCTTTCTCGTCCCGACTCCGCTATAAAGAATCCAGGGTCGAAAAGTCAAAACGCGGCATTGATCGCCGCTGTGTCCTGATTACCTACAAGCGAGGTGCGTCTCTACGTCATCTTAGATGTGAAGGTTTTCAGCCAGCCGCATGGCCGCCTCTGCCATCGTTTCTGTCTTTTGCCAACTCCTTTCGCACTCGCAGCTCGCAGCCTTTCTATCTCCGGATCCCACATCAAGACGCGCAGGGATCACCGGGGTTATCTACGCCGGATAGTCGACTCACCGTATATAACCTTCGTCTTTCTGTCAGGCAGATCCAGTGAGTCCCGGAGCTCATTTTCTCTACTGCTTCTTACCCCGCCTATTGGCCCACATCATTCTTTAATCTCCACCGGTCTTTACCAGGCAACATGCGCTTCTCGACCACTTTCATTTCCTGCCTCCTCGCTCTTGCCCTTCCGTACGCTGCCGCCGTCGAGCATGGCCCGAAGCGCCACCACCGTGGCATGTCGCGTCAAGTCAGCGACGTGCTCGAGCAGACCAATATCAAGCGGGTCAGCGGTGGAAAGATGACGTTCTATGACGTCGGGCAGTCAGTGTCGAGTCAATTCGGCGGGAATGGAGGCTGACAAGAAATTTGCAGGGGTGCTTGTGGAGCCACGAGCAAGAATTCGGACTTCGTACGTCACAGTTTACTCATCCCATATCTCGACGCAGCTAATCTTTCGTTTTTCTTAGGTCGCAGCGCTGAACAAGGAGGTGAGCAGGCCCTCGATTTGCGTTGGGTACGAGATATTGACGCGCGTCGGGACTAGCAATACGGCGACGGGTACCCCGGACCCAACTGCTGGAAGAAGATCACTATCACCTACCAAGGCAAATCCACGCAGGCCACCATTGTCGATGAGGTCCGTATGCTAAATCCTGATACTATGTTCTGTAGCTCATTGTCGAGCAGTGTCCTGACTGTGCGTACGGTGCCCTCGACCTCTCGCGCGGCCTCTTCGATTACTTCGCACCTGAGTCCACCGGCGTCATCTATGCTGACTGGGAATTCAGCTAGACCTTCAAATCACTCGACCATACCACTGGACTGGTTCCCTCTCGTCTTTCCCCTGGCATATATATACTCGGGCCTAATACTCACCTGGGTCATCGTCCTTCTGTATCCTCGCAGCTTTGGTTTTAGGATATCCTATTTGTTCTGTTGGTCATACGCCCGTGCTCTCGTGTCGCAGTCTCTCCCTCATTTGATAGTGTTTTGTAGTCTCGTTGAGCATATATTGTGTGTGCACTAGTTAATACCAACATTCCTTTGCTGTCTTTCGGAAATATACACGCTATCTCGCTATCGACCATTGTCATTTATCACGAATAACATATCTTACCATACATCCATCACCCAATCCACTTTAATCTAGCTAGGAGAACGCGACTTCGAATGCACCGTCCAACGACCGGCCCACTTCGATCGATAGGACCTTATTGCTCCTATCATACGAAAATACCGCAGCGCGACTCCTTCCGTCCTTCACGAACGCCTCGTCCGGACGTTTCTCCACACCGAGCACGAGCACCCTTGCGACCTTCACGCCCACATCGTACCCGAACTTCCCACTCACCCGCAACGTGCTGTCCGCATACGCAAACTCCACCTCCGCCATCGCCTTCTGCACGATGCTCACCCCATCGTCGACATACAGCGCCCCCGCCGCGCGCCCGTCCACCCCAGGCGCCACCACAATTTCGAAGTCCGTCTTCCGCAGCGCCGCCGTCGTCATCGCGCCCTCCGCGCGCAGCGGCAACACACTACCCCCGCGTATATACAGCGGAATACTCGTAAACCCCACACCCTCGAGCAACACCGCCGTGCCATTGCCCTCGACCGGCGCAAGCGTCGCAAAGTCATAGAAGCGGTCGCGCGGGAGGTAGATCCGCACGGCGGTCGCGTTCTCCTGCGTGACGGGCGCCACGAGCAGCGCGCGCCCGAAGAGGAACTGCAGGTCGAGCGCCCACGTGTGCGCGTCGGCGGGGTACGCGAACCAGAGCGGCGCGAGCACGGGCGTGCCGTCCGCGTGCGCAGCGTGGAACGCCGTGTAGAGGTAGTCGAGCAGGCGGTAGCTGGAGCAGAGCCGAGGGTCAGATCGCATGATCGCGCGGCGGGGCGGGCGCGTACGTACCGGATGCGCAGGGCGTTCCGGGCGGCCTCCGCGACGGTTGGCCAGCGGTAGAATTCCTGGCTGATCGACGTGTCTGCGTTGTGCTGTCGCGAGCTAATATCAGCTTCCATTCCTGAGCGGCGGATATACGCCTACGTTTCTCATGAACGGGTAGAACGCGCCGAGCATTGCCCAGCGGGCGCACAGCGTCTCAGTCGTATTCTCCGCTACACACGGACACATATCAGCCCCTTCCGACACATAGCGGACAGCGGGGCGTGCACGCACCGTAGCCGCAGATGTCGCTCCCAACCATGGGCACCTGGTAGATGCTCGCCATGCCCAACATGCCCGCGATCGAGTTGCGGTAGTGTTCCCAGTCGCTAAAGTTGTCGCCGAGCCACTTGCCGACCTTCGTGCCCGCACCGACGAAAGTCGAGCGTGTGATAACGAGCGTGCGCTGCCCTGGGCGGCGCGCGAGCATCGCGTTATGCGTGGCGGTGGACATCATGGTGCCATAGATGTTGTCTGTGGTAAATAACGTTAGTAGTTGTTGCAGCTCATCGAGACATGGTGAACAACGAACGCGTGTCATACTCGATCAGACCATTGGCGTGCACCGAGTTTGTCTACCAAACAATTAAAAACAAAGTAATCCCCGACGGAAAACGACGGGCCTACATATGCTGTCTTATTCGACAAGCCGCCGGCTGCATTGTCAATACTGTACGGTGGCTGAAGAACATTCTCGCCCTTATGGCTCGGCGCTGCCCTCTTCACGATGCCTGCCGTGTCGTTCCCAAAGATAGGCGCCTGAGGGTCCGGTGGAGACGATGTCCGAGCGGGAGGCAGGTCCTGCTGGGCGGCTTGCGTGAACGGATCGTCGCACGGCTCAGAGCAGAACTGCAAGTCGCGATCAGTCCATGCCTATCTCGCATGTGATACGTATTTGCTTACGCTGGACGGTTCGTTCATGTCGATCCAAGCACCGTCGATATCGAGCCCCGTGTCCGGGCTGTAGAAATTCTGGAACTCGTTAGTCCAATACCTATATGCCGTGTGTGAGTCGTACGTCCAGAGAGCAAAGAGCAAATGACTGACTCTCCAACCTTCGGGTGGAACCAATCTGGACATGCAAGAAGGACCTCAGTCGCTGCGAAGACGCTAATTCCGCCTGAACGCACCTGGGAATACAGTGACGCCTATCAAATAATTCAACACGGTGCATACATGCATCAGAGGCCGGACAAGACACTCACCCGGCCAGACGAGACCGAGGCTGGCACTGCCATTTGGGGCTTTGAGCCATACATCCATATCCGTACCACGATCGTAAGGGCCGTAACCCTGTCCGGGGAGGTACGCGACTGCGGGGTCCGTCATCAGGACTGCCGGCAGATGTCAAAGAGTGCCCAGACTGCATGATAGCGTGAATACTAGATACCGAATTTCTGGTCATGCTCGTGAAGATAGTCCACGATCTCCCGCATTCGTGAAACAGGGAAGTAGTCTGGGTCCGTGGTGAAGATGCGTCGCTTGTACATATAATCTGAAGTTGGAGATGATGGTGGATCCTTTCAGTAGAAGGAGAAAGCGCGTACCGATGTCTGTCCACATTGTCTCCAGCGGTATATTGGCAGCAGAGTAATTGGTGATCACATTTGCCACATCGACAAAGTCTTGAAACTAAACGTTCAGCGCACCATACAAAACAAAAAAAAATCAAAGCATACTCTGGTATCCGAAGCGACACTGATGCAAGCCAAACGACCAATAAGGAACCTCAGCCGGCGTGCCCACGACTTGCGCATACTGTCTCGCCACCTCACTTGGATCGCTCTCGCTTCCCGCAAGGAAGTAAAAGTCCAGCACGCCGCCAATCACGTTGTACTCGAGTGTCGTCCGGCCGTCCTGCGTCTCGTTGTTCCTGATCTTGACGTCCATCCCGTTCGAGCTCAGAAGGAACACGCCGTGCGTGCCCGTGGCGCGGTGCTCGAAATAGACCGGGTGATTCCCGTAGAGGTTAGAGCCCTCCGGGACGCCATAGGCATCGCGCGACCAGAGGGTGCGTGTGGTGTTGGATGGGTCCAGACGGAAAGGATCCGTGTGCTCGCCCAGGCCGTAGATATTGGCGTTGGGAGGAAGATTCGTCTTGACGCGGAGATACTGGGGCTCGAATATGATCGGATGAGATGCGGTGGAAAACAGAATTTCCTGGCTATTCGAGCGGAAGATGCTGAACGAGAAGGGCTTGGCTGTATAGTTGAACTGGATGAGCGCGTCGGACGACGAAACTCGTGGATCGGCGGACGGGCGAGGCAAGACGGAATCGGGAACTTCGTAGCGGTTCAAAGAAGGATCGCTGATTTTCAAATGAATCCGCGCATCTTGGAAATGGAAATATGTGAGACGCGTGTCTGGTCTGTAGGAACGCGACTTACCTGTCTCGTAAGTCACGGCTAGACTCAGCTTCTCGACATCATCGCCGAAGACGTTGCAGGCATTCCCTGCGAGGACAAGATCAGCAATCAACGTCCGCGATGTGGTCTTCACGTTGACTGCATTGTAGCCTGGGCAACTGTCGAGAACCTGTGGGTTCACCCACTCCGCAAGAGTTATGCTGGCGCAGACGATCAGGAGCGCAGGGACGCGACGCAAGCTCGCTCGCAAACCCATTTCAAGAAGCGCAGCTAGAGGGAAACAACAGCTTCCTCCAGGCGAAAGCCCGGAGACGTTGGGCTTCTTATAGCACGGGCACGTCGCCGACTCGAGAAATAGTTGGAAATAGTTGACGCCCGTAAACGCCCAAAAACCTCATGTTCAGAGTTACGACATCATCATGGGACGGTGTCATGAGGTAAGATCTAGGGACAAACTCACCGGCAGCACACACGACAGTCCCACATGATTGCGTTCAAGCTATGATGGCGTCAAGTCTGTCGAAGACGCAGGGGAGAACACAGCATGTGGGATGGTCAGTCGTACAGTGATTGCGTTGATTCTTTGGCCGCGACAGCGAGCCTCGTGACGAACGCTTGACTTAATAACTTGACATATATTCTTGCCATGCATGCCTGGAGGCTGAGTCGCGAAGCGTAGATGCGCAAATGACGAACCTGGTCATCTCAGAACAAATCCCTTATGTTTGAGGGCTGCGCATGTTCCGAATGAAAAGTTGAAAAACCAGGAGGCCAGAACCATTCCTATCCCGAAAGCTCGATTTTTTTTCATGTGGGCCCGAGGTTGTCGACTACCAATCTGCACTGTAGTAGAATCTGCGCTGTTCGGCTGGCACTTTTTGATCGATGACAGTAGACACCTTCAGAGTCCATACTCATGAAACGAACCACGCACCTATGCTCGGGACTTCGGTTGGCAGCACAGCTTTCACTTTCCCTCTGCAGCCGTAACAAATGCAACAGCGATGGAGGAACAACATAAGGCATGTCAAGGTAGAATCAAAGAAACATTGACAACAACTTCGTGTCGCCGTCGGCACTGGCAATGAGGAGGACGGTGCCGCGGAGCTGGAAATGACCGTGCCGAACGGGCAAGGCCTGCCGTGTCAGGCCGCACCGCGACTTCACTGCAGCGAGCTCCATGCTCACCACCACCACTATAGACACGCCTCCGTTCACCGTAATCTTCCTTCATAACGTGTATTCTGAGCGACCTTCAATCGAGCTACTCTATACCTTGCCTCGCGAACCATGGCGACCGTTAAGATCGGCACCCTGGTCATCCGCGTGCGTACCTCCCGCACCCTCCACCTCCCCCTCCTGAATCTAAGCCCCAAACCCCACACAGACCCTCGCAAAGCCAATAAGCAACCGCATCAAGATGCAAGCCAAAGAGTACGCCCTTCTCCCCCCCTCCCGTCCCTCCACTAACTTCGCCGCGGACGCACAGACACCCCCGCTTCCGCAACCTCTGCATCTCGCTCGCGCAGGGGATGTACCGCACCGAGCTCCGCCTGCGCACGAACCTCCTCGGCGAGCCCGCGAAGCACATCCGGCCCCTCTCCGAGGCGCGCGCCATCGAGAACGGCGCGAACTTCCTCGCGGAGGGGTTCCTCTTCAGCGTCGCCGCCGGCCTCATCCTCGGCGAGTCCTGGCGCGCCGCGCGCAGCGCGAGCAAGCGGCGCGACGACGTCGACGAGCGGCTCGAGGCGCTGCAGGCGCGTCTCGGCGAGCTCGACGCGCGCGAGCGCGAGGCCGACGTGCGCTGGCGCGAGGAGAGGGAGCGGTGCGTCTCGGTTCTCTTCACACGGTGTTTGGCGGTGCTGATGGTGTCCGGCAGGAACGACGAGCTGACGCGGATTCTGGAGCGCGTGGTCGAGATCGGGGTGAAGGGCGGCTGGGCGGAACTGCAGGACACGCCGTTGCAGCTGCCGCGCGTCCAGTTTAAGCCGCCAGATGCGCCCGGAGCGCCGCCGTCGATATCCCCTTCATAGATCCATGTACTCTAGACCTTGTTTGCATCATCTCATCGGAACACGTTACTTACCAGATACCGCATTCACCCATCTCAGCATTATACGTTTAATCCGAGACCAATCCAATGCAAGATGAATAATATGTACGCGTGCGAGTGATGGTATGGGTACAACTGGAATCCTACAGTGTTCAATAAGAAATCAAGACAGAACGGGAACGAGCTCTAGGTAAGAATTATAATGTACAGACTACGACAGCAAAACAGCATCCACATCGAAAACAAGAGGCCCTCACTGCAGCCCACAGCACGCCTTCACCTTCAGCCACACCTTCTCGAACACGCTCAGCCGCGCATGCTCCTCCGCAGTCCATATCCGCCCGCCCTGCCGCCGCACCGCCAGCGTGTACTCGCGATCAGGCTCGCCCGGCGCCGGCACGGGGTACCACCACTTGAGCACGCTCCCCTCGAGCTCCCAGCGCCCCTCCGACACGTGCACGTCCACGGCGAGCCCGCGCGGCGGAAGCACCGTGTTAGCGATCCCAGGAGGGTACCCTACAGCGAGCGTGTCGCTCGAGCGGCGCGCGTGCGCTGCAGCTTCGTCCTTCTCCTGCTCCGCCGGCGGCGCCGCGAGCAGCGCGCCGACCGTCGCGTCCGACGCGTAGTGCACGACGGGCAGGAACACCTCCGTCGCCGGAAACGCGTCTTTCCCATGCGTCGTCTCGGAGCCCGCACTCTCCGGCGTCCGCGTCCGCGGCGCCACCGGCGCATCCTGCGCACGCACGCGCACCTTGAGCTTGAACTCGGCGCTGTCCGCGTCGAACTGGATGTCCGCCGCGCGCCCGACGACCGCGGCGGGGTACGGCCGGCTGAACGCCCGCGCCGCCCGCGCGCCGTCCGTGAGGAAGTCGTATGCGCTCTCCCAGCGCTCCGCGTCCGTGATCTCGGGGCGGGGCGCGTCGTCGGCCGTGGGCGAGAGTGACGCGAGTGAGACCGAGACCGTCGACGGCGCGCGGCGCGCGTCCTTGTTGTTGTGCGCACGCAGCAGCGCCGCGGACGACTTGTCCGCGAGAGGGTGGCCTGCGTAGACCTCCGCGCCGCGCGGGCGCAGGTCGTCCGGGCTCCACACGCTCAGGTCCTCCATGTTCCACCCGTCGCCCCACGGATGCGTGTGGTCGGGGCAGTACGTCCAGATCGCGTAGTTGAGCGCGTTCGGCCCGTCCGCCGCGTTGAGCGACGCGTCGAGCGCGCGCTGCTGCCGGCTGTAGTCGCCCTTGTGCTTCCCGCCGTGCGTCCAGCCGTACGCGCGCCGCTGGTCCATGTCGTACGGGACGCCGATCTCCCCGATGATCGTCGGGTACGCCCCGAGAATCTCCGCGTCCGCCTTGAGCTCCCCGAGCTGCTCGCGCAGCGACTTGCGGATCGCCCGCTCGCCGATCTTCACCGCCTGCAGCTGCGAGCGGTACTTGCCCCGCAGCAGCCCCAGCGCGTCCGCGTTGAACCAGTTCCAGTGCCGCGTCACCAGCGTCAGCCCGTCGTAGTAGTGCGTCGAGTAGCAGCACCGCCCGCGCAGGTCCGCCTCCTCCAGCGGCGGCGGCTGCGCGAACACGGGCGGCGCGACGAACAGGATCGCCTCGGGGTGCGCCGCCCGCACGCGCGCCGCGTATGCCTGCCAGTGCGGGCGCCAGAAGTCCGCGATGAACGCCACGTCGCGCGGCTCCTCGTCGCACCCGTCCTCCCGCGGCAGCATCTTGAAGTAGTCCGGCCGCATCACGTACCCCGTCTCGACGTCCCACACGCCGTGCTGCGCCCAGATGCACTCGCCCAGCGCCCACCCGGGATCGCGCCGCCAGCCATAGCGCGGGTGCACCCCGCCCGGCTCCCCCACCGCGTCCGCCCACATCTTGCGGCCCTTCGGGTCGACCGTCACCGAGCCCGCACGCTTCGGCCCAAACTGCCCAAACGCCCAGTTCTCCACCGTCTGCGCCTGGCCCATCCCCAGCCGCAGCGACTGCGCCGGCGTCGGCGCCGTCCCCTTCTTCAGCGTCGAGCCCTGCTCCGTCGGCAGCACCCTCAGGTCCGCGCACCCGATCAGCCCCTCCGCCGGCTCGTTCATGCTGTCCCACCCGACCACGCACGCGTCCAGCAGCCCGCCCGCCGCGCGCAGCCGGTCCGCGAGCTGCCCGAACGCCTCGACGAAGTGCGATTGGAGGTAGTCCTGGATGTTCTGCCCGTCGAGGATGCATTTGGGCGCGTACGCGCGCCCCGCGAAGAAGAACGTCAGCAGCGTCTGCGACGCGAGCCGCCCGTAGTTCGTCGACCACTGCATCGCGGGCAGCGATGCGGGGTCGGGCTGCGCCGTCGACGGGTACTCGCAGTGCAGGATCGCCGTTTGCGTGGCCGTGAAGTTGCGCGGGTTGATCCCGCATGCAGGCAGCGTCCAGTACGGCGCGCCCGAGCCGCCCGAGAAACGCGACCACTGGAGATGTGAGCGCGGGTGAATTAGTATGATGGGGACGCGACACTCACGATGTCCTGATGCGGGTCAATGAATACTTTGAAGCCGTACTCTTTGCATTTTCGAAGCACGCGGATGGTATAGTCCATGAATTCGTAGTCGTACTTCCCCCTGCAGACACATGAGCACCGACTCGCACGGAACTTGGGGCATTAGCCAATTTCATCCTGGCTGATATGTCGCCAAAGTGAACTGGTGCCAACACTTGGGGCATTAGCCAATTTCAGCCTGGCTGTTGCATCACCAAAGTGAGTTGGTGCGGACTCATTTCAGCCAACTGTTTGTCCGTAGACAAAGGGCTGGCTGGTATCTGTTGGCACAAACCCACTTCGGTGGCATAACAGCCAGGCCAAAATCCATCAATGCCCCTGGTGCAACAAATATCAGCCAACCCTTTGTCCGTAGACAAAGAGTTGACTGAAATTAATCGGCACAAACTGACTTCGGTGACATACACTTGGGACATTAACCAATTTCAGCCTGGCTGTTACGTCGCCAACGTGGGTTTGTGCCAACAAATACCGGCCAACCTTTTGTCCGCAGACAAAGAGTTGGCTGAAATTGACTGGCACAATCCCACCTTGGTGACATAACAGCCAAGCCAAAAATCATCAATACCCCTGGTGATAACAGCCAGGCCGAAATCCATCAATGCCTTTAATGCGGACGACGCAAACACTCACGGGCCAGCGTGCTCCAGCGACTCCCAAGTAATCGGATACCGCAAGACGTTGAACCCCCATCCACGCAGCCTCGCGAGATGCAGATCGGCCGACCCGTCGTCCAGATTCAGCGGCCGCCCCAAGAACGTCTTGCCCTCGCCCTCTGCATCTTCCCAGAAGCCATCGAGGATGTATGACGGCTCGCCCACAGGGGCTTTCGCGGATGCGGCGAGGTTGATGCCTCTCAGCAGCAGCGTGCGTCCGCTGGTGTCCACAAAGTTGCCGTCGATCGTGTGTATGAAATCTGGCGGCGTGGGGTTCCCCGTCGCGGGGGAAACGAAGGGTACCCGCGGCATCGTGTGCGGGGATTTGTTTTGTGGTGGTGGTGGTATGAAAGAAAGCGGGGTTGTGTGGGGGGAAGCGCGTCGTACGACTCTTGGGTTGACATCACAATATTGGCGCGTCATCGCAATAGACTCCGTTAGCGCCTGCTATCCCCGAGGCAGAGATAAAGGAACGGGTGACAAGGTAGAGTAATACAGAAGTGCGGGCAGGATTTTCTGACATCGACGCTCTATATAGCACGATGAACATCGCCGTCATCTCAGTCTGTTCTCGTCTCATAGGTCCAGGTTGGACCGGCCGAGCCAAGTACTTTCAACAGGATCGCATCGCCGGATCTCTCGGAATGAAGTTGAACACACAACGGCCATTACACAGCGGAGGGCTATAGTTCAAGCCTAAATGAGAATCGATGGCGAAGGGGGAACGCGACTTCCCCGAGTTCTTCAGTGGACAATAAGTAGCACGTCGACTTCAGTACGGCTTTCCCGCGGCCCCGAAAGTTGAACAATGGCGTGAACTTCGATGGTTGCCAACTGACCAAAATAGCCCGAGATGGGGCCTAGAAACGCGATACATGCTTGTCAGTGCAGGCGGATATGCTCGCCCACAAGTATCATAGACATTCGATTCTCTGATGAACATGATGCATGAAGTGACGGTCCAGACATCGAGGTCGAGCACGCCGGCGCCAAACCGGGTCGGCCAACTCTTCAATTCAACATCCTCTCGCTCGCCCTTGCATTTGAAGTTCTTTCGAACCTTATGTAGTGCGGTGCGTGCGTGTCTACATAAACCACGGCTTGTCGCTTAGGTGGAGCCTTACGTCTGACACCTCGTGAACTCACCTCAAAGTACCCGCTACGTAGATAGCGGTCAGACGGGCGATTCTGAGGGACCAAGGCTGCGATCTGTCTATTCTGTCGTTGGGGAAAGATGTTGAAGAGATAGTACGGCATAAGGTATGTCCACGAATTAATAGCGACCATAACCTCATTCTGAATCGCCGCCGCTCTGTCGTGTCTTGCCCAGATGGCGGGAAACATGTATTCTCCTTTCATATTGAATGACATGCCAATTTACATCGAATAGCAGCCCCTCAGCCACGCAGTGGAGTTGCAGGTGCGACTCATCTTGACTTTCTGACGATGATTGAGGGACGCCGTCCCGCGGGCCGCAGATCGAGAAGTTGTCGAGGATGGATCTTGGAGACCTGCAGCAGAAAGATTACATGCTCAGGATCAGCCTGGAGTGAGTCCCCTCATTCTTTAAACCGCGTGTCTGCATGGCGTCGTATTAATGATAGAACTGTCCAGCCATATGAAAGACACCGCAGGCAATGACAGGGTAATATGCCCACCTACATGGTGTTGTTGAACTCACTAAACTTTCTCGTAGATCTAGAGACAATTCCGCGTCTCAGGCAGGCTGTCAATCGCAGCTCTGTCCGATAAAGTATTGATGCCGCTCATGGGATGGTCAGTGTGATGCGGCAGCACCTTGATGGCTTGACCTTTGACGCACATAACCAGGACGAGGAACTATCATGTGCACTCATTCACGGTGCACAAAGACGGCACCATCTATACAGACGCAGTTCGTCCTTCCTTTCTCCTGGCTTCGTTGAGCGCGCTCACATTTGAGAAGTCTCAATCCGTGGACTACATGACGTTCGGATGCTTGGTGGGTGCATGCACGCTTGTCTCCAATGATTCCTGACGAAAGACGTATCCAATCAGAAGTTGGGCGATTGTGCCGTTCCCGAGAAAAGCGATCACGGTGTCTGGACACTAGCCCATCTCCTGCAAGCAGAAGGAGAGGCAATGTGCTGGCTCTACGATCGTAAGGCTCATACTAGCACATCAGATCGTCCGTTTCAGCTGACCACATCCCGACGCTCGTAGTGGGTGACAACTGGAGCCACACCATCACGGTAAGTCTTATTCACCTTAACATCCATCAACGACCTCACCCACCTCAGGTCGAACAAAGCGCCTCAGCCGCCTCGAGCACGCACCAAGTTGCTATCCTCGACGGCGCCGGCGCCTGCCCGCGCGAAGACCGCAGCGGCCCCCGCATGTGGGCCCGCGACACCCACACGCTCGCGTCCGGCACGCCAGCCGAGCGCGCCACCGTGCTCGGGCTCGTCCGCGGCGCGATGAACTACCGGGACCAGCTCGTCGTAGACTTCGACGCGGACGCGTGTACGCCGCGCTTGCGAGCACGGACTCCGTATCCGCGGGCGCCAAGTCGATGGTGTACGCGCTGCACCCCGACGTGCTGGATGCGCATCCGCGCGGGTTTCCAGACGTGCTGAAGAGGGGGCAGGTGCTGCAGTGGGACAGGGACGGCGCGGCGGAGCCGAGCAGGTTTATGGAGGATGTGACGACGACTAGGCGGAATAAAAAGGCTGGTGGGTGCTGCTGGAATTGCGGGTCGCCGCATAACTTGGCTGGTAGGTGCTTGTGCTTTTCGCTAGTGCTGTTATGCTTAGAGGCGTGGTGTGCAGGTGTGCCCGATGCCGCAAGGCTTTGTGCTGTGGAAAGGCATGTCAACGGGTATGCGCTCTCGGTTCTGCCGCATGCTAACGCTGACATTCAGTATAGCCGCATTGAAAGAATGGACATCGCCAGCAATGCAAGGCAGCCAAGCAGTAGTCGGAGGTGTATTCCCGGTCCTTTGATCCCACATGGCAATTTGTCGAGCGCTGTTGCTGTCGTTTTGGGCGCGTCAGGGCCTTCAAAGTTACTAATGCACGAATACATGTCAATCTCAATTATGAAGAGTCCGTTTAGAGATGAATTGCGCTACTATGGTCAAACAAGGTCAAGTAGGTGTTCCTCGGACAGGTAAGGGTCCATGGCAATATGAAACGTACGTCCAGAACACAGTATACCGATAGCTGGTCTACACTGCATCTCACGCGCTCAACAGGATGCCCCAGCAGACGCATTAGCACTGGCAGCAGCTGATGCGTTACTGCGCTTCCGTTGTTGCCTTTTCTTCTCTATGTACACGAATGACGCCACGATGTCGTCCAGGATCGGCACGCCGTCGGCCGCGATCTCGAGGTACGCAGGGTGGCCCTTGCTGAAGAAGCCCAGCGAGCGCGTGTGGTACTCGGCGATGCGGGAGCGCGCGATGTCGTCGCGGTCGAGCTACCATTGATGCGGTAAGCAGGACAGGTTGTAGCAGGACAAGGTGGCTCCGCGGCGCGACTTGCCTTCACGCCATGACTTCCGTCCTTCCACACGTAGGATTGGCCGTCAGATGCGAGCAGCACGCGCTTCCTGCTCTCGGTTAGCACACCATTGTATCACGGAAAGGGAAGGCACGCACGTCCCAAAGAAGCCCTTGTGAGGCAGGTGCTGGCTCGCCTCCATTGTCCTACCGTGCTGGTGGAACTCGTCCGGCGAAAACCTGTTCCACTCTATCCACGCAATGTCTTGGTCTGTCTGCCCTGTCAGGCGCGTGATAGTCGTTCGTCCGCTGCCGAAGAGGCGGTACGGCGTGTCGATGCGGTAGAGCGCGCGGCCACGCTCGTCTTTGAGGATGGTGTTGAGGTAGTTTTCTCCAAAGAGCGTGAGGATCATTGCGGTGGTCGCACTGCGTGCGGGTGGGTCATCCGGGTCGGATAGTAACGACATGGTTATTACCATATGCGAGTTGGAGCTAAGTAGGAAAGCTGTTAAGCAAATGGGCCGACATCGAAGCTTGAAGGCGTCACCTGAAAGCACGGAAGGCACTGCGATGGGGAGGCTTAGGGCGCATGATATGATGCGACACAGCCCTGCCTCCAGCTCGTGGTATTCCGACATCCATATCGTTGAATTTTCTAAACCAATGAAGAAATGCAGTCACGATACCGGTATGTTCTGGACGCAGCACTGCCAAGATAGTTGTGATTTATAACTATGGTCTGATGAGCTCCACATTCAGCGGCTACTCTTCGAGGTCTACACCGCCTATTGGTGTTGCTACACAAGGGAACTGCCAGGAGGACAAATACGTGGACAAGGCGAACAGAAATGTCAGCGCCAGCGGCGTGATGGTCAGCAGCGTCAATGGGGCTGTCGAAATCAAGTTTGTTTCCCTGAATATATACCATGTCAGGCGTGCTCGTGAGATGTCGTCAATGGACCTACTATAGTTTCATATAATCTCCAAGAATGCTGAAGTACCTGTCCTTCCCTTCGAAAAGGGCGTGTGGCTGCTTGTTGTCAACTGAACCCATATAACCTTCGAGACGTTTTCGAAGGACGGGTGCACGCATTCATCTTGTGCTTCGTTGTATGCGCTGCCCATCACGAGGGTCGGACACTTGATTGTGTCCACGACGTTCCACGTCTTGAGCACCCTGGTGATGCCGAAATCGGACGGCCCTATTTTATAGCGAAGTCAACCGGGCACGGGCTGGATGAAATAGAAATGTACATGGTAATATAGACCGTCGGTCCTCGGTCATGAGTGCAAAAGCATCCTGCAGATCTTGCGGCCATGGGTCAAGCCTGCAGACATGCTTCCGGTAGGAAACCAGTAGGAAACCGCCATGCGTCCTGATACTCCTTGGAGTCCATCGTTCCGTCCTCCTCGCGCTTCCGCAACGTCTTCTGCCGATCTACCGGAAGCTATTTGAACAGCTTGTGCACGTTCACCTCCCACAGTTCCATCGACGCTAGGCTGTCTGTCACGATGAGGTGCTTCAGTCCCTCCGGCCGCACGCGGATCGCGTACTCTGCTGCGAGCATGCCGCCCCACGAGTGCCCAAGCAAGTCAAAATCGCGCTCGATGCCGAGGTGCGTAAGCAGATTCTCGAGCTCCGCGATGAAGAGCTCGACGGTCCAGAATGTAGCAGACTTGTCGCGGAGGTGCGTCGAGTGACCGATGCCGACCTGGTCGTAAAAGATGACAGGGATGCCGCGCACAGTAGCAAGCTCTGCGTGTGGAAGCATGTAGTTGTGTGGGATGCCCGGTCCACCATGCAGCGTAACGAGGGGACATGTGGACATGAGATCGCCGACGACTTTGTACCATGTCTTGAATGTCTCGCCGTTGTACGTGAAGTCGATGCTTCCTGAGGTTTCCGCCATGGTGGAGTTGGAAGAAATTGTCAGCTATGACAGCGATGGCAGAAGGTAGAGAGGGTCGCTGGTCAACCTGATGTTAATAGTTGAATCTGCGAGTACTTTCTGGGTTAGCTTCGATCCAGCCTGTATAGTCCGATCCAGCCGGTATGCGTGCGCAGTCTTGGTACGGAGACGAGCGTCCTTATTTCCTAGGAGATTAGTTGCTGCCCAGAGTGTCGCCACACCGAGATACAGAATTTACCGGGAATAACTGCATATACAAGGCTAGCCAGCCAGCACCGGTATAAGTCCTTTATGAGCAGAGGAGAGCAAATGTAAGTTACAATTTTCGAGGAGGTTGGGAGGAGGACGCAGGCGCCTAACTATAACCCGAATATGGAGATAACAGGGTCACATGACGGAGTGTGACACTAAGCGCGTCGCGTCTGTCACGTTGAGCGTCACTCCTCTTCTCCTACTCCTCTGAGCTTCAAGAGCGCCAGTGCAGATCAGGACATATTCAAGGTGTGGCCCACGTTATTTCACTGTGATGTGCTTCGGAGCTGATGTCTCTTTCAATACAGCATAAGGTACACCGTGTTTAGGGTGCCCGCCATTGGTCGATAGCACCTGGACGCGATTCCAGCAGTCGACAGGCCAAGATCCGCCGCATTACGCATCTTACCATGTAACACATCATCATGATCAGGAAATTTGGTCTCGCTGACTTGAGTACAGGTTGAATCCATATACGGAAGAAGACGATGAACGCCTTCTCAGATATATCGCGACGTACAATCCCGAACGAACTGGCAGATCAGGCAACAAGTTGTACCAGGACCTCGTGGCACAGGTGCGTACTCTGCAGTCTCTTTGGATTTGAGCTGCAAACTAATCACGTTTTTACGCATAGCACAAGCGATGGCCATGGTCTAAACGACACCCGTGGAGTTCCTGGCGCGAGCGATATGTGAAGCATAACAAGGAGTTCGACAAGAAGATTAGTGACTGGCAAAAGGCACATGCGGATAGGCCGGGAACACTCACTAATTTGAAGAAGTCCAGCCAACGTGAGAAGCCATCGATTACTGCTCGTCCTCCGGCAGCGAAGACAGCGAAGGGCACATCAAGTACAGGTGGCCCTCGGCCTGTTAAAGCGACAATCAACGATAACGGAAAGCGAGGACGATCGTCTATCGGGCAAAGCACTTCTCAGAGTCTCAAGCGACCTCGACTGCAAACCACGGCGTCCGAACAGAATGTAGAGAGCGCTACTCGTCCAGCTGTCGTAAAGAAGAAGCCCTCTCCAACCACGACGGCGAGTAAAGGCAAGGAGAAGGCTCGGTCAGTGTCTGACAGCGAGACGGAACCGGAATCTGAAGGTCCCGCGGGCCCGGATGACTATAACTATAAGGGCCAAGTATTCGAAAAGGAGGAGGAGGAAGAGGAAGAAGAGAATCCCCCACAAGAGATGGAGACAGACGGGGCGGCAGCTGAAACCCCCGCGAGAAGTCAGTCTATCTGGAATGATATTCCCCGCGGGTGAGTTTCGAATCATGATCGGCTTCTGGAAGAATCATATGGCTAACGATTTACTCTTATACAATAAGCTCTAAATCTCCAGAACCTGTCGCGGATCCTCGTCCAGTGTCCCCGACAATAGCAGCTCCCCTTGCGGCAGCATCAAAAATCCCAGTAATAGCCGCAACTCCGCTGCGAGCCCTCGTGTCAACTGCGCAGACAAATCGTCCCATGACTCCTAAACCAGACGGCGATCAAGAGCTCCACATTTCACAGGAGCCTACACCGCCTAGGTCTGGCGTAAGCGAGACCCCTCAAGGCTCCCCTGCAAGCTCACCCAATGGCCGACTTGAAGCGAACACACCCTATTCACAGCACAGTGTCGAACGATTGCGGATCACTGAGCTAACGAACGTGGGCCTCGAGCATCTTCATACCATATCTGTTCATGGCTCCTCTTCTCCTGTTACCGAGAGGCCGACTATACCCGCCCCCCGCCGTCGCACATTTTTCAAGGTGAGACAGATTGAGCCGGAGGATATCTTCGAGACGGCCTCGTCGAATGGGAGCCCCGCTGCCGCCCCGCCACGAAAACAGCGCGAGCCTCCGCGACTTATTGAAGGACCATATGTTAGTTCCTTTGCAGACAGCTCAGGAGCTTCCCGTCTTACGTCTGGAGGTCGGCGAACTAACGGTGCAGTTGATGAATCGGACGAGAGCGAATCTGAGGCGGACGAACGCCCGCCGGATCCGAACTGGCCTCCGCGACGCGGATCCATGAAGGGTGCCACTCATGCTAAGCCGACTATCACGGAGACCAGTCCGAAGACGATAATAGCAGCAGATTCAACAGCAGTATCTCGCGTGTCAAGCCGCTCGAAAGACGGGGCATCTGTTCAACGAGTTCCTGCCGTGCCAGCTATGAAACATGTTTTGGAGAAGCGTCCTGCGCGCGCCATCTTCCCTCGCCCTCCTCAGGTCAATGCTGAGGCGTCGTCTTCCAAGGTCAAGCTCCCGGGGCCAAGTAAACCTACTACACGCGCCAGTCCAACGAGTACTGCGTATGGCACAGACGAACCTGTGAAGATCCCTCAGACTGCCACCTCCAAGTTCTCCGCCGCACCCGTCCCCCGCGCGTCCAGCCTGGCCCGGACAAAGGACCCCTTCTCCAAGGACTTCATCCGCACGGACACCGAAGCAGATGGCTCGGCGAAAGCGGCCGTCGAGAAGGGCAAGACTAAAGCCAAGCTGATGATTGACCGCCGGCAGACCTTCTCCGGTGCACCACCGCATGACGCCGTCCCGCACCTCGACCTTGCGAATATCGTGCGCAAGCGCGAGCATCAGCGCTCCAATGGCCGCCAGTCCGCACCGCTGATCGACCTGCGTGCACGCCGGGCTTCGTCGGCTGCATCCAGGTCTAGCACCAGCGCGTCCGGTGAACATAGGCCCCGTCGCAACTCGACTCCATCCGCATTTTCCTTCGACCAGGGCCCGCGACGCGCATCCTCCATCGCATCGTCCCGTGCGTCCGCGAAGCCCACCTCCGTCGCTGACATGCGCCGCCTCTCCGCGGCGCCGCACGACATGCAGCTCGCAGTGCAGGAGAGCCTCGAGGGCGTGCTGCAGCGCCTCGGGCAGAATCACGGGTTCGACGAGACGGTCGCGCGGCGGATTTGGGAGCGCGCGGGCGATTTTCGGAGGACGGACAAAGCGCTGCGAATCATGCGAGAGCGGGCGCAGGAGGCACTGGATCAGCTGCTGGGCGATGAGCTTGAAGATGAGGGGGATGAAGCTGAGGAAGTTGAGGACGAGGAGGAAGAGGAGCAAGAAGAGGGGGATGATGAGGAGCAGGAAGATGAGCAGGATGCCGAGGCCGAGGCTGAGGAGGAGGCGGACGTCGTGATGCTCGTAAACCGAAGCCACTCCGCCTCCGACCGCTCTGCCTCCCCTCCGCATCGCACGTCCGCCCTGCGCCTATCAATCCCGCGCGCCTCCGTCTCCCCCGTGCGCGCCTCGAACGGCTTCGAATACACACCCCTTCCGGAGTCCGAGCAGCGGCCCGCGCACTACTCGCCGGCGTCGCCGACGCGCGCGCGGCAGTATAACCGGCTCGTCAGAGCGGGGCGCGCGGAGGAGGCGCGGCTGCGCGAGATAAGGCGGGCGAGTCGGGGGTATGTTATGGGGACTACAGAGGCGGGTGCACAGGGTGGTGGCCATGCGGAGGAGGTGGAGGGCGCACTGGAGGATGGGGATGTCGAGATGTATGAGGACGAGGCGGAGGGGGATGGATGGGATGCAGAGAATGCCGCCCGTGTGTTCGAGGAGCAGGAGCGGGAGGAGCGAGAACGAGAGGAGAGGGAGGAGTGGGAGCGGGCTGCCGCCGAGCAAGAGAGACTGCGGCGAGAGATGGAGAAGGCGGCGGAGCGGAGGGCCGAAAAGGCGCGGAGAGCGCAGGAACGCAGGGCCGCGGCTGAAGAGCGGCGACTTCGGGAGGAGGCAGAGCAGAGGGAAAGGGCGGAAAGCGAGCAGAGGCAGCGGTTGGAGAGGGGGCGATTGGAGAGAGCGCAAATGGAGCGGGAGAGATTGGAACGCGCGCGAGTGGAGCGGGAGCGGATGGAACGAGAGCGGGTGGAGAGGTCACAGAGGGAGAGGGAGCAGAAAGAGCGGATGGAACGAGAACGATTGGAGCAGGAGCGGGCGGAGATGGAGCAGAGAGAACGAGCTCAAAGGGCTCAGCAGGAGCGGGAGGAAGCCCAACGACAGGAAAGAGAAGAAGAGCAAGAGGTCGCAGAGTCAACGGCCAATGTCGAACCCTCATACGAGATGGACCTGAATCCTGAAGCCGGCATTCCTGAAGAGCAGATACAGTCGCCGACCAACGAGCATTTCTTTGGCAACGAAGATTCTGACAGCCTCATCGGTGAGAAGGAGGACTATCTGCCCGGCCCTTTGCGCCCTTCGTCTCCGTTGGTCCAGGAAAGTCAGCGATCAGGAGGGCCATCTCAAGGTCGAGATGGGGCGCCTGAGCCCCAGTGGACGGAGGAAGACTATTTCACGCTGTTCAATGGCGATGCAACAGAGCTTCGTGACCTGGCGGAGAGAGTAGGGCCACGATCCATCAAGTGGCAGATCGCGGATGCTTATGCTGAGGTGGTGGGGAATTGAGCGTTGTTGAATTGTCCGGAGTTCGAGTACTTGTGGGTCGTTTATATGTATCGTGCTCACTCCATCTTAATGGACTATGTCTGCCTAAACAGAATTCGTAATGCACCATCTCTCCAGGTATTTAGGCAGTCCAATCGCTCCTTCAAACAAAGATATGTCCGAGATCAAGAGAAGGGTATAATATACCGTAAGCTCATGTCTATATCGGATGCTCGGTCTCCTTCCTTTTTCTCTCCATGTACACGAACGTAACCACAAGTTCATCCAGGAACGCCAGACCGTGCGATGTGACCTCAAGGACTGAGGGTTGCCTGGTGAACACGTTCGTGCGTGGGTTTTACTGTGCAACGTGAGTCTTGGAACCGTCGTCGCGCACGAGCTAAGTCATGTGTATATTGGGTGAGCAGTGTGCATGGAACAGCTAGAATCCGAGTTCACCTTGAGACCGTGACACCCCATCTTCCATAGATAGGAGTGACCATCCGTCGCGACGAACACGTGTTTCCTATCAGGATTGTACATGAGCGATGAGGCACGCGGAACGAAACCACGTCACGTACGTCCGCCCAAAGCCCCTGGGGGGCATGTAACTGCTGACCTCGACGGTGTAGTCTCTGAAATGGATCTTGGTCGACGTACGATAGTGCCACTCGATCTGCGCGACCTCCTCCGCGCCCCAACCTGAGATCCGTAAGATGGTGGTCCGCCCGCCGCCCCGCCGAACCTGGGGTGTGCGGATCTCGTACATCGCATGGTCGTCATCGTCCTTGAGGATGGTGTTCAACACATCGCCGAAAGTGTGCGAGAGGTTCATTGCGTTCGGGTGTCAGGGTACACTATGTGGAATGTTGGGGGATGTGATCAGTAAGCGGTGATCGATGACCTTTTAAGCGTCCATCTCGAGCGCCTGTAATCGCGCTCGCCGCTCATGCGATTAATGAATCGCGAGAAGGGGAGCTGTGGACCAAATAGGTCGACTTCTGCATGGCTTGGGTCACAGCCCATCAACTGCGCAAGACGCGTCGCGACAGTTTGTGCCGCCCAACGCGGTCACGTGGAGATATTGACTGTGATGCTGCTGCAACTTGGCTGCAACAGTGGCAGTGCAACGGCGTTGAGGTGAGGCGTTTCTGGGCGTCGACCTGTGTTCTGGAAACAGCATGAATTGTGTGCATCAATCATGGTCAAATAAGCTGATGGACGAACGAAGAGAGACAAGTTATAGCGTGTTTCACTTACCTCACGCGCAGTCTGTCCTCGGTCGTTTAGAAACTCAAAACCAAAGGAGCGATGCGCCGCCGGTGCCTACAGCTAGGATATGACCGTTAAGCATCATAAGCATCACGATCATACGCGATTATAGAGCTACTTTATGAGAGAAGAGCCTTGGCTCCACTTCGCCGACCCAGACGCGTCGCCACAAGCGCCACCGTCGCGACGGCCTTTGTCCACAACGTTCAACTCGTTCCCTTGCTCCCTAAGACCAGGATCTCAGCCCACTTACACCTACGAATTCTGAAAGCCTTTCCCCCTGCCTTCTCCTGAACAACAGGGTGCAATCTGAGAAACTTTTCAATTCAGGAAACCTACAGTCATGTCGGACTCGTCTGACGATTTTTTGTCCGGTTTGCGTGGCAGACTACGCAAAGGAATGGGACTTACGGAACCTGAGACTGGGTATGGGACGAGCGCGAGAGGACCTACGTCTAGTAAAGCCGCATACGCTCGGTTCCATCCCGAAGACGATTTGGACTTATACCCGAAAGCCTTCTTCTCTCGTATGTCTTCCGCAATTTCTGAGTCGTTTCGCATCTGAATTTTAGCAGACCCCGATACGTTCAAACCACAGAAGGATTGGTTGGGTAGAACAATTTGGTGGGGAGTTGAACCCGTGCGTGTTTGTTCTTTGAATATATGCATCTGGACGAGATAGATAGCGGCTGATTCGAGTAGGTCTTGCCAAAAGACCCATCGCGCGCAGATGATGAAGGCCAAGGGGCTGCTGAGAAGCTTATGAAGCGTAAGGTTCGTCTTGACAAGCAAGTTCATGATCTCAACAGTTACTGACGCCCACATCATCACTTACGTATGTACGGGTGGTCTTCTTGAGCAGATGGCAGGGAATTTGTATCATCCTTTGTTGAACAAGACGTACGCGGACTATGGTGGTACCCCGGAACAACAGTTTGTGAATCGTCTGGTCGAATTACAAGTGCGTTCCGATTTTGCGCTTTTTTCGGATTTTAGCGTATCCGTTTTGCAGATCGAGAAGCTATCGCAAACGGACGTGAGCGATTTGCAACAAAGAGACTTTACGCTTAAGATAGGAATGGAGTAAGTAGTCCGACTCCCTGATGATCTCAGCAAGTCTCATTCAACGAGTAACACTCTAGCAACATCCCAGACAAAACCAACAATCCTAGAGTAATATAATTCGACCCTATGTCCTCCCTTGACTTATTGACCTTTCATCGTAGATTTGGAGACGGTTCCGCGTTTCGGGCGGACTGTCACTCGCAGCCTTGTCCGACAAAGTGATAACACCACTCATGGGATGGTCAGTCCAATTGATGTCACCTTCCGACCGCTTGCGTTTGACGACGCGTCAACTAGGACACGAAATTACCACGGGCATGCATTCACCGTGTGTAAGGATGCAGCTGTCTATGGAGACACGGTCTGCCCTTTCTTTCTTCTCGGTTCCTTCCTTAGCTCAGATCACTGTTCAGGAATCCACATCGATAGACGTGATGCACTCGCACCAGGTAATTGCATATCATCTCGCGGCTTACTATCGCTCACTTAATTTTACCTTTTGCATAGTTCGGTTATGCCGTCGTCCCGGAGAAAAGTAATCGTGGTGTTTGGACGGTGGCTCACTTGCTACAGGCCGAGGGCGAGGAAATGATGTGGCGCTACGACTGTAAGTCTCGTCCAATTCATCGAATCTAATGCAAGCGATGACATGGCTTGAGCAGTTGGTGATATCTGGGACCACATGATTGTTGAATACTGCACGTGAACCGGGGAGCAGAAAAGAGGATAACACGAATGGATTGCGTTTAGCTGAGCTCTTGTAAACGCATGAGGAAAAGAACAAAGAGCACGAACGGTAGAATAGCTACGTGCTGACTAATCATAACTTGTACCTACACGGACTGCCCAATACCTTCCAACACTCCCCCTCAGTCAAAGGAGGTACAAGGATAACGGACCCAGAACATGTAGAGTAGAAGTCCATACCGTAGTAGAATTCCTCAACAAAAAATTGCTCCCCCTCAAACCTGACATCGGGTGAGATGCCGCCTCGCGAACCGGCGGACTTGAGTGTGCGCCGCGCACGAATTTGCGTGGCCGTCGACCAGGCCGTCGCACGATGCCTCCGATAGGGCTCTCAGCCGCTACAGAGGACTTCTTGCCTCCAGACTAGGGCTCCTGACCCCTCCAGAGGACTTCCCAATCCCTCGAGCAGCCTGCGTGGTGCACTCACTGGCGGAATCCCTCCCCAGACGTGCCGCTCCCACTGCTCCTGCCGTCGCCTGCCCACTCTCCGCCACTACCAGCTTGTGCGCATCTCCCAGTTCAGCATTCCCTCCGGCGGAGCATCGCTCCCCGGCGCACGCGTCCAATCCTCCTAGGGCGGGCCTTATCCCGGCGATCATCGCTCGGGCCTCCGTGGTCTACTCCAGGTCCATCGGCGCGCAGCTGCTATAGATCGCAACCATCGGGCGCGGTATGTGGTGCCTCCGGACGGTGAGGTCTTTGTACGTGCCCGCGAGCCTCCTGCGGGTCTTTGATCGTCGTGATCGGGCGCATCATCGTCTGGATTTGAGAGCAGAACCCGATACGAGTGGTCTGAGACTCGAGCTTTGGTTAGCGGTAGCTAGCCGCGATGCGTTTATGTTGAATACTGCACGTGAACCGGGGAGCAGAAAAGAGGATAACACGAATGGATTTCGTTTAGCTGAGCTCTTGTAAACGCATGAGGAAAAGAACAAAGAGCACGAACGGTAGAATAGCTACGTGCTGACTAATCATAACTTGTACCTACACGGACTGCCCAATACCTTCCAACAATGATCACGGTATATAGCTCATTTTCTCAACCATCGACTTCTTAATTTGATGACATGCTCTCCAGTTGGAAGAAATTGCTCCAGCGTCCGAAAGCACAGGTAAGGTCGCAGTCCTTGATGGCGCCGGTGCCTGCCCGCCTGAGGACGGCGACGGCAACCTGCGCTGGTTCTTCGACATCCTAAAGCTAGAGTCCGACAAGCCGGGCTACCGCAGTGAGGTGATAAGCAAGATCAACAACTCCATGAACTATAAGGACAAACCCGTCCCCATCGACTTCGACCCGGACCAGTTCGACATCGTGGAGGCACGGCATCGCGTGCACGCCGCGCTCGCGAGCCCCGACTCGGTGACGACGGGCGCCAAGCAGTTCATGGTGCCTTTGCATCCGTCGGCGCTCGACAAGCCTGCGCCGGGGACAACCTTCGCGCCGAAAAAGGGCCAGAAACTCGAACGGACGTGGGACGGGGGCCAGGGCGATGGGACGGTCGACGGCCCGCGGTTCCTGCAGGAGATGACCACCACAAAGCGAGACAAGAAGATCAGCGGATGCTGCTGGAGCTGTGGGTGCCCGCATAATTTATCTGCGTAAGTGTCCGGTCTATTGGTCAGTGTTCTCGCATACCTACGCGATGCATTGCAGATGCGGGCGATGCCACAAGACGTTGTACTGCGGGAAGGCGTGTCAGAAGGTAGGGAGTCATATTGCTGCCGCATGTTGATGCTCATGTTTCACGCAGGATCACTGGAATAACGGGCACCGTCAGCAATGCAAGTCCAGCAAGCGGTAGCCGGATGTGCATTCCTAAACTTCCATTCCCACACGACGACTCGATGACACCCGAGCGCCGCTGTGGGCGTCTCAAGATCTTGAAATTTCTTTCTTGCAAGTATACCAAAGCATACCACCGCGAAATATCTGTGCTCATACCCAGTATCAGGGTGCATCTTATAAATGTACATCTCATCCATATTGCAAACTAAGTATCTTGAACTTCCTTTTTCTGAACTGACTTGTTATGCTGTGAGCGTCACCACAGTCCCTAAATGCCAGCGCTAATGACCGGTGCATTTCCTGATGCTTCTCCTGACATGTTTCTCCGTTAGCGCCTGTCAGAATGCCTGTTAAATCTGGAGCGTCTGCCTTCATCGGCCAAGCAGCAGTAGATCAAACCTACACTTCCCCAGTAGAACGTTCCTCATAATCGTTTGCTCATCAACCGTGCACTGGGGAGTACGGGCGGGACATCGATGCATGGCGTGATACGACGAGACTCGGGCCCACGTCCGGTGGTGGACTTCTACGCGTTCGCAGCCACCTCTCTTTTGTATGGTGTGTCCGCGATCTATCCTGATCATCATCGCCGGCATCTGATATCAACTGGCAGGTGCGTATACTATGGTATTCGCAAAGTCGACGTATATTTTGCTGTAAGCCTCCCATGGCATGCCACTGGTACGTTACGCTGAAGTCACGATTGCAGCTGCAAGAGAATGAGCTCGATGACTCTGGTTCTCCTTGGCGCAACCATCCTTATGTACACAGTGTGTACGATGCATTGGACTTGCTTTTCCATCCTCACATGGGAAGAATTATCCTCGACAACGGTAACTTCCAATGCGCGGTCGCAGGATTTTGTGCTCGTGGTGGTAAAGGACTTGTTTCTGATCAATGTCCGTACAGTTCGCCGCTATGTTCTGGTCTATATGTACTGGAGGCTTACGGCTGTCTCCAGGTTTTTCTGAGCGACGCCATCGTCACATGGAGAGCCTGGCTAATCTTGGACCGTAAAAGGAGAGTCCTGATCCTCCCCGGCTTCTTTCTCTTGACGAGTTTGGGTGCGTGCAAACTAAGATATTGCTGCCTCGCTTCGCTCTTAATATTAGTCTATCCCAACAGCTTTCGGGTTGATACACGATACATCCGGAGACCGCGTTGTGGGTGGTTTGCAAACAGTGCTGAGTGGATGCGATCCGCTATTTTGTCTACTCACCACTGCGACCAATGCGAGCTCGACATTTATGATCGCTTGGAAAACATGGTGAGCATTGGTATATTAAATTTACTTGTCGTGCCATTCAACCGTCCTTCCTGCTACTAGGAAACATCGGAAAGATGTCAGACGATATCTCAATAGTGGAACCAGGAAGACGCAGGTCGGGAAGGTCCTTGTTTTGCTCCTAGAGTCTGGAAGCATTTACTGCGTGATCACGGTGAAGCTCAGCTGACATCCTACATGACGGGCATCATTTTACCATTTTTGACTGCAGGCCATTTGTGGGATCAGTTTCTGGGTCAACGCTGCCATGAACAACATCCTCAAATCCCTGCTGATCCAGGTCACCGTAAGCAAAGAACGTACCAGTTCTCTAACGGTTATCATTGATACGAGGTGATACATAGGGCCTGTATCCGACTGTGATCATCGTCTTCGCTGCTTTGCAAATGACGCATTACGACCAGACTGTTGGTGAAGCAACTTCTATGGCATTTGCATCTCCTTCAGTCTCCGCGACGACCGGCTCATCGTCTCCAAACGAGATGTTCTTGACTACAAGCTCAGCATCGGATACACGCAACGGAAGTGGCATTATGAAACACGAGAAGATGGAAGATCGGGAGAATACCGTATAATCATGATTATTTTACTGATTCCATATTCTATTCCATATTCCTATAATTTCAGGAAGTCCCCCACGACGCTCAAATACCGCTCCTTCTCTTCAAAAAATGGCATGTGGCTGCTTTCCGCAAACTGCACCCATTTAACCTTCGGAATGTGCTCGAAGAAGGGTCGGACGCATACGTCTTGCGCTTCGTCATATATGCCGTTGATCACGAGGGTCGGATACTTGATCGTGTGCAATTTGTCGAGGACGTTCCATGTCTTGAGCGTCCCGGTGATGTTAAATTCGGACGGCCCTATCCTGCGGGGCATGTCAACCAGGTATGGGCAGAATCTGACTGCAGGACGCACATAGTAGTATAGACCGTCGGGTCCTCCGCCATGAGCGCGAACGCGTCCTGCAGGTCCTGAGGCCATGGATCAAGCCTGCAGACATGCTTCCCGTAGAACACAGCCACGCCCTCCTGATAGTCCTTCGAATCCGTCGTCCCGTCCTCCTCGTGCTTCCGCAGCGTCTCCTGCAGGTCCTCTGGAAGCTGCTTGAACAGCTTGTGCACGCTCACCTCCCAGAGCTCCATCGATGCCAGACTGTCTGTCAAAATGAGGTGCTTCAGCCCCGCCGAGTGTACGCGGATGGCATACTCTGCCGCGAGCATGCCGCCCCAGGAATGGCCGAGTAGGTCAAAGTCGCTGGCAATGCCGAGGTGCGCGAGCACATTCTCGAGCTCCGCGATGAAGAGCTCGACTGTCCAGAATGTGGCAGGCTTGTCGCGGAGGTGCGTCGAGTGAGAGATACCGATCTGGTCATAGAAGACGACAGGGATGCCGCGCGCAGTAGCAAGTTCGGCGTGTGGGAGCATGTAGTTGTGTGGGATGCCCGGTCCGCCGTGCAGTGTGACGAGCGGACGTGCGGCCTTGAGGTCGCCGACGACTTTGTACCATGTTTGAAACTTCTCGCCGTTGTAGGTGAAGTCGATGATTCCTGCAGTCTCTGCCATGTCGGGGGATGCTTAACTATGGTAATGATGGACGACTTATATACCGGATCGTAGGAGGTGCAAAAGGGTCTTAGTTCAATCCGGAACCTGGATCGATGACCACTTGGGAATGATAGATTAGTTTCGATCGAAATTGTAGAGTTACTTCGATCCATTTATCAGTAACGCATGTTAGTCTTGATATGAGATCGAGATAAGGGTCACCTAGTCTCCGTAGCTGACCTCAGACAGAAGATAATCGTTCTGTAAGGGTTACTGTGGCTGACCCAGAAGTGGGTCACGGCGACTTCCCGCCCACTTAGTGTGTTCTCTACACAACCGATCAGCCTCGAAAATGTCATAATGCACTAGTAAAACGAGCAGAGATTAGAGATATGTAGTTTACAGATTTTATAAGCACGATGTACGAGTAGTACAAATATTTTGCGACGAAGAGTGCTCCTGCCCCAGAAGTGGGTCAGCGTGGGAATCAAGCTATAAGCACTGTGTCCTCGCCCTCCCTGCGTGCCGATGACCCGAATAGAGCACTGTCTCCCACTCGCCGCGCATTTATCTACGCTTCCACTCGACCTATGCCAATTTTTGCTTGATTCTCATGAAGTTTCGATAAGCCCGCATGCTGCTATATAAATCTTAAGGCTTGAAAGTAAATCAAATCCCGGTGACCAGCCAAAGAGTAAAACTAAGCTCTTTTGGGGGAACCTGGTCATAATGTCGATCTACCGTTACTTCCTCTCTTTTAACAAATTGCCAAAAAATGCTTGCCAGCATAGTATCTATATTCGCATTTACGAACGGCATTCGCACCAGCATTTTATGCCCGGGAACGAAGTTGATATGAGATTTTCGTTGACCGATGTGATGCACAACGTGATTATGAGCGAGGTCTGTTACTGGGCCTCTCCAAGGCCATCCTCAGTCTTATTTATTTGGATATTTTGGATACTGGCTAGTAGAACAATTCTCTCACTAATCCCGACAAGCAAAGTAGAATTTTCTAGATGTTCATTCCAAGATCAGGGAACTTTCGTCGAGGATGTGTTGTCGCGTCTTCCAAATCCGGCCCACAGGTGAAAACACGTCTCGAACATCGAATTTTTCAGTCAACTCGCACCCTTTTCACTCAATACTTTTACAACAATGCGGTATGGTACGCTTCTACACGTTCATGTACATAGAACTGCGAAATTCGTGTTTTCCCGACCCCAGGAGGCGGGGTGACCCACTTCTGGGATTGACCCACTTCTGGGTCAGCCACAGTACCTCCGGAGAGATTACATACGCGATTGGTTGCTGCTGCGCCGCCCCAAAGACAAGGTCAGGAAGTTCGCAACAGAAAGATAGTAGGCGTAGAATTCTCCGAATATAATCCGAGCCTACAATCTACACAATATTACCTCCGCCATTCACGTCTCGAAGGGCAAGTGTCAGATCGGCGATGCCAAACTCAGGTTCTGCAGTCCGGAATGTTCTTCTACACTTACGATAGTCCCACAGCAGTCATGATCTTTTGATAGTTCGGCGTTCCGAATCCCGTAACCTGCCACGGCTCCAGCTTAGAACGGATGTGACCTGAAAACGCTAATTAAACATACCGGATCCCACCCCTCCCGCGCCTCGAACCCATTCGTCCCGCACCCTGGGTTGCTCCCTAAACACACCAGAAACCGGCATGATCTACCGTTCCATCAGATAGATCAAGTCGCACTCACCCGTCACGATATCATTGAACCCCGCCGCGCCGCCTCCACTCCAGATCCACGGCCCCAACCACCCCATCGCCGCCTTTCCTTGCGTCCGCAGCTGCGCATTCACGAGCTCCAGCACCCCCGCGAAGATCGGCGCGCTCGCGCTCGTCCCGCTGTTCTCGATCACTTGCCCGCCCCAGACGGTCGGGACCCAGTCGCCAATCGCCGCGATGTCGAGGAAGGCGCGCCCAGAGGCGTTGAAGCGACCACGTACGTGCCGTTCAGGGAGGACAGGTACACGGCGAGCGCCGGCGAGGCGAGCTGGTACTGCGGGGCTGGGAAGAGGGTGGAGAAGCCGCCTGAGGAGGAGGGCCAGACGGTCTCGGGTGTGGAGGTGGTCGCGCCGACGGCGGTGACGCTGTGCGGTGTGAGCTGGTGTAGAGATAGAGATCGATCTCTCAGTGAATACGCACTAGGGACATGTGGCAGGGAAGACCGGCCGGAATGCGTCGGAAGACGTGCAGCTCGAATCGGCCTGCGAACCAGAGACCCCGCCGTCGCCAGAGGCGAAGATAACGGAGACGCCGCGTGCACCGAGTTGAGCGAAGCCATTACATACCGCGCTGCGGTAGGAGCGTCTTAGCAATTATGAAGTGAGGAAAAGAAAGACAGCTCAGCTCACCGTGCTGTGGCGTTGTCGATGCCCAGCTCATCGGTTCCGTAACTCACGCTCAGTACTTGCGGTGGGCTCGTCTCGTTCAAAAGCACATCCACTGCGTTCAGGAAGCCCACCGGATCCAACAGCCCCTCACTGCCAACCGAGATGAACGTCGTCGGAACTCCCGTTGCGATGCCAATCGTTTGCTGGACGTCGAGATCCTAGCAGATCATGATGTCAACGTTGCGCAACAGAAATGCGAAATGGCGAAGTGAAGCAAGGTGAAGCACATACCGATTCAAGACTCGCCTGGCTCGATGCCTGAGGATTCTGCCCTCCGGCAGTCAACTGGACCTCGAACGTCGTGTTCGCCGGTATATCCGAGCGAAACATTTTCAAGAATGTCTGCGAAAACACATCTGAAAGCGGCTTCTGACCTTCATGTGTCGACATGTACCTGCAAGTCAGCAACATTCGCATACTGCTCTTCGAATCCTGCCACGGCAATGCGGCTGTCGCTCGCCGGGGCCGGCGCCGTCGGAATGTTGTACAGCGTCTGCAGACACGCGGGCGTCATGTTCTCGGCACAGGACGAGGGCGCGGTCGCGCGCGTAGTTATATTCTTTGCCGCTCGTTTCGATGTAGGTCGCGGAAATCTAGACAGGCGGCCCCGATCAGTGCTCTACGCATTGCAGACGGAGGAATGCCGATGTACGTCGTCCCGGGATGAAGCAACTCCACGACGCCTTCCAATTCGCTGGGAACAGCATATTCAAGCGTCCGTACGATCCTCGTGCCTGACGCTTCATGCTCAAAGTTGCCGTAATTTGCATTGAATAACTCGTTGGCATGGGCCACTGTCAGGTTCAACGTGACCCAGTTCGCACTGCCCTTTTCGGCGACGGGGATCGGAGAATCGGGGAGATTATGGGTGGCAAGGAAGGTGTTGAAGGCCGTGAGTGTGTCGGAATGGGGAAGCGTAAAATGTTGAACCTGTCGAAGTGTGATTGTATGCGTTAGCAGAATGTTGAGCATGGCTGGCGTACCTCGGCCTGAGACAAGTGTTGACCATACCGCTCGTTCCCAGGTGTGCTGACGGCGTACAGCTCGCTCTCTAGGCCCGAAAAGTCGCGTGACGCGAGCGAGAGACGAAGCTGAATATAATGATCGGCGGGTAGCGATTGCACATGTTTGAAGCCGCTGGGGAGCGAGCTTTCGAATCGACGAAGAGCAGATGTCCCATGAGCAGCGGAAAGCAGGAGAAGCAAGCTAGAGGATAGCATCCCGAGAGACATGCTTCAGCGTATCGGTCAGACTTCGTTATGAGCAACACCAATAACCAGAGCATATGATCCCGGGAGTGTTATGACACCGATGCGTTGAGCAAATGGCAGCGAAGCGCGATATATATGCACGCGATAAGCAAATGTTGCGCATCATTGCCAACGGTTGTGAGAAGGACGCGATTCGCAACGGTACTGATATTCCAATTCAGGGAGCACATCTCTGATGGCGACCATGTGTGAAGTGTACTCACATGATGACTTTCGAGAAGGCTCATAGCAAAAACCATACGAGAGCAGCCTGAATGGGGACAGTCCTAGCGAAGGTCTTGTGGGACACCACGAATGTGATGGAGAGCATGCGACGAGGTGACAGCAGGAAACCGATGACATGAAGTGTAGAGATGTCGTGGACGCAATATTAAAAGTGTGTACTACTTCTTTTTGACGGCCTTTATTCTAATGGTCTCGTCGCCAACAAAGATACCCTAGCATCGACACGCTCTCAGTAAGACGTGACATCCAAGAATGAGCGAACGTACCTTGCCCTTATACGGCTCTGGCCGCCTCCACCTGCGCACCTTCGCAGCAAACAGGCCCAACTTGTGCTTATCCGTGCAGCTCAACACAATCTTCGTCGCAGATGGCACCTCCGCCTTGATGTGTTCCGGCACCGGCACAAGCACTGAATGGCTAAAACCGAGCTTCATGTTCAGCCGCATGCCGCTCCCACCGCCTTCCTTCCCGCGCGGATCCTCCTCGAGTGCTGCACGATAACCGACGCCGACGAGGTAGAGCGGGACGGTGAAGCCCTCTGTCATGCCGACAATCGCGTTATTGATGAGCGTGCGCGTGAGCCCCCACATCGAGCGCTGCTTCTTTTCCTCCGCGTTCTGCACGCTGAGCGCGAGAACTCCTGTCGAAGGATAAGCGACGGTCATGTAAGACTCCAGGGGAACCGTGGTGCTGCCGAGAGGGCCTTGGACGCCAATGGACGTGAGCGTGGGGGTTATTGTGACATTGGGCGGGATGGTGATGGGGGCTTTACCAATGTTGGAGGTGTGACCGCGCGCAACGGCGCTGGAGGTGAATGCGCGCGATGCGCTCGCCAGGCGCTGGAGTGGCCGAGGGAACATGAGTATGAGCGCGGTCGCTGTCGGCGACAGCGACGAAAGCAAGAATTGGCCACGGCGAATGCCGAATCGGAGCTTGAAGTGGTCCGGGCTTGTTACGATGCTCACTTCCTGTTGTCGCTCTTGCTTTCCCCCCACTCCCCCCTTCCTCTTCCAATTCATAGCGCTGAAGGAACCCTTCAGATGGTGAACTGGAAAGACGATGATTAGGCACTCTACACATACTTTTCGACTGCGAAGCTCTTCTCTGCGCAGGTAGCAATCACATCAAGACGGTTGTATTCATCCACGAGCAAGGGAAAGATGCCTTCGTCTTTGCATCCCACAACCAGTCATTCATCTGACTTCTACTACTCCGATGATTCTTCATTCCTAGAAGCGCTCGCCAATGCTCACTTCTCAGGAGGAACTGCCGGCACTGACCCTCAGGTCGAGGATGAGGACGAGCCAAAATTGTCCCTTCAAACCGATATCAGCAGCGACGCGGAGCCACCACCGTGTGCCCAGCCTCCCAGGAAACGTTCACGTTCCTCAGATATTGAAGACGAAGATGTTACATACAGATCCGCCTTACCTGCGCTCACAAACGCTGATGGAACATCGTACATGGATACAGACACCTACGGTGCAGCGCATTTTGGTGATTTCGGAGAATACATGAGCAGGAAGCGCGCCAAGTTGCAGGTGCAGAACACCGGGATCAATGATTGTGGAGAGCAAAGCGCGGGGAAGAGTTCGATCTTCAAGGATGTGGCCATATACGTGAGCGCTGTATTGCTGTTCTGCACAAAGAGTAAAGCTGACTGGAGCTGTTCGCTAGATCAACGGCTGGACTGATCCTTCTGTGCAAGATTTGCGTACGCTCATCATTGAGCATGGCGGCGTCTTCCATGCCTATCTCGACAAGAAAGCACTCGTGTAGGTATCTGTTGTCTGCATATAAGGATGGTCCAATGACCTTATTTCGACTCAGGACTCACATTATAACATGTTCACTTACGCCAGCCAAAATCCGCGAATTTCAGCACATGAAAGTTGTCAAACCTGATTGGCTGGTCGAAAGCGTCAAGGCAGGATACCTTCTTCCCTGGCAAGATTTCGTTTTTCGTGCTGGTCCCCGCGTGGATGAGTCACAAGGACGCAAGGCAGCTCAGACATCCCTGCAAGGCTTTGCCGCCCCTAAGAATGCGAAACCGAAGGCTCCGGAGACAGAAGAAATTGCACACTCATCTGACATGTTATGGAACTCAAGTCAAGCTGACATCGACATGCTTCCCACATCCTTCGATCTTTCTCAAGATGAGGGTACACCGCCGACAACCCCCAGAAAGCGTAAAGATCTCAGTGCATTCATCCCGCATTCCACGGACCCCGGCTCACCCGCGCATGCGGCGAAGATCCCAGACTACGCGTCGCGGAAGTCGAACGAGAATGCGGCACGCGTGATGGCCAATCCGGCATGGCGTGCTGCGCATACATCGGTAGCACCAGACTTCATCGAAGGCTTCTACAAGAACTCGCGGCTGCACCATCTGTCAACATGGAAGGCAGAGCTGAAGACGCTCGTGGCGGAGGCGCAGGAACATGCAGAGCGTGGCGCAGTGCCAGGTCATGCTGTCGGGCCGGATGGAGGAGTGAGTATGCGCGGCGCGGAGCTTGTGTTGAAGAATCCTCTGAAAGGCAAGGGCAAGGAGAAGGATAAAGATCGGGTGATCATGCATTGCGACTTCGATGCATTTTTTGTGTCGGCGGGACTGGTTGGAAGGCCTGAGCTGAAAGGAAAGCCGATCGTGGTGTGCCATTCGCAGGGAGCGCAGGGCGGAGCGTCCAGTACGAGCGAGATTGCGAGTGCAAGTTATGAAGCAAGGAAGTTTGGGATCAAGAACGGAATGAGGTACGGACTTGCAAGGCATCTCGACTGAGATTCATGCTGATATTCCTTTCAGTCTACAACAGGCTCGTAAGCTATGCCCACAAGTACAAACTATACCTTATGAATTTGAGAGGTACGTTCTTTCATCGTGACATGATGCCGGCAGCGACTGACTAGGTTCGGCAGATACAAAGAGCTCTCACTCAAATTTTATACTATTCTAATGTCACATGCCGATGACCTGCAAGCCATGTCTGTCGATGAAGCGCTCATCGAAGTTACGTCCACTGTATCGCAAATACGAGTCGTGCGCACCGACGGCCAGGACGACGATGAACGACCAGATGATGCCGCCAAGCAGTTAGCTGAATCCATTCGCACACAAGTCAGGGAGGCCACAGACTGCGAAGGTACGCCTTATATCCTATACAAGAATCCGCGTTGTCTCACGAATCTCACAGTGAGCATCGGTATCGCCCACAACCCAATGTTGGCCCGTCTCGCCACGAAGCGCGCCAAGCCAGCAGGATCTTACCATCTCCGTCTGGAGGAGCTTCCCACATTTCTTTCTGGACTGGACATACAGGACCTCCACGGCTTTGGGTGGTCCACGCGTGAGAAGGCGCAGGAGAAGCTCGGCGCGACGAATCTCGGCGAGCTTGCGAAGCGTAGTAAGGCGATACTGTGCGAGGCGCTGGGTAAGGGTACGGGCGAGACCCTGTACAACGCGATACGCGGCATTGATGAACGCAAGCTGGAGAGCGATAAACCCAGGCGTTCCGTGTCGTGCGAGATCAATGTGAGTACGATGAATGTCTGGCTTTATTCAATCCTTTTTGACGGTGTTTGGCAGTATGGCATTCGGTTTGAGAACAATGAACAGGCAGAGACATTTATATTTCAGATGGCAGAGGAGGTCACACGACGGTTGAACGCTGTGAATATGAAAGGGAAATCGTTGACCCTGAAGGTCTTGAAGAGGGATCCATCCGCACCTGTCGAACCGCCAAAGGTATTTGGTCTGTCAGTATCTCCAAAGCTGGGCTTAGCTCACAACCTCTCACAGTTCATGGGACACGGTCTTTGTCTCTGGTACAACAGACAGGCAGCTTTGGCTGGTTCCAACGGTCGTGCGACGGACGATGACAAAGTCATAGGCGCTTTGGCGTGGAAACTACTGAAGTCGCTGGACATACCGCCACATGAACTTCGCGGCCTTGGTATCCAGATCCAGAAACTAGAAGCTGAAGGTACACAAGAACCGGAGCCGGGTCAAGCTCGACTGCCCTTCAAACCAGTTGAAAGTTCTCAAAAAGCGGGACCAAGCAAGCTACCTCCCGTTCCCGAGATTCGTGTCGTATCCGCTTCTCAAGATGGCGCACAGGGAGAAGACCTTCCGCACGTCGCGGGAGGTGCGAACCTCGACTTACCATCCTTCTCCCAGGTCGACATGGCTGTTTTCGACGCTCTACCGGATGACGTACGCCAAGAGCTCGAGGCAGAGTACAAACGTCGTTCGGCCTCGCCCGCTCTCGCAGTGGAACCCCCAGGGCGATCAGTGTCTCCTGCTCCAGCTGGAGTCAAGTCTCCTACAGGGCTTCGCGTCAAGGGCATCCAGTCGAACCTAGCTCGCATCACACTCCAGCTTGCACCACGATCGAAACCCACGGTTACCATTGCTAAAGATAGGCTCTTCCGTGTCGGCCGTTCCTCGGTGCGCATTCGCGAAGCCGAACTGCTTAAACTCGGTATAGACCCCGCCGTGTTCGCGGTGCTTCCGCCCGACGTCCAGCGCGAGCAGATCGCCCAGGCACGCGTTAGCAAGGCGAAAGGATCTTTCGTCTCGGTCAAGCCCCTGCGGGCCATGAAACCGCCGAAGCGGGTCAAGGCCGACTCGAAGTATCCGCCCGCCGAGATCATTCCTCCGCCCCCGCCGCCCAAGGCGCATTTCGTCGCGCCGCCCGTACTGAGGCAGCCCGGCGCGGAGAAGGGGCAGATGCTCGCGTTCTGGGAGGGCGACGATATCCAGCGGCTCGTCGAGCAGTGGGTCGAGGGCTTCAGCGAGCACGCGCCGCACGGCAAGGACGTGGAGTACTTCGCGAAGTTCTTGATCCGCTCGGTGGAGACGGACGCGGGCGTGGAGAAGGCGGTGGCCGTGATGCGCTGGTGGATGGTGCTGCTGCGCCGCGTGTGGGGCGTGTGGGAGTACGCGGGGTGCGATTCGGAGAGCGATGATGAGTTGCGGGATGACCCGCGCCTGACGTCCGAGAGGGTCGGGCGGGCGTGGTGGGATGCGTTCCGCGACGTGAAGAAGAGGATGGACGAGGTGACGAGGAAGAGGTTTGGCGGGACGCTTACGATCAAATGACGAATGGATGGGATTTATGACTTCTTTGCACGGTCCTACGGTCCAGGTTGATAAGACCGTTGTGAGAGCAATATTCAAGGTTTGGTAGCCAGAGTTCAGCATCCTTTCTCCGTCTATTATACTATTTCATTCACAGATTACTATGCGAGAGCGGTTTTATCAAGACGATAACGGCTTGTGACGCGGAGAGCCTGCCGTAGGCGGCAAATTGGTTGGTACTGACTTGAGTTCACGCGCCAATCATCTTCTTGATTTTTATGTTTCCTGTGATGCACAGATGCACTGGAGCTGGGCCCGGGGGCTGATGACACGCAGCTGGCCGGCCACAAAGATCGATAAGAGTGGAAGCTAGTCGACTCGGATTCTAGGACCTCATATCGCGACATACTACTCGCAGCTGCAACTAACGTGTATGCGACGTCACTTGTGGCCGTGAAAGCGTGGTATATCATACTTTCTTACGAATCTGAAGGCTCTCGTCATAGTTATAATGCGGGTATGTCAGGAGCCACCGCCAAAGCATCAAACAGCACCTGAACGATGGCACTCGGAGGACGCATGTCGAAAGACTTTTCAATCTTATTGGTGGAGTCTGGCAGTATGTACTGCGCCATCCTTGTAAGTGTCTTATGCTGCCAAGTCGGTTGTCATTCATGGGGATCTCAACCAGGTCGCATACACTGTATGCGTCTGGGCGGGTGAGGCCTCCGCTGCCGCCTTGTTCCTCAATCCTCTCATGGCCCAAATCACGGTAGAAGCTTTTCCTAGCTCTGCATGCAGGCTGTGGTGACACATCCGCGTACCAGGGCATATATCCCACTATCATCATTGTCCTCGCCTCCCCGCATAAGACGCACTGCGACCGCAACTTTACATATGAAATCCCGTCGCGTTCGCCTCTCCATCACTCGTCGATGGGTCGTCGACGCACCACGCAACCTTCGATCTAACCTCTGCGATCAGTAGGACCGGCGTTGGCGAGAGCCGAGTTCCAGCAGACTTCGCTCACAAGGTTCTCTGTCTATGGATGAAATAGTTACTGATAGAGGCAACATGCGGAAATGTGAACACGAGTAATGGACAGAGACCGGTGATTCGTCAAGTACCGATTCACGCAAAACGCCGCGCCTCGAACACTGACTGCGGTCGCGTGCAAGACTCTACTTGCCCATCGTCGCGGTCTGTCATCTTATTGTTCGAGAACTTTAATCTGGCGGCACGGCCGTGTTTTTATACCGGTACGTCTTCATCTGGCAGATCTATGTGAACATTCGAGAATTACCCACAACTCTCCAGCAGCAATTGTACATGTTTCGTCCAAACCCGTCCTTTTGCTTTGGTTGTCTTTGGTTGTATAACCTTCGCCGTGCAGTTTATAGACTCAGCTTGCGTCCGCCTCTCCGCAGCATCCGACACGGATTGTTTCGCGCCGCCCGTCATCCTGCACCCTCACTATCATGCACGTCATCCCGCTCTGCGAATGTATGGATGTCTTTCACTACATCCGCCACTCCCGACGATCCCCTCTGCAGCACGTTCTGCGTTGTGGGCGACCATAAAACCACGGTCAATTCTCTGTGCAGTTCTCCGTCCCCATCTACTGCCGTGTCTTCTGCTCTGGTCAGCAGCAATTTCGCTCTCTACGCTGCCCGTTACACGGTGGTGAAGACTTTCGGCTTGAACGGATCGGGAACACCTTTTTATCTGTACAGCTTGCAGTCCCAGCTATTCACCAACAACAGCGTGCCGATGGGCAGGGCTATGCGTGTGTATGTACTACCCTCTAGCCAGCCTTTGCCAGATGGTACGGTGGTGTACATCATGGGAAAAGTGCATATCGCTGCAGAAATCGGCGGCGCTATGCTGGAGCCGATCTATTTCATTCCTTACCCTGACAATCATGAAGATGTTGGGTACGAGGCTGCTACATCCGACATGGGTGGTACAATGCTCACCGGATTAGGGACTGCGATTCAGAACAGCCCACGCAACTTCGTGCTCCGCGTGCCGGAGTATTTGCGCGGTGGTATGCAGACATCCATCGTTGGGTGCGTGCTTCTTTTTCTATCGGTTTCGGGAACTAATATGGCTATGGGCAGATGTTTCTTCGATGATACCCCGCGCTGGCAGCGCATGAAGCCACCCAATGCTGCTCATCGGGGTGCCGTTGTTAGTAGAGTGCTGGAATTGCAGTCTCCAGAGATAAAAGGGCGTACCCGGTCCGTTCAAACTGAAATCTTCACTACCGTGTGGCATGCACCATAGAGACCAAAGTCGCTACTGACTAGAGTAGAAGACATGGTAAAGGATGGGAACTGGGGACAACATTGTTCACCCGCCGGGGTTTTATGGTCAAGAAAAGTGAATGCGATTTAGGATGATGCCTGGTATATGATCAGCTTGGTATCCAGCTTCGCATCCCTCGAAATGACTTACGAGTGTCCTGATTACAGTAGGGGGCTCGTGTTCTCCGAGTCCCATGGTCAATTATACACAGCTTTGTCCAGAATCCGCGACCGATATCACCGCTACTCTACTCCGCTCCGAGTCGGAGATAAAATGCTATCAATTCGCGCACATCATAAGTCCGCCTCTCGCAGCGACCAAGACCGGCGGGGCGTCAGCTCCGCTATGCCTTGTTATTGGACATACACCACGCGCTGACCTCAATTCCTTTGAGGCTTGTACGTCGGAAACCATTAACGCAGAGAATGATTAGGTTCTGCGTCATTGGCACGTTATGCCAATGTCAGAGCCGCATACGACCATATGAATCAAATGATGTACGGCTCAGACTTGCAATCGCGGCCTCGTGAGGCGAGAACGAGGGTTGATGAGTTGAGCTGCTATCAATGTTTGTCTGCATGCACTCACGACTGGAGGAAATCTAACCCTAAGATAAGCCAACACGCTTCCTGACTTCCCGAATCGTGGTATCTGATATCTCCCTAGCCTTCGCCGCGCCCTCCTCCTCCACGCGCTGTAGATACGCCTTCTCCTCCTTCAGCCTCAAGTACTTGTCCCTCGGGCCGCTCAGCGCCGCCTCGACGGCCTCCACCACATCCGCCTTGAGCTCCCCGTGGTCGCGCCCCTCGAACCGCGCCGCGACCGCGTGCACGTCTTCGTCGGTGCACGCCGCGAGGATCGCAAGCAGGTTGGACGTGCCGGGGCGCGCGGCGGGGTCGTACGCGACGCCGCGGATCGAGTCGGTCGTCGCGCCGCGGACCTTCGCGCGAATCTCGGTGGGCGTGTCGGTCAGCACGATGCGCGAGTTGGCGTCGAGCGCCGATTTGGACATTTTGGCGGAGGGGTCTTTGAGGGAGAGGATGCGCTTGGAGGGAGCTGGGTACACGTTAGTAGGCGCGCCCGGCTCAGTAGGTGGGTGCTTACTGGTCATGTACTCGGGGAGAGGGAAAAGTCGAGAGGACCCTTTATATGCGCGGTTAAACGTGTCCGCGATGTCTCGCGTCAGTTCAAGGTGCTGTTGTTGGTCATCTCCGACAGGAACGTGCGTCGCTCTGGAGATGTTATCAGTGTCAAAGCAGAGTCCCAATATGTTAGACGCACTTATACGCAAGGATATCTGCAGCTTGGAGGACCGGGTATGTAAAGAGACCTGTATTGAGCATAGAGTCATCTACTTCTGACTCGTCATTGGCGTTGCGCGATACTGCGAGTCTGCTCTGTGATTATTATAAGCAATAATATTTGCGAAAATAATACGAACATACCTTCCAGGTCGTCATGCGCTTTAATTTCCCTGTCGGGGTAAGACAGCTCAAGATCCACGCCAATTCCGCGTGATTTTGGACCTGCAGCATGCGTTATTATAAACCCACCCAGACACAGAATACATCACTTACATGGTCCTGATGAAACAATATTGATCTTTTTGGATCAATTCCCACCGCCAGAATCACCGCCAGCATATCCATGCGGGCTGCTAACAAGGCTTTCGGGTCCTGCGGCAGGGTGAGCGCGTGCCAGCCGACGACGGAGAAGATGAGCTGGTCCTCTGGCGCTGCATCGCGCTGAAGTTTCACCCAGTTCGCAAGGGCGCCGAAGTAGTTCCCTAGCTAAATTATAACGTCGTTAGGTCGTTCAGAATCAATATCATGAACACGTTACCGTACATGAGGTATGCCCGTGGGCTGGATGCCCGAGAATACGACGCGGGGCTTGCGCGTGACTCGTCCGCTCGCTCCTTCCAGACGAGGGTATCCTGCATGTATCCTTCTTAGTCCATTGGTGCCGTGCGACGTGCGCTCCTGCAAGTTCCAGGCAGAGTGGAGGGCCTGCAGTCGCGGTTTGGGACAAGAAAACATCAAGGACGCGATTCAAACTCAGCCGTAGACGCGTCTCTGCTCTAAATCACTCCTACTGACTCGGCTAACTGCTCTGGATTTCAGGAGTGCTTTGATTTCTGGCACAATCGCACCTTTTGGCATCGAGGGCAGCAAGAGGATCGGGAGAGACGGGCATCGCCATGTCTGCTTTGCCAGGAGGGGATGACTTCGTCGACGTCACGGAGCTCTTCGAGGATGCCTCACAAGGTACGCATTCAAGTTTTTGGTTGTATGTTTTCTTATGGAGCTGTCGAACAGATATGGAGCCCGGGAGCTTCATCCTAACGGATAGCTTCACGCTGCTCGACTCGATGAGCGCACTTGAGGTACGTGGCCGAGTATAGTAAAGCAGTCCTTGTACCGACATACTCGGGCAAGATCGGCGAGCCTCGGATGGATACTGGCATGGTCCTCGACTCAGCACGGCGTCCGCCATTCGAACCGCTCGCTCCGCTTCTCCCCTCAGAGCTCTGCTATATCCTAGACCGGTCTTTTTCCGCCGAGGTGAATGAGCTGAGCGGTCCGTTTTCCTTTCTCTCGAGCGCGTGTCCGACGATGTATCCTTTCTTCTTAGATGGAATGGCACTCGGGATACCAGCTTTCACAGACTGTCTTCACGCTGCTATATGTCCATGAACTCACGGCGATCAACCCGGAAGCAGTTGCGCTGCAGCGTATCCATATGCACGACCCCGCGCGGCCAATGGCCCTCGTCACGGTAGTGCTGAGGGCAGCTGTACTTGGCTTGCTTAAATGCTGCGATCTTGCATGGCGTGAACTCTCGCGAGGCAGAGTTTTCGATGTCAGCTCATCCGATTTCATTTGCAAACGTCGATAATTATTGATTCCATGCTGCATCTAGACGGAGGATTGGCAGTCCGAGAAAAGCGGCGTGTCTCTTATCGAGGGTATACCCGCCAGAAGCGTTGTGCTGCGATTAGAAGAGGCTTGCGCATGGCTCTTGAGAGCTGAGAATCGTGGGTTATGTCTCTTTTCCTGCAGGCATTGTGCTTATGTTCGCAGATGACCTTCCGCACAAGGTCTCCCTGTACAACAGGATCATGCTACGAAAAGTGAGGAGTCGACTTGTTATCCATATCCTAGCTAATAGCAGTCCATAGACGGTACTAGAGCTCTTCGATCTCAACATTTTTAGGGATAGATCACGATTTCAACGCCTTATCTCTGATGCCCGTTTATACCTGCGATATATCCGTGAAGATCCTGCGCCAACGGACTTTCCTACAAACTCCCCTGCATTTCTCGCCTTCGATCCCTATGTTACTCGGAGACTGAATAGTTCCATGCCCCTGCGCATAGTTCCATTACCTCCGCAAGAACAAACATGGCAATCATTAGAGGGCCTGCTTGACGGCCTAGATGACCTTTGCCGCTTATCGTCGGCCTCCTCATTTCATACTTGGAAGGTGAGAGTGTATGCTTCCTCGATATCCAAGCTCGATCTCAGCTCTCATTCAGATAGTAGGCAGTCTCCACTCTACAACGAAACCAATCGAAAAAAGACTGCCATATCTGCGCTCCTTAGCTCAAGTATGTCGGCGATACTCCTCTCCTCGAAGCCATGACCCATCCACTGTAGTCAGCGTTTTTCGACGGCTCGCGCATCGTGGGTGATTTGCCAATCAAGTGGCTCGTGGAGCGCTTCTTTGCAGAGACTCTGGCTCTCTCTTACAGCAGGATTACCTCTATCATCGTGGAGAAATGGAAAGGCGACGAGCCACCGCACTTTAGAGATATGGAGCAGCGACTGAAGCTGGTATGCATCCTCATTCATTCATTCATATTGCGTTTCTTTCTCTCAAGCTCTCGCAGGTAATTATTAACCTCGTGCGGTCCACCTGGTCCAACGGTCCAAGAAGACGGAGACACCTCTCGAAATCCTTATATGACTGGCATCTGCTATATGACGAGCTGGTGCGGCTCACTGGCGATCTGGACAGTGATGTAACCCTCCTTTGTCAGTGCCTTTGATCAATGAGCTGAGCCATGCATCCAGGACCAAGAGGAACTCGCAATGATGAATGCTGTCCCGAAGGCGGCATTGATCTCGATGCTCGATATCATCCGCGAAGTCATATTTACCGGATTCCAGATGGAGTTGTACGTCCCCGACGAGCGGCCGTTTGCATACTGGTATGCGGCGCAAGTCATTCAAGTCCATCTGTCGGTGCTTGACGAGATCGAGACTATCGTCTCAAAAGGTAAGGCCCTGTCCCTTCAAGCACGCGGGCCTTGAGCTGTTGAGCTGACTTGATGCAGATGACATCGTCCGGACTGAGCACCGTGTCCAGCGGTCTTTTCTCTCGGCCTTGAGAGCGATGTGCATGGGAATGTTTGCAGTGCGTGACATCTTTCGAGTAGATCCCCATAACTAATTCCTGTTCCAGATCACGCTTCCGAACATTGGATCCTCTGGCGAGCGCTTCGTGTTGAACCTGAAGCGGCGATACAAGTGGGCATTTCGACCTGAGTACGGTCATATAGGTACACCTGCAATCGGACATCCGAATCCATCAGAGTTCCTCAAAGATTGCGACGCCTTGCTGCACGTAAGTATTCATTCTTGTAACTCATATCGCGGTGCTCATCTACGTATAGGACGAGACATCCTCTCCGTCCGCCGCATTTTCTCAAGCAAAAGGGTATTTCGCAGAGATCCTTGCGGATCCGACTCGATCTGGGTGGGCGGGCGATTGGCACGCTGAGCGGCTGGTGGTACGTCCTCTGCACTCAATCATGTCATTATCACATTGGCCAACCTGTCTTGTCAGTTCATTCGCGAGCTCTCTGAGATGGCGGATCGGCTGTCGACCGTCGCCCCATCGAGGACCGCCGATATACCCTCGTTCGACCAGTCGATGCTCGACTGGGAAGCGAAGCGCCATCGCTGGTTTCCGGGTGTGCGGGAGTCTGGTGGCAGCTGACCGTGGTGGTCTCATGAATACTGAAGCTTGTCAATATGTGCACAATAGAGTCGGGATGGAACGCGTAGACTAAGACTGCATGCCGGTGAGAACTGGAGTCAAGCACAGATACGCGGTGCTCTCCCAGGCGCCAGGTTGCGCAGGCTAAGTATGCTTGGCGGTCGTTCCTGCCTATGAGGTGAGCTGGATGGTTTACTAGTGGAGGATGAGGTTGTCTCAGCAGGATTATCTGAAATGTTGCTAAGCTTGTGGTCAGCATGGTGAGGTAACGAAGCACGAGCTGATGAATGCTCGGCCCCGGGCTCCTTCGAGCTTTACATATAGAAGTACCTCTCCGTGTCGCACATATCGAAATGCATCGACTGGAAAGGTCCATAAGAACTTGACGAGGTGAGCAACATCAAGTAGTAACGCGTGCCCATTCGATTAATCAGTTGATAGATTTGCCGACGTCCACAGCGGTCTTATCGGGTGGTAGGCATCGTCAAACGTTAACGTTATGATTCTCTAACGTCTACCGCGTACTGCAAGGCTTCTTAATGATCACTCAACGACTTGCAGTATTATGATAAGTCTATCCAAAGTCTATCTGTCATGCATTTCTATTTCTTTTCTTACAGATGCAGGCTGCGGTATGTCAAATGAATTGGTCATCTCGCCTTGGCTGCGCTTGACCTCGATAGAACATCTCCTCCTGATCATCTACGACGGCAGCAGGCAGGCGGACAAATGATCAGATGGCAGATGGGTAGATGAGCAGGTGGGTGCGGTGGGTAAGCCGGTGGGTGCGGTCGGCGAGCAGGTGGGCGCAGTGAGTGAGCAGGTGAATGGACAAGCAAGTGGGTGTGCGAGCAGATGAGTGGGCAGCTGGACAGTAAGCAGGCGGCCAAGAAGACGAGCATGCAGGCCCGATGTGATGTTAAAAAAAAAAAATCTGCAGGCTTGGTCATGATTCTAGTAGAAGAGGATGGAAATGCTGACTTCACGGTACGTATGCGACGAGACGGCCTATAAAGGCTTTCAAGTACTGATGATCTCACATTCTCCTAGAACACCTCATTCTATTCCCTCGTCGACTCGAAACATTGCACTATGGCGAAGACACAGTCTAATGTTGCATTCCGCATCAAGGAGCTCACAGGCCCGAAGGGCATCGTGAAGGTCGAGGAGCCCATCCCGCAGCCCCGCGCACACGAGGTGCTCGTCCACATCCACGCCGTGTCGCTTAACTTCCGCGACTTCGCCATCGCGAGCGGTCTGTATCCGTTCCCGATGAAGGACGACGTGGTTCCAGGAAGCGATATGGCAGGCGAGGTCGTAAGCGTTGGCGAGGGTGTGGAGGAGTTCAAGGTCGGCGATCGGGTGACCGCGAACTTTGATCAGACGAACTGGTACGGACCGCAGAAGAGCTGGCATGGTACGCACGCGTCGATTATTCTTCAGTATTTGCATGCTTGACGCGATTGACGCGCTTGTAGGTGCACTGGGCGCCTTGACTGACGGCGTGCTGCAGCAGTACCGCGTCTTCCATGAGATCGGACTGCTGCACGTCCCCAAACACCTCACGTACGAAGAGGCGGCGTGCTGGCCATGCACCGGCGTCACTGCTTGGAACGCACTATTCGGTTCAGTCCCTATCATCCCAGGACAGACCGTTCTGTTCCAGGGCACAGGTGGCGTGTGCATGACTGGGTTGCAGCTCGCGCACGCGATGGGAGCCAAGGTATGGGAAGCTCTGCCATCTCAGCGTGAAGTCGGTAGCTAACGTGGAGACTTTTTTGTGCACAGACGATCATCACTTCGTCTTCTGACCAGAAGCTTGAGGTATGTCTCTCGTCGCTTTCGGTAGCTTATCTCGATCGATACGAGTCTGTCTGGACAGCTGGCCAAGAAGATGGGCGCAACCCATGTCATCAACTATAAAAAGCACCCCGACTGGGACAAGGTCGTCAAAGAGGTACTGTGCATTTCGACCGCACCTCTCGTTCAACCAATTCGCACTAACTCTCGCGCAGCTTACGGACGGCGAGGGCGCGGACCACGTCTTCGACGTCGTTGGCGTCAATGAGATCGAGAAGTGCTTCAACAGTGTCAAGCGAGGTGGCGTCATCTCCACGATCGGCTTCCTCGGCAGGGAACAAAAGGCGCACCCCAACGTGCCGCTGCTTGCTCTCACCAATGGAGCCATCTTGCGGTAAGCGCTACAGCACCTTTTCCCCCACCAAATTCGTTTTTGATACTGCATTTGCAGTGGAATCAACGTCGGACCGAAGCAGATGCATGAGGACCTGCTGCGTTTCGTGGATACCAATCAGCTGCGGCCGCATATTGACAAGGTGTTCCCGTTCGAGCAGACGAGGGAAGCGCTCGAGTATCTGTCCAAGGGCCAGCATTCGGGCAAGATCGTCGTCCGCGTTGTCCAGTAAGCTCACTGATAGATGAAGACATGGTTCCAGGATCGCGGCGTTCTTGTAAGTACTTATATAAACGCAATGAGATCCTGGACTTTCCATAGATTTTCTCAAACCTGTTGGAAATCTACAGCAGCGCTGTCGGATGTGGCTGAGCCAATATATACATAATTTGACTGAGGAATGACATAATGGCAGCAAAAAGGAAGCGAGAACAGGCTTGCGTCTCGAAGAAGTCCGATGAACGTAGCAAACGTATGGCTTGGGGCAAGCTTGGGGTCTGATGCGCGATGCAGTGCGGATGCAAACATTTCGCAGGGCTAGCTAGACGGTCTCCAATTCTATCAAAGCAGATATCTCAATCTCGTGTTCATCGACCTCGAGAGCGTCCGCTGTATTCACGGGGCAGTACTCTGACGAGTCGATGTTGACGAGCAGTCGATATTTGTAGACGGACTAATTCCTGCCACTCCATGGGTAGCCAGGGCGCGGACTATACAGCTCCTCAGCGTCATTGGCATCGATGAGATTGAGAATGCTTCGTCCGCATCGAGCAACGCGGTATCGTGTCCGCAATCGGCCTCCTTGATGGCAAGCAAAAACCGCACTCAGCCTTGCCGGTACTTAAGTACTCCCAAATGACGCTATCTTGCGGCGAGTATTGTAATAGCTTTCCATTTGCAGAACCGGCACCCGATGCGATGCTTGCGGCGAGATGAACATCAGGTCGAGGCAGCATCATGAGGACCTACTGCGCTTCGCAGACGCTGACCAGCTGCGGCCGCAAGTTGGCAAGATGTTCCTTCCTGAGCAGACAAAGGAGAAGGTCAGGTAAAATTTGACGCATTCTTCCGTTACAAATGCCGTCCTGCATAATACTTTTCTGTCGCCTCCTCGTCGCTGCTCTTGGAAATGTCCGTCACGTCAACAGAAATGCAGTCTGACGAGTCTGACCCTGTAATTAGAGAAGGGGTGTCCGAGAAGCCGGAATCGCCTCCGTCGACTGTCGCCCGCGGGTCAAGTACCGTGTTGTTCGTGGATACACTGTGGACATCAGCTCGTCCAGGAGTAGGAGCGAATACCAGTGACAATGGCGTTCCATATGTAAATTGGCGATCGCAGTGCGTTTTCTGTAAGGCTATGAGGATGATGATGACTGTCGGGTATATCCCCTGTTGCAACGGAAGCTGTTTAACGTTGTGACGGTAGTACGAAGCTGCAGGCATGGGCTCACGGAAATTTGGACCGAGATGGGAATGAAGATGTAGAACACGCGCTGCCTCGCAGCGGGTATCCAAGTAATTAATGCGAGCGTAATCTAGAAAGATCGGCATCTCAATTAAACACAACAGCAATAATATAACAATAAATACTTGCCGTGAAGGTACAGTAAATGCTCCCAGATTCAACCAACATTACGAGCACTTTCTCGACCTGACTACTGCCATTTCCAATCGTAAGGTTTTCCCTTATATTGCGCCGGTATTTCCTGCCTCGAAGTCATTATATAGCCAACAGGAGGAAAAAAAGACGTAATTACCAGGCCTTCCACCCGACGAGTCCTGTAGACCACATGTTGACTAGAGCAACGCATGAGCAGTAGGCTGACGTTGAGTAAGACCCTAACAATTGGAGTCCGACATTGTCTGGTGCCGAGGCTCCGGGTTGGATTGCAGAAATGATAGTGAATCCTGGAACCGAAGGCGAAACATATAGTGTAACTGCATGTATGTTGATCAAGAAGCACGCACCGATACTGCACGGGAGGAGTAGTCCAGGAACGAGCAACACGAATCTTCTCCGATTCCAGAGCACCCATGCCCGCCAGACGACGATGGAGTCGCTCAGGATGGTCTGAACACACATAGATTAGCAAAACGAACATAATAGCGACGGCATGAGCAACGGACAGTGATAAAGGGCCCAGCGGCCATGACGTCCTGAACAAAGAAGCCAATTTGAGGTGCAGAGTTTGGCTGTTCATCTGTCCTGATCGAGGAGACCCAGCTGTCTCTCGTGTACTTCGCCGTTGTGATTATATGGATTGTCGACACCAAGTACATGAACAGAATCGTGACAAATAGTATCCAAGTCTGCTTTGACTTCTGTTTCTTGTCCCTACAAGTCAGTATTTTGGTGAGTATATGCGGACGGAAGCATAGCGCAGCCCTTACAGGAGGACGTAGGTCGATGCAGAAAAAACAACCGTATAGATGCCTATATGCAGTTGGCTCGTCACGTCGATTTTGAATGTTTTGTATGCTGCACTCACCAAAAAGAGTGGAAGCGATAATCAAAGCGTACAATGAACCAAATACCTCGGGTTGGAGCCAGTGATGTCCATCGGATGAGACGGATCTGTGAGGGAAAGTGATTGCCGGCATACGAACGAGCGCAGTATAGTAAGGGCTGCAGTCCGTAGTATCCACCGAGGCCGTGAAAAAGGATGGAATGGGCTATCCGAGTACCAATGGGAGAAGACACGGAGATGACATGGTACGGGAGCCGAATGCTCATATAGCGACAGTGTGCGTCTCTGCAGTCTTGTTAACCTGGAAGTATCGAAGCGCGCGGCAAACCTGCCAGTGCGGATACGGTAACAATCAGCGTAACATGCAGTGTTCAGAGTCGAAGATTGCCGGGTCGCTTACCGAGTATATCGGAGTCGACCGGCCCTGTCTGCTATGTCACCGACTCACCGCAGGAGACGAAGGTATATTTATATGGAGATGCGATGTCGAAATTCCTATGAGCCAATCGTCGCATGGAAAATGAGGTGGTATGCCACGGTTTGCAAGGCCTCGCTCATGCTCAAGTGCAATCCTTGAAGAAAATGGATACTTCCAGGCGACACATCATTTGCGTTTTGACAGGCTCGTAAGGGAAGCTAGGAACCGCACCCACAGAAGAAGCAGAACCTGTGCGGAACATCAGTCATACACTTCATCCTGGGAAGTATATGAGTGTACGTTACTAGCTCCGCGCTACAGTGTGCCACGGCGGCACCGGGCTGCGGTGCATGCCTACTACCAAATATGTATCAGTGTTACAGCTACACACGGGATGTCGCTGAGGTTGGACCGGAGGTCGCTGCAGTCCCGTATTTACGTGAGCATGGTGCCTGTTTCCTAGGGCGAGACACGAACACGCACGTAGCAGTGTAGATCGGCATGCCCCGTTGAACAGGGCCTCAGACGGCATGTACTTTTCTGCCAACGCAAATTTGCCGGATGGACTCTTCCTGTGCAGGCCACAATGTCAACAAGCCAAAGATTTCGGACATATACCGGGGTTGAAGCACACCCGGTTGACATCCGGACAAGGAGCAACCCGTGAATGGAGCAATGCCTTCAAACATCAAAACCACGAAGTCGTAGCGCCGTTTTGGCCGATGAGGACAGCTGCACGAGCGCCCCGCTCCGGCTTCTGCAACGGCGGGGCTGTGAGGACAGCACCAAGTCACTTGTGAATTTACTGTCTGTTCTTCTCTTCTGCCGAAGCCAATGCAAATCATGCCTGTGATTTAGAAAAGTCAATGTAAACTCGGAATAGGAAGTCCATCGGAAGGGTAGATATTCTAACCGTGAAACTAAGCAGTTTGAGGACCAGACGCAAATAGCACGACGGGCTAGGATGCATCGTGAGCGCTTGATGTCAGCCCGGCTGAATGACCTTTCGGGAGTAGTGGACGAAGAGCTGGCCCAGACTCCAGCCGGAAGAACGGAGTGGGATGTTTACGACAGATCAGGGAAAAGACGGCAACATATGACTTTCCGCACCATGGACGTATGTAGTCTTCGTTGCAGCTTTGCATAGAAGACAGTCGTTCTGTGTTTAGGATGTATGCCGATGCGACTTGACAAGGCTTCCATGAGGTCCCACAGAAAAATGAGGCGCATGTTGACGCCCGCTTGAACATTTATTTAGCAATGAGAAGATTCGCATCGATCGTCAACGAATTGCTGGGGCAGACCACTGGCAGACCGTTCAAGTCGTCAGTCCAGCATACTTATTTGACTATCAAAAAGAGACATGCGAACCTTGTTACTTAGGCACGATTTTTTGAAAGCTAAGCAATGGTCTCATAGCTCTGAACACTGCTATCGTACCTTCTGAACGAAGGGATAAAAGGGTTCAGCGCACTCAAGACACTCATTCAACAGCGACAGTTGGATCTGAGAAAATTTGAAGAATAAATGAAATAGCATTTCGTGACGACCATCGTCGACAAAAAATGAGCAAAGAAATGTCTGCCCCCAAACTACGAGCCCAGAACCAAAACGCGAAGAAACGCGAACACTGACCCCAACTCTACGGAGACGATACGACCCGAGCGCCCCAGAATCCGCGCAGCTTCATAACGAAGAGCAGCGGTAGGGCGTCATCGGACGCGTTGCTGTTCCACGACCGTAACAGGCCTTCAGAGAGTGCGTCCCGAAGGGCAGTGAAGGCCTTGACTGGGTACGTGGGGCCGAACGGAGACCATGACGACTTCCAGAGAAACAGAACACGCGAAAAGAGAAGATATCACACAGAGACGATGTCAAAAGCCGCTCAGACGGCGAAAAAGCAGGTGGAAGCAGATGAAAAGCAGGTAAGAAAAGACTTTTACTGTGCCAGCGGTGTGCCAGCGCCTATGAAGGGCGAATTCAAGCGGCGCTCGAAGGCTGCTTGCCGCTCACTCACCGCTCCTGACTCCAGCTCGCCGACGTCAACGACGAGGACAAGGACAAAGGATGATTACTATATTTAACGACAAGCACTGGCTTGGCCTAATGATTTGTTGTCCGGAGGCTGGCTGCAGGTCTTCATCCCGGCTCTGTGATCTTCGTTCCCTTTGCTCGATCAGGGCCGCTCAATCGTTTAAGTCTACAACTTACATCTACCTCTTCGTCTCACCTTGTGCTCTTGCGCACGAGTCGATGTCTAGCGATTTACGAGCTATCAGCCACCATGACAGAACATATCAACGACAACGCTCTATTACAGCTATCCAATGAAAACAGCAAAACAGTAACAAGCGGAGACAACTAGGCCAGTAAGGAGTACGATCAGGTATCAACAAAGCCGGTTATGCAGTCCGAGTGGTATACAACAGACGTAACGTAGGAAGGAAAAACAAGGCTACAGCGGGCCAACCAAGCGTAAAAAACAAAAGTGTACAATACTGCGCTCCACCGAACCAGGATAGAGAGGAATAAAAAGAACCGAGATGCACTGAAGGAAAAGCGCACCGCTTAATGGCTGCCCTCGCTGTTCGCCGCAGACGAGCCGCGCCTGGTCGAGCGCGAACGCCGGCGGGACCGTCGCGCCTCCTCGCGGTCCTCCTGCGTCACCGCCGGGCGCTCGAGGCACACCAGCTCGAGCACGCACGGCAGTACGTCGCCGCATTTCTGCTTCACGAACGAATCGTTGCGCCGTATGCCGCCCCACATCGCGTTGGGACCGAGCCAGTCCAGGCGCTTGAGCCCATCGCCGAGGCGGCCGCCGGGCACGCCCTCCTTGGGCGAGCGGTTCTCATGGTACGCCTGCTTGAGCTTCGCCTGCGTCTCGGGGCGCGCGTTCGCGTAGTCCTCCTTGCGCAGGCGCATCTGCAGGTAATCGCTCAGCTGGTCGACGACGTCGGCGCACGTGACGCCGAGCATGGGGTTCGATGCGCGTATATCGATCGTCCACGGTACGGTGTGCGAGATCAGGCGCAGGTGCGACACGCGCGGGAACGTCGCGGGCTCCTGGCGGCCGGCGGACCACGACTTGTGCGGCGGGTCCGTGCTGCGCTGGCAGTGCGCCGTCGAGAAGAGCATGTTCCACTTCAGGTGCGCGCGCTCGCTGTCGCCTTCGCCCTCCTGCGGGAGCAGCAGCGGATTCACGAAGAGCTCCGCGCGCATGCGATGCACCAGCATCGGCTTCAAGACCGGCCCGTCTGCGGCGCGATTAGTGAGCATCGTTCATCGTGCATGATGATGAAGGGAAGACTCACAGTGGGGACCGGCTGCGAACCGGCCGATCAAATCGCCTCTGTCAGCACGGGCGATGCGCGTAGCGCGCGCGGCAGGGGCCGCCTGGGGCGGAGGCGGGCCAAAGCCAGGTGGAGCCCCGCCGTACCATCCCGGCATCTGTGGCGGCAATTGACCGCCATAGCCCATCGCGGGCGTCGTGTACGGCGCACCGACAGGCGGGCCCCATTGGCCAGGGTACTGCTGGGGTTGGCCAGGATATTGAGGCTGGCCAGAGTATTGCTGAGGGTACGCGCCAGGCAATGGCTGCTGGAAGGTGTTGTACGCTGTGTAGGGGTGCAGTTGCGGCGGTGGAGGGCCCCATGGCGACGGCCCTGGGCCCCATGCTGGCGTCTGGTGAGGCTGTGGGGGCGGGGGCGGCGGGTAGCCTGTCCAGTCGGCAGAGAAGCCAGGAGGCGGCCCTGATGGCGGCGGCCCATGTCCAGGCGGTGGAGGCCCTGGGGGTGCGCGCGGTGTGCCGCCTGGCGGCGCAGCGCGCGCGTCGGGCAGCTGGACATTGGGCATGTAATACGACCCAGGCATCATAGGTGAAGGGATGTAGCCTGGTGATGATCCATATGGTGAAAGATACTGGGGCACGGGCGCGGGCGCATAGCCGCCGCTGTTATACGGTGGGAAGCCGGGCGGGGGAGGACCGCCCTGAGTACTGGGTGGCGATAACGGGATGACAGGGGGCCGCACGGGTGAGTTTGGGTGAGAACGGCCATTATACAGGTCCGGCATAGGAGGGATAAAAGGTGTAGTGGGATTTGACTCCATTTCCTAGGATCGTTGTTTGAAATACGAGATTTCTCTGCGCGAGTCAGCACAGACACAAGGAGAGCGAAAATGCGATCAGTGCGTACTTTTTTGGAGTGCTTCCTGAGACAGCCAAAGGAGAAGAGAATGGATCCGGACTCGTAAATGTGAGTGACTCGTCCTCGGCCTCTCAGCGCAATGATACAGACGATAGATTAGATGTGAGCGACAGGTGCTGAACACGCGGTCCTCTACAAACGCAGGAGATCTGGAACTCGAGGTCACAGAAAGCAAGCGAAAGAGCGACACGAGAAATGCATGCACGCGCGCCTTGAAAACTTCCCAGCACGAACCAGTGCGGATACCAAAGTGGGCCGTAGGGTGTAGGGTATTATCATCCACCTGTCAAATCTGGCCGATTCTCCTGATGAGCTGTGAGCTCGGGAACGACCTTCGACTTTACAGCCAGACTTGAAGTGCGTATAGCAGACGAAGTAAATGTTGCAGACGAGGCTGAGCGCCGAACCTCGAGGCAGGCGTCGTCGAAACACGTGTAGCAAAACTATCACATGATGGTGTCGATATCATCACGTGGGTCGCGTTTCAATTGAATCGCGCACTGCAATCGCGTCTCTCGCGACGAAACAGGTCTGGCAGAATGCATTATGTGTCGAGGGCAATATGTGAATCTGGAAATATTGCAGATCATCGATAGTAGTGAACAGCATCGGATCATACCTTAGGACACGAGTTGCACATGCATAGCGCCCCGCAAACGCACAAAGGCATCGAAGAGGTACGGCAATCATGGAGTGAGACATGTCCGTGCTGCATTAAACACGTTTCCGGGGCAGAAGAGCAGAGAATGATTGATGGAGACAGGAGGGATATGTACTAGTGGAATGAGTTGTCGGCTTTTTGACCCTGCACGCTGTGGGTGAGGGGCGAACGTCATCGTGGTGAATCTAATCACACTGCGGATCGTCTCCGCCTGTCATAAGGTTCGCGCGTAGGAATCCAGACAGTATCCAGCAATCAAATATAATCGAGAAGAGATACTAAGCGGTTAAATGACGGATCCAAAAGGCGCGCAGGATGGTCGATACAACAGAGAAAGCAGCGCTACAGCGGACAAGATAAAAATGCTATAACAAAACAAAAAACACAATCTAGAACGCCGCGAGCTTCATGATGAAGATATTGGGTGCCCTGAAGCCAAGCCTGGAAACGGCGTATCCATCATCCTTCGTCACCGACTCGAAAAAATGGCGGTCGCGCAGCCAATCTGGCGTTCGAAAGGTTAGGGTCGTCAGAGTCTCCAGGCAGCGCGAGACGTACCGACGCGCCGGTAGCGGCCTGGTGTGGGCGGGGCGGGAGTGTAGAACTGCGCCTGGGCGGGCCATGCACTCTGAGCGTTGATCTGCGCGGCGCGCTTGATGTTCTCCTGCACTCTCCCGGAACATGACCCGATCTCTGCTTCGGTAATCAAGTTCTCCGTATAGCTGACCGAGATCATGGATGTCAGGCATCGCCCAAGATGAGAAGATCGCAAGGGGCTCACTCCTTGTACATGCGATCGCACACGTCACCCAAGGTAACGCCGTTCTCGTTTCGGATGGTCGTGCACCATGGACTGTGCTCGGTGATGATGATGATCTCCTGCACGCGCGGCAAGGTCGCAGGCTCGTCCTTTGCCGTGAAAGGCAGATCGCGATCCGCGAATTGCTCATTGAAGCCGCCAGTGGACCCTGCACAAGGTTAGCGAGCGAATGGCACGGAGACAGCTTTATAGCGCACCAGTGCAAAGGTCGAAAACCAGACTGAATCCAGGAGCGCCCCGCGTGAGGATGGGGTGCAGCTCCAGGTCGGTATTCAGCATGTAGAGGTCTGTCTGAGAAAGTACAGGGCCATCTACACACGATCCCTTTGTCAGAACCATGGATTGTTAACAGTCTGTGGCGAACTCACAAGAACTGCCTGCCGCCCATCTATCTAAAGTTGCCATGTCTGCGCGTTAGTGTCGTGAAGTGGGGCCACAAGCCTTCAGTATCCGGATATTCTGAGCAAGTGGAGGTAATTAGCAAAAAAAAAAGCCGAGTGGACCCAGCCGCTGATTATATACCTTCAGCAGTCTGATCCGTGCAGTGCTTGACGCAGCTTCAGAGCCATAAGCCGACCCGGGCGTCATCTGCCTCGAGGCAGGCATGTTGCGAAGACACAGAATGTTGATCAGATCTCCGGATCGATATGACGTTACCCACCGGCGGAGCATTATCTGATAAGATTAAAGTTCATCGCTTACTCCATTGAGCTTCGCAAGCTTGCGTACGCGCCACCACCACGACCTTTCCTTGTACAACATTCCCATTCCCTCTGTGCTCTTAAGCATACATCTTGATCATGGCACCTAAAGGCGGCAACGCAAAGAAGGAGGGCGGACGAGCGAAGAAAGCAGAGAACGAGGCTAAGAAACAGCAAGAGGCGGAGGCCGCAAAGGTGCGTACCTCCGCCGGTTACATCTGTCTCCATCTAACGTCTACAATTACTCCAGGAGCGTAAAGAGGCAGATCAATGGTCTGCAGGTGCAGGTGCGAAGAAAGTCAAAGAGGACAAGGAGGAGAAGCGGCGCGCCGAGCTGGCGCGTAAGCAGGAGAATGCCCGTCTGCTCGCCGAGGAGGAGGCCTCGGCGCCAGTGAAGAAGGCCGCGCCCAAGGCGGGCGCCAAGAAGGCTGCAGCGAAGCCGAAACCTGCGGGTCCTGGTGCGATCGCGGCTGGGGGCGATATTGCAGGCGGCGCGAAGGAGCCGGAGGAGGGTGAGGGCAAGGTGGAGAGCTACACCGCGACGGGTCTCGATAATGCACTGGATCTGCTCGAAGTGGTCACGGCGAAGATGGACAAGGCGAGCGTTGGGAGCCAGGCTGCTGGGATCGAGAGACATCCGGAGGTATGGATCATATTTGTTTCGTTGCTGAAGCTATCTTCTGACCATCGGCCTTGCCCGATCAGCGACGATTCAAGGTAAGATTGCCTTACAGTCGGGCCCAGGCCTTGCGCCTTATTAACATAAACCTTCAGGGAGCGTTTGAAGCATACTCAGAGCGCGAGCTACCGAATCTCAGGAAAGAGGTAAGACCATCGCGATGTCTGTCCAGTATGACAAATGCTGAACAATTTGATCCCAGCACCCCGGGTTGCGCTTGCAACAATACAAGGTATTTCACGACCCACGAACTCTCCAATATCACAATGGACTGACCTGCGGTTTACGTAGGATTTACTGTACAAGCAGTTCCAGAAGTCGCCTGAGAATCCGTATGCTCCGCTTTCCCAGATTATTCATACTACTTTGTCATTGATTTTCTCAATCTCTGCAGCTTCAACCAGGTCACTGTCACGTACGATGCCTCGAAAGACGAGAAGGTGGAGGCTTTGAAGCAGCGGCAGGCCGAGGTCGCAGAGCGCTTGCGCGAGAAGAAGTAGACAATTGACGATCTTTGGAGCGTGTGTACGTTTTGCTTTGTGATGTAGTAGCTGACAATTATCTGAGAATGACCGCAACGAGTCGTTTCTGGATATAACGTTTCAGATCAGGCTCTATTTGATAGCTTGCTCTACTGCTTTGATATCTAGGGTATTGCATTGCACCATCAGGTCTCAGCCGGGATGGCGGAAATCTTCCATAGGGGGGTATCATCCGCCAAAGGAAACTATGATGCCTATCCTTGGCCACCGTTTCTAATCACAGTAAGTCCTCGAACTTCAGTCACCCGATGAGGTGTCATCGACTGATAAGTGTGCTTGATGTCATAGTCCTATGTCCAGACTGGGGGTTTTCGCACCCTCTGAGATGAAATCCCGAATGGAACGGTGCAGCATCCTACCAGCAGGTTGCCTCGCGTAAAAGCGACGAGTTGAGCATGGGGCTTGAACAGGCTGCTTTCATTCCAGCGTTTGCGGAACTCCTCATTGTTAGCGTGATGTGGCTGCCCCTTCGTCCGCTAGATTTCATTAATTGAACTCTGTAAGTCGACCTATACATAAAGGCCTGGGTCACGACCCGTTGGTGCTTTCCACCTCGACTTCGCAGTGACAGAAGCTTGTCGTCTCACGTTTCAAGGCTCGCGGACCACATTCCATCCTCTTTATCATCGAGGCACCAGTGGATCAGAAAGGATGCTTGACCAACTTCTACAAGTACGTATGTTGTTCATCATTAAATTCGATTCACAGAAGCGTCGCTACAGGCGACGACCCCCAGTTATGCGTATATTGTATTGGGAGGCTTCGTCGTAGTAGTGAGTACACTCAACTTCACCCCTCACACTCATGTATTCGTGGAGTGATTAATACGCTTCTGTTACTGTGCAGTTTAGCATGGTGTCTTTGCTAGTGAGAGAGAAGGTCAGATCCACCTTCCAGGTTCCAGAAACGTCAGCTATTTTTTTCTGACACTTTTTCAGCTCTATCTGAACGAAGTTGTCCTCGGCACTGGCTTTGGCATCCTCATGGGTCCCCACTGTGCCAACATATTTGATCCCCGATCATGGACTACTGAGAGCGACAAACTGACGCTTGAGGTGATGCGCGTCGTACTCGCCACCGGCCTCTTCGCCATCGGTGTCGAGCTGCCGCGGGCATACATGGGGAAGCACGTCAAGAGTTTGCTCATCATGGTCGTGCCTACCATGGCATTGGGCTGGGTCATTTGTGCTGGTAACGTTCTTGTCCCTCTTCTCTGACACAGCTCGCAATAAGGCAGTTTCCCTCTTCTGCTAGGTTTCATATATGCGCTGTTTCCTAACCTGTCCTTCATCTCTGGACTCGCTATCGCCGCATGCCTGACACCAACCGATCCTGTCATCTGTGCTTCTATTGTTGGTATGAAGTTATGCCCACCGAGATTAAATTGGATCTAACACTGGTCACCATAGGCGGACACTTTGCTGTGAAAAACGTACCACCCAATCTCCGGCACCTTCTTGCGGCAGAATCTGCTGCCAACGACGGCATGGCATATCCCTTCTTGAGCATCTCTATATACCTCACCACGGAAACCTCGCGACGAGCAGCGATAGGCAAATGGTTTCTTATCGGATGGCTATGTATTGCTCTTCCATGCCCATTTCACCCAGCCGATGTTCATTGATGTCCGACACAGACCAGGTCATTCTTGGGGTCATACTTGGCGCCGTCCTTGGTATCTCGGGCGGTATTCTGACTCTTCACTTTCTCACATGAATTTGGCTCGCAGGCTACACGTTTTCACGAATAATGAGATTCACGCAACAGAAAGGATTCATCGATCGCCAGTCTTATGTGGCCCAGTACCTTGCATTAGCTGTCTTCACCATTGGTATCACTAGCACGATTGGAAGCGATGATCTCCTCGCCGCTTTCGCCGCAGGTACGCGCGTTATGGTCTGCCATATCGTGTAGGCTTCTTGACGTCTTCGTGGATAATGTAGGCTGCGCGATATCCTGGGACGGACATTTCAATACACATGTAGAAGAAGAGGTATTCTCCTCAGTCGTAGATTTCGTACTCAACAGCGCTTGTTTCATCTACATCGGAGCCTGGTTTCCGTTCGAGCTCTTCAATGCTCAAGAACTCGGTCTTTCACCGTGGAGACTCATCGTCCTATTTCTGTTGATCCTTGCCTTCCGGCGCATTCCGCCGCTTATGTTGCTCTACAAGTGGATCCCGGAAATCCGCAACTGGAGGGAGGCTTTTTTCTCTGGGCACTTCGGTACGCCATTAGTCATATTCCGCTTTTCTCGAATGTCAATGCTCACGCTTTCACGCTATACGCAGGTCCTGTACATTCATCCTCAGGCCATATATGATTTCGTAAAGCTGACGTTTTTGCAGATGGGCGTGGGCGCCGTGTTCATATCCACCCTCGCCATTAGCCGCCTCGAGACGCCCGAGGACCCGCCTCAAAACCAACAGCAACTCCTGGCAGCCACGCTCCAGCCCATCGTTGCCTTCATTGTCCTGTGCTCGATCATCATCCGTACGCACCTACCCTTCACCTTAGCACGCTGTACTCACCGTCGCCCACGCACAGACGGCCTGTCCATCCCCTTCTTCTCCTTGAGCCGTGAAGTCGGCTCCCGCATGCTTTCGCTCTCTCGCACGCGCACGCTCACCCCGCGTGGTCCCGATGTGCCCGACTGGCTGTTCGGGTCTCGCCGTCCGCCTGCGCTGACCACGACTCCTGCTCCGGATGTAGAACCCGGTGAAGGAACCATAGTGGCTGAGGACGGAATGTCGGATGCCCAAGTTTCAATCGAGCAGGACCAGATCAAGGGTGTTCGCGAGGCTCAGCCAGTTCTCGGAAAGGGGAATATTGCTCTCCGCAGTGCAAGATGAAACTCTCCCGTATCGGAGAAGGAGGGGCTCGGTAGGTGCCGTCGCAATGTTTAATCTCATTGAGCCTCATACGCGATCTCTAGGACGGTCGCGAGCATCCTTTTGCCATGGGCATGCAGTGGGTCCAGGACGGGAGTGTTAATAATTTGAGGAATGTCGTCGAACGCGACGTTACCGCCACTATGAGATAGAGGATGGCAGACAGGTCAAGGCTATTTATTTCCTCATGAGAACAATAGTATTTATTCGTGAGCATTGTTCCCGATTTGGATTCATCAGTATTGACTGCACTGGAAAAGGCCTATAATGAACTGATCAGCGAGTTTGCTTTGGCTGGGGGAGTTTGCTTAGCCGAGAGAACAATGGGTATCTCGTCATAACGTGACCGCGTCAAACACTTATAATCTTCCTTTCCTTTATCACTCCCTTTCCAGTCTTTCTGTCGCCTGCTCCTCACGATGTCATCCCCAGATGTTATGCCACCTTCAGACCCTACAGGCGCTGCTTCTTCCTCAGACGATATGCCGTCTGACTCCTGCGGTTCCCGCCCCGATACTTCAGAAATTCCTGAATACCTGAACGAGTACGAGCTCGATTCAGATGGTAACAAGATTCCGGACGGCGTCAAGGGCTGGAAGCTCACGGATCGCGCGCGTGTTGCGCGACTCAACCGTCAGTGTTCCTGCCTCTGCTTCGCACGTTTCTAATCGACGCGTATCAGTACCGCAAACTTTGCTTTAAAGACCACACGCCGATGTCGAGGCTCCCTATGAAGCTTTTCGCTTTCCCTGACAACCCGTATTCATGCCCGCCTTTGCTATACTTCGCCCTTCCATTCAGCACGGATCAGATGCTCGATTTCAATGCTCGCCACAACATCCCACTCGTCGATGGTCCGCATTCCAAGCACACGATACGTCTCTCCATCGCTCTTAAACGGGGCATGAACCGCCTACGTAAAATCTGCGATACGTACGGCTTGACGCTTATCATGCCCTGTGATGTGAAGCATGATTGGGCTGTTGCGTTGCACTCAAATTACAATTGGCATGAAAAGGAGCTCGAAGAGGAGGACGAGAAGGAAGTCGTCGAGATCATCAAGAGAGAGCTGAAGATCGAAAAAGGGCCGGAATGGTATTACGACGCAATGTCATGATCGTCGCATTTTCTTCCCAGTGTGCTCTTTTTTCCCCTCGCAGACGCGCCACATTATGACCGCTAGTTGGCTCTCAGTTTGTGTCGCTCGCATGCCCTACCCGTCTACCGCTTACTACTTTCGTGTCTTGATTGACCCACGACTTTTCGCATATGCATCTCACAACATCTGTTGGCATGGATTTAGTTTATATCGTGTATCATAACTTCGTATTCCGCTGTGAAAGAATGCTGTCGTGTTGTCAAGGTCTTCAAATGCCCGATTGCTCCAATGATTCAGAATGCGCCGTTGCGCGCTCGGCGCTCGTTGCCCTCGAGACGTAATGCGTAACGATTCGGGAGGCGTTTGGATCTACTGTAACGAGGGCCGATCGGACGTCGTGCCTTTGACCTTTCTCTCTATTATTCACCTCCAAGTCCAGCACTTCTGCATGAAAACTTGCGATCAAAGGGCATAGCGTTAGGTAGAGTCGTGTTACTACATTCTGGATGGGACCTTTCTTTGCTAATATACCAGTGCTAGCGTGGCACGAACGGTGCTGTCTGCTGTCTTCAAGAGTTTCTGCATTCATGGAAGTATTTCAATTTGGTGCAACGTCCCAGGCCCGTCTTCCAATGGAATCGTGGTCATTTAGAGCGACGCCTCAAGCCAATTTTCCGACGGAACTGTGGTCGCAAATCTTCGAAGAGGCTACATTTATTCCAGGTGGCTTGGACACAGATATCCTCGATCCGTTCGAGTCGGGGGTATCGATGCCCTTGACCCTTTGTCCCTCACGAGCTGCAGTGAAATTATCCTTACACACGATCTACTGCGTGATACTCACTTGCAAGATGTGGCACGATGTAGCACTTCCCCTCCTCTATCGATTCATCTTCATCGAGAACCACAACCAAGCAGCCGCCATCCAGTCAACACTGCGGGCTTCACAAGAGGCTCAAGCGTCGTCGAATGGGGCCGTCAGCCTCAATTCTCGGGTCCGCCACTTGATGTTGTCCTTCAACACAAACGATGCCTCCAACACCGTGTCTTACGCCTTCTGGAATGCTTTGCTCGAGATCGTCCATTTGGTACCCAATCTCGAGATTTTATCTGGGATCAACCGACTCTCTAGGGCCATGGTGCGCGACTTGTCGCGGGTCCCTTACCGAGATTACCTAGTCATGGCCCTCATGGAATCATGCAAAACGTCACTTCGCAGGATTTCCTTCGATGGAGATGCGGGCATGCTTGTCAACCCCTACATCCGCCGCATCTTTCTACACAGCTTCCCGCATCTGCAGACCATCACCGGTGGCGGCACCCTCCTCGATTGCTCAATCGGCATGCCCGAAGTCACACATGCGAACGTCACCACGCTCATGCTAGATGGCACCGACTCGTCCTGTCTGACACTGCACCACACCTCCCAGCCATCTTTTCCCCGTGTCACGCAAGTAATCCTGTACCTCACCGCTGCCCAATCCTGCACCACCTCCTGGGCACACTTCCTCAAGGTGCACGGTGCGCAGCTGCGCACCGTGCATGTTGACGTACATGAAGGACCTCTGACTATGCCGCCAACTGGTGCTAAGTTCGCCGACCGTGACCTGCTTACGCAGCACTGCCCACAGCTTGCGAGCGCGCACCTCATTGTGCGCCACGCCAAGGACCTACACCTTCTCCCGGTGCTCCCGCCTGCGCTACACCGCCTCGGGCTCACCATCGAGGCGCTCGACGCGGGTCGCGGGGCTGCGGAAGCGCTCGCGGCGGCGGCGGCGATCGCGCCGCCCACTCTCAAGGTGTTGCACTTCATGAATGCGGGAGCTGCTGGTCCGCTGCGGCGGCACATGAGCAGCGCCTTAGTGCGGGAGTTTTCGCCTCTGGTGATGCGACGGGTGCGATTGGAGGACTATCAAGGACGCGATTTACTTTTGCCAGCATAGCAATGACGCCAACTCTTCTATTCAATCTTTTCTTGTCCACCTATACCATACACCAACTCGCAGCGAGCAGGTCACAGTTACATTTATTGATACGCATGTGGCATGTCTGCGAGTGAGGACGGCAGCGTACTCGAGGGACAATGCAATGATCACGACAGCGAGTCGTAATACCATTTTGGCGGCTTCAGCGAGCAGGTCACAGTTACATTTATTGATATGCATGTGGCATGTCTGCGAGTGAGGACGGCAGCGTACTCGAGGGACAATGCAATGATCACGACAGCGAGTCGTAATACCATTTTGGCGGCTTCTCGATCTTCAGCTCTTTCTTGATGATCTCGACGACGTCCTTCTCGTCCTCAGGTATGAGTGCCTCATCATACCAGGTATAATTCGAATAGAGTCCAACGCCCCATTCGTGCGTCATATCACAGGGCATCACGAGCTTGAGTGACCACAGCTCGCATAGGTCCCTGAGACGCGACATGCCTTGCTTGACAGCCATGGAGATCCGCATGGCGTACTTCTCATTCGGGACATCGATGAGTGGAATGCCGTGCCGCTCGTTGAAGTCAAGCATCTGCTGCGTGTCGAACGGCAGTGCCCAATATAGCACCGGCGGGTGATTGTAGGGGGTTTCCGGGAGGACGAGGAGCGTCGAGGAGATTTGTGACATTGGCTGTCGGTCTTTTAAGTAGGTATTGCGGAACTGATACCATGCCGTTCAGATATGTGGGTTGCAGAGCGTGTGTCCCGAACGCTCACCTCTTGTTCAGCAGCGCGTCCGCGCTCTGACAGCTTCCATCCCAGGATGCCGTCAGGGATCTTGTTGCCATCGGCGTCGAGCTCGCACTCGTAGAGATAATCGAGTATGTCTGAGGATGCAGGGGAGTCGGGCCGGGAAGGGGAGTGGGATGGCCCGAACGATTCTGAGGACGAAGGGGAGTTTAGCAAAGTGGGATTATTGTCTGATGGTGACATGTTGTCTGAGGATGACATTGAGTGGGAGTGGGGGGAGAGAATGTAGCTTAGAAGGCGACGCGTCGCGGCAGGTCATAGCCCTCGACGCGGTCACGTGCTTCGCGAACAGCTATTGTCCTCGTCCGCATGAGCAGAACATTCCAATCTGTTCCAGAATGTGTTCACCAACTGAGACAAGGTTGCCGTTCTCAAAGCAACTTGACACGAGCCTTAACGTGCTGCTGAGCGTGCGTTGCGTGATTCCATGTAATTCTGGCAGAGTTAGAAGTCGAATCTCGTAGAATATCATTAATTCATTCATGAAGCAGCTATGAAAACGAAGGTTTTAATCACTCGGACCAGCCATCATAATCTATCTTGTCATTGGGCTGCAGACCCCGTGCATAAACCACAAAATCGCGTAAAGTGGGGGGGGGGAATCCAACAGATGCTTCATGAGCGAGAAGCGTATCGAGAAACGTGAAATCAAGTTTTGTCCACTTCGACGCATACGGTTGCAGTGGCCTGGTCGAAATCCCCTTAAGTGATGACCGACAGAGTAGGATGAGACGCCTACAAACATGATGCAGTATGTGCCTCCTGCTGTGTCATGAAGATGGCGAGAATGCACTAGTGAGGTGCGTTCAATGAGTTAAGTGGCGAGAGGTCCCCGAAAGCCTAGTGGGCCAGAACACCGCCCTGCACCTACATGCCTCTTTCTCCGAGGCGAGGATACACGCCATCACCGCTCAGTGCCAGCAGATCTGTCCATCATCGGAAGCAGATATCAAGTCCGTGAATAGCCAAGGCTTACGAACTATGTTACCAACTGTGGCCACTCCAACGGCATCATCTGGAACCACGATCTCTCATCGTCGCCTTGATAGGTAGAACCACTCCTTTGTTGCACTATGAAACGAAATAAGAGATGGGAATAAATCCTTACCATGGATACTTGAACCTTATTCAAGTCCCGCTCTCACGACAAACCTGAGTTACCTGGACCACAAGACTCGAAGATCTGGCATAAGCCTCGAGATATCGCACAGCTTCAATACCTGTTTCATGCCCGTCACTCGTCGTGCTCAGCTTTCCTCATGCGATCCACGTCGGCGATCAGATCTTCCACAGACAGAGATTTCCGCGAACCAGCCCCCGATCGGACTCGGCTCTCCTCGCGACTGCCAGGCGTGCTGATCGCTGCGGTCAGATTGAAGACTCCGCGACTTGTGGATGACACGTCCACTTGCGGAGAGGCGAACGCAACAGGTGTTTCATATGCAAAGGTACGGTCGCAGTGCGTCTTCTGGAGGGAAGCCAGCACGATGATGATGGTTGGGTATATGCCCTAATACAGCCGTCAAATATGTCATCACAGCGACAGACAGTGTCGGAAATATTCTGCTTACGGTAATTTGGGTCAGAATAGGATGTGTGAACAGCGCGGCAAGGAGTTTCCCCGTCCAGAGGCACGTGGTGGCTGTAGCCTGGTTGAGAGCCCCTGTGAGCGATGACCGACAGGATGGCATGAAAGCCTTACGAGGATTACGCAGTATATGCTGCCGGACTCTACCAACAATACGAGGAGCTTTTCGACACGCGTCCTGCGATTGCCCTCATCCATGTAACGCTTGATGTTTCGCCGGTAGCTCCTACCACGCCCCGTCACAAATGTAGTGAGTATCTTTAAAGTTAGCGGAACGGCGACATACCAGGCTTTCACGGCCACAAGTGACGTCGCGTACATGTTCGTTGCAAGGGCGAGCATATAGGAAATAGGCAACCCACCAAATCGTACGTCGCGGAGTACGCACAACACGGCGAGACCGTCTCGCTCAACATTCCACGCTGATGTCACAATATAGACCGTGAGAGTGGCTATACGCGGAAGATTTTCGATTTTCAGCCCAAGGGTATCGTTACAACATCTCAAATATCGAAAGACGCACCAAAGCTTCCCACGAACGACGCCACAGGGACAAGAAAGACCAACATCGACCGCTCCCAGACAAGCCACGCCCTCCAAACCACAATAGCGTCGCCAAGCACAAACTACGGAATGCATGAACGTTTAGCCAGGATGAGGTGTAGAACGAGCTGACGGACGTTGACGACTGGCAGAAAGTCAACCGCCATAACCACGAGACCCTCCAAGTGCGGAGACAGTGTTGCTAATTTTACTTTTTGCTAGGCGAAGATAGATAGGCCGATCCAATGGACTGTGGAGACCGTATACATGATGATGATTGTCGTGAATGCCACTATGTTTGAAATCGACTTGAGGCCTTTGCATCTGCGACACAATGAGGATGCCACGAAGAACGACTTTATAGTATTGCGGACTTAAGAAGGATGTACATCGACATTGCGAAGACAGTCGTGAAGACACCTGAACGTGTTATAGTTGTTAGTGAGAATGAGCCCACATACACAGGTTGATTGCGTACCGTAAAGAAGGGTGCCGACCGAGAAGGAGAAAAACAGCGGCCATGGGTCTTCGAGCCCAGGGAAAATATCGAATGGACATGTTGTAGCGCTCGACATCAGTCCAATATACGAGTGACTACTGTTACTGTTAAGGTGCGATCAGCGAGTTGGGCCGTGAGAGGTCCTCGAAGACTAATGGGCCAGGGCAATTATCGGCTGCTTTTATGCCTCTTTGCCCTCGGTCGGGCTGTGCACTATCAGCCCCCCGCACCAGCGAATCGGTCCATCACAAGAAGCAGATAGCAATTAAGCAAAGTTCCAACGCCTGGTCAAATATAAGACAAATGAACCGTCTTCCCACCTGTGGTTAGTTCAATGGCAGGATCTGGAATCATATCTGCCATCGTTGCCTTGATCCGACCCCGCCACGAAATGTTATGGATCTGTCATTAGGTCTTAAAAGACATCGCAGAACTATCGATGGCTGTCTTGCATCCGTCAATCGTGTTCAGCTTTCCACAAGGTGTCGATTACCGTGATATATGTCCTGATGCAACGTCTCAGCACAGCTGGCATGTAGAGGTAAGACCCTAGTACCTACCGATGTTGGGACCACCGTAAGAATGAGAAAAAGGGCGGCGAAGGCGTCTTGCCCAGATGCCTGCAGCGGAAAGACCTCTTTGAGACCCTGTGAGTGATATAAGGATAGTCCAAGCGGTAGCACCGAGGGCCTTACGAGGATGATGCAGTATATACTGCCCGACTACCAATTAAATGACAGGCCTCTCGATCAGCGTCCTCCGATTACTATCACGCAGGTGCTGCCTGACGCTCCAGCGATGGCTCATGGGGCGCCAAATCACGACGGCAGACCGTTAAGCAGCTTCGAGCGGAACAGGGTCACGACATACCAGGCTTTCATGCCGACAGGCGACGTGGCGTACACGTTCGTTGCGACTGCGAGCAGGGAACGTCGAGAACCTCCGCCTGCGCGCCTCCGAGATCGCACTCGCCGCGTAGCTCAAGAAGGAGTGCGAACGCTCCCAGCGCATCATGGCCGATGCAGAGATCGCCGTACGTCTACCTCCTTTGCCTCCACCCCATGCCCTAATGCGGCGCAGACCCCGATGCCTCCCCGCACGTGAATCGCCTGGCGCGCGCGCCTGGCTTTCCCGAGATCCATGAGGAGGACGAGGACGAGGATGCAGGTACGCCTGCCAGTCCCACGCCTGCTGCACGGCAGAAAAAAACGCGCGCCAGCTCCTCGTCGCTCCCGTCGCCTTCGCCGCCGATCATCGCGACGATTCAGGTCGACGTCGATGAGCAGCTGCTGAGCCCGAATCCTGGAAAGAAACACATCTCGCATCGTCAGAGCGGGTTGATCAATGTCAACGCGGGCTCGTCGACATCATGGGCGGGTGGTTGCTTATTGTCGCCGTCACGTCCGCCCAGTCCCGCGCTCGAATCGCCGATCGGACGTGAGGCTGGGTTGGCAGAGGAAGAGGAAGAGATGGCCGGGCTGAGCGGGAAGGTCGAATTCGAGGACGAAGAGGAGGAATTGTTACTAGAGAGAGCAATGAAGAAGGAGCGAAAGAAGAAGGCAAAGGCGAGAGAGGAGGAGAGACGCATCCCCCCGAAGTTCCGATCCCATACTATCGACGCCCTGCGGACTGTAATTGCGTCGCTCAAATGAACTATGAAGCGCATGGCAAATCAGAGGGGAGAAAATAACGCAGGCGGTTCGACTCCTGCTAGACCTCTTGTCATATCGTCCATCCTCTCCACATCGAGAGACGCATGTCCGCTGGCGAGGGGTAGCGGATACTTCGACCCGATCTTGATCCTTCAGTGGTGTCATCATATGCCACAGTGATTAATTTAGGTCTTGCCTACGCGCGACTGGGAGAGAACGATAGCTGGCTTCCAGATTTCAGAGCAAGTTGGATGCTTGCGTACGTGTAACGCATATGTATGCATGGCGGGATTTACCCGAACATGATCTGAGAACAAAGGCCGGCGTAAATCCGTAAATCTTCAGGCCTGTACCTTGCAGATCGACGTGGCAGGGTCATACTCGCACATGAACCATGCAGCGTCCATTCCAGAGGGACGGAAGAACAACAAGGACCTACCTTCGCAACGGCGACACAGGCGCCTAACAGACAAAGAGGATTTCCGAAAGCGGTAACCAGCATTGGGTAACCAAACACGCGACAACAACGCGTCGGGCGGCCATTGTTCTCGCATTGTCCTCCCGTAGCCGAGCACACAACAAAAGCAACCCGAGATGAAAAACAAGCGATTATCCCCTCTCCCTTTTCTACCCATTGGGCGCTGCGCTGGCTGCTTGTGCCTTCGCTTTCCTCCTCACGACTCTTGTTTTCTACCACCTCCTTCTCACAACCACTACGCCTCTTATCCGCGTCTTGCGCGACGACATCCACGACCACCATAGACTGTATTTTCACTCACTGAAGACTGCCTAACATGCTATTACTATCAAGCGCGCTTGCGCCTTTACTAGCGCTGGCCGCCTCGGTTGTCTGTGAGTACCCATGTCTGGAATGCCGTCGATGCTATACTGACGCTGTAATAGCCGCACAGTCGACGGCCAACGCTACTGTAGTCTGCGTTGCAGGCCAATGCATCCAAGGGTTCACCAATACCACCCGTGAGTGACTCCATTCTACCACGCACGCACGTACTGACCCATCCCAGTCGGCGCGACCCTCTCCAATCCGGACGTCGCATCTGGCTCCCCAATCCTGATCCTGCCGGGCCAATATACCACCTCTACGAATCCCCAACTCCTGCACCAACTTCTCACGTCTTCGTCTACCAAGATGTCCCCTTCTGCAGGGTTCAATGCCTCCTCCATAAACCTTCCCTTGAACCTCGCTCTCCAGCCCGGCCTCGCCGCCTTCACCGATCGCTTATATTCTGGAGAGTCCCAGTTCGCATCACTCCCAAATACTCCCTTCAACAACTCCTCATCTGCAATTCCACTGAACGCTGGCGCCCTCGCGCTTTCTTCAGATGTCTGGGTGGCTGTCAGTACCGGCTCGAGCTCCAGTCGCATGATCGTGTGGGACTCCGTCCCGGATGTTTCTCAGCTCCCAGGATCGCCTTCGCTCAGTCTGCTCGACATCCAGTCCACAGCATGCTCGCCACCCTGTTCCGGCAACGGCGTCTGCTCGGCCTCGGGCCAATGCACCTGCCCCGATGGCTTCACCGGCGCGTCCTGCGAGACGTGCGCATCCGGGCACTTCGGCCCTTCCTGCCAAGCGTGTCCTACCGGGTGTGCGCAGTGCGACGAGGGCATCTCCGGCTCGGGCGCGTGCCTCGCCTTTAACGTCACAAACTCACCGTCAAGCTGCAACTGCGTCAATGGCGCGTGCGGCGCGAACGGACAGTGCACGTGCAACGCGGGGTGGACAACGGCGGACAACGGCACGGCGTGCGCGAAGTGCGCGTCGGGGTTCTTTCTCGATGGGAATGGGGACTGCAGCGCGTGCCAGCTCGGGTGCACGACGTGTGCGGACAGCAGCGGGATCTGCACCGCGTGCGCGAGCGGGTTCACGCAGGACGCGAACGACCGGACCAAGTGCGACGCGGTCCAGGCCACGACCTCCAGCGGCACGGCGTGTCCCGATGGGAGCTTCAGCAACGGCACGGCATGCGAGCCCTGCTCGTCGAGTTGCCAGACGTGCAAGGGCGCGACGTCGAACGACTGTATCATTTGCGGGAGCGGGCAGTTCAGCCTCGGCGGGCTGTGCGTGCCGACGGATGGGAACGGGGTCTGCCAGGGCTCGTCCATGATCGCGAACAACAATAAGCACGCGTGTGACAGCTGTCCCGCGAAGTGCACGGCGTGCAAGATCCCGAATTTCAATGTCGCCTCGACCGAGGATCAGGTGCAATGCTCCGGCTGCTTGCCTGGGTTTGTTCTGTCGCAGGGCAAGTGCGTCGAGAGCTGTCCGACCGGAACGTTCCTGTCTCCTCAGGACAACTTGACATGTACAGGTACGTCCGCATATACACCCAAGTACTGATCCTTATTGATTGCTTCTTCAGCATGCTCTTCGTCGTGCAGCTCCTGCGCTGGTTCTGCAGACTTCTGTCTGACATGCACCAACAACCAGCTCGCCTCCGGCGGCAAATGCGTCTCTTCCTGCCCATCCAACAGCGTCTCCTCCTCCGGCACCTGCATCACCTGCCACCCCGACTGCGCGACCTGCTCCGGAACCTCCTTCAACCAATGCTCGAGCTGCCCGCCGGACCGCCCAGTCCTCACCAACGGCCGCTGCCTGCCAACCTGCAGCAAAAACCAGTTCTTCGACACCACCTCCTCGACCTGCCAATCCTGCGACAGCACCTGCTCAAGCTGCGCCGCCTCGGGCCCGTCCAACTGCCTCGCCTGCGCCTCCGCGAGCCAGACGCTGCAAGCCGGCACCTGCGCGCCGGTAAACGCAAACTGCACCGTCGTCGCCGGCCTCGGGCTCTGCCTCGCGGACCTCGTCGCGGTCCCACAGGCCTCCGGCACGGCCGCGCCCGCGCCGCTCCCCAGCATCACGGGCCTCACCGCGCCCGCCGTCAGCGGCGGGCGCGCGCTCGCGTGGTGGGAGATCCTGCTCATGGCGCTCGGGTGCGCGTTCATCTTCGTGCTGGTGCTCATGCTCTGGCGCCGGCGCATGCGCAAGCGGCGCGCGGCGCGCACGCAGGCGTTCGCGGCGGCCAAGAACATCGACCCCGCGCGCGCGGGGTGGCGCGGGCGCCTCCTGCGCCTCGGCGAGCGGCTCTTCGGCCATAACAATAACCATAACTCCACGTACCGCGCGCAGAGGGAGGAGCTGAAGCTGGAGAAGTTAAGGCATGCGGAGGCGGAGCGGCATAAGCGCGAGATGGAGAAGCTGAAGTTTGCGGGGCCGTCGAGTTTGCCGTCGTACTACGAGTATCGGGATGAGCCTGTGGAGCGGTTTTCGCGGCACTCGGAGAGCCTGTATTCGCAGGTGACGGGTGTGCCGCGGCGGGCGCCGGAGCCGCGGCAGCCGGTGAAGAACGTCGAGCCGCTGCAGAGCCGGTTTTCGTGGACGACGGCGGGTGTGTCGTCCCCGCCGGTGCCACAGACGGAGGCGCAGCGGTATGCGATGAGTGTTGGACGGGAGGGCGCGGGAGGAGGGGAGATGCAGAGGGGGATGTATTGGCTTGAGCCGATGGGTACGGGGGCGTCGAAGAATCCGTTTCGGAAGTAGGCGGGGGGGACGGGCTGGACTTTACGTGCGTGCGCGGACTTAGCATACATACATACATACGCATGGCTGGCATTGCATTCATTTATTGCATTGGATAGATTCCGCTACTGTATCTACTGATAGCTTTCTTTCACCTGTCCGTTCTTTGCTTGTTCGGTGCCCGCGGCCGTACGGTATGGCTTCGTGACTTGCGTGCACGTTCGGATTTGTATCCTTAGTGTAGTCGTAATTTGAATGGTTGGTGGTTTATGATATGCGTGCAGGCGGCAGACAACGCGGTACCCGACAGAATCGCCAAGCAGCTCAAACAGCACAAGACCAACAAACAGGACAGGCAGAATGGATCCAACGAGGCTGGCTTATTCCCCGAACCATCTAACCGCTCAATAGAGAGTTTTCGCAGCCCTCCGACTCGACCCCAGCTATTCTGCCATCCACAGCCGCTCACAATTGCATCCCAGTTAGACTTCGTGCTCCACTAGTCGAGTGAGAGTCCGAGTCGGTCCGTTACGAAAACTCTCTAATACCCCTTCACCGACCAGCGACGCACCCGTTACATCACGGGCGGGCGTTCCATCCACCAATGGCCCACCAGGTCGACTAGGGCTGTCTTTACATAGCAGCCATTGGCAGAGATTGAGAACTCGAAAAAAGCTTTACATGTTTTATTACTCGCGATACGCATGCACAGTCTAGACATGGGACTACCTCCCCAAATGGACTATAAATTAGGAAAAAAAAACTGATACGGGTGCAACGTTGTAACGGTTAGGGTTGCGCGTCGAGGTACTGTCGAGGTTCGTTTCTTTACGCGCTGTCCTGTAAACGCCCGAAAGGGCCGATCTGCCAATCCGTTGAATGAACAGTTCCCTCGGATTCTTCGGTCTTCGATAAAGATCTCCCTCATGACTGAGGGAGATGGAAAATTTTAGTTATGATCAAGTATATAAGTAGAGTAAAAGTACGGTAGCTAAGTAGTCTTTTCTGAATCCACGAAGTACGACAGTTCTCTCGTCCGACTTTAAGATTCTTTGGGCTCGTGTGGCTTGTACGCTTACGCCGAACGCCACAAACGTCCTCCGCACGTGCTGCCAAAATGAACGCTCTCAGTTCGTTGTTTACAGCCATTTGCATAGAGCATGGCAGTAACTCGCGGTTTTTCGATGAAAGAGGAAAGGTGTGGCTGGCCCTGTGGCTGCGTGTTTTGGCGCCGTCACACTGCCGTCACTGTCCTCAGTCAACTCCCATATTGCTCTTGTCCTTACATTTTTGCATACATAAATACCCTCTGATTTGTACATTATGATACTGTCTATAGTACTCTCATCAATGAATGATGCCAGCAAGCTGAATTGCTACGGAAAAGTGATATAATTGAGAATTCTATGCGCCAAAACATGCCGCCACAGGGCCAGCCATCCATTTCCTCTTTCATCGAAAAAACGCGCGCTGCTGCCATCCTTTATGCAAACGGCTGTAATATTATTAAATATTATTATAACACAAGAAGGCGAAACGTCAGTATGGCAGTGCCGTAGGAAATGGAGCGCGTCCGGGTCCAAGCATAGACAGACACAACGCCGAGAACATCAGGCCAACAGCAGATCCTGTAACGTGTGTATGATGGTTTACAGTACAATCTAAGTGATATAGAATAGACTTGGATAGAAAGGCGCAGCACGACCGCTACGCCGGCAGGCACAAATCGCGCCCCCGATAGTCCTCCAGCCGCACGCGCCGCCCTGCAAACGGCGAGAACTCCCGCACAGCGCTGCTCCGCACGTGGACCCGCAGCGCGCGCGCGAGCTCCGCGTTCGCGAAGCGCAGCACCTCCAGCGCAGGCGGCGCGAGCGCCGCGGCCGTCGCGAGCATGTACGCGGCCGCGCCGTCCCCCTCGAGCACGGCGACGTGCAGCGAGAGGCGCGCGAGCGCGGGAGGGAGCTCCGGCACGGTGTACAGGTCCGCGGCGTGGCGCACGGCGAGGTGCAGTGTCGTGAGCTGTGGGCACCACCCCGTGAGCAGCGCGTGCTCGGAGGGCGCGGCGAGGACGGGGAGGCGCGCGTCGCGCAGGTCGAGGTGGATCGTGTGCAGCTGCGTGCCGTGCGGAACGAGGAAGTGGAACCAGGGCGTGGTGTGTGCGTGCGTGGCGGTGAGGCGCAGGATGGCGGTTGTGGCGCGGGGGAAGGAGACGAGGGCGGGGTCGTGCAGTGTTTGGCAGGGCGCGTCGGTGCCGTCGATGGTGAGGGCTGTGACGGCCGCGTGCGCGGGCATGCCGTAGGAGCAGTCGAGGAGGGAGCCGCCGCCGGTGATGGTCTGCAGGTGCGGGAAGTTGTAGAGGAAGGTGTCGCGGATGGAGGGGTTGATGAGCATGTCCGCGTCTCCGTCGAAGGAGAGCCTGCGCAGCGAGGCTTTGCAGGATTTGATGAGGATGGTGCACAGGTACTCGCGGTAGGGTACCCGCGAGAGGTCGCGCACCATCACGCTGGAGAGCCGGTTGATCCCGGAGAGGATCTCGAGATTGGGAAGAGACTGGACGATTTCGAGCAGGTCCTCCCAGAAGGCGGATGATCCGGCGGTAGAGGCGTCGTTTGTGTTGAAAGACAGCATCAGATGCTGGACCCGGGCACCAAGGCTGACGGCGGTCCCATCTGGCGACGCCTGAGCTTGTTCTTGCGAAGCTCGCAGTGTCGAATGGACGGCGGCGGCTTGCTTGTGATTTTCAATGAAAATGAAGCGATATAGGAGAGGAAGGGCAACGTTATACCAAGATTTGCAGGTGAGCATTACGGCGTGGATCGTGCGTAAGGATAGCTTCACAACAGTCCGCGAGGGGCAAAGGGTCAAGGGCGTCGCTGCTCCCGACTCGAATGGATCGAGGATCTCTGTATCCAGTATTCCTGGGACAAAGGCAGCCTCCTCAAAGATTTGCGACCATAACTCTACCGGGAAAAGGGCTTGAGGTGTTGCCCCAAACCGAAATATCTCCATGATCCCTAGATCGCAGCTATGGCCCTATAAGAACAAGACTTTGGTCTAAGACGACCATTCACTCTGTCCGTTGAAAATTGGTACCTTTCAACCCAGTATTTTCTGGTTGATATTTTGTAGAAAGTGGCCGTTGACCGTCGTCCTGTGCATCCAGCCGTCCACTAGACCTTGACTCCGCTATTGGTAGATTAGCAACGAAACGTCTTCTCTCAGCTTGACATTTTATTAGCTTACCTTATGTCTTCCCTTTCGAACTATCAAGCTTGAAGAGAGCGGGACGTACTGAACGACTCGGAAGCCTGGAGTATGTACTGGAGAAAATACGACCAGACAACGCGACGCGTTCACATTAGCGCACGTCGCTTAGCGCCAAGCGCCGAGCCAGATGCTTGGATCCCACCGCTCTCGAGCCGCCGCAGAGCAATGTGCAATCTTCAACTTCGTTATACACTTACATTGGGTTTATTGCTCTGATTCTCAAGATGCAAGGGGGATGACAGACTGATGCCTACTCTCGCCAAGTAGTACGTCGAGCATTAATGCACCATTGAAGGGGACATTTCTACCAGCTCAAAAGCTCGGATGACCCGAGTTGAGCAATTGTTCCCATCCGACATTTCGACTCTGTAGTCCGGTCTATCAAGACGATGATCTTGATTCGAGAGTTATGCCATTGGACTGGCCACAGGCTAGGTGGGAACATAGTTTGTCGGCATTGGCTATCTGCTGATTTGATACCCATGTTTAGATATGATGAACAGATGCGTTGGCGTTGGGGCCATGGGGACTGATGGTACGCAGCATAGTCGAGTACTACAAAGGCATCCAAGAAGACAGTAATTGCCCTGACCTACTAACTTCTTCACGACCCAACTTGTTGAACGCACCTAGTGAACAATCTCGTGGATTGGGCTGATGTCGGACGCTTCAACTTGCACATTCGATTCTTTCCCAGAGTTGGGAGACCCAAGGCTGCTGATTTTTTCATTCGCGATCAGCTCCCTTCTTTATGGTGTGTAACCAACCCTGTATATCCCGAACCCAATCCAGCTTTCAATTGTTACACAATCAGGTGTCTTCACTACTATCTTCGCCATGTCGATATACACCCTCCTGTGAGTCTGTAGTACCGTACAGTTGTTTTCCGTTGCGTTCTCATCGTGTCGCAGGTATAAAGGCCTGAAGTCGATGGCAAACAAGGTGGTATTCTCGGCGATCATCATCATGTATACGGTCTCCACAATCAATTGGATTGGTCTTTGCATCCTCGGCTGGCAGGAACTGATGTTAACGTCACCATCCCGGCACCTTGCCGTTTTCGTAGTTACGGCAATAGACTTCCTGCCGTTTGTCAACGTCCGTCAGTCCGTTTTGGATACCTTCTAGGCTAATGTTTCGTCCTCCTTAGTTTGTCCTGGGCGACGCAATAGTCGTATGGAGGGCATGGCTGGTCTGGTACCAGCGGATGTTGGTCTTCCTCATCCCCGGTGCGGTGTTCATGGGCGGCATTGGTGCGTCCTCTGAAGTCCAGTACCAATGTAGCTGTGCTGAAACTTTACATGTTTAGCCACACTCGCGGTTTACATCGTCACCTCGGTGCGGGACCTTGGGCGTGACGGCTTTGGTGTTTTCTGCATACTACGCAGCCTGTCCTTAGCCGGGCTACCCGTGACCTATCTGCTGGCTACGACAACAAACGCGTACGCCACGTTACTCGTGGCCGTGAAAGCCTGGTACGTTCTGCTTACATTGAGCCTGTCATAGCTTCACAACGCGGTGCCGCAGGAGACACCGCCGCAGTGTCAAGCGTCATCTGGGTAACGGCAATCGGCGGACGCGTGTCGAAGGGCTTCTCATTTTGCTGGTGGAGTCAGGCAGCATATACTGCGCCATTCTCGTGAGCCCGTCCCTTTGCCTTGTCGGTCGCCATTCACGCGGGCATGGTCAGGCTGTTGCGACGGCGTGCATCTGGGCAAACGTTGGCCTCGCTGCGGTGTTCATTCATCTTCTCCTGGTCCAACTCACGGCAAGTAGAAACTTCTCCTCACGAATCACGCTTGTATGGTGATACGTTGCTGCACCAGGGCATATATCCGACGATCATCATTGTCCTGGCGTCCTTCCAAAAGACGCACTGCGACCGCAACTTCACATACGAGACACCTGTTGTATTCGCCTCTCCACCACTCGTCCAAGGGGCGTCGACGGGCGTCGCAGTCTTGGATCTGGCCTCAGCGATCAGCACGACTCGACCACACCATCCTTCAGCTGACGATCACTCGCAGACGTCTGCAGAAAGAGTAATCATTGACGTGGGACATGAATGGAAAGCTGAACATGTTTAGCGGGCACAATGAAGAATTTATAGCTACTCGGCATTACTCGAGATATAACTCCAGGCCTTCGACGTTTCGTGGTCCAGGTAGCTCAGACTTGCTGTGAGAGCGAGACTCGAAGTCTGATGACTCGGGCTGAGCGTTCATTCCCCATTCCTCGTCTGCTGTTTCGACTCACCGGGAAATGTGCACCTAGTCTTCGTTCCGACCTTATATAGAAGATAGTCTCATTCTGCATTTAAGACGCGCGCCGAGTATCGTCCCATCTATCAAGATGATGATGATAGATCATGTTTCCAGGGTTATGCTACCGGACTGGCTATGGGCTAGGTGGGAACATAGTTTGTCGGCATTGGCTATTTGCTGACTTGATATCCATACTTAGATATGATGAACAGATGTGTTGGCGTTGGGGCCCTGGGGGCTGATGGTACGCAGCATCGCCGAGTACTAAAAAGAGGCATCGAAGAGGACAATAATTGCCCTGGCCCACTAGGCTCTCGAGGACCTCTCACGACCCGATTTGTTGAAGTTGAACACACCTCAGGTCTCAGCGCTCAGCAGTGAATAGTCTTGTAGACTATACCGATGTCGGACGCTTTATCATGCACCTTTGCTTCTTTACCTGGGATTCTGCCTTGGGCACTCGCAATCGGGTCCCTTATGTACGGTGCGTAGTCAGCCCTATGTGTCTAGAACTCTAGTCTAGCTTACATGTGTCCAGGTGTTTTTACAACCATCTTCGCAATGTCGATGTACATCCTTCTGTGAGTCCGTTCAAATGTAATTCGAATGGTGTCTATGCCATCCTCATTGTGTCGTAGGTGCAAAGGTCTGAAATCGATGCCGAGCAAAGTGGTATTCACGACGATCATCGTCATGTATGCTGTCTCCACGCTCAATTGGATTGGCATTTCTATCTTCGCCCAGCAAGCACCAAGATCAACACCACAGTCTCCGTACTTGGGGGGTTTTGTGGTCACGGCAATAGACTTTCTCCCATATGTCAATGTCCGTTCACCCGTTTCGGATCTCTACATCTCTGCCAGGCTGATCTTATGTGCCCCTTAGTTTGTGTTGGGCGACGCAATAGTCGTCTGGAGGGCGTGGCTGGTCTGGGACCGGCGGACGTTGGTCTTCCTTTTTCCTGGGGCGGTATTCATCGGCGGCATTGGTGCGTCTACTCACGTTGTTAGTCTGGCACCGATGCAAGCACGCTTCAATCTTCCACGTGCAGCCACGCTCATAGTCTACATTGTCACATCTGCACGGAGACTTGGACACGACGGCCTCGATGTCTTCTGCATACTGCACAACCTACAAGGGCTGCCCATCACCTACATGCTCGCCGTGACAACGAACGCGTACGCGACGTTGCTTGTGGCCTTGAAAGCCTGGTACGTTCTGACACCGTTGACCCTGCTAAAGCTCCTCATCGTCTTCACGGCGGGATGCCGCAGGCACCACCGCAGCAGCATTAAGCGGCATCTGGGCGATGGCAATCGGCGGACGCGTGTCGAGCGGACTCTCATCTTGCTGGTGGAGTCGGGCAGCATATACTGCGCTATTCTCGTGAGCACCTCGCTTTGCATTGTTGGTCGCCGTTCACGCAGTCAAAACCAGGCTGTTGCAACGGCATGCATCTGGGCAAATGCTTTCCTCGCTGCGGTGTTCGTTCAACTTCTCCTGGTCCATCTCACGGCAAGTGAATTTTCCCCTCACTATTCACGCTTGTGTGGTGATACATTGCTGCGCCAGGGCATATATCCGACAATCATCATCGTCATGGCGTCCTATCAAATGACACACTGCGATCGCAACTTCACATACGAGACTCCCGTCGCATTCGCATCTCCACCACGGGCGTTGAGGGACGCCGCAACCTTCGATCTGGCCTCAGCGATCAGCACAAGCCGACCACGCCGTCCTTCAGCTAGCGATCAGTCGCAGATATCTGCCGCAAATGTAGTCATCGACGTAAGCCGCGAATGGAAAGCTGAGCATAAGTGATAGGCCTGAACCGATAGCTGGAGTGGACGTTTCTCGTGGTCTACATACATAATGTCTAATTAGTAATTTGTTTTTATCTCAGGCTTACCGTTCTTAGACCCTTCCTTTCAATATCTACATAATGCTTAATTAGATAGACGACTTACTTGCCTAGGTCGCGGCGGCACTCATTTGCTTTAGAAATCTAAGCTGTTCGCCATTCACGCTGTCTTCGTCCTCCTCGGCCAACATGCCACAATGTTACAGTGCGTAGCACAGACCGACATCAATGACCCACAGGAAGAGATATTGAAACAATATGATATTCACAATCTATATCCGTGGTGCCAGATTGGCAACCGATCCACCATAATTCCGAGATAGTATGCAAAGGTAGAGTAGGTATGGTACAAGCTAGACAGCATGCATAGAAGTACACAACGATGAATCCAATGGTCCATGAATAAGAAAGAAGAGCGGGAACATGTGCATGCGGGACGGTGAACCTGGATCGAAGCAAATCGGTCAGAACACGTCATAGCGAGCAAGTCAGGAAGAGTCAGAAATAAAAGGCAATATTCGTTTATCTCCACAATGAAGCAGAACAGGTCTGAATAGGATTCATCCTTCGAGAAAGCACTGAAGACGGACACTCACGAGAACGACGGTGACGGGCGACGATGGTATACAAGGATTAGCGAGACAGATCTGCGAGGCCAACAAGTCAGCGAATGGCCACATGGAAACGAGGATCAGTGAAAAAAGGTCAGACAAAAAAGGCAATATCTAGTATCCGCACATCCCTTAGGGATCGGCACAGGTCTGAGATAGGTGATCATCACACAAGACAGAAAGAATGTCCACAAAAGAAGAGCAGAACGAAAACTCACCAACAAAACAGACACACAAAAAAGCGAATAAAGCAACTATGCCGCTGCCCACGACACAGGCGGCAGCGCCGTGGGCGCAGGGCGCCACTTCATCCGACTCGGATTGTCCTCCCCATACCCCCACTCCCCCACGCCCTCTCCTTCCTCATCGTCCTCGGCATCGCAGTCCTCGACATAGACGCCGATGCCCGCGCCCTCCTCTGGCTCGACAAGGACCTGCGGCCCAGAGCGCGCTTCGACGAGGTGCAGCTTGCGCAGCGCGGCGATAAGGTCGTCCGCGAGCGGCGTCACGTTCGGCGGCTCCTCCTTGATCGGCTCCCAGCCCACTGGCGGAGAGCCCGGCGGCGAGATGAGGAAGTTCTTCTCGATCGCAGGCGGGCGCAGGTAGTGCGGGTCGGGGCCGTCTTTCGGCGGCTGCTGATCGATGAGTGTGGCTTCGCCGCGGAAGACGCGCAAGACGAATTCAGCGCTGAAAAATAAACGGAGACTTTAGCCTGAATAGACATTTGATGTATTTGGAAAATACGCACGTTTCGATGGTTGCATCCACGACCAACCCGTCGCAGTGGATCTTAGCCTCCTCTGCGGCGTCTTCGTCATAATAGACTAAGATCACCCTGGCGAAGGCTCTTAATGGTGCCCAAGTGTGTACGGGACCAAAGTGCTCGAAATGTTCCCGCAACGCCTGCATGACGAGCGGATGGAAGAAGGGCGCGGGGATCGAGGTAATTACAAGCGTGTTCGTGCGTTGTGGCGACGCTGAGCGCTGCTCAGCACCAATATCGATGGTTACGCCTGGCATCGTGCTCAATTGTGTCGTGAAATGAATAAAATGGGATCGTTGGGCGCGTGGGTGGTGGGAGGGTGTGAGAGACGGGGACGCGGGTTTCCGCTTATTTTCTAGTTTTTGGGGTGGATGACATAAGCAAGCGTGAGACCACGAGGCAGTGTCCTGCGACAAGGGCTGTTCCTCCTCCTGCCAGCTCAACGTCTGTCTTGTTGTATTTTGTCTAAGATCTGTAGGTATGAGCACGACAATGAACACCGCAATAATGACTATCGCTTTGGTTGACACGGGCATCCTTGATTTTCTCACACGTATGGCTCAAAACATGGCGGTAATCATGCTGGTTTGACCACAAGATGTACCGGACTTTAGTTCGTTGCAATGCACAAGTATAGGTTTAACTGCGGTCCAGATTCCTGTACCAATTTACTATAGCTGCATGGCTGGTACGTATGTTTTCCTTCCTTCGAAGTTGAGGTCATCTCTTTCTCAAGGACTGCTTGTCGGAGATTAGGATACCCCGTGCGATGAGCTCGCTTTTTCTCAGTTTATGAAAAACGCTATGGATGGTTCGCCAGTGTTCTCATGTAGCCTGTGTGTGCGACAACCACCGCCTCTCATTATACACTGAAAACCGTACCAGCATCTGGTCACCAGTCTACGTGCGGCTACTCATGCCAACATCTCCAAAGGATTCTTCGGGTCATGCGGCGATGTCAAGATGCTCCTACGATTACATTTATAGATGGACAGTTATCAGCAAGTTCCAAGGCAGCCCGAGAACACTGTAGTATGCGATGCAGATCTCAGTAACTTATTGGTGCAACGTACAATGGCGTTGGCCTTTCCAGTCGACAGAAACTGTGTAACATTGGCCATAGCGTAATCCTGTTTGCAGTGCAAAAAGCTCAACACACCCTCCCCCGCCTAGCTCTGTACCGCGCACAACATCACAAGAGGAGCATCCGGCTTCGCAGAAATCCCGACGCCGCACGCAAGCGGAGGAGCCTTCGCCTCTGCCGGTTGCCCAACGAGCTCCCGTCCTCGAAAGGTCTCCAGCCGAACGCCCTCTCCGCATCCGAACACGCGCACCTCCTCAACCAAACTCGGAACCGCCGTACACACTGTCTTTGACAGCTTCTCCTGCGCCTCGGCCGATGCGAGGACCCGCTGCCCGAGCGCCAGGCCAAGGCGTCGGACGGGCGGCAGGAAGCGCAGGTACGCCGCGTCATCCTCGCTGTCCAGCGTAACGCGGAGGTCCTCCAGCCGCGGGCAGTGCGCCCGCAGCGCGTCGAGGAAGCGCGCGCAGCCTTCCCATAGCTCGATGTGCGCGGAGGTGAGCTGCGGGCCGTAGAACGCGAGGAAGTGCATGCCGGCGTCCGTGCTGTAGCGCAGGTGGGCGGCGCGGAAGGTCGCTGTGCGGAGGCTGGGCAACAGCGTGGATGTGTGGTGCGCGGCGACGGCGACTTCTTGGCATGTTCCGCACTGGTTACCTGGTACGGTGAGCGACGAAAGGTAAGGCAACTCTGGCCAGGAGCTCGGGCAGCCGAATGAGGCGTCCCCGCCAACGATGGTGCGCAAGCGTGGCATCGCGGAGAGGATGGCATGACCATCCTGGGGCGCAAAGAGCACGATGCTGTTCTGGTCGAGATGCAACTTGTCGAGAGAGACGCCGCAAGTGTCCTTGAGCGCACGGGTGAACTCAGCACCGTAATATGGTGTCCTGGACACGTACGCCGAAATGCGTACGCATGCTGAGAGGATCTGCAGGTTCGGGAGGCAGGCGACGATTTCGGGGAGATGCTTGAAGTCCCAGGGCATCAGCCCGGATCCGAACGTCATGAGTTCACTTTGGACCTGCAAATCCAACACCAGATGGCGTGTACGGGATCCGAGCGCCCGAGACGGATGGCCAGCCTGCGACTTTGATGCTCGCAGCGCGCGACATAGCGACTCCCCTGATCTACCATTCTGGACGAGTACACAGCGATAAAGGTTCGGGAGGGCGATCGAGTGCCATTGTTTGCAGACGAGGACCATGGCGAGACTGGTGCGGAGGAATGTCTTGACTGATTTAACGTCGATGCATTGGTCTGATGGTGCATAGTTCGGCTCAGAAAATGGATCGGGAATGTCGGTGTCCATGAGGCCTGGCACAGTGGATGCCAGTGAGAAGACTTCGGTCCATATCTCGGGCGGCAATTGCGACGTTGCAGCCTATGAGGTGCGTACGAAATGAAGCAAATGCTGCCGCGTATCGGGTAAAGGACGTACAGAGCTGAAGAGCATGGTGTGCGGTATTGAAGGGATTGCGGAACAACCCAATAGGCTAGTCTAGAGAACAGGCCACAAGCATCAGTCTAGACAACAGCATCCGCCGATCCATTGTGGTGACATACAGTGCGAAGATGTGGCGAGACAGAGGATGGTCAGTCGCTCATGACGGTACATAAGATCGGACCAGCATATATAGCGTCTCGCGCCTTTCTTCCATGTGAATGCGTTGCACAACCGACAGGCTGAACTCAGAAGAGTCTTGTCAATGGATCATGATGGGACGCTGCCAACCGCGGGACTAGAAGGCCAGATACATCTTGACTGGAACGAACTCAGTATGATTCCCCAAATTGCATCTATGCCGGCCCCACTGCGATATCCAGGGTTCTCAAGGGCGCCACGCCCAAACTTAGCGTCTGCATTCGGGTCTCAGGCCGACCGCATTCAGCATTCCGTCTACGAGATAAGCATGCGCTCGAGGCTCGCTGCTTCAGTGCGGCCGGGGCGATCACCGTGCCGCCAAAGCCCGTGTCGATCTGGACATTGTACCTGTCTTTATGGTCCAAATGGGATGCGGATTTCTGTAAGGAGACTACATATAAGCGTGGATAAGGTATGAAAGTAATCGGAGATGCGTCCGTCATGGTCACTTACAATGCCAAGGAGGTTAATATAACTTTGCCGATGAGCCCTGTTAAGAAGAGCCTTCTTGTCATCAGCGCTGCTGGCCCATGATGTCTAGAGAACATTAAAGGATATCCGATATCCCATCGATGATACAGAGTAGTCATTCCTAGAATATCGCTGTGATTGTTTATGAGGCCATTGAGTGCGACGTCAGGGACGAAGATAATGACCCACTTCACTCGTTGGGAGAGGCAACACAACAAGCATAATAGAAATCAGTGACTTTCTGACTTACTGCAAAGGTCAAACTTGATTTATAACCGAGCGGCCGAAGCACTTGAGCCAGCTCGTTGGACCTAGCAGATTTAAGAATCAACGCCAGTGGGTCTATAAGGACTCACAGGACGGCCGGTCTCCCGTCAAGCATCATGGAAGTCCGCCATATCCGGGAGACCAGTAAGGCAGATCAGCTGAAATTGGCGCACCTATTACATTCTAAGATCTTGCCAACACTTCCGGCGCCCCAGAGGTATTTGATGCCGCCTGCATGGAAGGTTCTGTGTGCGGTTTGCGGGGCGAGATACATATCCGAACGGCCTTGACAGCGACAGGAAATAGTCGAATCTTCTGATGAGCAGCGCTTTCCGCAGACAGTTGATTTTGAGTGACATTATGAACAAGGAACCCGAGTTGCGGTTATGCAGAGTACCGTCACAGGTCCCTCATAGGTCTTTGACAGGCCTGTGGAGGACGCAGGCCGAGGCCGAAGGTCGAAGCGCTTGCAGAGAATGAGCGTCCAAAGTGCGTCCACTGCAGCGGGAGTATGGAAGTCTGCCGTAAGAGAAGAACAATCAGCTTCGGCCATCGGCCGCCGTCACATTAGCTCAAGATTAACTTTCGCCGACCAGCACCAAACGATGTCCTTGACTGGGATGAAATGGCACACCTTAGCTGGATAATATATACCGAGAGCCTATCAACGTATCGATCGCCTCAAAACGAAGCAGATATCAATGGCAGAGATACTTATACACAGCGACGCTGAGGAGGACCCAGACGGGGAGAGCGCAATGACGGGCACTGCTTCTACCAAGCGAATCCACGTCGTGAACCCTTACAATACCTGCACGACAATCGTGGTATCGTCCATCCACGGTGTAGTCATGTCCAATGTCAGCATCTGAGAGACCTGGACCGCATCCTCGCCTCCCAACGCGTGCCGCAGCAGATGCAATGCCAGATTGTCGGATCCCGGGGCGGATGTTGTAGGACCAGAAGCTTTGGTCTGCGGATAGTGCGCAGAGCCAATACAGCGTGCCCAATCCTCTGCCATCTCATCTCGGTCCCAGCCGTCGTACAGCTCCGTCAATCCATCCGTGGCGAGAATGAGGAATGATGGGATCGTCCGCAGCTGTGCGTGGGACGAAGGTCCTGTCAGCTGACGGTGCAAGACCTCTGGCTGGGAAGAGATATATGGGGGCGTCCTATTGCGATTAAGGAAGTCGTCCCACGGCGAGGAATCAGGGATCCCGGGATAGAGATTGTATAAGATCCGCCGCGTAAATTCCGCGGGCTGCTTGAAAGGAGCGTCCCCGATACCTATCGTCCAATGATGTAGACAATGGAAAGCAATGGGCCATGGAAGACTCACAACGAAATGGCGCGATGGCGCCCAGGACGCGACCGTTTAGCACGCACTCGGGTTCACCCGGGTGCTCGCGCCTGACACGCTCCACCTCGAGTTGATTGTCGCCGTTGTGGATATTTGTCAATATCTCGCATTTAAATCGCCCATTTGGATTCGGAGAAACAAGGACTATGGAGGATCGTTAGGAAGGCGAAACATACAGGACGAGGTACGTACCCGCTTCACAATCCCCCAAGTTGGCTACCCAAAGATTGCGATAGTCCGGATCTACAAGAGCTACGAGCGCTGTCGTACCATACATGCAGAGCTTGGCCTTCTTGTAGTTCTCCCCCGACTCGTAGTAGTCGTTGATGACTCTGCGGATCTCCTCGTCCGAGCGGTGACGCAGAGATGCAATGCCGCCGGGAAATAGCTCCAATACGTCACCAGCAATGGCATCATCGAACGACGTAATGGCCCGCGATAGAATCTCGCGAATGTCGTTGGGTCCAGGCACAGACGTAGAAGAGTCTGCAAGAGCCGTCTGCAAGAACTGCGTCACGATGATCGGGAGGTGATAAGCGGTGTGCTCGACCGTGGCATCTCCAAGATGACCTTCGACACGAAACCCAGAGTGAACAACCGTCAGACCCAACAGAGCAAAACACGCACCGTCAAAGACACCCGTAAACGTCCATTTCTCGCCGTAAACGTCTAGCTGCCGCACTACGTAGCGATCTTGAGAATTATAGTGCTCGCACGGCTGAAATGTCGCGCTGTCGGCCTTGCGGCCCCAGGCAGGATCGAACACCGTGCTCTCTGGGCGCGAAGAGGCCCGTAGGCGAGATTGCACTTCGAAGTCCGATAGAGACACGAAGCCACGCTTTATGGCGGGTCCTTCGGGACCCTCGGTGACTTCAACCTGGGCGGAGGCAAGTCGTGTGGACTCGGACATAGTGAGCTGGCGTCGATCCTACGTGCGTGGCCAAAACAATTCCTTGGCTACGACTTTTAGATAGTTATTTCCCCGGGGCACTAGAAGCAGCTGACCCGTCGTTACGTTGACCTCGCTGTAGGATAGCGCTTGGTAGCGCGCGAAGAGCTAGGAAGAACTGCGTGAAAACTTCTTGTCCGCGGGCTGTCCTCCTTTGGGTTCGTCCACTACAGAGCTGTGAATATTTGAATAGGATCGCCTTACCCATTCGGTACAAGGAGCCCACGCCGATACGCCTCATTGCAGGCCTAGAACCACATACGGGGTCGGCATTCCTCCAATAAGCATTGGAGGCTGTTCAGACCGTCAAAGTCCGTCATGATCACCTTCCATGCAGTATGCAACATAAGTGATGACCGTGGTTCAAGATTGCGCAATCGACGATTCAATGTTCTTGCGCTTTTTGCGATCATGTTCGCAATCGTCCACGAAATGAGCTAGAGAAGAAGAACGCGGGGAATAAGCAAACGAGGCAAAAAAAACTGTGCTGCTCCTCATGGTGACCATACACGTTGCGACCCTACTTCATCACCGCTGGCCTTAAATTTACAATTACCGCCGGCTTTTGCCGTTTTGATTTCTTCTTCGAATCACGCTTACACCTCTCACCGCAACCACGTTCATTCCGGTACCTCTTATTGAAAAAAACATCAGCTCGACGAACGACGATGGCCGCGGTCTCTTCGTTAAGCACGCAGATGGCTCGCATTGGACTGCATGGTGCAGGATTCGGCGGCGTGGATACGACAGGCAGTCGTACTGCTGACCTTCTGCGCACTATGGCAAGTTATCACCGTTTTTTGCAACATCAAAGTGCGGTGTCCTCGTGGTCCGTAGAACTAAAAAATATACCAATTCAGGATCCTTGCTCAGCGGCGGAAACCGCACTGGCCATCCAGGTCGAGAGGCATCGCGTCGTTGAAGCTGTCGCGGCACGGGACGTCGTTGTTCAGCATCTATCTACCGCTTGCAAATCCGTCGAGGAGAAAGCTATCATCATCAGTAATCTGAAAAACGAGAAGGCCGAGCTTGAAATGAGAATAGCACAAATTCAGAAATGCGCCGTGACAGCGGCCGTGTCCGACGATCTTAACTGGCCTTCTTCGACTGAGAAAGGAACCGTTGACCAAGTCTACGACTTACAAATTCTCGTACAGCAACTCCAGGATGAGATAAAATCTCTGAAAGGACAGCGAGCTATCGAGAAAGTTCCTTCTGACGATCCGCCAACCTACGAAGAAGGCCAGCAAGATGATCCTGCAGCAGTGATTTCCCTTTATCGTACCCAAATGCATACGTAGTGACCCTTCTGTTGCAGGGTTTCCCGCCTATCTCACGCAACGACACGCCAGAAAAAGCGGTCCAACTCGCTCGTCAGGAAGCCCTGCGAGCCCTGCGCGAGGCTCGATCCAACAATCCGTCCAGGAATGCTTCTCCAGGCATATCAATGGGCAAGGTCCCGGAGCAGCTAAGACTCATCGTTCAGGATTTGAATGAGCTTGACACATCGGTATAATCTTTCTTCTGACTGAATTTTATGCAAGTCATTATATGCGTCTGCAGGTCACTACCCCCCAGCCCGTCCGCGCTGAAGAGCTCATCAAGAGCAGAAATGCAATTTTAGCTGCCCTGCCTCTCCCGACAGACATACCATCTGATTCGCTCAAGCCGATCATGATTCCTCCCCCTTTCACCCTGCACGAGTTTCTCGCTAACGCCGCAGGGGTGAAATATTCTTCTTTACATTCTAATCGGACGTTTGACTGACGAAGGTTCTGGTAGCCGCTCAAAAATTCGTATGTGACTCGTCGCTCTTTGCGCTGACAGACAACCCAGAACTGTTCATGAAGGTTGTCAAACTATCGAGTCTTTCAGCAGTTAACCACATCCTGGTGCCCCGAACAAGAAGAACATGGTTATTTGTTAACCCCGCTTTTTAAATGCAGCACCAATCCTCGCGTCGCAACTGCTCACCGCTGGTCCTCCGTCGATGTCCTTGGTCGCATGTCTAAACCTACTGGTGAACAGTAACACCGTCTTTTCAATTGATAGGCACCTGATCCTTTATGCACAGAGTGTTTCTACAACAAGGATGGGAAATGGTACTATGCAGGCATCTACAAAGGAATTAGACTTGACGACCTCACTGTGACGGAGTGGGAGCATCTTTCTCCTGAGGTGCGTCCTAGTTCCGTCTTCAAGCAACGAAGAGCACGAATACCCTAAACACCAGACCGCACAAGCACTCATCAAAGAAACCCTAGCGGGACGCAAGAACACCTCTCCGCAGAACATCTACGAGACAACGCAACTCTACTCCGCTGGCGCTCTGAAACTTGCGTGTGTCGGATTGCAATGCATCGGGTTCAACAACACGCTGTACAGGACGGTTGTCGAGCAGGCGAGCAAGTGTACGCAGAACGGACGCTGGCGCGATCCATTCGGGGAGACTGCTTCTGGTGCGCTCTGGGACTCTGGCTTGGCGACGACAGATGCAACGAACACCATTACGGCTTTCTCGACGTTCTCTGGCTCTGAGGCTTTCGACTCAGAGGACTGCAATGATTCATCGGCTGCTGCGCTTGTGGATGCTTTGACGGAGTAGCTCTCCAGACTGGCGTGTCTTCTAAGGTTTTCTGCTCGGGTTTCCTGGTCGCGCACAGCTCTGGCTCCATTTTCTGTCTGCACCTGGATGAACGTGTCAAGTTAGACTCAACTTGAACAAATCCATGTACTATTAATACCCGTAACATGTAGCATCGTACAGTGTCATCAGGGCCAAATGTACTCAGTGTCATCAATGTTAAAGTGTAGAAGTGTACCAGTGGATATATACGTTCAATCATAAGATAAAGAAAGCGTCCAGTATAAGCTACCAGAGCTGAAGGTATCGAGAGGTCCGGTGTGAGATCCATACGTACACTAGGTATTGTCGTCAATACGGTCCGGGTGGTAACATACAGTAACCACTGTTCATGCTGCCGAGATGCATAAATATATGCGTACACTATAGATAATTAGTACTGTTGTTGAGGCCTGCAGCTTCTGTCCCGTCATTGTCTTGAATTTCGGTTGGCCCTCTGCGCCGCGTATCTGTCTGCCTCCCTGCACTTGCGGCTCGCGATGTCGATGTCGGCCATCCACATGTGGCAGTCGCGCGCAGACGGAGCGCGGAGGCCAATCTTGTCACCGCCGCGGGGGTAGGCCAAGTGCAGAGCGAAAGCCAAGTCATCTAGATCGACAGACGTGAATCTACGTCTGATAAAAAGGTGTAAAGAGACGTACCTCTGCCACCATTGGTTTCGCTGACTCGAATTTCACCCAGAGGTATGGGCTAAATGGTTGGTTAGTTAACGGATCAGTCTGCGACGCAGGCGACACATACCATACGATAGAGAGCTTTCGCGTTCTCGTCAGTCAGAACGAGGATATCGCTACACAGGAATGCATATAGCTTCTTGCCGCTCTTTAGCTTCGATATAGGACCTTCTCTGATGAGCTTGCGTTCTCCCATCGATCGTGTGGGCGCAGTCAAGTCCAAGCGTCTATAAGCAGTCACAAACCATCAGTCGAGGGTATTGAAGGATCTCATAAGTGAAACGCACCCATGTCCAATCCAAAGGTCCTGAGATAGCGCCTTCAGTCGTTGATAGCCCTCCTGTTCTCGAATGGCCTCGTTGATGTGTCTCAGGATCTTCTCTGCTGTACGCAGAGCGCGTTCAACCTCGGCGCGGTCCTGATCTGGTTCGGTGTAATGAAGAATCTGTCAAAGGTATAGTGTGTGAGACATGAAAGGCATAACACTCAGGCTACACACCTGCTTGATAAGGAGTGGGTATCGCGTTACGCGTTGCACTGCGGACACAATAATTGTCAAGGACAGGGGATGTCGTGTCGATCATCACTACTCACTGGGAACTAGAAGGAAACTTGACAGGTCAAGGTTGCGGGTGGAGGGATCGTCTCGGAGTCTCTGTCATCCATGTAAATTCAATATTAGGAGTGATCTCATAACTAATCTCACCTGTAGATGACTAGCAAGGGCTGGGTTCTTCTCTCTCAATGACTGAAGTACAGTACATGCGTTAGCTTGGTTCACGCAGTATTCCTATACATATCTGAGTGAAGGCTATCATTCAAGACACACCAAGAAACGCACCCTGTATATCCGCATCTTCATCATATTTTCGTCAAGGATGTCTCCGATATGGTCAACGTAGAGACGACAAGCTCTCTGACGTTCTTCCAGCACGCTCAAGAAGGTCTATGACAGCATTTCTCGATGGTACTCGCTAGTGTTGAACGTTGAACATAAACACATACGGTGTTGGTCAACAAAAGATCCTCAACATTGGCGAACACCACTGTGATGGCCTTTGGCTCCAGGATATCGAGCATGCTTGAATAAAATACCTAGATCAAAGAGTGAGAAGACAAATGAGGTAAAAGTGAAGGCGTCCTCACACCGACTATGAGCTGCAGATCGCGGACATATGTCGCCTCAGTCGCGATAAGCTCAAAGATGGCCTGCACAAACGGATCCCTTAGCATCGTAATTCAAGTCTGCCAACCTCGTATCATCATACCTCTTGACGCGACCGTTCACGGGCAGGCATCCCTTCAAGTGCAGACTTGTCGACCAAGCTCGCCCATGACTGAGGAGTCGCAGCTAAATCAAAATCCGCAGGCAATATTCGGCCAAAAAAGAACTCACGGAACCGAAACCGGGACCAATGCTGCTCTCTCGAGATAGCGACGTCTCTCCATTCATGATAGGAGCCGAGATCGTCGGCATCACTTTCTTCTCACCCTCCACGGGAGTCCGACTGCGCCCAAGGAAATGGTACAGCAAAGTCGAATAACGGCCCTCGGAGCCTTCGTTTCGATCCGTCGATTTGCTCGGCGTAAGCGAGGCCGACGGCGATGACGGGATCGGGCTCGACTCAAACGAGGAAACAGACCATCGATTGTTTTCTACCGATGCCTTCTTGAACTCCTCGTAGCGATCGAACGCATCGTCAAGTCTCATGACATCGTCGTTGGACGCTGCTGTAGAGTCTGCGAGAGCTGGAAGTTCTTTCTCCGTACCGTCTGAGGTCCCGGACGACTGTTTCTGTATAGGGATAGCAGGCGGAGGGCGATGTTTCTTCTTACCAGCCTTGAAGGCATCATTACGCTTCATAGGCCTAGGAGGCGGTTTGCGTCCATCCTTCTTGAGAACCAGTCCAGCTGCCTCCAAGACTTTCTGGCGCTCCGCAGCTCGTGCCTCCCGCTCCTGCTTTCGCTGCTCTTCCGTTGGTTGTTCCTCATCTGACTCTTCTGTATCAGTATCAGTGAAAGAATGATACTCAGTTTCCGAGGCCTCATCATCGCTTGAGTCATCCCAACTGCTTGCAGACTGAATACTGTCGGATTTCGGCGACATTGGTTCGATTGCTGTCAAACGAGATGAGATCCGCAGAGAATCTGCAAGCGCGGAAATATTTCGTCAAGCAACGCAAGGCCGTTGAAAGCAAAATTTGTATTGGAGGTATACATGTAAAAGAAAGAAAAAGTATTTTAGCCTGTATCCAGACAAAAGATATGTAAACAAGAACTCAAGGAAACTGGGGATCGACTAACCCTCGACTTCTAGGTATGCAGCAGGCACGATGAACACGACGCCCTCCTTCTCTGCTTTCCACCAGTCGCTCTCCGATCGGTCCACGATAGAAAGGATGTCGTCGGGTGCAAAGGGGAGTTGGTCGCTGCCTTCGCCCGTGTACGCATATAGTGCCTTGGCTTTAACTGAAAACCGTGAGACTTCTTAGACAAGGGGCCACAAGGAGGGACATAAATAGAACAACAAGGCGTACCAGCTTCCAAGTTCTGCACATAAGTCTTCGGGAAGAAGCCTGACTTGCCATCCCGTACAAGAGTCCCATACCACCAGTCCGAACCGGACTTGGACGGGTGAGCCGTGAGCACAAGATTCTCGCCGAAAGCTACAAGCCATAAACATCAAATACATCAGCAAGATAATAACACTCACAAAGCTCCTCTGCCCGCTGCCCTTCATACGCATACAGCGATCGCACGCGATGCTCTAATCTCAGATCAGCACCGCATACCAGAACAAGAGATACAGTACTCACCGATGCTCTTGTCCACATCATCCAACGGATCGCTCTCCTCTGCGCCCTGGACATGAATATTGGGCACAGCATTAGCTCCCGATCCAGGATCCGCATGCCCGTTGCCCTCTGTCTCGTCTTCCTCCATCATCGCCGACAACCCACTCGGCTCCCTGCTCGCCCCAAAGTCCGACGCCAGGCCCTCGACCCAGCCTACGGACTGCCTGTTGAGCGACTTGTTCACATCGCCCATGTCCGGAGCAGGGGGAGGCACAAACGACGACGGGGACGCAACGGGCGCGGATACGAAAGGCTCATCTTCTCTTTCACTGGGTGCAGGCGCGGCCGCATTTATGTGGGCAGGGGGCGAAGTATCGCCAATCACGCGACCGGACACGGCGGCCTGGCTCCTGTCCTTCGTTACGGCCTTTCGAAGCCGTGCTCCTCCCTGAATGGCATTAAGCAAGGCACCGCGGTCACCAGTTGGCGCTGGGGCCGCGATGACAGCAGGGGGCGGTGGCGCGCCGGGAGCAGGGGGCGGTGGCGGTGGCGGGGGAACGCCACCAACAGCAGCCACTGGTGCAGCGAAAGTGGCTGGGGGCGCAGACGGAGGCGGGGGCGGAGGGGTAGGCACAGAAGGCACGGAAGGTGAGGACGGCTTTGGCGTGCTGATGGCCGCGCCGCCGGCCGCAGCGCTCTGGGGGCGTGCGGGCGGGAGGATGCTCCCGAACAGTTGCTGCGCGAGCCGATTGCGCGTGTCGCGCGACGAATCGAGCTCGTCCTCACTGGTGTCCTCGTCGTCCTTCTCTTCCACGTCGGCCCACTCCTCTTCGCTGTCGCCAGGCACCGTATTATACGCTGCCTTGCCGCCCGGACCGGGGCTCTTCGGCGGCGCCGGAGCGGCGGACGGAGATCGGAAGAAGGGATTCGTGCCGCCATTGGCAGGAGGCGCTGGAGGTGAGACCACAACGCCTGGGCTTGGCGCAGCGCTACCGCTCGTAAAACGATTGAACGGATTCGTACTTTTGACTACAGCAGGAGGGGAGACCGCGACTGGGGCCGGAGGAGCAGCTGGCGGCGCCGGTGGGGCAGGGGTCGCAGGTGCCGGAGGAGCAGGGATCACAGGTGCCGGAGGAGCAGGGGTCGCAGGTGCCGGGCGTGCAAGGGGCGTAGGTGCCGGGGGAGGAGGCGGAGGCGGGGCAGCAGCGGCCAGCGGAGGGGGCGCAGGAGTCGCAGGACTGGGCGTAGCTGCCCTCCTCATCTCCTTCCTTCGCCGGAACTCCTCCTCGGCCCGACGCGCCTCTTCTTCTTCCTCCTGCTCCATCTTGCGAATCCGTGCCTCGCGCTCCTCCCTCCGCCTTCTCTCCTCCTCGTCCTTCTGTCTGCGCTCTTCCTCCTTCTGTCTGCGCTCCTCGTCTTTCTGTCTGCGCTGCTCCTCCTCCTTCTGTCTGCGCTCCTCGTCCTTCTGTCTGCGCTGCTCTTCCTCCTGCTGTCTGCGCTGCTCCTCCTCTCCCGCTTTGCGCGCGGCCTCTTGTTCCTGCAGCCGTTCCTCTTCCTCTTCCTGCTCCATGCGCCGCAGTCGCTCCATTCGCTCCTCGCGCTGCTTCTTCAATGCTTCCTCGCGAGCGCGGAACCGTTCTTCCTCAGGATCGACGGCGGACGCAGACGGGGCCGGTGGAGGCGGGGGCGCAGCCGCGACGGGCGGAGCAGGTGCACGAGGAACAACAGGCGCGCGGGCCGTAGCGGCCTTCCTTGGAGGCGGCGGCGCAGGAGCTCGCGGCTTGGGAGGGGGCGGGACCGCCCTGGCCGTCGGCATCGGCACAGGCGGAGTCGGTGCAGCTGGTGTAGCAGTGGGCGTCGGCGTCTTGCGGCCTTGGGACAGAGCCTTCTCGCCGTCGAGTCTTTCTCGTCTCGCACGCTCGCGCGCCTCTGCAGCCCGCTCTGCCTCGCGTGCCTTCTCCTCCGCCTCGCGCTTCTCGCGCGCGAGCCGGTCCTCGACGCTCGTGTCGAGCTTCGCTCCGGCGGCACTCGGCGGCGGTGCGACGCCTAGTGCGGCCATTCGCTCCGCCATGCGGCGCTGCGCCTCGGCCTTGATGAACGCCTGGCGCTCTTCGGGGGACATGTTCTTCGTCGCGGGGAGAGGCGAGGCAGTGGGCGCCGGAGGAGGCGGTGGTGGTTGCGCGATGGAGTTCGTGGATGCGGCCGGTGGCGGCGGCGGCGGGGAGCGTGCACGCGAAGCACGGTCGTAGTCCTGGTCGCGAGTGTAGTTGCGGTCCCGAGGGGGGGAACGATCCCGGTAGGACCTGTCACGATCCCGCTCGTACTCGCGACCCTTGTAGTCAGTGTCACGATCATGCCTGTCCTCGTTTCGTGAGTAGCTTCTGTCCTCGTTCCGCGAGTAGCTCCTGTCCTCGTTCCGCGAGTAGCTTCTGTACTCTCTTTCACGGCCGAAGTCCCGATCGCGGTCGTTATCGTCAAACCGCCCGAACCTATCGTTTCTTCGATCCCGCTCCCGCTCCCATTCTCTCTTCTCCCTCTCGCGCTTTTTCTCCCGTTCCTCGATACGCCGCTCGACCTCTGGCACGCGCTCGTGCAAAAGGCTCAACAGCTCCCTCTCCAAGCGCCTCCTCTCCTCGTCCGCACGCACACCGCGCGGCCCGCTCGGCCGGTTGACATAGTCCAGATCCTCCTGCACGCGCTTCACGCGGTACCTGAGGTCCTCCATCTCGCGTTCCAGCGCTTCGTCCTCGGCGGTACGGTGTGCACTATCTGCTGCGGTGCGGTCCAGCATCTTCGCTGTGTTCTCGAGCTGGCGCTTCATGTCACTCAGGTCCCCGGTCGGTGACGCGCGCTCACGGTCGGTCATCACTGCCGCGCGGTCGACGTGCCGCGAAGGCGGCGTGTAGTATCCGCCTGGCGGCTCCGCGTCCAGATGCTTGTAGACCGTCGCGTCCTGTCGCCCGCCTGCGCCCGGTGCACCCGTGGAATTAAACGAACGCTCTTTGAGTCGCGAGATGGGCACGTCAAGTGCTGATGGCGAGCGTGCGCGCACGTCGTTTTTAAGGAGACCTTTAACGAAGTCGACGGAATTGTCCAGGTCCTTATGCGAAGGTGGCTTGAGCTCAGGCGGCAGCTCATCAGGAATATCGTTTCCGTTGAGCTCTGCAAGGCATGAGCATGGATACAGATATATTGTAGAACACAACGAAACGTACTTCGGTAGATGAGAGCCATCGCGACGTGGAACTCGGCCATATTCAACTTGCCACGATTATCGCCATCCGCAAGGGTCCTGCAGGAGCAGATAAACATCCGTCGATAGCATACAGCTGCCAACGCACCAAACTCGCGCCAGATCATTCCGATCAAGCCCACTCTGTCCAAAGACCTCGATCGCAGTCTTGCCGTCAATGAAGCCGCTCCCACTCGCATCCCATGCGCGGAAGATCTGGTCGTAGCTTTTCTTCTCCGCCTTGCTCAGCGTCCACGGTACGCGCGGTGCCGAAGTGCCCTTGACTTCCTGATTATGCTGCTGGAAGCTCTGCTGGAGCGAGAGCCCGCCAAGCTGCAGCTGGGGCTGCATCAACTGCGGAGCGCCTGCGGGGTTGTATGGCGCAGACGGGTTTGCTGGCAAGAACGTATTCGACATCATTGTCAGACGGGGGTCCATGAAACCCGTTGCCTGTGGGACCAGCGGCTGCATGCCACCCGTCCCAGGAAAGCCTGTCTGCTGGGGTAGGAGCCCGCCGGGCGATGGGCTGAGAAAGCGGCTCGGCTGCTGACCGACGCCCAGGAAGCCTGAATGCTGGGGTGGTGGTGGCGGTGGTGGCGGCGGTTGCTGCTGGAACTGGCTAGGCATGGGCGGTACAGGCGGCACGGGTGGTCTTTGCTGCTGCTGATTGAACCCTAGCCCACCCGGAAAGCCAGTCTGCTGGGGCATGATGCCGCCTGGTGTGCCTGGGTAGCCCGTTTGCTGAGCTTGCTGGAATCCAGATGGACGCTGCTGGCCAGGGAAGCCTGTAGGCTGCGGAGCGAAGCCACCTGGGGGGAGCTGTTGGAAGGATGCATTCTGCGGCGCGAAGCCGGTCTGCATGGGATATTGGTAGCCGGGCTGGCCCTGTCCCCACTGAGCCATGGCAATTAGATGATATTTGTTAGTGACGAGAAAAGTAAAGGAAAGGGGAATTAGGTGGTCGCCGTCGCTGCCTGCGCCGTTGTCGTTGTCGTCGGTGAGCTGGAGCTGCCGATGTCGGGCGCCCATGCGCAGCCTTCGAGCGCCGCTTGAATCGCCCGTTATAAGCGCTGGCACGGTCAATGTCATTCGCTTCGTCGCGTCTCCTCGGTTTTTCTTACCTGCTTTCTTGTCGTCTGAACGGCTTTTGACATCGTCTCTGTGTGATATATCTCTTCGCGTGTCCTTTTTCTCTGGAAGTCGTCTTTACTAGTCTTCGATCGGCCCCACGTACCAAGTCAAGGCCTTCACTGCCCTTCGGGACATACTCTCTGAAGGCCTGTTACGGTCGTGGAACAACAACGCGTCCGATAACGCTCCACCGCTGCTCTTCGTTATGAAGTTGCGCGGATTCTGGGGCGCTCGGGTCGTATCGTCTCCGTAGAGTTGGGGTCAGTGTTCGCGTTTCTTCGCGTTTTGTTTCTGGGCTCGTAGTTTGGGGGCAGACATTTTTATTGCTAGATCTTTGTCAACGATGATCGTCGTGAAATGCTATATTAGATATTGTTCAAGTTTACTCAGAACCAGCTGCGGCCGTGGAATGAATGTCTTCAGTGTGCTAAGCCCTTTTACCCCTTCGTTCAGTAGGTACGATGGCTCGGAGTTGGGAGGCCATTGCGGGCAGACTATTGCTTGGCTCTCGACAAATCGTGCATAAGTAACAAAGTTCGTACGTGTCATCCTGGTGATTTGATATGTTGAACTGACGAACTGGATGGCCTGTCCCAGCAATTCGTGGCGGTCGACTCGAATCTTCTCATTGCGGTTACAGTAAGTCCCATCGCCATACGTCCTAAATACAGGATGACTATCTTCTGCGCAAGATCGCAACGGAGACTACGTACGTCCGTGGCGCGAAAGTCATACGCTGCTGTCGTTTCCCTGATCTATCCCACCCCGTTCTTCTGGCGGGGGGTTCTGAGCCTGTTCCCCCATCCAGTACTTCCAAAACGTCGTTCAGCCAGATTGACATCAAGCACCCACGATGCATCCTAGTCCGTCGTGAGTTTCCAATCATCCAAATATAGTGAGTTGCGGGACGTCCAGGTTCTGATAGAGGAACGAGGACACTCACGTGAGTATGGACTTCTCGTCGCGGTTTCATTAGGTCTAATGACTGTATCGCAGGGAAGCTGGGCCTGATTAGCACCGCTGCTGGAGTTGTCTCTCGTCATAGACAGAACGATTGTCTTCTGTCTGAGGTCAGCTACGGAGACTATCTCTCGTCGTGCCTCATTACTGATGCTTTGATTACTGATGAGGACCTGGTACTCTAGATCGATATCGAGATTTCCGTTTGGAATGCGCTCGGGATTAAGACGGAGTCGTACTCCTTCTCAATCCGAGGACGGTGGCTGTAAGTAGCCTTCGTGCGATGCAGAATCATGGGAGTGAGAAGTCTGACCGGCGGCACCGGCATACCGCCCAACCACGGCACCCTATCTAACATGGACTACCTACAGTAATCGGATAACAATGTTCATACGCGTAGTACTTAGCTCTACGTCACAGTTTGTCGACATGTACGCAAAACGTGATAAGCCAATGTCGCAAAGGAACAATGGCGAAGGACAATGGCGAAGGACAATGCCTGACCACAGGCCACATGTCAACGAGAACGCGTAATTGTGGTGCGTGGCTATATAACTCGCAACGTTATTGTAAACCCGAGTGCAACTATCTCTCTTCTCGCCCTCGTCATCAAAAATGGAAAAAGGCTGGTATCTCATAAACCTGGATAAGCGCCAATACCGCTCGATGTTCAAGCTGGAGGATCTCTTTGCGTCCGGCTCTTGGGAAGACGACAAACTATTCTGGCCCGTGCCGTCCGTGCACATCGGGAAGCCACCGTCTGCGAAGGATGCAGGAACTGATATTCGCACTTCGTAAGCGTCATCGCTGTCTCAGCCCAGAGAGATACTGACCGTTGCCAACAGTTTGAACTCATCCATCTTCTCTCGACTTCCTTTGGAACTGTACGACAATATCTTCGAAAGCCTGGACTATTACTTTGATTGTGTTTGCCTTGGCCTTGTGTGCCGGCTCCTCTGGAATGTCGCGCAACGGCATGTCCGAAAGCGTTACATCGAGGATGCACCGGGATCGTGGGCTGGAGACCGCATCATTTGTGCAGGAGACTACTGCAAGCGGAATGATCCGCTTCCGCCTGGTCTGCTCACAGAGGAAGAGGAAAAGGAGTGGAATACGCCGCTGCCGACCACAGGATGCGGATGCGAAAATATGCACAAGCCCAACACGCTCTCGCAGTCTCTGGCCGACTTCGCAGTCTGCCGGTTCACTGATCAGAACAACCCCATGGAGGTTAGACGCAAGACGAACTATCGCGCTACGCGGGATGCAGTTCAGCGACAACTCTGCAGGTATGACCGGAGGCTCCTCGACGCTGTGTTGGACAAATCAGGAACGCCTGTCTACGAAGAGGTCGAGATGGAGGCTCCTCGAATTCTCCGCAACCTGTCGCGCAAGGAATACGTGCGCGAAGACGCACTCGATCAGTTCATGGAGGACGAAGAGGAGCTAATGGATGAGTATGGGTATGGTGTCTGCTTCGCCCACGTTATCTTGTTGCGCGTGTGCTGGTCGCCCAGGGGTGGCCCTGCGCTGCGCGATCCAACGGACAAGATGCATGGAGGTCCATGGGCGGGCGATCGATTTGACTATATGTCTGCCAAAGATTTTCGGACGGTGGAGAAGGGAGATGATGGCCAGATGGTCGAGTGGAGAGATATCAGCGCCGAAGTCGTGTGGGATATAAAGTCGCTATGGGGGGCGGCGCTGTTAGACTGGTGACGAGTCTCTCGTATCTTGTAAACGTGTCTACTCGATGCATGTATCCCAATGTGCATATCGTTGGCCCGTTCGTGACTCGCTCGGACTGACATGGCATGAAGCTAAGTCAGTAGATGAAGGTCCGTCGATTCCATGAGTCCAATCTCTTCCGATTAATTTACTATTCTGTAAGTGCAGACTGGCGACGAGTCTGCAGTGAAAGGGAGGAGATGCATGGTCAGCGAATGAGGCATAAAGGTTCGGGATTTATTGACGTAGCAGGCGGCCTCATCTTTGAAAACAAAAAATTCCCGTCAAAATGATAATGCGGTAGTGTTACTGTGTACTGTGATCGAGGGTCTTTTTTGTCTGAGATCAGCGAGCGGTCGGTGGACAGAGACCATAGAACAATGATGAGAAGCGGCCACAAACCGTGACCAACACGAGGCATGATGTGGTCGTCCGCTTATAAGACCCCCTACATAGTCTGTCGAGGACTCAGTGCCCTTGAGCCTCCTTTCTCTGCTACTATTCGCTGTCAGAAAATGGACCAACAGTGGATACTGGTCACCTGGACAAGCGGCAATGGATGCAGACATCCGACACATGGGCCAAAACATTGGTTCGTATCAACGGCCATCACCAAATGTTTACCCCATTCCTGCCAACGCCGACGATCAATATTGGAGAAACACCACCGCGGAAGGACGGACAGGCTATTAGTCGCCATGCATCGTAAGTTTTGATCCTGTCTTCGAGAGAAACTGTGCACTCACTTCCGTTATGCAGCCTCACATTCTCCATCCTTCGCCGACTCCCCTGCGAGTTGCTCGACTATGTGTTCCCCAGCATCAAGGATGATTTCCGTTGCATTTGTCTTGGCCTCACTTGCTATTTCCTCTGGGAAATCGGGCGCCGACATGTCAAAAATCGCTATATGGAAGACGCCCCTGCATCCTGGGTCGGCAACCGCGTCGTCTGTTCCGGAAGTACCAGCAGCGTTGACGATGAATTTGCTGAGAGCCTCATGGAGAAGAAGGAACCAGAGTGGCCAACGCGTGGAAGACAGAATCTCTTCGAGTTCGCCAAGAGACACTTCACGCCTGCGCACCTTCGCCCCGAGTTCAATGACGGCTTATTTAAATCAGCACGCTGTTCGAGCTGCCCATGACATCGGCTTTGGCGCACAGGACTTGGCGGCCTTGCATGCGGTTCTGTGTCCATCGGCCAAGCCCGTCATCCCAGACATCGAACAGGTGAAGAGCCTGCATCCCCGTATCCTCCGTAATCTCTCGCGGAAGGAATATGTCCGTCAGGAAGCCCTTAACCGATACTTTTTCAAATATGGGCGCTTCGTAGAAGGCGGCTACCGAAGGCTTGGATTCGGCCATGTCATCTGGATGCGGACAGCCTGGTCGACCGTCGACTCCGTTGGCATGCCCCAGGATACGGTCAAGGCTCACAAGGGACCGTGGGCAGGAGACCAATTCGACTTCGTGGAAAACGCGGATTTCACGGAGACCGAGGTGGGAGACGACGCATTGCTTGTTCCGTGGAAGGATGTCAGCGAGAAGGTTGTTAAGGAGTTGAGATCGGTGTTCCAGGCACTAAACAGGGCGTAGGGCTCGGATGCGCACTCGGCCTGTACGCCTTAGAGGAAGACGTCCTGGATGGTGAATGACAGTGACACAACCAACCCCTGAGTAAGAATTATTCGTCTGTCCTGTAGAATCCAGTAGACGTGAAGAGCGTGCAATCTAACATCGGCATGAGAGATGCAGTCGAACCTGTTGAAACCTTTCGTTTAAAGGAAGGACCATGTAAGTATCGCTAACGTAGTATTTGCAAGGATCTTCTTTAATCTTTGCGCAGAGTGTATGCCCGCCTTTGTAGCCGCACACATTGGACAGCAGAGGAGGCCTTGATTGTGATATGTCAACCTAGTACGGTTAGTCAACAATGTCGGATAAAACAGCCGGAGAACAATGGTGAGGCAAGTCCACTTCCGCAATTGCCGACACGAGGCCGCCTGTGGTCCTCATGATATAAAAGCTCCTGGAGCCTCTGTCGACGACGCAGCGCTCCCCGCTATCATAGTCCCCCTTCCCTCCATCTGCCCCGTCATATGGAGACATGTCTCAGCGATGGATCCTCATCAACCTCGAACCTCGATGAACGTCAATGGATCCAACCCCAAGGTTCCTGGGTGGCCACATTGTGTGAGCAAGGGGGCTATTTGGATGCCCGCCAACCCTTCATCCTGCCGCCCACCATCACTGTTCGGGGTGCGCCACCCGCAAAGAACGGAGGAGCTGCCTGCAGATCCGTCTCGTACGTTTGATTCGATTCTAGAAAATATAAGACACTCACTCTCGTCCGCTATGCAGCCTCTCATCGTCCATTTTCTCCCGGCTCGCGAATGAGCTGTTCGACGCCATCTTCGAGAGTGTGCAAGATTATTTCGATTGTATATGCCTTGGATTGACGTGCGCCTTCCTCTGGGAGGTCGCACGCAGGCACATCCATAAACGCTATGAGGAGGATGCGCCCTCGTCATGGATCGGAGACCGTGTCGTCTGCGCAGGAAGCTTCAGCAGTGCTGATGATGAATTCGCACAGCTTCTAATGGGAGAGAGAGGATCAGAGTGGACAGCAGGCAGGAGCCAGGATCTCTTCAGCTTCGCGAGACGGCACTACACGGAAGTTCTTCCCCGCCTCCAGGCCATCGACACGCCGAACGTACGGGCATTGCGATATGCGGAATGTCGTGGCTTCGGATTCCAAGATCGGAAGAATCTCTACGCAGTCCTGTGTCCGTTCAATAACTGCCAGCCGGTTGTTACAGAAGCGAGGTCCTCGGGAACTGGAGTTATCCGCAATCTCTCGAAGAAGGTGTACGTTCGCGAAGACGCCATCAGCTGGTTGATATTCGGCCACGAGTGGCACAACCTTGACAGTATTGGACTCGCCGCCATCGTATGGCTGCGGACTGTCTGATCGACAGATGACCGCATGGGCCTGCGTCACAATCCGATCAGCGCTCATCAGGGACCATGGGCCGGTGACCGCCTCGACTTCGTCGCAAACATGGAGTTCTTGAAGACGGAGGTCGGAGAGGATGGCTTTCCTGTCGCGTGGAAGGATGAGAGTCGCAACATTGTTAGAGACCTAACAAAAGTATGGGAGAGGGTAAGGAAAGAAGCCAAAGAGGATGAAGCCAATTGGGCAGGGCATGCAGGCGATGCCTTTAATACCCCGGTCAACGTGATGGTCGAGTTCTTGATGCCAGGATGGTAGAACGGTCACTGCCTGTCTAGCCGGGGGGCGAGCATTGGCTTTTATGACGGAATGTGACAGAATGTTTCTCTTTCAAGTTTTAAAAGCCTGGGCGATGGATCAGTTTGGAATCAAAGGCCGAATACGATAGTCATGACTCACCCTATAATAGTGTATATGGTTATTAAATATCTTGAAAACGTGCTGTGGCCCATTCAAGCCACGAACAAAGTCACGAATTCAAGGATGTGAACAGGTTTAAAGGTTACAGCGCGAAGACGATGCTAGACGAGGCACCGCCGGAGATGTCCGGGCCGCCAGTTCGTCGCAACCTTCACAAACGAAAGTCGTTCTCTTCAACAATCGACCACTACTACAGTAGTGCAGTACTTCCTACTCACGTATTAGAACAGTATGCAGTCAACTTGATTTTCCATATTTCTGTCTTCATACTGCTTTAGTCTACCTTGAACCAGCCGTGCTCGTCGAACTCCATCACTAGTTGCGCCCACCTGCCTCCTTCCGCGGCCATCAAGTCGCCCCACTCCCTCGATGCGACCCCCACAACACTGCGATAGTAGGACAACCATCCGACGATGATCAGCTAGTCCTAGGGCTGTTTGATCGTATGGTAAGAACATCTATCCTTTCGACGGACTTCCGGTCCCGGGTTTACATCGACTTTCTATCACAGGCATGATTTGCATTGGCTCCGGCGGAAGAGAAGAGCGGACGAGGGATTTACAGGCGGCTTGAAGCTGTCCCCACGGCCCCGCCGTTGCCGGAGCCGGAGCAGGGCACCCATGCAGCTGCCTTCATCGGACATAGCGGCGTCGCTACGACCTCGATGTTCTGACGTTTGAAGGCACTGCTCAATGCTCTGTTCACGGGTTGCTGTTTGTCCGGGTGTCGATCGGGTGTCCCTATCGTCCGTACTTCAACCCCAGCATATGTCTAAAATCTTTGACTTGTTGACGTTAGTGCCCTTCACAGGAAAAGTCTATTGGGCGGACTTGCCTTAGGCAGAAGGGTACATGCTGCTTGAGGGCCTGTTAAACGGGGCACACGCAGACCCACACTGCAACGTGTCTGTCCGTATCCGTATTTTTCGTCCTAGGAAATGTAGGACTGCAGCGATCTCCGTCTAATCTCCGCGACGCCCCGTGTGTGGCCATGACACTGATACATATTTGGCAGTAGGCATGCGTCATAGCCCGGCAAGTGCAGACAGCAGCGGGGAGCTGGTAATGTACTTCCCAGGATGAAGTGTATGACTGATGTTCCCCACAGGTTCCACTTCTTTTGTGGGCGCGATTCCTGGCCTCCTTTACGAGCCTGTCAAAACGCAAATGCCGTGTCGCCTGGAAGTATCCATTTTCTTTAATGATTGCACTTGAGCATGAGCGAGGCCTTGTAACTTGTGTTATACGATCTTGTTCTCCATGCGACGATTGGCTCATAGGAACTTCGACATCGCATCTCCATTTAAATGTACCTTCATCTCCTGCGGTGACACAGCAGACAGGGCTGGTCGACTCCGATATACTCGGTAAGAGTTCTGGCAATCTTCGTTGGCTCTAGCACTGCACTTTATGCTGATTGTTGCTGTTATCGTCTTGCAGCAAACGCTTCGACACTTTCAGGTTAACAAGATTGCAGAGACGCGCATTGTCGGTATGTATATGAGCATTCGACTCTCGTACCATGTTATCTCCGTGTCCGCTCCCACTGGTACTCGGACAGCCCGTTTCGTCCTTCTTCGCGCCCTCGGTGGATATCACGGACTGCAGCCCTTAGCATTGCGCTCGTTCATATGCCGACAATCACTTTCCCTCACAGATCCGCCTCATCCGATGGACATCACTGGCTCCAACCCCAGGTATTTGGTTCATTGTACGCTTTGATTATCGCTTGCACTCTTTTTGGTGAGTGTAGCATACAAAACATTCAAAATCGACGTGATGAGCAAACTGCATACAGGTATCTATACAGCGGTTTTTTCTGCATCGATCTACGTCCTCCTGTAAGGGCTGCGCTATGCTTCCGTCGACATATACTCACCAAAAGACTGACTTGTAGCGGCAAGAAACAGAAGTCAAGGCAGACTTGGATACTATTTGTCACGATTCTGTTCATGTACTTAGTATCGACGATTCATCTAATCGCAACGGCGAAGTACAGCAGAGACAGCTTGGTCTCCTCGATCAGGACAGATGAACAGCCAAACTCTGCACCTCAAATTGGCTTCTTCGATCAGATCGTCATGGCCACTGGGCCCTTTATTACTGTGCGTTGCTCATGTTAGCGCTATGATATTCGTTTCACTAATTTCTGCGTATCCAGACCATCCTGAGCGACTGCATCGTCGTCTGGCGGGCATGGGTGCTATGGAGCCGGAAGGGATTTGTGTTGCTCATTCCTGGCATCCTCCTCCCGTGCAGTCTCGGTACGTGCTTCTGAATCAACACGAATGTATGCCGTTGCACAATAACATTCGCGTTCAATTCCAGGGTTCACTAGCATTTCTGCGATCCAACCCGGAGCCTCAGCACCAGACAATGTCGGACTCCAATTGTTAGGGTCTTACTCAACGTCAGCCTACTGCTCATGCGTTGCTCTAGTCAACATGTGGTCTACAGGACTCGTCGGGTGGAAAGCCTGGTAAATACGTCTTTTTCTCCTCTTGTTGGCTATATATTGACTTCGGGGCAGGGAATACCGGCGCAACATAAGGGAACATCTTACGATTGGAAACGGCAGTAATCAGGTCGAGAAAGTGCTCGTAATGTTGGTTGAATCTGGGAGCATTTACTGCGCCTTCACGGCAAGTGTTTATCGCTATATTATTGTTCTTGTGTCTGAATGAGATACTGACCTGGAACCAGATCACAATCGCATTGATTACTTGGATACCCGCTGCCAGACAGCATGTGTTCTACATCTTCATTCCCATCTCTGTCCAAATTTCTGTAAGCCCCCGCCTTCAGCTTCGTACTACTGTCGTGGCATTGAGTAGCTTGCGCCACGACAGGGAATATACCCGACAGTCATCATTGTTCTCGCAGCCTTACAAAAAACACATTGCGACCGTCAATTTACATATGGGACGTCATTGACACTGGTATTCGCGGCCACTCCTGGACGAGCTGATGTCCACAGTGTATCCATGAACAACACGGTGCTTGACCCGCGGCTGACAGTCGATGGAAGCGATTCCGGCTTCTCGGACACCCCTTCACTAACTACAGGGTCGGACTCGTCAGATTGCGTTTCTATTGACGTGACGGACATTTCCAAGAGCAGCGACGAGGAGGCGACAGAAGGCGCAGGGCGGCATTTGTAACGGAAGAACGCGTCAAATTTTACCTGACCTTCTCCTTTGTCTGCTCAGACAGCAACACCTTGCCAACTTGCGGCCGCAGCTAGTCAGCGTCTGCGAAGCGCAGTAGGTCCTCATGATGTTGCTTTGACCTGATGTTCATCTCACCGCAAGCATCGCATCGGATGCCGGTTCTGCAAATAGAAAGCTATTACAATACTCGCCGCAAGATAGCATCAGTCGAGAGTGCTTAAGTACCGGCAAGGTTGAGTGCGGATTTTGCTTGCCATCGAGGAGACCGAACCCGACTATTATCATTATGCTCGCGGCCCCGGGCGTACAGAAGTCATACGATCGACATTTCACATTTGAATCACCCGGCCGTATTGGTGTGCAAACTTCATCAACGAATAACGTGGTGCTCGACCTGCGTTCGAAGACGATCCGATTCGACAGCTTTTGTAACGGCGATGCTAGTTCCATAACTACTTCGTACCTGACCGTCAACCTCGGCTCGTCAGAGTATTGCGCCGTGAATACAGCTAACGCTCTCGAGGTCGATGAACACGCGGTTGAGATATCTGAGTGGAGACCGTCTAGCTAGCCCTGCGAAATGCTTACACCCGCCCTGCATCGCGCATCAGGCCCCAAACCATACGTTTGCTAAGTTACGTTCATCGGACTTCTTCGAGACGCAAGCCTATTCTCGCTTCCTTTTTGCTGTCATCATGTCATTCCTCAGTCAAATTATGTATGTATTGGTTCAGCCACATCTGACAGCGCTGCTGTAGATCTTCAGCAGGTTTGGTTAAATCTATGGAAAGCACAAGATCTCATTGCGTTTATATAAGTACTTTCGAGAACGCCGGGGTACTGGAACCATGTCTTCATCTATTAGTTAGCCTACTGGACAACGCGGACGACGATCTTGCCCGAATGCTGGCCCTTGGACAGATACTCGATGGCCTCCTTCGTCTGCTCGAACGGGAACACCTTGTCAATGTGCGGCCGCAGCTGATTGGTGTCCACGAAGCGCAGCAGGTCCTCATGCAGTTGCTTCGAGCCGACGTTGATCCCACTGCATACCCAGTATCAGAAACAAATCTGGTGGGTGAAAAGGTGCTGTAACGCTTACCGCAAGATGGCTCCGGTGGTGAGAGCAAGCAGCGGCACGTTGGGGTCCGCCTTTTTCTCCCCGCCAAGGAAGCCGATCGTGGAGATAACGCCGCCTTGCTTAACACTGTTGAAGCACTTCTCGATCTCGTTGACACCAACGACGTCGAAGACGTGGTCTGCGCCCTCGCCGTCCGTAAGCTACATGAGTGTTAGTGTCGGCTTTGTTGAGCGAGAGGTGCGGTCGACATGTACCTCTTTGACGACCTTGTCCCAGTCGGGGTGCTTTTTATAGTTGATGACGTGGGTTGCGCCCATCTTCTTGGCCAGCTGTCCAGACAGACTCGTATCGATCGAGATAAGCTGCCGAAAGCGACGAGACATACCTCAAGCTTCTGGTCAGAAGACGAAGTGATGATCGTCTGTGCACAGAAAAGTCTCCATGTTAGCTATCGACGTCATGTTGAGACCTCTAAGGCTCCCGTACCTTGGCTCCCATCGCGTGCGCGAGCTGCAATCCAGTCATACACACGCCGCCTGTACCCTGAAATAGAACGGTCTGCCCCGGGACGATGGGGACTGAACCGAATAGCGCGTTCCAAGCAGTGACGCCAGTGCATGGCCAGCACGACGCCTCTTCGTAGGTGAGGTGCTTGGGGACGTGCAGCAGCCCGATCTCGTGGAACACGCGGTACTGTTGTAGCACCCCATCAATCGGGGCGCCCAGTGCACCTATGATGCAAGCGCGTCAATCGTGTCAATCGCACAGATAATGAAGAATGATCGACTCGTGCGTACCATGCCAGCTCTTCTGCGGTCCGTACCAGTTCGTCTGATCAAAGTTCGCGGTGACCCGATCGCCGACCTTGAACTCCTCTACGCCGTCGCCAACGCTCAGGACCTCTCCTGCCATATCACTTCCTGGAACCACATTGTCCTTGATCGGGAACGGATACAGGCCGCTCGGGATGGCAAAATCGCGGAAGTTAAGCGACACGGCGTGGATGCGGACAAGCACCTCGTGCGCGCGGGGCTGCGGGATGGGCTCCTCGACCTTTACGATGCCCTTCGGGCCTGTGAACTCCTTGATGCGGAATGCAACGTTAGACTGTGCATTTGCCATGGTGCAATGTCGCGAATCGATGCGAGGGATTAGAACGAGGTGTTCTAGGAAAGTGTGACATCATCAGTACTTGAAAGCCTTTATACGCCGTCCCGTACAATGAAGTCAGCATTTCCATCCTCTTCTAGAATGGTGATCAGGCCTGCAGACCCAATCTTACACCACACCGGGCCGTCGTAGGCAATCAGGATAAAATGTTCTGTCGAGGTGAGGTCGAGCGCACTACAGCCAAACCGAAATGATCAATTCATTCGACGTACCGCTTCTTGCGTCTAAACAGAGAGAAAATAGCCTCGAAATAATACAGAAAATCAAGAAGCCTTGCAGAAAATCGTTAGAGGTCCTATAGTACACGGGTAGGGGACAATGTTGTCCGATGCCAGGTCAAATCCTGATGATCGCCGTGGCATTTGGCGCATCGATCAATCGATTGGTTAGTGAACCCTACTAACCCCCACCCTCACGCTGCCCACGCTTTCCTCATTGTTGGGTATCTATTCATGCGTAACGGCGCGTATTTTCTGTCGGGTTATAATGGTCTTGTCTAGCTGGGACGTCGTAAAGCGCGGCGCAGTCATCGCGCGGGGTGAGCGCCGCCGAGACTAAGCCATCCGCGCGATCGGACCCGCCGGTCTAGGACCAGCGCGATCGGTGGGGCTATACGTGCGAGACGGTATATAACGCGGTCGCGAATGCGATGGGAGGGCTGCATAGAGATAGGATGGCTGAGTTCACGTCGAACGAGGCACTAGTTCGCGATCTGGGGATGCAGCGGCATCCGGAGGGCGGTAAGTCGCGTTTTGTTTCTGGTGTGTGGGGCGGGATACTGAGTAGCGTGCTTTGGTAGGGTTTTTTGTGGAGACGGACAGGCAGGCTGTGCAGATTCCGAGTCCGTTCGCAGGTGTGTCGCGTCCGTTGTGCCAAGGCTGTGCGTCGTGCTGATACACTGCGTCGGCGCAGATGGCCAGCCGCGCCCGCTCGCGACGTCGATCTTCTACCTCCTCACGCACGACGAGCCGCGCGGCGTCTTCCACATGAACAAGTCCGTCGTGCGTGCACTCATTTCTCCTTTCCTGAAACAAGCGTAATCCGCGTCCGCAGACGATGCACGTCCTGCACCACGGCCGTGCGGAATACACGCTCCTCCACCCGGGACGCACGCCGCGCGTCGAGCGCGTCGTGATGGGGCCGAACGCGCGCGCGGGCGAGCGGCGCCAGCTGCTCGTCGGCACGGGCGTGTGGAAGATGTCGCGTCTGCTCGACGCGGACGTGCGCGCGGCCACGACGGACGAAATCCGCGCCCGCACGGGGTGTCTGATTACGGAGGTCGTGACGCCGGGGTTTGTGTGGGAGGACCATGCGTTTTTGACAAGGGAGGAGCTGGGGCGGGTGTTTGAGGGCTTGGAGGGGGGCGCGGAGTGGGTGAGGGAGTTGGAGGGGTTTGTGAAGAAGGGGTGATGTGTATGCTTCGGCGCTTTCATTGGAGTGGACTTACCGGGGTTGAGGATATGAACGCCCAGGCAAATGTATATAGCAGACGACTGCGAGAAGAGCCAATCATATCGAACACGACTTCTAGCCTTTCGGAATAACGGTGGGTGCATGTTTCTATTGATGCTTCGTATGAGCAACAGCCTACATAGTACAGCCTACTTATACGTGAAGTAAAACTGATCAAGGGTAGTCGCATTGCTTACCTGCGAAGGCGTCAGTGTTGCGCGACGACAATCGCAAACCATGCGCCAGTTCATCCTCCTCGCAGTCGATTTCTGGACTCTTCGGAATACTTAGTCGAGATATTGCTCATTTCATAAGAATACACGTGAGGCACAGACTGTAATCAGTAGATATAAGTATAAGTACATTGACAAACACTAGGATGTTGGAACTGCATCTTCTATCAGAAGCTCACGAGGAAACCTTGATGACAATCTTGCCCGTATGCTGGCCTTTGGACAGATAATCGAGCGCTTCCCTCGTCTGCTCGAACGGGAACACCTTGTCAATATGCGGCCGCAGCTTGTTGGTGTCCACAAATCGCAGCAGGTCCTCGTGCAGCTGTTTTGAGCCGATATTGATTCCGCTGCAAGACGGTGTCAGGATTATACAGGAAGACATCCCGAGACACTCACCGTAGAATGGCTCCAGTGCTGAGAGCGAGCGCCGGCACGTTGGGGTACACCTTAGGTTCACCCCCAAGGAAGCCGATCGTAGAGATGACGCCGCCTTGTTTAACACTACCGAAGCAGCGCTCGATCTCATTGATGCCAACGACGTCCAAGACGTGGTCTGCGCCGCGGCCGTCAGTAAGCTGCGGAGGGAAAGTTAGTGCTGATCCGTTCGGCGACGATGTGCGATCCAAACGCACCTGTTTGACGACCTTGTCCCAGTCGGGCTGCTTTTTGTAGTTGATGGTATGAGTCGCGCCCATCTCCTTCGCCAGCTATCCGAAACAAATCGTATCGGTCAAGACAGACAACCGAAAGTCACGGATAACGTACCTCAAGCTTTTTGTCAGAAGATGAAGTGATAATCGTCTGTACAGAAAAGTTTCCATGTTAATGACATCACGCTGACGTTTCGAACCTTCCCGTACCTTGGCTCCCATAGCGTGGGCGAGCTGCAATCCAGTCATGGAAACGCCGCCTGTGCCCTGAAGCAAGACTGTCTGTCCCGGAATAATGGAGATTCCGCCGAACAGCGCATTCCAGGCGGTGACGCCGGTGCACGGCCAACAGGCCGCCTCCTCGTAGCTGAGATGCTTGGGGAAGTGCAGCAATCCCATCTCATGGAAGACGCGGTATTTCTGCAGGACGCCATCAATCGGGGCGCCCAGTCCAGCTACGATACAAACGCATCAGTCGTAAAAGGGCTGAAAAAAGGAAGTGCGTGCATACTGGTCCAATCCTTCGACGGCCCATAGAAGTTCTCTTGGTCGAAGTTCGCCGTGACCCGGTCGCCGACCTTGTAAGCATCCACGCCTTCGCCAACGGCCACGACCTCGCCGGCCATATCGCTGCCTGGGACAGCATTGATCTTGATAGGGAACGGATACAGCTTGCTCAGAACAGCATAGTCACGGAAGTTGAGCGACGCAGCATGAATACGGACGAGCACCTCGTGTGCGCGGGGCTTCGGAATGGGTTCCTCGACCTGGGTAAGACCCTCCAGAGGCCCTGCGAACTCCTTGATGCGGTATGCGAGATTGACTTGTGTCTTCGACATGGCGGGACGTTGTAAGTTGAGAAAGGGAGACGAGAGGGGTTCACAGGAGTTGTGACATCATACGTCGAACTCGAAAGACTTTATACCCATCGAGCCGCGGACGAAAAATATAGTCTATACCTTCTCCCTTGTTCTGGAATCGTAATATGGAACCAGCTTGTTCCGAATGGCGCCGGATGGATGATCATGATAAAGTACATCTTCCAGCAAGCGCGTCGACCGACAATGGTGGAAATGAGCAATGTACCGAGCTGGGGGGACGGACCATTTCGATGCGACGTGAGCTCCTGTATCATCAGTCTCGCTGTGCTCACCAAGGTCTATGTGTTTCATGTTGACTTGTTGATCTTGCTTCCTGCATCGCAATGGCTTGAAGAATGAACCCAAGTCATCTCGGGGAGAACACTGGCTCATATACTGACAACCGACTACTGCATGGGACCTCCTGGAACCGTTTGAAATACAGTCTAAAGAGTTGCAACATTCCGTCAGAGTTTGAGACGTGAAGAATGAAGTGAAAGCCTTGCTCGTTCAATCGGATCCCTCTCCTTTCGATGAAGCCGGAATCTGCCGAAATCCGCAGGGCCCAGAGGGCACCGCTCTTGAATCCCTCAGAGGTTTGAAACCGAGGCCTACAACGCGTACCATTGCCCTCCGGTATGTACTCGCTCTACACTCAGCCGAGAGCCTTTGATCCCCCGTCACCCAGCCGGGGGCGGTCATCTTGCCCGCGACAAGATTGAGATGTGCCCCGCATAGCTTGTTTCCTCCAATTTGCAGACAAGATGATGCCTAGTTAGCGTTCGCGCGTCCGGTAGAGTCTAGATTCCTAGGAATGGCGCGAGGGCTGGGCTAGCTTCTCAGATCTCCAGCCCTGTGGAAGTGCGGAGAATATGGAAATCGCGGTCGGTGCCCAGCTCGTCAGGAAGGAGCTGGCAGACTTGGAAGAGCGGCGCAGGGCTCATGCGATCTGGACATGAGATGCTGGTATCAAGGGATGCTGGTATCAAGGGATGCTGGTATCAAGGGAACAGATCGAGCCGTTGGGTCGTAAATGATGAGATAAAGGGAAGCCTCCCTGCGTAATAGTGCGTAACAGTCAAACATGAGCAAACCTGGCTGCTCCCATTGGCACTGGACTGATACTACCTTAGCTTTGCGCATGATATGAGCAGGTTGAGTACATGTAGTGCACATTGCAGAAGTATTTGTCTCGAATGTACGCCTCAGCATGTCTGAAGGCGCGATTGGTCGGAGGAACTGAATTGAGTACGAAAACACTTCTATCTGCGTCCATCTCATGCTTGCAAGGACCACGCAGCATGGCTACGGCGCTGAGGCCCCGTTTACCAAATATATGGGTCAATATCCGCTTTCAATCTCTACCCTCAGATCTCTGGGTTCTTGAAGGTCCTGAACATTTCGGGTGCCCGTCACAGGGCACATTGAAAGCAGTCGCTGCACAAACCAGACCTATGCATCGATCACGACAAATGATCCTCCTTGCAAGCCTTGCGTCGCCTATTTTTCCGGGATCTTGCAAGCAGTCTAAGTCGAATCACAGCTACTGCTCAGGACGAAGGCGGCTGCGGAAACGCCGGGAAAGACCGTTTGTTGGATATTCTCCATCAGGTATTCATCTTGACGCGGTCGATGGGGACTCGCCTCTTGCGACATCATTTCAATCCAGTTGAATACCTTAGTAAGCTTGCCATGTTACAACATCGAATGAGAGGCGATCACGGTGACGCCGCCTCTGGTAAATCAGTCGGTGCCCGCGCAGCGTCCTTTTCTCCCTTCAGTGTGTTCTCGACATTGGTTCCGAGGACTTTTCGGGTCTCCAACGACATAGGTGGTTTCGTCGAGGAGTAGCCAAGCTCTGCAGCCAAACGTAAGAAGACAAACCGAATTGTAGAGTCGCAGGGCGTACTGAGGCTGGGGTACTGCAGGGGTACAGTCTCGCTTTCGATGGGAAGCACCGAGAGATCGAGGGGATACGACGGGCCGATCCAGGCCTTACGCGTGTCGTGATCGCTGCGACGGATTGCGTCAGAGCACCCATCAGCTTGGAAGCAGGAGGCCTTACCTTCGCTATTTCACGGGGAGATGTGCGCAAAAGGAGGATGTAGATCACGGTTCAAAACGACAGCAGGTATACCCACCTCTTCATGCGTTAGAGGATCAACGAGGACACTGTCATGAAAGACAGCTGAAGTGTGTCTCAAATCGAGATAATGCTGCCAATTTACCTCAGGTCTCCGTGGTTCATGCAGAGATAAGAGAAAAGCGACGCAAAGGACTCGGAAGGGCACCAAATCTCGTATGAACCTTTACAAGTCGTTAGCAATGCAAGCATAGGGCTCACGGTCTGCACACGCACCGACGGGATGTGGACCAATAGGCGACAGATTGACTCGGAAGAGTGGTACTGCTACGAATGCGCCGTCGCGCCGAAGACGCAGGACGGCATCACGCAGCTCCAGAGCGGAATTGTGTTCCTCTGCATTGTTCTGGCGGAAGTAAATGTCTATTGGCGCGAGCCATGAGCCCACTGTTCTTGCTAACAGTTAACCAAAGCGGTGCGCACGAAAGTGCCACTCCCTGGAAATAACTTTCAGAATGAACCGGATCGCAGATACGATGGTCGAATTGCACCTACTTGATCTCGGAATCGACGACCTCTTGTAGATCTGTTTGAGGACTCATCTAACAAATGCTTCCGTCTAAGCGAACCTGGCAGATGGCGCGGCAAGAACAAATGGATCATGCGTACCATTCAAGTACAGTTCTGCCTCAGAAAGTAGGGCAGCAGCCGTGGTAGTACAACGTCGATCAGTTACAAGCTAAAGTCAGATGATAGTAGAAGTCGGCCAGAAGTTCTGTTGCGGTAATCATAAACATGCGGGGAGAAGACGTAAAGCTACGTAAGCAGAGCTGTTGTCAAGATGTTGACTTACTCGCTAGTCTGTGTCTACATTATCCATGCCTCATGCAACATCCTATTGTTCTCAAATTCGCGGACATAGCAGCTTTGCGGAACTTCAATTGAAAGCACACTTTTGATGGCAACATGACTCTCCCAGAAACACAACCACCACTTACCCGCTGCTCTGAGTCTGCGTCACGGTGCCCGCTCGTGCCATATCCCCGCATCTCTCACATTTCGCACTGTTCCAAATGCCCATCAGACGTACGCTCTCTGCAGAGGCGACTCTGACGCAGGAGATCTTCGAGATCCTGACGTCGCCGAAGCCCAAAGGTTTTATCGAGCCTCTGGACAAGCGCTTCCGTACCGTTCCTGTTCCATTACATCCCTACCCACCAACAGAAGAAGTGCGTGACCTCTCTATCCCTTCCATTCAGTCCACTGATGACGCCGTTACAAAGCTCAAGCGGGCGATCCAAGGGCTCAAACCACTGCGCGCGCTCCCAGATGCCTTGCTATTCGATAGCGATTTGACCGCTCCCTACCCGCCCGCGATGGAGTATGGATATCCAGTCACTCCGGAACAGATCCTGCAGTGGGCAGAGCTATGCCCAAAAGTGCATCGCAAGAAGCGCCAGAACGACGAGGAGCCGGCTGCGTGGTTGGCGGCCTGTTGGCTGACGAATATGATCGAGTGCACAGTCCATGTGCGGACGGCATTGAACGCGCCATACGGGGTCATCGTGTCGCTGGGAAACAACTTTGATCTTCCCGACAGGTTGAATAAGGGGAAAGTGACGGATGAGAGCATATGTGAGTGTCTTCTATTGAGTGCCTATCATCGTTTTGATTTTTGGCTACAGGCGCTTTGAGGGACGTGTTGGAGATTACGGATGGTTCGCGTCCGCTGTGGTATGTGTCAGAGAAGGTATGGTGGTGGCGACTACCATGAATTGGGTGGTATTGTCCTCTATCGTGATTTTCGTGGTGTATTTCTATTCGGTCTACAAAGATCGCATCTCATTAATCCAAATCATAACTGTAATTTCTTTCGTCCTGACGCACTGTAATTTGTTCAAGCCCCAGTTCGAGCCGAAAGAGAGGCCGTTGGTCCAAGCACAAATCCCAAGCAATGTCAAGAACGTAATGATTATAATCCGAGGGATGATGCACTCCGCACGATCATGCTTCGTAAAGCCGCCCTTTGCTATGCCGCGTTCCAGATCTCGCCGACGGTCTTTGGAGTTGGCGCGTTCCCCCTTGACACTCAATCTGATGCAAGCCCATTTGCCGTACAAGATGCGACAAAGACCAGCGTGAGTGCAGACCCCGGGACGGACACTGTTCCCGCACCATCTTCGAGCTATGTCGCGTCTAGCACATCGGACAGTTGGTATCTCAGTTCCAGTGTAGGATCATCGACCGAGCCAGCACCGAGCGCGACGACCATCCTCGAGGTCATCACGGTCACCCAGGCGCCCAGCACCATCACCGTCACCGCACCTGCATCCACAGTAACAGAGACGGACTTCGTCACCGCCCAGCCATCCGATTCCTCTCCCGGACCTGCATCCCCCACCCCGGATCCGAACACTTCTGGACGGCGGCAGACGAAATGGACCATGCCTGCGCAGATGTCCGACCTCATGCCGTTCAATATCACCAAGTTCGCCAGCGGGAAAGACAACCTCGTCCTCGTCAGCAGCGAACCCTCCTCTGCATCCGCATCTGCATCCGCGTCTCCGAGTGACATCGCAGGCCTGCTGAACGGCATACTCGGGCAAGACCCAGATCCCGCCAACGTCACAGCCTCCTCCAGCACTAAGACCTTGCTTCAGCTCTTCTACCCGAAGGGCTCGATCAACCCGGCCAACACCGATGCCCCCGTGGGCGGCGCCGAGTTCTACGCCTCGCAGCTTGGGGGAGCGATGGAGACCGCGCGCAACGTGACGCTCGCATACGACGTGTACTTCCCCGCCGACTTCGAATGGGTCAAGGGCGGGAAGTTGCCGGGCCTGTACGGTGGGCACACGATGTGTTCGGGCGGGGACGATGCGCTGAGCTGCTTCAGCACGCGTTTGATGTGGAGGGAGAACGGCGCGGGGGAGATGTATTTGGTGCGTTCGCATATTTCGTTCGCTGGCAGCTTGGTGACTGACAAGCAAGTGCAGTATGCGCCGAAAAACAAGCAGACGCAGGGGACATGTTCCCTACCGCCGGAGAGCCACTGCGACACGTCGTACGGCCTGTCGCTCGCACGCGGATCGTTCCATTTTGCGCCTGGCGCATGGACGCACGTGCATCAGACGATATATCTGAATACACCAGGCGTGCAGGACGGTGGGATGTATCTTGAGGTAAATGGACGACCAGTGATCAACAGACAGGACATCTATTATCGCGGAGTGACGCCCACTCCAGTCAAACACGGCGACTCAAGTGGAGCGGACGACGACCTGCCGACGGTTGGAAATGGCGATCCGGGTGGAACAGATGACGACTCGCCGACGAACGGTACGACAACTGCGCCGACCGCCAATCCATCGGACGGTGGAGACGGCCTGCTCTCGCCGTTGCTTGGAGGCCTATTCGGAGGCGACGACGACGGGTCAAACCAGAGCGCCGTCGGAGTATACGCTCAGACGCTGAGTAACCAGATTGAGATGTTGCCCAGCAGTGAGATGGCTTCATATTTCCCGACACTGACGGCGGCTGCGGCCCAACCGACAAGCATGGTCACGGCGACGACGACAAAAGCCGTATTTGTGGAGACAGTGACGCAGGTGGTGGATGTAGGCCCTGGTGGGGTGATGCAAGAGCTCACGTTGCCGACGACGGATGAGGATGAAGATTCACTCTCGATTGGAATCGAAAGCTATGACACGGCAGACTCGACGGAGGTCATTGGCTTCTCGGGGTTATTTTTCAGGTGCGTTTGCTGCTCTACTAACTGCAAGGGATTTTCACCTGACAAGAATGATAGCACGTTTTTCGGAGGCCATGATGCCGGCTACGCTTCCCCCAAGGATCAGTACACCTGGTTCAAGGGCTTTGCCATAACGATCAATGACCGACAGCGATAGAGTATGCAGGCCACGTTCAAACCGACGAAGTCGTCACATGAGCCTAGTGGGCTACCACAAAGCCAGAGATGCTTATATTCGGGAGGACTGATCAGCTAGCTCTGACGCGGGGCGACTAATGTACCTACAAATTCGCCGTGCCCGTCCTCCAAGTATACGATATTGTGCCATTCATGATCCTGTTGGCTCTCCTAATACGCTAGGCCCAGTTCGATCGGTAGTCCGTGATGGTCTTCCAAGCGGTATTTGATCTTGGAAAGGTATCCGCGTACGAGCTCTCCTTTCGTGCGACTAAGCCTCATTCGAAAATCAGTGCCCAAGTGCGGATTGAGCAGGCGCACGACCTGCAAATGTAGCGGCCGCCCGTCGGTACCGGTCATGTTACAGAGCGAGTAGAAGAGGTGCGACCAGAGGGCGTCGCGCGCCTGTCCTTTGGAGGAGTAGAGGCCCAGATGTGTGATCGAAGGAGGTAACGGGCGTTGAAGCGGTAACGTCCACATATTCGGACCGATAAAGATGAGATTCGTGAGATGGGGACAGTGCTCCGCGAGTTGCTGCATGCATGGCAGAGTATCCGCATTGATAGCCGCATGCGAATGCTCCGCCGCGATGTAAACCGTCTTCAGATATCGACCCTGTACTGATAGGAATTGTTCCCGGTACTCCTTGTCCACATTGCTATCGTCTGAGATTACCAGGTAAACCTGCTTCAATCCGGGGTTGGCCGCGTCTTTCGGGATATCGCCATGCCACCGCGCGGGCAGATTGAAGAACGTGATATCCGGCAGCTGAAGGAGATCCACGGGCGAGATTTGCACCTCTGCACTGGTGTGGGTGACGAGCACAGTACGCAGACGATCCCATTTCGCAATGAGCGTCTTCCATTCCGCGTGGGGCAGCCCGAGACCGTCGCAGTACAGCTTGCGGATTGAGCTGGTGGACGACTGCAATGCTTCCAACCAGGGTGTCGGGATGTGCACATACGGTTTCCATGCGATGGTCAAGATTTCTACGTGCGTTGCCCAGCGCAGAATGTCTGCAATTTGCGCCAGTTCTTCTGATGAAGAAACCTGAATCTCTCCCTCGCTGTCGATACGACTGTACTCAGGCTGTACATCCAGATGGCGGATCCGGGATGCTAGGGTGAGCCCGTCATTCTCCGTGGTCCCTTTTCGCTGGTCCTCTCTTAGGCTCCTGTGTAAGACGGCGAGGGATTCTCCGCGACCCGTCCTGACGATCTGGTACAGCAATGAGATCGCAATAGAATGCCAGCGCCTGCAGACCAGGGTAATGGAACATTTAAGACCTAAGGAAGCCACGAAATCGCGCCGATCATAGGTTATGATTGGAACGAGAGACGCAGGGTTGTCGAATGGAGAATGAATGTCAACATCTAAAGCCCCGGGTACATGCGTCGCAAGTTCAAGCACTCTGGCCCATACCTCGAGTGGTAACTTGTTTAACCAATCCATGGCTAAAACTGGTGGCAAAGCGTCTGGACCCTCGCAGAAGCACTTCTGAAAGAGACGCTAGAGAGGGTGATGCTCTGACTTGGGGATGTGTATGTCTGAGTACAAATCTTGGTCAACGCCGTCGTTCGTTTGATGCTTCGACCACTGCAGCAAATGATTAGCGTAAAAGCATATCAAGACAACGGTCAAGTTAACGACATAGTCGTGACTTACATGGCAGATGGAGGCGCCGTTCGAAATTTGAATTCTTCAATGCAAGTCCACCACAACCCAAGACGCGTATCGATAAGGGTAATGGTCAAAACGCCCTCGATGGTCTGGGCGACAGCACACAGATTACGCCAATGTACAGTATCAGATGGCAACAAAGCAAGAAAAATGAGAATTTCGAATACAAAGCGGCGAACCCTGACGTGACGTGGACCATTAGAGGAGGTGTGACTTACCACAGTATACGTTACGTCAGCAACTATGAACAATGGCTGCAGGCCACTAGTGCTGCTCGAACAATACTTACTGGTTCACCTTGTCGACGACCTCAATTTGCCTCGTGTTTGTGGACTATGTGGCCTTCGTGATTTATATAAGAGCAAGGTACGAGCAGCTCATTGCAGTTGATTTCCTTCCCTGAAATCGATTAAACATCTCCAGTGAGTTTATGCTCTTCAGGTTCTTATAGACAGCTACTAATCCTAGTTTATTCGCTCGCATGTCCATAGCTCACAAAACCAGTCAAACCGCACGACATGCTCCCCATGACGCTAGAAGGCACACCCATGAAGTTACCGCCCGAGCTCTGGAGCGAGATCCTCCGGCTCGCCACCGATGTTCCCTATGCTCTCGATACCAACATCGCCAACACCCATCCTTTTGCGCACGATGGCGCGTACCTCGTCGACCTCCTTCCCGACTCCAAATACCATTCGCACCCATTGACAGCCGCCCAAAAGACCATGCGCACGCTCGCGCTCACCTGCCGCGCGTTCTGTGGCGAGATCACGCCGCGTCTGTACTCAATCCCGCTGTGCCGCTCACTCGACGCCGTCGCCGCGCTACACCGCACGCTCGTCGACGACGGAAAGCAAGTGCGCGCTGCCAAAGCACGCGCAACCCGCGCCAAGAAAAAGGGCAAAGCCACCGCCGGCGCCGCAACCATCCAGCTCAAAGCGTCCTACATCCGCTGGCTGTACATCCACCCGCACTACAACGCCTTTGGGCGCACGACTGAGCCGGACCCGCAGAAGATCAAGGCGGTCGCGGAGATGATCAAGCTCGCGTCGGGCCTGCAGAGCCTGACCATCGCGTGGCGCAACGAGCGATTCGAGACGCTCCCGCCGTCGTGGGTGACTGCGATCTGCGCCAAGGGCGCGTCTCTCCAGAAGCTGCATATCGACGGAATCCCACCGCGCGAAGACGACACTGCCACGATCCTGGACGCGTGCTCGGAGCTGCGCACCTTCTTCCTCACGCGCGCGAACGAGCTCGAAGACCCGGTGCGCTTCCCGGTGGACGAGCTGCTCGACCACGACACGCTCTCGAGCTTCAGCGTGCGGCCGCTGTGGTACCGCGGGAACACGCCGCCGGAGCAGACGCCGAACCCCGAGGTGACGCAGGTGCACTTCGGCGTGGGCTACGGCCCGGAGCGCGTGGACCGCGCGCTCGCGAACACGCAGCGCGCGGCGTTCCTGCGCAAGCAGGGCGAGCATATCACGGTCGCGTACGTGGGCATCGAGTTCTCGAGCTTCAGGCCGCTGGACACGGAGGCGCAGGACGTGCTGAACCTGCTCGCGCGGTTCTGCCCGAATCTGACGACGCTCGTGTGGCTCGTGCCGTCGGTGTGGCAGGTGCCGCGCGAGATGAAGCTGCCCGAGACGGTGACGCACATGGGGATCAAGTCGAACTCGCCGTGGTGCAGGTGCTCAAACTGGTTCGGGCTGTACCAGGACCTGGCGGCGATGACGCCGGCACTGGCGCCGAAGCTGGAGATCGTGCGCATGCTCGACCCCATTCTGAGCGACACGTTCGACGACCTGGAGGACGTGGAGCTGGACATCATCGTGCAGTATGTGAGGAAGATACGGTTCCGGGTCGAGGACTGCAATGGCGACATATTCCTGGATGAGAGCTGGGGAATGGAGGACGGGCGGGACGAGTGGGCGAGGGACTGCGTGCGCAACGGTGGTGAGGAAGCACCTGGATCTGGGCAGGAAGCATCTGGATCTGGGCAACAGTGAACGGCTCGTATGGACTTGGTTATACCTTCAATAGGCAGGATGATAGAACGCATGGAACCATTTGTTGATACAATCCTCTAATAAAATAATATCGATTGTCCGGGCGACACGTCGTTTCATCGCACAAAGTACGCTACAAGCATCATCACCAGAGCCAGCAGAATCCACAACCACCATGCCCTCTCAACAGGCCCTCGCCCCGCGATCTCGCGCAAGTAACCCTCCATCGCCCGCGCCATCGTCTCCATCCCAAACATCGCCTTCGCGCGCTCCTTCGCACGCACACCCATCGCGCGCCGCTCCTCCTCAGGCAGCAGCACGACGTCGCGCAGCGCCTCCGCCCAGCGGTCCGCGCGCGGCGGGCGGAGGAACCCCGTGCCGCCGGCGCTGGCGCCGGCGTCGAGCACGCTCTCGGTCGGCCCGCCTGAGTCCGCGGCGAGCACGAGCAGGCCGCGCGCCATCGCCTCGACGGGGATGATGCCGAAGTGCTCGTTCGCGGGTGTATAGAGCAGCGCGCGCGTCGAGGGCGCGGAGAGCAGCGCCGTGCGCTGCGCGGTGCTGAAGTTCGGGAGGAAGACGATGTCGGTGGCGGGCGGGGCGGCGGGGGAGGGCGGGAGGTTGAGCGTGGTGTGCGTGAGTGCGTGTTTGGAGGCGAGCGCTTTGAGGGAGGCGAGCGTCTGTGTGTTGTCGGCGACGCGCGGGTCGTAGCCGCCTGGTGCGCTGTGAGGTAGGTGAGAGGCAGTCATGTGGCGGACGGCGTACCTGCGATGACGAGACGGGAGTTCTGGAACTGCTCCGTTAGTCCGTCTTTGTCGAGTCTCTGGCGCAGGACCGCGAACGCTTCAATTGCGAGGCCGACATTTTTCTTCTTCTCGAAGCGGTTGAGTGAGAGTAGGGTCGGCCTGTCACTGGAGGACTGTAAACATATGGCAGATATTGGAGGGATGCACGCACGATGATACTTGAAGGATGTCAGGGTCATCGACGCTGCCCGGCAGGGGCTCGTACGCAGCGAGGTTGATACCAGGGTAGACGACGGTGGGGGTTTGGCGTATAGACGGAAAGTACGCCTGGAACACGCTTGCTGTGAACTTGGAGTTTGCGAGGATGGCATCGGCGTTGCCTAGCAGACAGCATAAGGCACGTAAGGTAAGGATCCTGTAGTGCACGTACGCGTTGTCACCTCTTCGAACCAATCCATGGGCATCCGGTATGCTCGCTTTAGCAAGCCGCCGCGCTTCCTCATCTTGCCCTCCACAAACTCGCCGTTCGCGAGTAGCTTGTCGGGGAAATGGCAGTAGAAGAGGACGCGCTTCCCGGCGAGCAAGCGGAGGAAGGGGACACACGTCGAGAGCTGGTCGACGAAGAACACATCATAATGTGAAGCGTCGTGTCGGAGCAGGTACTGCGTGAGGTGCAGCTGACGGAGATGGGCGAGGAGGATGTGAAATTTGCCATTTATAGAGCGGGGGAAGGGTGGGACGATGTGGTGGACCTTGAGAGTTCCTGTGCGAGTTATAATTCTTCATGAACTATCTACAAAATAATGGCGCAAACCGTCGCGAGTCTCGTCGAAGCAATGGTTTGGGTCGTGATGTGAGGTGTAGATACACACTTCGTGGCCAAGTTTCTGCAGACCTAGTGCTGCATCGACAACGAGCCTTTCGGCACCACCTATCCACGTCTAATATTGTATCTGATAATGGATGACAATGAAAGACTGAAGCTGACCTATGCCCAGGTCAGGATGTATGAACGCGATGCGTAATCGCACAGGTCCGGTCGCCATCAAGGAGGCTTGAACAACCAGACAGTGTTTAACAGATTTACAAGGCAATTAATTGGTATAAGACCTACCTACTGATGACTTTCACGACACCAGCGAGTTATGAATGAATGAGAATGAGATGCAACGGAGACTTGGGACGCCGTCGACGTGTTGACATGACCCTACACCTAGTTTCAGTTTAAGGTTATCTATTACAACATCGTATGTAGACTTCGTAGACTTTCTGGATCAATTGTAGCCTTTGACTCCTACGTCCTTGTCGTCTCTACAACATATTCCATCTAACGTCATGTCAGCATCGCGCACCCAGCTCTTGAACGCCTTTCAGTCCTTCACTGATGCGCTGGGCACCGGCCAGGACCTCGACACGCTCGTATCCCACTTCTCGACCTCCACCGAGCCCGAGGTTATCGAACACGGTCTGCCTGTCCTTGCGCCTTTCCTCGGCAGACGCTTCGTCGGACGCACAGGGGCCAGGCAGTACCTCACGCTCATCACTTCCTTGCTGGCGCTGAAGGAGATGAGCTATTCCGGGCATATTGTGGACCCCACCGTGCGCAAGGTGTCCGCGATTGGAAAGGGGATGTGGACGTGGAAGAACACAGGCCAGACCTGGAGCGAGACCTTCATGGTCATGCTCGACTTCGACGAGGAGCTGAAGATCACGCGGTACCAGATTTGTGCGGATTCCGGTGCTGCATATCTCGCATCGAGGGGAGAGCTAAGGGACGAGGAGGTAAGCCGGCGCTTCGTTCCGTCCTAGTGGCTTCAGGGTGCTGACCGCAACTCGAGACTGTTTGAACGGAAAGGAATTCGTCACGTCATTTGCAATGGGATCCGACTCGAGCAATTACATGGGGACAGTACACTGCGACTCGTAAGGAGCAGTTAACTGCGATTTTCTCGGCTATAATTTTACTGATTGTAGCTCTCTACATATTCTGACGATTGAGAGGCTTTTGAGCAGGTCTCTCAATCGTATGCAGATATCTCCGGAGTCCGAAGCCATATCGCAAGGGAAAATGGGATTCATAAATACACAGAACTAAGCAGCGAGCGACGTTTCTCTGGCCCCAGACCCTACGAGCATAAGTAGGTCATATACGGATCAAATTCCAGGACCCCATCGATATTTGGACGCGTCGATGTACCACTTCGGCATTTCGCCCTTCGGAAGGCCGAGTACTTCTCTTAGTTTTGCTGCGAAATACGTCAGCTGCAATCGAGACCTGACGGTACAGCATGAGACGTACCCACTCCATTTACATGGATCCAGCCTCTGTTGAACACTCGGCGGAAGGACTTATTGCTTCCAAGAGCAACAACATAGAGGTATTCGCCGCCATTGGTGACTTGAGCGACCTCTATCGAGATGTCACAGATTTCTGTGAGTCGCGTGGCAGCACCCCGGGGCGTCATGGAACCGACCACGCCAATTTCGTCGGGTTGAGGATAGACGCGGCGTTCGACATCTGCGTCATGCTGGCCCCTACTGATATCGATGATGAACTGGCTCGAGATGGGATAGCCGAGATACAACGTAGGTGGATTTGAATAGGAGTGTACGTTCAAGAGCGAGAGAGGGATGTCGGCCATGGCGATGGGCAATGCCGTCTGGACATAGTCCCAAAGCTTCGGATTCCACATTAGTTCACAATTTTAACAGGACGTCACTATGGGAGAACTCACCGCGTTCATCCCGTCCTCACGCTCTCTTTGTGAAACAGGATGCAGTTCGGGCGGTACATCGTCAAGTGACGGCGATGGCAACATGCACGCTTTCCGTAAATTCTGCCGCAAAGCCTCCAGAGCCTCTGTGTCAACCCTGGTACCATCAGTTGAGCTAATGGAAGCATTCGAAATGGTCGCCACCGGACTGTCAGAGGACACATCGTGCACCGAGTCGTTGGGAGGATAGGTGATGCCAGCGTCAGAGGAACGTGCTTTGATGTTGTCAGAAAGATTATTGGGCGTATTGGGTGCCATCTAATGGTGGAAATGAGGTGCACAGGATATAGGGCATTGAGGTAGTATCTAAAGCTTCGCCGATAAAGAACTTACGAAGGCCATCCCGGAGGTGGCCGTCCGCATGCAGGAAGACGTCGGGAAGACGTACCTAACCGGCAGACAGGAACATACCTGGCGGGATGAATTATGTATTACGAGGCGTGGAGTGCTTATGCACCTGCTCAGATTTGGCTCAGATACTATAATATCATGTTTACTGAGTCAAAGGGCGATTTTGGAGCATGATTTCCAGTGTGAGTCCGCTATTATGTTCGAGAGTTTGCGACTCGTCGTTCACGAATCATGATCGCGACATGTCTCCGAGTCGACCGGCTACCCTGCTGGAAAAGACACTGAGAATTCCGTTAGTTCATGTTTTACCGCTCGGTCAGTTATAAGATACCTTGATTTGTGTCTGAAGTTGACCGTCCGAGCTGACTCCCTGATGAGAAGATCATTTCGTCGTCGAAGCCTCATGAAGTTGAGATTCAGAAAGCCGAGTAAGTAGACCTAACCCTAGATCAAGCATGGAAGCCTCCGTCGACATCGACGACGATAGCGACGGCGTGGTCGTTCTGCATCTTCGATGTACTTTTTCTTGTTTATGCTGCGCTATTTCTCTGCCACGATTTGCTCGATGCGCTTCATGAGGTACTGCCTGGTCCTGCATCTCGCGAAAGCTTACATTAGGTCTAGCGCCGTCTTGGCTCAGCATCTTCGAGTCGTCGAGGCGGACACGAAGTCCGTATGTGACGGACTCGCGGAGCGTTCTTTTGCTAGTCAAACTTCGCTGCTGCGCTAAGAATTGTCCATACAACCATTCTCACCTTTTTTGCGTGGTTCTGACAGGCTCTTTCCACCGCAGATCAGACGTACGATTCCGGCCTATCCATTGAAGGGATATCTGAGCAGTTTCTCGCTCGTCAGAGGTAGGAAGAACCCATGACTGTAACTCACATATACCTGACAATGCTGTGGCGGCGAGGTTGAGTTAGGTCTGATGCTAGATGGCAAGTACGTCTTCCACCTAATATCTTCATCGCTGAGTTATCTCTAACTCAGCGATGTTTTCTGCCTCATAGTTCCAGGTACCTCGTCGCGCTGATCCGCTATCTAGCGCTACCAAGCATGAGCCCAAAATGTGAGCTGTATTGACAGGCGCTTTGACTGCCCGTGCCGCATCAGTGCTAACTCCCCACCTTGGTCTTTGTTCTGGCCCCGAGCAGTATAGCGTTCGCCATCCGGACACAAAGCGAGGCTCGTGCTATGATTTCCGATGTCTGCAAACCCCCTTCTTCCGACCTTACTTCGCTCGGCTGTTCTAGATCTGTGACCATCTGCTCGGCGTTCCTTCTCGAGATACATATAACTATTATACGTTATCGACGATGGAACGTCGGTCACAATATTATTACTGTTTGTGCCTCATCCATGCTCGACACTCAATTAACTATTGTCAGGTATTTTTAAACATCGACAAAATAGCACCGCGGCGGGGGCGACAGTCCACGTACCAGCTTGTGGCACTTGCGCGTCTGGCCGCTTTGTCAAATCGACCACACCTCAAGGCCAGGAACTGTGTGAGGACCACTCCGTACAGCTGCGCTTTTCTTTCAGGATCGTGGACGTCACGCATGCATTGTCTCAAAATGCCGTCTCTCTGTGGTTAGATGGCTATGCAGCACTCGAAACCTGTTATAAGAACTCTTGTCCTCCCTCATCGTCTCACCCTTCATTTCCGCATCCCACTTGCTCCTATCCTTCTTTCTGCGCTTTTCCGTCACAGACCCTTTTTTCTATTACCGCCATCGACCCCTCTCATTCCTGAAAATGTCTTTCAGAGAAAATGATCCTTTCACCGTCATTCCCTTCAACTACAAAACCGCCATACCACCTCCCAGTTGGTACGGTAAACACGTCCCGCCTGCTAATGAGCGTGCTCCACGTCAGCGCAATGCGTGGATCATCTTCCTCGCGCACGAATATGCTGAGCGCAAGGCCCGCAAGGCCCCAGAGAAGCTTGCAAGTGAACTCTCCAAGGAAATTAGTATCAAGTGGCACAGTATGTCAGATGAGCAGAGACAGCCGTACAAGGAGGCAGCAGCGTGGGAGGATGAGGCGCATCGCCGGCGCTGGCCTGAATATAAATACCACCCAAATTCGAAGGGAAGGAAGACGCAGAATGCAGGGAGACTGGCTGAGCGTGAGGAGAGACTGGCAGAGAAGCAAGTGAAGATGGCTGAGAGGCAGGTAGAGACGGCGCAAATGCAAATGAAGAAGGCGCAAAGGCAAGCGGAGCAGGCGCAAAGGCAAGCGGAGCAGGCGCAAAGGCAGGCAGAGGAAGCGCAAAGGCAAGTGGAGGAGGTCCGTCGAAGGGGGAATACTGCGAGGAGGGCGCAATCGGGCAACGGCATCGTGGGCCGAAGTTCCCGGGAGCCCACTACTTTAATTCAGCAACAGCACACCAGTTTCGGCCATCCGCAGGCAAGGAGCTCGAGGCGGACGGAGAAGACCAGTCGAAGGGAAGACGGCCATAGGGTGGAGGGTGCACCGTCGGGCAACAGCACGGGCCAAGCTTTCTTGGATCCTTCTCTTCTGATTCAGCAGCCGACCAGTTCTGGCTACTCGCAGGGAAGCAGTTCATACTTTCGCGCAACAGATGCAGCACAGGACGTGCGACCGGGCACCATCATGGGCCAAGATTTCTTCGATCCCGCTTTCCTGTTTCAACAGCCGCCCACCAGTTATGGTCACTCGCAGGGAAGCAGCTTATCGCACTTCTCCACGATGGAGGAGGTGCAGAGGGCACGATCGGGAAACATCACCGGCCAAAGTTTTCCAGAGCTCTCCCTTCCGTTTCAGCAGCAGCCCTCCAATTTCGTCTACTCCCAGGGAAGCAGCTTACACTACCCCACGGCAGAGGAGGCACAAAGTGTGCGGTCGGGCGACATTGTGGGGCAAAACTTCTTGGATCCTGCTCTTCTGTTCCAGCAGCCACCTGCCAGCTATGGCCACTCGCAAAGAAGCAGCTCATACTTCCGCACAGCCTAGGACGACGGTGCTCGTTGCTTGTGCGGGGCTTGGAGACCCGACGGTTCCCCTGTTTCCGGCCAAGCCACGTATTGTGTTGACGTTGTCCTGTGTCTCCGAGTCAGCAGCACTCTCTTGTATATTGTCATGTCTTCTGCCTGACCTATCCTACATTCCTTTACGCTCATGATACCCCCGATTCTGTCTCTACTAAGTCTATCGAATTCGCGTCTTTCTGGCTGTGATATCAGTTACTTACTTTGAATATTACTACACGTTCTATACGCCGTCCTCTCCTTCATTGCTTCGCTCGCCAAAGTTTGTGCATATAAATGAAGCTAGGTTATGTATGCGCACGGCATAACATCGAATGATCGCGAAAGGATAGCTTCGCATCAATGTATCGGGATTGATTGAATCGAGTCATTGGTCAATATCTGCATAGCTCGCCAGATGTTTTGTTTTGTTTGGCTCTATTCAAGTCTACGAAAATACTTGTACACTTTCGTAGTCAATCTACAAAGTGCGCGCCTTGTTACGATCCTCCAAACCATCAGCGTCATCTCGCGATATATCTCGCAGCATTCTCGCTTTCGATTGAGCCCGTGCATAAGTCAAGCGAAAAATGGCGCGCCCCCGCCATGGCGCACCTTTGACTATCGTCGTCAAGCTAGGTACGATCTACTGCTAGCTTTCGAAAGACCAAAGCATATTCATCTCGATTTGCTATTCGTTCGCGTAGGAACTTCTTCCATAGTCCATGAAAAGACACATCAGCCTCTTCTTTCCACGCTTTCCTCCATCGTCGAAGTCGTCGTCCATCTCCGATCGCAGGGACACAAGGTAGTCCTCGTCAGTTCAGGGGCCATCGGCGTGGGCCTGCAGCGCATGTCCATGCCAAGCAAGCCAAAGAACCTGTCGGGGAAGCAGGTGCGCCGCTCTTATGGGTCCCGGCAGACGGGACGCCTTATACTTACGCGTAGGCTTTGGCTGCTATTGGGCAAGGAAGGCTCATTGCGCTGTGGGATAATCTGTTTGGACAGCTCGGACAGCCCATCGCGCAGGTGCTCTTGACGAGAGGCGATATCTCAGATGTGCGTGCTTTCAATCCATGGGCTTAGTCAAGTGAGATCTGAGGTCGTCTTGCGCCAACTAGCGAACGCGTTACCTGAACGCGGTGAACACACTGCAAGAACTGCTGTCGATGGGTGTCATCCCGATCGTGAACGAGAACGATACGGTCTCTGTCAGCGTAAGTCAAATTGAGCACCTCTGTTCGTTCAAAATTATGAGAAGCAGTCCAGGAAATCAAATTTGGTGACAACGACACGCTGTCGGCCATCACGTCCTCCATGATTCATGCAGACTACCTCTTTCTACTGACCGATGTCGATGGCCTGTACACCGCGAACCCGCGGAAAGATCCCACCGCAAAGCTCGTTGAAATCGTATCATCAGTAGCAGCCGTCCGAGCAGAAGGTACGCGACATTCTGAGCAACGTCCCCAGCTGTCTCATAACGCCGTCCAGTGAGCACGGCCACCCTTGGATCGAGTCTCGGCACCGGAGGTATGGAGACCAAACTCATCGCAGCGGATATTGCGACCGCTGCAGGCGTCGCGACGATAATTACATCAAGCAAACGTCCCGAGACCATGTACGACATCATCGAATACAACAGTGCGCGGGAACCGCTTTCTCGCCCAGAGAGCCCGAGTCCATCTGCTCGCGCGAGTCCCGAGCGCACCGCGCTTGCACGGCCGCCACATACGCTGTTTACGCCGTCAGAGACACCCCTACGAGATGTGAAGGCCTGGACAAGCCATACTCTGAACCCAGCAGGAAGCGTCATCATCGACGCCGGCGCACACAAAATCTTGGCTAAGCGGGAATCGGGAGGCCGTCTGCTAGCAGCAGGCGTCCTCGGCGTCCGCGGGCACTTCGCGTCCGGACAGGCCGTCAGAATCATGGTTCGACGGCGGCCGGATGGCGGGGTCGAAGATGCGGATAGGGAGGTTGCGCACTATTCGATTGGGGCCACGACGACACAGCCCGGCACGCCAAATCTGATGGCCACCGCGTCGATGTCGTCGTCTATCTCGTCGCTGGGCACGCTGTCACGCACGGCCTCGGGCACGAATCTGACCAGCTTTGGGGAATCGGGTCCTTTGGGTCCGTTGCCTGAGGATGATACTGCCGTGACTGCCGTGACGGAGGGCGAGGATGAGAGTGAGAAGTGGGAGCTGGAGGAGGTCGGGCGAGGGCTTGCAAATTATAATTGGGCACAGATTGCGAAGGTCAAGGGTTTGAATAGGTGCGTAAAATTTTCTCTCAGTTCAGCGCGGAAGGATCTTAACTGTATCTTTGTCTTTGCAGTTCATATATACCCCAGCTACTGGGTTATGCTGATACTGAGTACGTCGTGGAAAACATCACTATACGGGTACCGCCTTGATATGCTCTAATTCAATGTGCTGGACCTTTTCATCAAAACACCTGGAGCCATTGGACAATGACGACTGTCTGTCCTTTTCAGGTCTCGTGTTCCTTGCAGATATAATGCCTGGTAAGTCATCAGCGAAGGTATCCTCAAGACAATAGATTTTGGCAACGTGCTGTCCAGTGACGGAGAAGGGATTTAAGGACAATAGGGAGTATAATAAGACCTCAAAGCGTCACGTTGAGGACTATGCACTAACTTGACCTTACAACAAGAACGTGACTGCGTCATCAAGAACGTGAGGCGTCGAGGCGGTGTCGAGGCGCAAGGCCGTATGCTGGTCCGCGTCGCTCTTGAATTCAACCATCGACGTCACTTGTGCTTTCATCCGCCCTCGCCCCTCACCATTATTATGATGCCCCGACGGAACTTTAAGAGTCCATATCTCCTTGAATACAAAGTGGACTCCGAAGGAAATCATATCTGCAACTCCCTAGGACCAGAGCCAACACCTGTCTCTCGAACGTCCAGACGTCATGTAAGTCTCTTCATCTCGTTAGATCCATATACGTTCTGAAGTGCACGGTAGAAAAATGTACTCTACAGCAAAGACAACGAAGTTTTCGACCAGATCCCTCCTCATCTTCTCGTTCATCCCAAGAAGCCACACTGCCGTCCACCTATATTTCACTTCGGGTTCGCCGTGACCTCGGTGCAGCTGTTCGACTATGCTCTGAGGCGGAAGCTTGTACCAGCCGAGTATCGCGGACATGGGAGGCTGTTGGGAGACACGATACTGGTGGCGATTGCTGAGCTGGACCGTGTCAGTGGCGCCAAGTTGTCTTTCGAGTCCGTCAAGCATGCCGATTACGACTGGGTTCTGACGCGGTACACCAACTACAACTGGTATTATGAAGAGCTTGAAGATCGGGAGGAGGACAAGATTACCGACTTCATGCGGCAAGAACTCGACATCCAGGACGCACCGCGATGGTATCGCAGCACCATTAGTTTCTAATACGTGAGTTCCAGCGTTCGAGTCATACACTCCTATATTGATATCTGTCGATTCATCTATAGCCAGCCATCGCATTGCCCTGAGATTGCTGCGATACATGACGGCAACCTTTCCAAGTCGGCTTCCTTGTTGTCCCTACCCGTCTCTCCTCTGCACCCATCGTATCGGCAATTATGGCCAGGGGGATTCGTTGGTATTCGCTGTGTCGATGGCGTATATTGCTTCCTGCGCAAGGTTCAGATATGGACTCCTATTTTCGACCTCGGCTCTCCATGCTCCCTCTGAAGCATCGCATCCGCCGCATCACCCCCAGCGTATACATGCCTTTTCTCAGATGTAAAGACACCAACTGGCTCTTGACTGGCTCAACGTATTCAACAGTCGGATCCGAGCGACGGCCATAGACTGCGTCCTCAACGGCATCAGCGTGCCACTCTGTCCACCGCCAACGAGTCAAATCCCGAGCCCAAAGCCTAGACATTCGTCACTTGTCCTCTTGGACCGCTTTCTAGATGACAGCGGAAGTGGCTTTGGGGGCCACGATTATAGATACCATGCGCCGGTCAATGCTTCGGAACGCATCATGCGCGTCGTCACGCACGATCCAGGCCATTATCTGCGCGATATCTATGCTCGGCTTCTGGCTTACCGCGCCCTTCAGTTCGTCTGCATGGCACCAGCGTCGAGTGGTCGGTCACCAGGGCACCCCGGATCCACCCTCTGACTATGCGATTTGCATCTCCCGGATTACTCGGGGATGGATGCTGTCGTTGTGCGTCCAGCGCGATGAGGCTTCGTGATTGGTTTTGGCGCGCAAGGCCGGCTACAACGAAATACGTCGATAGCTCCGAGCGCATCGCCAGGTGCATCTGGACTTTATCGAGAGGTTGCGTCGGGCTCGATGGAGGCAATGGGCTTCCAGGTGCTTTTAGGATGGGATGGGATTGGACCAGGCAGGATTGAGAGCGCGGTGGCATTGAGGTCTTCGACGGCACAGTGTTTGATTTTTCTCAAATAGCCTTATCGTTGTGTCCTCAATGGTTGACGTCGCAACTGAGATTAGGATTCTACTTCGTCTGCATGTCTGCTCTTGAGTAATCCCTCAATATTCTCTGTGAAGGACCAGTCGTACGGGTTAGTATATAGTACTGCCAGCATCAGTATCTCTCATAATGTAGAAGACTTGCCACAACGGCATCTCAGTAAGTCTTCGTCCTGCGCGTTCGTGCTGTCTGACACCAAGCATAAAAATAAATAAAATAGCTTCGATATATTGGGTTAGACGTCCTGCGTACAAATGAGCGTAATTATACTATGCGAAGCTACAAAGAGCGTGGGGGATACATGGTTCAGTAACGATACAACATGATCCAATAACCGTAACAAGGAGCGTGAAAAGGCCGCAAGGCCCATACATTTGAATCCGATGTCTGTTTATACAGATCGTAAAAAGAGCGTGATGATAGCGTTTCAACATGGAGTTGAGCGTGGAATAAATTTAGCACAGTGAAGGAGTGGATGCCACGGCTGTCAATACTTGACTTAGAGTAATGCAGATCGGCGGTCTTGAAGGGAGTTTCTGGCGTTACGAGGCATGAGCATTCGCCAACTGGATTTTCTTCTTCCCAAACTTTTTGCAGTCGCGCGCAGGGTTGACCCGTCTCTGCGTGTTCGATGGGCCAGGTGCATTGTCCGAAGCTTGAGCAGCCGGAGCGACCTTATGCTTCTTCGAACGTGACGGCGCAGCAGCGGCGTTTCCCGCACCTTGATTATCAGCAGGCTGAGATCGTTTCTTTGAAGTCCGGGTCCTTGCTGCGCCATCAGCTGCGGGCGCATCGAGGCTCTGGCTCTGAGTATTGACGCCGGCTGGCTGGGCCTTGATACGCGAGCTTGAGCGAGTGCTTCGTCCAGCTGGCGCAGCGAGAACGAGAGCAGCGTTTGCATTCGATGGCCCAGCGAGCGCGGGTCCGCTGGCTCCAGAACCAGAGGCCTCATCGGGAGCATCAGCGCCAGAAGTCTTGGTAGTCTTCTTCCGCTTTGTCCGCGCGACGAGTGCAGGTCTAGCAGGCTCCGACGATTGGCCGTCATTTGACGGGCCAGCCGCGGCTTGCTCGGCCCCAGGCTGTTCATGGTTTGCCGAGCCGTCGTCCGGAATAGGTTCGTGAGCGTCAGCGGGAGCTACTGGGTCGTTGGTAGGCGGCAAGGCATTGGCAGGGTCTGCATTGGGCGCGACTGCATCCAGAGTTCCAGTCTCGGAAGGTCCTGCAAGGGCGACCACTGCCCGACGTGCAATCGCCGCCGGTTTCGCGGGTGTGCTGAAAGCCTGCGCCTCGTCAGGATCAAAGACAAGGCTGGCGTTGAGGGGAAGTCCTGCGTTGGCGTCGAGGTGAAGTTCTGCATCAGCATTGGCCGTGGCTGGCGCTTCGTTGGCATCGGCAACAGAATGTTCTGCAGGCTCTTGAGCCGCGTCTGCACGCTCTTGCCGAGCAATTTGGCGGGCGTCGCGTTCACTCGGGCCCGCGCCGCCAGCTAGAACCTTGATATCCACGAGTGAAAGGGTAGGCTCGCTAGCTCCAGTATCACGGGAGCCGGCCGTCGTGGCCGAAGATGTCTCTTGAGGATCAGAAGTCCAGTCGGGATCTTTGACAGGATCGTCAGTTGTAGACTTGTCTGCGGCGACCGGTGGCTCAGGCTCCGCTTTCTTGTTCAGAGCATCGATAGCTTCTTGAGCCTTATTCTGCATCAAACGTTAGCGACCATTCGTAATAGATAACAACAAGAAATAACGGACATGATCGCCAGGCTGCTTGAGCTCTTCTTCTGTGATGCCAGGGGGAAGTCGAAACAGCGGGTTTTCATCGTGCAGGAACCCGAGCGACGCCGTGGCCATCTTGAATGCGTTGCGAAAGTAGATGCTCATTTCCGTCTGGGTGTTATTAAGAAGAAAAAGGCAAGAATATGGTGCGGTTGGGATAGGAAGGTCCTCATCGTCGAAGTCCCGGTCCCCGCCCTGAAACCGGGTGCCATACTTCAATTCCATGGCATCCCAGTTGGACCCACGAACCCACTTGAACAACGAGAAACAGTCTCTGAAGGTGAGAAAGGTATAGAAAACGTCCTGCTTGTAGCGGAAAAAGGCGCACATCGCCTGCTTCCTCAATTGCTTGAGATGAGAAGGTATGGCTTTCCCTGCAGTGTCTCTGACCTTTAGTCTTTCCTGAGCAGCGGTTAAAGTCGCGTCAGGGGGAAGGTTCAAGCTTTTATCTTCCCAGATAATCGCAAGGCGGGGTTCGCTATGGGGGGCATCTTGTCCAAGCGCCATTGTGAGGGCCTTATTAAACGATAAGGCAGTCCAGTCCGGACGCGTGCTTATACCGGGCTTGTCAAACTCAGCCTCGACGTAACTCTGGGGGGTTATGCCTAAAAAGACCGCTGGATTGGGATGCTTGCTTGTGATGGCGAACATAACGAGGATGAAATTTATCGCAAGGTAGTTGTACGCCTCCTTGGTCCAGTGTTTCTTGGCGTATTGCAAAAAGGTCGATAGCATCTCGATGACAACTTGTCTCTTGATGATCAACATCTAGCATAATACATGAGTCCTTTGGCACGGATGGAATGACGCATATTACAGACCACTTCCTCCATATTGGCGGAGCCTGCAGAAGAGGCGGTACCTGCGCTCATGATGGGAGGGAAAACGGAGGGAAAACGGAGGAAGGGAAACGGAGTGGGGGGGAGTTAGCATCTGTACCCTGAATTTATACATATTCACAGATTGTATTGTCCGTTGTGCTTTGACAATATCCAGACCACAGGCACTGTGCTTGTGGTCCATGTGGACGGGTCATCATTGTCTGCTGCGAGCGCACCCCAATTCGTGACTCACCGACGGACAAACGTGAGCATTGTGCGGCTAAAGCGCAGCAATCGATAAGGAAATGTGGATACGGACAATGCATTTTCAAGTCGGTGGGTAGATCGCAAATTTGTCGCAGACGAAGTCCTTGAGGCTACGAAGCAGCAACGAAGCAGTGGGCTTTGACTTCGGCCGGCGCGGCACGTGACCGCGACGCCTCGAGGCGACACCGCCACATCGTGGTCGTGTCGTGAGCCACCGTCGACTCCAACTTGTTCACGAACGTTGATCTCAACGTTGACTACATATTCCCATCCACGTCATATCACGACTCTGTTCCAGTTTCAATGCCTTCTTCGTCCTCATCGTCGTCCTCATCGTCGTCGTCCCGCTCGTCCTCTCGCTTATCCTCCCGATCCTCGCGCTCATCCTCGCGTTCATCCTCGCCGTCATCCTCATCCTCATCCTTATGCGCATCCTCGCCTCCTCCTTCAATACCGGAAGCTGAGCAATACCAGCTAAATATCGATGGGAAACCTATCAGGACTTCCTATGGATACAAGCCGACAGCTCGTATCGTCGCTGCACATTATAAGGCATGTTATATTCATCGTGTATTCACGTTGGTTCTTTCTCTGACATTGCTTTCAATTGCAGAACCGCGGCATCAAACTTGACGAACTCGATCCGAGAGCCTTCGACATGCTGCCTCCCGAGTTATTGGTCTACCCCAAGAAACCACATAACAATCGGAAGCACTTCCATTTCGGTGTCGGTGTCTCATATGATTGTTTGTGGGAGTATTGCATCGCTCGCGACCTGGTACCACAGCACTATCACACAGACCCATATTGCAGTGGTGCAATGGTTGACGCAGCGGTGAAGGAGCTTGATCGTCTCTGCGGTGCAGAGCTGCAATTGTCCGATATCATTAACGTGGAGCACGATTATGTTCTCTCGCGTTTCAGCAACTACACGTGGTTCAGCAAAAAACTGAGCGATCGCGATGAGCAGGAGGTCGTTGATATCATTCACAAAGAGCTTGGTATCTGCGACCGGCCAAGATGGTACCATAAGCTTGTTCAAAGCCGTAAGTCGCTTTGCCTTGTTTTTCTGTCTGCGCTCTGACATCTTAATTCCATAGCGTCTGGTCGCGGTTTCTTCTGATAAATCCAGGGGCAGCAAGCACTCAGTATCCCACGATGTTACTTTCGCAGCTCTGCGTCGATGTCACTCACCCCCACACCCGTATTCGCCCTCAACTCGCCCGTACCTCACTTTCACGGCCGTCGAGGCCGCTACTCCAGTGAGATTCCGCGGGCGCAAGAAGACATCAGCCTCCTGCCCTCCGACATCAGCTGGAACACGTGGAGCTTCTCTCCAGATGACCATTCGTATCGCCTGACGCTCTGGCCAGACGCGTGCTTAGGATACCCTTAACAGGCCGCGGCACGCTCATCCTCTTCCCTGCCCACACGCGGACCATTCACTTCCCCTTGAGTCTTACGCCATAACACCGCTCGCCGAGAATTTATTGCCCTCAGCGTATGCTTTGTATACTTGCGGCACCCACGAACCGCTTTCAGACGGCCTTTCAGACGGCTCTTGCCCTCATTGCAGGAGCAGAGATGGACTACATGTATGGATGGGACCATTGCCAGTTGGAGCCACCATGGGCTCACACGGTCGCAACGCCACGGCGATATCGCGCTCAACGTCGTCGAGGTCCGAGCCGCCTGCTTTCAACACGTTTCGCATATCAACTCTCGCGCACGCTGGAACGCTTTACGGCGGATCGTTGGCGGACAGTCATGTCCCCATTTCGCATCTCAATCGACTTCGGCGCCCTCTGTGCACCCTTGATTCCCCTGTGCGTCCGGCGCTGCCATGGAGCTGTTCCTCACTCACACTCGCGGATACAAATCTGCGCTCACAAGCCAGAGCGATGGTCGAGGGCCGGGTCTCAGATGGAGTACGAGCCACGTATTGCACTTGTACTTTGGTGGACATGACCACATGGACGAAGATGAGGGGAACGACGTCTTTAGGATGTATTTACTATACGTTTGGCCGTTCGAGAATGTAGCGGCGTGATTCACTGATCAATTGCATGGGGAATTAATCCCTGGCTCCTGCGTTTGAAGGGAGATTCTGGAGGTATTCGAGACAGCGAAAATAGAGGATCCACGTGACCGCGTCAAGCGAACGGGCACTTGTGACGCGTCTCCGACTGACGCTCAGAACAAGATCGTCTTGAGACGTACCTCAATGTGCTAAATGTCGACTGTAACTTGCTCGTGAATATGGACTTCAGCGTTCATTGCATACCGAACCACGTTCTGTATGACTCTGCGCTAGCTTTAATGCCTTCATCATCTTCATCATCGTCCTCGGGCTCGTCGTCTTGTTCCTTTCGCTCGTCCCTTTGTTCTTCCCCTGCATCTTCTCCTTCTCCTCCAGTTCCGGATTGTGACGAGTATCGGCTCGACTCAGATGGGAATCCTATCAAGTCACTATATGGCTACAAACCGTCAGCGCGTCGTGTCGCTGAACATTATCTGGCAAGTCATAGCCATCATCATGTATCTAACCGGCCTCTCCTCTAATGTTGCTCTCGATTGTAGCACCGCAGCGTGAATATCATCGCGTTGCAGCCAAAAGCCTTTGATCAGCTTCCTCAAGAGCTACTGGTATACCCCAAGAAGCCCCACAACAACCGGAAACACTACCATTTTGGCATTGGCGTGTCATTTGAGCTTTTATGGGAGTATTGCGTAGCTCGCGACTTAGTTCCCAGACATTATCACGGAAATCACGCGTTCAATACCACGATGGTTGACGCAGCAGAGAGGGAGCTTGATCGTCTCTGCGGTGCAAAGCTGGACTTGTGCAATATAATCCACGTGGAGCACAACCTTGTTCTCTCGCGTTACAGCAACTACACGTGGTTCAAAGAAAAGCTCAGTGATCGCGACGAGCAGGAAGTTGTTGATATTATTCACAGAGAGCTTGGGATTTGTGAACCCCCGAGATGGTATCATAAGCTGGTCGAGTCCCGTGAGTCGCCTTGCCGTGGTTTTATATATCTGTGCGCTCTGACATCTACATACCACAGCGTCTGGCGGCTTCTTTTGATTAACCCATAGGCGGCCGTATCTCGGCCTTTGCCATTCTCGTCGCCATAATACTCGGTATTTCGCCACATTTCATCATCTCAACTCTGCGTCGATGTCTACCACCGCAAAACCTGTCTTCGCCCTCAACCCGCCCGCACCCTACATTGGGAACGCATCAACCTACTCCCTCTGGGTGACTGCTCGTCTCTCCCGACGGTAGCCAGTTGCCTGCTTGCAATTTGCTCAACACGGGCACTATCATGCTCAAGGTCGAGACGCGGGTCGTGGTGTGCTTCACGATTGGCCGTAAACAGACGGCGGGACATCATAGCCACAGACGACGGTCCGGCTCCTTTCTGCCCACGCGCAGACCAGTCGTTCCCATCTCGACTTCTGTGTCGCCATCCCGCTCGTCTAGATCGGTATTGCGCTCGGCGCTTTATCAGTACAGACCTTCAATCCACGGCCTGCACCTACAATGCCGTCGAGCCACCCCGAAGGAGAGACGAGGGCGCGCCATTTATTAGCGCTCTTGTCAAGCTCGAGTCACTAGCGGACTCGCCACGTCGCGTTCAAGGCACTCGGGTCAAAGCAGCTGTCAAATACACTCCGCATTCCCGACCTCGTGAAGATGGGACCCAGTGGCAGACAGTCACGTTGCCCCATTTTGCATTTCAGTCAACTTCGGTATCCGCGACTGGCTTCCTCACGCGTCCGGCGCTGCAATGGCACACGCTTTTGGATATAGATTTGCGTTCACAACCTGGAGCGATGGTCAGTGCTCGGAAGCAAAGGCGAGACGTGCTCTGCACGTAGGTTCGGTCAGACGGAGCACGAGCCACAGATTGCTCTCATACTTTGGTTGACAGGGGCACAGGTGGACGAAGATGAGGAGACCGAAGGAAGGAAGAATATAATACTGCGAATAGCTAGTTCTCATTGGCAGCGATGACGGAGATGCTTGCGTCAAGTCGACGCGTCGTAAAACATTCATAGAAATTGGACGATATTCTGGCCGATGAGCACATTTTCGGTGCTTCGCGCACTAGTGCACAGGCGTCAGCCGTTGGCCAATTGCATGAAGAACTAGGTCGCCACTCCTGCGTTTGAAAATCGAAGGGAGATCTGTGGAGGTATTCAAGAACCGAGAAACCGAGGAGAGAGGTCCACGTGACCGCGTCTAGTGAACGGGCGCTTGTAGCGTGTCTCCGAGGCTCAGAACCGACCGTCATGACTCTTGAAACCCACTTTGTGCCAGTGTTGCAACGTCGACTGTAACGTGCTTGTGAAGATTAAGTCTATGGAATACCTACCCTGCCTCGTTACAAACCTTTTTTGGCTTCAATGTCCTCCCGCTCCTCTCGTTCTTCCTCTCGTTCTTCCTTCGCAACTCGACCTCCTCCTTCGATATCGGAGTCTGGGCAGTATGAGCTCGATTCTGATGGGAATCATATCAGAACGTTCTATGGCTACAAACCGACAGCTCGTATCATTGCTCTACATAATATGGCAAGTCGTATCTATTCTGTGTCGACCCTGGTTCTTCAACTGACATTGCTCTCAATGCAGAACCGTGGCATTAAAATTGACGAACTCGACCCGAGAGCCTTCGATACACTTCCTCCCGAACTACTCGTGTATCCCAAGAAATCACACAACAACCGGAAGCACTTCCATTTCGGTGTCGGTGTCTCATATGATTGTCTGTGAGAGTATTGCATCGCGCGCGACCTAGTACCAAGGCACTATCACACAGACAAGTATTGGAGTGGCGCAATGATTCAAGCAGCACTGAAAGAGCTTGATCGTCTCTGCGGTGTACACTTGCAATTGTGCGATATCATTAATGTGGAGCACGAATACGTTCTCTCGCGTTTCAGCAACTATACGTGGTTCAGCAAAAAACTGAGCGATCGCGATGAGCAGGAGGTTGTTGATATCATCCACAAAGAGCTTGGTATCTGCGACCGGCCAAGATGGTACCATAAGCTTGTTCGATGCCGTAAGTCGCTTTGCCTGTATCTCTGTCTGCGTTCTGACATCTTGATACCATAGCGTCTGGTCACGGTTTCTTCTGATGAACCCAGGGCCAGCAATCACTCAATATTTCGCGACATTACTCTCGCAGCTCTGCATCGACGTCACTCACCCCGACACCTGTATTCGCCCTCAACTCACCCGTCCCTCGCTTTGACGGCCGTTGACTCCAACACTCCGCCGAGATTTTTCGGGCGCGAGAAGACACCAGCCCCATTGCCAGCGCTCACGTGGAATTCGCCCTTCGACATCAGCTGGGACCCGTGAAACTTCTCTCCGGTGACCGCTCGTCTCACCTGACGCTCATCAGACTAAACCATAGCCGGATGCTTGTTTTGCCCATGGCCGCAGCATGTTCGACTTCTTCCCTCCTCGCACGCGAACTATTCATTCCCCCCTCGACTTCTACGCCGCAGCGCACTTGCCAAGATCTTATTGTGCTCAGTGTATGGTCATTGTGCACCCGACACCCTCGATCTGCTCCGCTATTCGCTGCATTTCAGGCGCAGAGATGGACCACCTGCACGGATAGGACCCTTTCCAGTTGAAGCCATGCGCAGTCGCAATGCCACGCTGATATACAAAGTGTTCACAGAGTGCCGGTAGGAAAGATCACGATTGGGGAAAGCATTTCCACGCGCTTAATACACCTGAGGTCGATGCAGCCTGCTGTCGACGAATTTCGCATACCTGATCTCGCGAGGAGTGGGCCGCCGCGCTTCGCGACAGACCGTTGGCAGACAGTCGCACCGTCTGATTTCACATCTCCTTAACCGATCTCGGCGCTGCTGGCTCCCCCGTGCATCCGGCGCTGCAGCGACATCATTCAACGAGCATGCTTGCGGAGAGAAATCTGCGTTCGTACATCAGAATAATCGCTGGCGGGGCGCTCAGATGGGCGAGGATGAGGGAGTTATAAGTTGGGACCTGTATATCGGGAATAGCTGGTTCGCATGAGAAATAACGATGGTCGTGTATGCATCGACGGCTGGATGCGTCGTAGTTTAAAGCATTGTGTCAGATGTATAGATGGTCCATGAGCATTCTGAGGAACGCACCTTTGGCCTTAGACTCCTTCACACTGCAGCAATCATTTGCATGATTAAGTGGTTGTGTGTAATCGATAGATTTGTGAAGGCATGACCGCGTCGAGTAACGGGCGCTTGTTGGGCGCTTGCGCGTCTAGTCGGCCAGATGGCCGCTTCGTAGTCCTCTACCGCCATCTTGCATCTACTAGGCCTCACAACGTCTCCTTGTTCATCTGTGCTTCATCGCTCTTATCCTCATCATGCCCAGAAACCATACCTCTCTACTATCATATCTCATCGAGGCTCGTAAAGAATCCGGAGACAACCATGTCCCCAGGCCTTTGATCAAAGAGTCGACACCGAAGGCTCGAGCGGAGCAGTATCAAGTGGGTTTTATGTCGTCTCAGTGACTGGGTATTGAATCTGCTCGCTGAACTCTGGGTCGCAGGTTTACGCTTCACGGCGGAACGAGCATGAGCCCATGGACCAGCTTCCTCCTAGTTATCTCGTTTATCCCCAAAAGCCACGCAGCAACGTTCCCCTCTTCCACTTCGGAGTCGGTGCCACTATGAAACAATTACACGATCACGCAGTCCAACATCGCTTAGTCCCAGAGAAGTATTACAACGACGCCTTCTATGCCGGCGAAATCATGGAGGCCGCTGTCAAACATCTCGATCGCGTATCCGGTGTCAACTTATACCTCGAGGGCGTCCACCATCCGAAGTATATTTGGGTTGTAGCACGCTATTCCAACTACACCTGGTACCATGAAGAAGTCAACGCGCGGGAGGAAAATAAAGTTATCGACCTCATTAGGCGGGAGCTTAAGATAGAGGACATGCCGCAATGGCATTTTAGCGTGGTGTAAGTCTTCGTATACCGGTTTACCGTTCCTGTACTGACGCACTTGCCGTGCTCCTTAGCTGAAACTCATAGTCGATTTCCTCCCGTTCCAGACGCAGATGAAGGTGGTTCCTTTGTGACTCGTTCGGCGATCTACCACTTGCCATCCTTCGCGCCATCGCCGCCAAGTCCCGACTTCAACCCATCGCCCTCGCCCTTTCACCTTGGACGCAGTCTCAACGGTGCACATGCCATCATGCCCCGCCACCACAGTCTCACCGCAAGATCACGCGGTTCTAGCATTCTCTGATCAAACCTCCTTCGAGTCGGCACTGTGACCCATTATCATGTTCGCCCCCAAGCTGTCGTTGCGGTCACATGTCGTAACCTTCCTCACCACCAGCACGCGCGTCATGGTCCTGATGCATGGGTTCCCGTGCCGAGAGCGTTGTCAAAACCAACTTGACGTTCGTCGAGCTTACCTGTCCGCACGACGGTGGTAGGTTGCATCGCTGGCCCGACTGCAGCCGTCTGGGGTTTGGTCGACAAGGAGGAATGACGTCGCCGGCATCACCGTGATATGCATGGCCCCGCACCGTGCCAGTTTATGGGAGACGCCGTGTTGAGCTCAGCTGAGGATGTGGGACTTCGATTGATTGGCTGCATGGGATTGGCTGGAACATGGTCTAGTGGAGGGATGATAGCATCGCGATGTCATGGAGATCGTTTTCGGCACAATATAAACGTATACATGTCCTTTGGATGTGGTGCGGAGTATCATTAGTTAGAACCAAGCAACAATGCCCGTCTCTTCATATTCGACATAATTTATGATTGTGGGCCAGAGATAGGAGCTGAAGCTGTCGAAGAAGTCGAATTCTGGCTTTCAACGGGAAGTCAACGGGCGCTTGTCGGTCTTTCGTTCCCTTCAGTTTGTCAAGTTCGTGTACCTCCGTCACGCGTACTTCGACGCTCTCATCACCATCGATTGAACCTGTATAACCGCATCATCTACATCTCATTCTGCATCCGTGCTTCATCTTTCTCGTCTATCATGCCGAAACACCATACCCCGAAATCGTTCCTCATTCAGGCTCGACAGAAGTCTGGAGAGGATCGTATCCGCAAGACCGCATACGAAAAATTTGCACCTAAGTTTCGAGCAAAATATTATCGCGTGCGTCTTGTATTACTTCCTGTTGGTCTTCGATTTCCGTGCTGACCCAAATCCAGTCTTGCGCTTGGCGCCAGAAGGAGCATCAGCCTTTGGACCAACTCCCGCCTCAATATCTTGTATATCCCGGAAAGCCACGCTCTGACGTGCCCCGATTTCATTTCGGTCTCGGCGTTACTCATCAACAACTACACGAGTACGCAGTCCAACATGACCTGGTTTCGCCCGAATACTACAACAATCCCCGTTTAGGCCTCGAAACCATCGAGGCCACAGTCAAGCATCTGGATCACCTATCCGGTGTCAACTTGTACCTCGAGCCGGCTTTGCACCCTAAGTATAGTTGGGTCGTGGCACGCTATTCTAATCACACTTGGTACCATGAAGAAGTTCATGAGCGGGAAGAGAATAGAGTCACTGATCTCATCAAACGAGAGCTCAACGTAGAGGACATGCCGCAATGGCATCACAATATGTCTCCCTGAGTCGTAAGTGTTCGGATGTTATTTTATGTTTTTGTAGGCTCACACACTCGCATTCTCATTAACTCACACTTGTATTCGGCCCAATCACACGAGCGCAGATCAAATCGTCTCGTCCGCTACTCGTTTGACGACCTACCTATCTATTTCCCATCCATTGAGCAGGACTCTGGCATCGCCACCAGGCCTTCCCCGCAGATCATTTCCTTTGCTCTTCGGATCCGCGCAGTGACTACCGCGCGCACGTCTAGCACGTCCCGATTGCTGTAGTTTCAGCATCTGACTTTACAAGCACCCGATTCGGCGCGTTTCTACCGCCGGTTTTTGTTGGAAACTCGCGCTTCCTCGTACTCCTTATCATCGGCACGATCGCCAAGCTCCGATATGCAGATCTGCGCGCCAGGGGCTCATTCAACGACACATTCCCGCACCTTGAACTTGACGCCTGCACTTACTACCCAAAGCGGCGTTGCGGCGCATCGCCGGCCCAGCTATAGCTCCCTGATATTTGGTCGACAACGACGACGAATGACGCCATTGGCATCATCCGCTTTACGCACGCATCTCAATCTTATGGACGCATCATATCGAGCGCGACCTCGGCCTGAAATTTATTGGATGGGATTGACTCGGACGAGGTCTGATGGGCGAAGGATAAGTAGCATTGCGACGTGGAGATCTTTGTCGTCGCAATATTCGGGGAGGAGGGGGGGTTGTATCTACTTGTTATCGTCACGTTTCTGAGACTGATGGAGTCAAAGAAGCCTTTGATACACCGTCAGCCTGATTTTCACAAGGAATGCGAGGCTGCATACGCGACACTGCGAATAGCCAGTTCTCCTCGACAACGACAATAGAGGTGCTTGCGTCGACTCGACGCGTCGTAAACTATTGCATGTTCCTTGCTTCCGACGAGCAGACATCCGGTCCTTCGCGCATGCAGCAGCGTGATTCGTTGATTAATTGCATGGAATGTTCATTCCTGGCTCTGTAGAGAGAGACGAGAATTATTTCAAGCCGAGACACATAAGCGCCCAATCACTCGACGCGGTCACGTGGACCCCCTCTACTCACGCTTTCTTCAATTCGCCTTTCGTCAGTCTTCAATTTGGCTTCATCCGCAAACTGTTACTCCTTCAGTTGTACTTCGACACTCTCATCTTCGTCATGCTTACACAATGTACCTCACACTCGTTTCCTGATCTATGTTATAAAGGATCCAGAGATGATCGCGTCCGCAAACCCGTAGTCAAGGAGGCTACATCGCAGTCTCGAGCAGAACATCAGCATGTTAGTCGTGTACCACATCCTCCTATTTCTCTGTATTGAATTTCATTGCAGAACTACTCATGGCGCATGAAGCCTAACGAACCTCTACATCAGCTTCCTGCGCAGTACCTTGTTAATCCAATAAAGCCACACTGCAATGCCCCCCGATTTCATTTCGGAGTCGGCGCCCCCATGACAAAACTTCTAGACTATGCGAGCCAACATCGTTTGGTCCCAGACGCACATCGTTACAATCGACTTCTGCATCTTAACACAATGGAGGCTGTTGTCAAGCATCTCGACCGCATATCCGGTGTCAATCTGTATCTCGAGCCAGTCTCGCACCCGGATTATGGGTTCATCGTGGCACGCTACTCGAACTATAGTTGGTATCATGAGGAACTTGCGGAGCGGCCAGAACAAATGGTCATTGACCTAATTAGAAAGGAGCTCAACGTCGATGACATACCGCAATGGCACTATAACGTGTCTCCTTGACTTGTAAGTCTTCGAATATCAGTTTGCATTTTTGCCCTACTGATGCACACACTGTTCTCGACAGCTCAACTGAGTCGCTCCTGCCCCTGCCACGAGGAGCGCGAACAAAGCCCGACCCGTTTGTTACCCCTTTGGCAAGCCTCCCTCCCTCCCTTCGCGCGACAATCTAGCGTCACCGGCGAGCCTCCGTCTCCTCCATCTCCCTCACTCCTCCGCCTTCAACGCCTTGACATTTGGAAATGACTGGTGAATACACGTAATACCTAAACGTGATCGTGTTCCAAAGGCGGGGTGCCTGTGGCACTCGTCCTTTTCGACCGTGACGCCTCTCTCGGCTCGTGCCTTGAACTCACGTTCATCCTCACAATATCAAGCACTTTATTCCTTCATCTGTGCTTTATTCCTCACATCTTCATCATGCGCAAACACCGTGCCTCGACATCATACCTCATCGAGGCCCATAAAGATTCCGCAGGCAATCACGGACGTAAATCCTCGATCAAACTTGAGTCTACACCCAAGGTTCGAGCAGCATGGTATAAAGTGGGTCTCATGTCTTCCAATGTCCCAAATTTCGGTGCTGAATTCTGGATCTTAGCGTTGCGCTTCGCGACAGAAGAACCACGAGCCTGTGGATCAGCTTCCTCCCCAGTATCTTGTTTATCCCAATAAGCCACGCTGCAACGTCCCCCTGTTCCACTTCGGAGTCGGTGCCACCATGCAACAACTACAGGAATATGCAGTCCAACATGGCTTGGTCCCTGCAGAGTATCGCAACAACCCCTTCTATACCATCCGGACGGTCGAGGCCACCGTCAGGCATCTGGATCGCATATCTGGCGTCAACTTATACATCGAGCCCGTCCGCCATCCTAAGTGTACTTGGGTCGTGGCACGTTATTCCAACCAGACCTGGTACCATGAAGAACTCGCAGAGCGACAGGAGCATACAGTCCTTGATTTCATTAGAAGGGAACTTGACATCGTGGATATGCCGCAATGGCATCCTACGACCTTGTAAGTCTTCGACAAATGAGCTGGATTCACATCATCCTCACGCACTTCTAGTCCTTACTAGATGATGATTCTACTCTCGCCCATCACGAGCACCAATGAAGCCGCCGCCTACGCCACCCGTCCAGCGAGCGATTACGAGTGGCAGCCGCCATCGTTGCCAATCCTCGACCTCAACCCATCTCCTCTGCCCCTCCGCTTTCGACACAGTCGCCACGTTGCTCACGTTATCACGTCCCTCACAACGTCAACGCTCGACGGCGCGCATTTCCATCTCCGGTTATTGTTGGCGAGTCGCGCCTCGTCATATTCACTGCCAAGACAATCGCCCGCCTGCATATCCATGCCCTGCCTTCACGCCGGGAAAGTCGTCAACAGTGCCCTCGCCCATCTCGACCATGACCTTCAGTGCACCTGTCCGCGCGATGTCATTCTGTATCGTCAGTCCGACTTCACTTCGACTCCCTGCTGTTTGGGCAATAGCGAAGAAAGACGTCGCAGGCACTATCCGCATTGCTGCGCGCATCCTCATCCTCATGAAGAGGTCGCATCGAGTGTAACTGAGCATACGGGCTTTTGGGTCCTTGGTTGGGATAGGGTCAGCTTGGATGAGGCCGGGGTCTGGTGGACGGCTGATAACGTTGCGACATAGAGGGGTTTATTCGCACTTCAGTTTTTGGAATACTACATCTCGTCGCCGTTTTCTGAGACCGATGGGTTAACAATGAAGGCTTTCTGTCGATATATGTTAGGTCTCGAGTTGATGGAGAATACGGTGTGGACTTTGAGCTTGCAGCGACTTGATTCTAGAATGTAACAGACCCAAACGAAAGAGGAACATGATTCGCACGCCAATGAGAGGAGCGCATTTGCCGTTTCCTCCCTTTACGCTCTTGACCGTACACCATCTCCTGCTTCCTGCTTCTTGTTTGTCCATGCTACTCTAGCCCACGTCTTACTCTGTATTTTATTCGCAATGCTTCACGGAAACTCAATCAGGATCTTGGCCGGTGAGAAAAGCTCGTCTAAAACGCCCAAAACTTTCTGACAATCGACTGAAGGCAATAGTCATTCTGAGCTCGCCGGTTTAGTGGCCGAGCGGTGAGCTGCAGCTTCCCATGATGCAGCTAACGGTCCACGGACTGTGATTCACCCTACCCAGGCTCAATGTTTCCCTAATGCCGTGCACCGTGAAGAAATTCTCCAACGGGGAGATAAACGTCAAAATCTCCGAGTCCGTGCGAGACGAGGATGTCTTCATCATCCAGTCCGCATGCGGCGATGTGAATGACCATCTGATGGAGCTTCTCATCCTCATCTCGGCGTGCAAAGGGGCGTCGGCTCGCAGGATCACGGCTGTGATCCCCTGCTATCCATATGCGCGAATGGACAAGAAGGAGCAGTCGCGTGCCCCGATCACGGCGAAGCTGGTCGCGAGCATGCTTACAGTTGCAGGCTGTGACCATGTCATTACTATGGACCTGCATGCCAGCCAGATCCAAGGCTTCTTCGACTTCCCTGTCGACAACCTGTACTCGGAGCCCTTGATGCTGTCATACATCAGACATAACATCGAGGGGTGGAAGGATGCGATCATCGTCAGTCCAGATGCTGGCGGTGCAAAGCGGTATGTCCCTGGCCGGTCTTCACAAACTGTTCATGGCTGAATCTCTCCGTTAGTGTCACTGCGCTCGCGGACAAGCTGGGCCTCGACTTCGCAATCTTCCACCGAAAACGTGACGGCAAGTCGCATGACGCCCCTGAAAAAATGGAGTTGCTCGTCGGTGATGTAAAAGACAAGGTAAGCTGTCTAGGCTCATCATATCTATTCATCTTGCCTGTACAGATCTATATCTAGGTGGCTATCCTGGTTGACGACATGATCGACACCGGGAAGACCCTCACCTTGGCAGCCCGCTCTTTGAAAGAGAACGGTGCTGCGAAAATCCATGCTTTAGTGTCTCACGGTGGGTTTGGTATTCTTCATGGCATCTAAGCGAAGTTTTGACAATCTGCCAGGCTTATTATCGGAGGCCAGGATGAGCGTCATCAACGACCTGCCCCTTGAGACATTAGTGGTAAGTTCCATGATGATCGATACTCTGTGCGACCTTTCATCATGCGATCGCTAGGTTACGAACACAATCCCACAACGCGAGCACCAGTTGAACTGTCCCAAACTAACCATTATCGACATCAGTCACACCATCGCGGAGAGCATTCGGCGCACTCATAACGGCGAGTCCATCAGCCTGCTCTTCGGCGAGTGGTCTGAGCACATGGGTATCAACGGGTTCTGAATCCGAGTCCGAGCGGAGGTCTTCTTTCACTGATCGGATTGCTAGCATATGCATTCGCACACATTGTATCGTTATCTAGAATGGGGTTATAGAAGTGAATCTATGGCGATAACCGGTTTTATCATCTGGTTTGGGATCCCGGTGGGCGCCAAGACCTGGCTGCGACGTGCTTCTCCACCTTCCTCATGGTGCGCTTCCGACGCTACGGACTCCGGCAGGAAAGCAAGCCTATCCAGTCCGGAGGGCCCAGTCAGTCTTCCTATCCATCAAGTCAAAAGTGAAACCTACCATAGGTTCGTAGCATGTTTCATCCCTCCTGTCGTTCTCACCCTTCTAAATCCCATGCAGGGGCCTCCCGATGTGTTGGTACGTGCAGACTGTCCTAGACGGCTCGAGCCTGCTCCATCCTGTCCAAGATCACTGGGAAGCTTGTACTTGTACCGAAGCCATGGGCTGCGGCAGCCGCGAGCTTTGCGTTGTGGGTACCGCTCCTTACCGGCAGTCGCCCTCATTGCCGAACATTTCCTGTTGTTCCCAAGGTGCGCTCTAGTGAGGTGGGGTGCTTATACTGCGCTGCAGGTATAAAACCCATTACGCAGCGCATGTCGATACATCACTCATCGCCCGCTCACGCCCGCTCACACTGACTCGAGTCAAGGATGTCAACGCAGAAGCTCGTGCTGACGACGACCAGCCTGCACAACGTCGTGATCGCGAACAGCTCGGACGTGATCTACTACGAGGTCGTCACGCCCAAGTGGGAGCGCGGCGTCACGCGCGTCAACAAGTTCAACCCGAACGCGCACGGGTTCGACCTCGTCGCGGAGCTGAAGAACGAGGATGACCGGCCTGTTGCGGTGAGGATCCACGGCGGCGAGTTTAGGCCTGTTGAGGAGTTTTTGAGAAGGCAGGAGGGAGAGGCGATCACGTTCGTGTTTTGGCCACCTCCCGTGTTGTTTCTCTAGCCTCGTCCTGACGGTTATTTGTAGGAATGGCCGGTTTCGTGGAAAGGATGGCCGGAGTTATCTCTGGAGGCTTAATCATAGACATTTGGAGGTGGGCATCCTGAGCTGCAGGCGTTCTTCCATTTCCTGCCCCTAATCAGTGACGATTCCGCCGACAGCTCGTACACGAGGATGCGCCGGAAGGAAAGCCGCTCGCTGTGTTCCACCGGCAAAAGCGGTATTTCCTCGTCCTGAGGATGTCGCGTCAGCCGTTCATCGAGATCGACATGAGCGTGCTTGATACGCTGGATTCGCTCATCAGTGCGTTGTTGCCATTCTTGCGGCTCATGATTGCTCTTCCTAACCTGTCATACTACAGTATCATTTCTTCTCATTGAAAGGAGGCGCCGGCATGGGACCAAGTAGCCAACACGCCACAACATAGAGGCGCATCAAGAAGCGGGTGATTAGAGAAGTCATATCCGCCGATCTGGGTGCCGATCTCAGACTCCATACTTTGTAGAATCGCTAACGAATACCACGAGGTTTTTGTCTGTATGTCGACATATGTATGCCTCGCGGAAGCGTGAGGCAGTCGTTATCGATGGGAGTTACATCGTCCTCTCGACGCCTTCGACGCTTGGCCCCCCCCTCCCCCCTCAGACACGAAGTTTCTTAGTCGTCTATCATCGCTTTTCCTCATTCTCCCTCGAGAGCTTTGTTTTATTGCTGCGACCCCTATCTTGCTGCTTATCTCCGTGTTCCTTCGTCAAGTTCACAGCCTAACAATGACCATATTCGCTTCCTACATGTCTGTAGGCTCATCGCTGATGAAGCAGGCCCTCTGTTTCGATCTCGCATTTCTCCAAGAAGTGAATGTCAAATCGTTGCTTTCCTCCGTCATGCTAGGGCCAGCGACTTCGAGCAAATCGTCTACGCCGATGTCGCCAATGATGGTCGCGCCTACGACCCCGAGGTGTGCTATGGGTCATTGCACTATTGCTTGCGGGACATGGGATGAGGCCGCGAGTTGGTGGACATAACGTGTGCCAGAGGATGATGTACAAATGAAGGGAATTGATTATACATGACGATACAGTGCTGAAGGAGCGAAAAATGTCTATTTCAGAAACCATCCGTTCTCGGAAAAGAGAGGGCCGAAAGGTTCAATTGAGCTTACAATTCAGATAAGAGTGTAGTACCATTTTGGCATGGAGGTTATGGCCAACTCTCGGCGGATAATGTCAAATACATGCTCATCAGGTGGTCCCTTCGTTACGTTCATGTGGTGCCAGTGACTATGATGCCACCAGGGACGATGACTCCTCGACAGTCCAGCGTGGATGCTGAAGAAACAGACCCCCACCCGATAACTCCTTCAACTGGCGAACAGCCCGTAGCATGCCACAGTGTCGACGCGCAGCGGCGTTGGCGAAGCCAAGATCGGGTATGAGGTCGTGCTTGACGGCATAGTTGTACAACGTGTTCTGGGGTACGAAGCGATTGCTTCTCGGACGAAACAATGTACGCTGGTGGAAGCTGTTCAAATGGCGCCAGGCGCTTCTGTCTTGATACACGGATCTAGAAAGAACAGTAAATATAATAGAAGGCATGTCCCAACCCTACACACGAACCTCGCAACGTCTGGTTTTGCGACGAGGGCCTCGCTTCGGCGTTAACTGGCGCGGGGCTTTGGCACAGGTGCCAGACCCATTGAAATGCAAGTCATTTCGAAACGTGAGATTTAAGAGAACGCGCAATTTTGAGACGATTGATGAAGACTGAAGTTGCAAGAGTAACTGTCGACGAAGTTCAAAATGAAGAGGTCGATTCGTTTGTAAGCGAGCGCCGGTATAATGCCGAACCAGTCATTGTTCTCGAGCTGCCAAGGTCACGAGCCACCATTGTTGCTGTAAGGCAGAGCTGCAAGGCTAAAAGGGCATTAGATGGAGGTAAGATAGCATATGAAAATCCAAGCTAAATGCACTCACGGATGAGAACGTGTGGTGCGACTTGAGCAGAGAGACCAGCCACGTTTTTTGGAGTTACCTCTGGAAAAAAGAATCCGCTCGCGATCGCAGATGAAGGTCTACTGATCGTCTGTCTACCGAGTCAGACACAGCGCGAGAGCCACGTAGTCACCTGAGCCCGACGATCATATCGCCGGTGCTTGCCCAACTGTTCGCTGCCATTGTCAGCATAATTCTCAGTCACAAGGCCATGCTCGCGGACATGGTTGCTTGCTCCTTCGATGACACGCCGATGCCATAACGAACGCAGGACAGGTGAGAACATGGCCAAGTTGCAGGTGACGTAGCTCGGTACATAACGTGGTGAGGTACGGTCCACGGAGTTACGATAGGCCACGCGCCATGCGCGCTATTGCGACAATGTAAGCATCGATATCGAGCAAAGCGAGCAGTGAAGACGAACCCCACGATACGCATTAGACGCCTTGGATCGAGATCTCCTTGCCATTGTCAAAGCCAAGGACGGGGCCGTGTCGACATAGGATGGCGAGCGAGAAGTATGAGGTGCTGACAATGAGACTGCGAGTCAAAGCCCACAAGGTAGATGCAGGGTGAGATAGCCATGCATGGCTGTAGCGCGCGCGTGAGTGGCGTGGATGGAAGACGACAAAGGAAGCCACCCAAGGATAGCATCATCAGTGCGAGTTGAAGCAGGGATTACGGAAGGTCCAAGCGCGTGCAATGGCGAACTATTCATTGTTCTCCACATACAACTTGCCGTAGGGATTATTTGCTAACGCCGTGTTGCTCGTACTGTCAGTCTTGCTAAATTCATAGGCTCTGTGAGCAAATGGATCAGTAGATGAAACTGCGAGATAGCACAATGGTTTGAGCAGATAGTCGCGCTGATATATAGATGTAAATACAATGGGTTAGCTACAGGGGTATCGTGATGTATGCAAATGGAGACCGAGTATGCGAAAAGGGATTGATGTTACAAGGCAATGCATGGCGTGGCCGGAGGAAAAAGGAAAAGATCTACTACAGCGATGAAAGCCGTCAGAGAGGCAAAACCCAGTAGAATAGAATATGCTCACAATCAAGTAACAATTCTATACCATTTTGGCGTGGATACTATCCCCAGCTCTCGGCGGATGAGGTCGAAGACTTTTTCGTCCGGCGGTCCACCCAACGTGTTCATGTGATAAGACCAGCTATAGTTGCTATGTCGTGCCACTAGCCATGAGCTTTCGGCGGACCAGAGCGGCTGTTCAAGGAACAGAAGGGCACCCGATAACCGCCCTAATTGATTGGTAGCCTCGAACATGCCACAGTACTTGCGCCGTCCGACGGTAGGAAACGGCATATCGGGTATGAGGCAGTGCTTGACAGCATAAGCGTACAGCTCGTCTTCGCTGACGCTAATGCAGTAGTGAAATTCTGGGATGCGACGGCATTGCACCTTGGACCGAACGATGTACTCGGGCGGAAGCTGCTCCATTGGTTCCACGCGCTTATGGCGGGTTACACGGCGCTAGAAAGAGCTATTAACTTGATGTTGATGCAAGATGAAGACATGCACGAACCTCGCAACGCTTAATCGCGCCGCGACGGTTTGGCTTAATGCGTGTCGTTCTAGGACGACGAGCTTGCGCATGCCCGCCAGACGACTTGGACGATTTGGACGACTTCTTGGGCTGAACTTTGCGTTCCGAAATGTAAGTCATTGTCGATTGAAGGATGCGATCGAGAGTGAAGTTCTAGGAGAAGGCGAGAGGGAGGATGAAGACTCGAAAATGAGACTGAAATTTCGAGAGTATTGAGCAGCAACGAGGTTGAGATTGACAGTAACTCGGGCGCTTGACATCGATTGAGCGTTGATTACGCGATCACATGCGTAACTGCCGCGCGCTTTGCATCAATTTCGAGGAGGTCAATGCGCGACACGCCTGCTTTCTCTAGATCCACCATCCACCCCGACCACAGCGTACAATAGCTTTGATTCGTGGACTTATTCACATAGCGTGCGACCTCCGTAGCACCAACAATGCGAGTCCGAGCAGTCGGATAGGTTAATTTTCACCGTGACTCCGGTCCAGAGGACAATGCAGGTCCATAGTCTCGTCCACATCTCTGAGGTGCGCTCATGTCGCTTTGTGGCCACAGAGGAAGAGTATAAATCCTGCAATGAAAAATTGACGTGAGGCCGTCCCTTCATTCGTTCCCCCTTCATAGATCAGCCATGAGCGCAGGCGCTCTGCAGTCCGCTATCGACACCCTTCACAAGGATGAGCATGTGCGTAGTAATTTCCCGAGCTCATAGCACAAGCTTACAGTGATATACAGGTGATTGTCCTTACAGAGCGCCGGTGGTATGACAAGCTCGAGGCTATAATCTGTCATGCAGATAAAACCCCGAAGGCCGAGTCGCCCTATTATTCACCGCTCTCCCTGATTCTGCACACCTACAGCGCGACATGCACTCATCCGAACCTGGAGGTCGCCGTCACTCCGCAAGGGCGCTTCGAAGCCATGATGGATTTCTGCCCGCGAGTAAAGCGCCAGGCTTCAGACTTTTCCCTCACGGTCGTCCTCAAGGATCCGGATAGCCCAGAGGGTGGAAGACACCGGCTTGGAGGCTGGGTGGAGGCCAAACCCAAGATTCGCATGTGCACGAAGAAAGCGAAAAAGAATGGAAAGGCAAGTGCTGATGCCAATGCGGATCCAGGCAAGCAGGACCTCGTTGATGGGCAGGGTGGTGCAGGGGAGATGGTATCGGATGGCAGGAACGAGCAGGTAGACCCGGATGGCAGGAAAGAGCAGGTAAACTTGGAGGACAAGAAGGAGCAGGCAGACACAGAGGACGAGGAAGAGGCAGACACGGAGGACGAGGAAGAGGTAGACATGGAGCGCGAGGTAGAGCACGCTGAGGAGGAGGTAGAGGATGCTGAGGAGAAGGTAGAGGACGCCGAGGAGGAGGTCGAGGACGCCGAGGAGGAGGTCGAGGACGCCGAGGACGAAGAAGAGGACATGGACGCAGAGGACGAGGGAGAGGACTCGGACACGGACGCCGAGGATGAAGAGGAGGAGATGGATGTGGAGGATGAGGTACAGGGAAGAGACATGGCGCACGAGTCAAATGAGGCAGGCCCCGAGCATGGCGCAAGGTCCGACGACGGCGCAGGGTTCGACGACGGTGTAGGGTTCAACGACGGCGCAGGCCCCGATGACAGCGCAGGCCCGAACCACAGCGCAGGCCCCGACCAGGATGCAGCCCTCGACCACGGTGCAGGCCCCGACCGCGACACAGGCCCCAACCACGGCATAGCCGAACCAGATAAGGAGAACAAGGCAGAAAAGCATGATGCAGAGAAGGACCGCACCCTTCCAAACAATGTGACTCAGAGGTTGATCGCCGACCTGCCTCAGCTCTGCAAACAGGCCCATTACGCTTTCGATAACTTCAAGGAAGATGTGATCCATGCCATGCTCACGTACGGGATGACCTTCTCTCTCTTTAGATTTACGAGGCCTCTTAACTGGGATAGCGTTCGGGGAACGGACGACCACACCCGTCCTGAGGCAATCTTCTCGGATGAGCTTATACTAATTAACAAAGAGTTCAACCCCCACTTCAAACATGCCCTTCATTTGTTAACAGCATCTTTGGGTCTATCCTATCAGCCGTCCTGGTTCCAGCTTCCTTCTGACTATCAAGTCGGTACACCAGATCTTGTGCGTTCCTCGTCTCTCCATTTTTTGACATGATTGACTGAACATTACTTGTCAGACTGTTGCTAATGCTGCCCTTACACGATATGAGGCCAAACTTAAAGGGGAGCCAGCAAGCCCGCCGATGAAAACACCTCCGTCCAATGTCAACAGTCCCAATTACCAGCAGACAGCCAAGGAAGCCGCCGAGTCAGTGAAGAAATTGAGGCCCAAACTTCGCTCAGGCAAGGGTGGCCACGTCACGCCCAAAGCCGGTGTGGTGCCTGCTGAGAATGAGGCAACCGAGACGTCCGAACCCGCTCACGAAGAAGAGGTCCGCGCTGACCCAGAAAGTTCGGACACCGACGACTCTCCTTTGATTCACCGTCTGCGACCGAAGTCGACGCGATCTGGACCTGCGACCTCAGACGCTTCTGGAGCTGCTGGCCCGTCGACGAAAGACCCACGGAGCCTGGCTGGTGATGCTCGCACTCCCGCCTTTAAAGCTCTTGTCTCTGGCGTCAAAGCGAAGAACAAGTTCATCACGCCGAAGAACCGTGGCAAGCGCACTTCTAAAGCTCGCGGCAAGGCTCGTCAACGGGAGGACACCAACTTGCGCACCGAATCAGATGGCCCTGCACTGCCCGCGCTGCTTCCAACACCCGTCAATAATGCCCCGATCGGCGACGGACTTGGCGACTCTGGATCCCAAGTGCTTGGACATCTGCCCACGTCTCAGGCAGCTACTGGCGATGACTCACGGACTGGTGCGCCCTCCAGAGCCAAATCTGGCAAGCGGAAGGGCCGGCCGTCCAGCCCGCTGGAAGCTGACAGTCCCACTCCTGATGCTGCTGAAGATAGCGCGCCGACGCTGACTGGCCCCTCCAAGAAACGGCGGCTGGCGCCTCAGGCAGACCAGCAGCCTGTTGACGACAGCGCCGGTGGTCGCTCAAGCATTTCTCCCGTGGAGGCCGAAGTGTCTGCTGGTGCAGCTAGCGCCAGGGAAAACGCAGCAGTCAAACGTGTCTATGATCCCTTAACGGCGCCAGAGCGCGCTCGCCTTAACCCTCACGTCTACAAGTCTAGCCATGCCCGCAGGCGAGCTGCCAAGATAGCAGAGTCTACCGCTATGATCACCGAACCTGAATTTCCTCGTCGTCTCGGGCCTCGTTCAGCTAGTTCAGCTACGGCTGGTCCTTCTCGAGTTCGTGACCCTCCGCCAAAGGAGCAAGTCAAGAAGAACTCGCGTAAGTGACCGCATCGCTATCATCCTGCGTAGCGTCTGCCTGGTCCGAAGATCCGTATAGCTTGATCATCTGCTGCTACTGCTTATCGTGGGTCTTTGGCCCACCATCCACTCCTTCAAACTCAATTATGTACATCAAAAAAAAATACAAGACAGGCTTCCGAAGCCTCGAAATCCGCTCCTTCAAGTTATGCACGTCATGTTTCCACGTCTCCCGAATCACGCCCATTACGACTATCACGCCTACGACTATCACGCTCGATATGAGTCTCTGGAAGGCTCATTTCCGCCGCTCGTTCCACCACACTCTCTCAGTTATTGGCTTCGAAACCATGTAAGTAATATGAATATGAAGGTTATTTTATATCGCTGGTGTCGATACATGCAGCATTGATTGCTATCCGCTCCTTAGCTCTGTACATAGCATATCTACATAACCCATCCGCTCCTTTGTATCGCCGTGTTAATTTATATAATGTTGGTGCTGGCTGCCACTTGACTTGTGTGCTGAGCGACTTGGAACTCATAATCGCGCGGTAAGTATGGCGTAGCTGCTGTCTTCGCCTTAGACATGTCAATTTTTTTGGGAAATGGCGGGTTCGACAGCGCGGAGAAAACCACAATCCTCGGGATCAACATTCACCTGGTGGAAGAGCGAGATAGCGATCACTGCGTCCGCGGCGAGTGTGCGTGCAAACGAGGGCGATCTGAATATTCTGCGGTAGATCGTTAAATGAATTTTATGATTGCTGCAGAGCACAGGAAACTATATGACGTTGGGTGATCCGACTGCTAGAGAATGTATGAGACATTCGAGGCGCAATCCAGAACCGGTCAACAGGCCGTCAATGAGACAGACTGGACAAATAAAAAGATCAACTGCAGCGATGAAAGCCGTCAGACGAGAAAAGGCCAGCAGAGTAAAATGCACCCACAATCAAGTAACAATCCGATACCATTTTGGCGTGGCACTTATGACCAACTCTCGGCGGACAATGTCGAAGACGACTTCATCCGGCGGTCCGTTCAGCACATTCATATGATAGAACCAATTATGGTTACTTTGACGGGCCAGCAGCCACGGGTCTTCGGCCGACCAGACCGGCTCTTGAAGAAAAGAATGGCACCCGATAACCGCGCTAACTCTTTCGTGGCCTCCAGCAAGCCACAAAACCGGCGCGCGTCGTCGCTGGCGAATCCGACATTCGAAGGTATGAGACAGTGCTCGACGGCATAGTCATATAGCGTGTCCGCATCGACGCCGATGCAGTAGTGCAGTTCGGGGATGTAACAGCGTTGCTTCTTGGATGTAACGATGTACGCGGGTGGAAGCTGCTCCATTGGCTACGACCGCTTCTGGCGTGAGACCCGGAGCTAAAAGAACAATGAGCGTTATGAACATAAAGAAAAGAACGATATACACTGACCTCGCGTCGTCTTGTCCTGCGACGGGGACCCAGCTTGAGTGGCGCCTTATGATGAACTTTGGCACAACCAGGCGAAACTTTGAGTTCCTGAATGCAGATCATCTCGAATAAAGGCAAAAGGATGGAGATAGTGTCCTAGGAAAAGAGTCGGAGGGGATGAAGATTCGAGGCACGAGTTATGAGAGTAACGAGGAGTCAGAGGACGTTGACGAAGTCGTTGAGCCGCCACGCGAAGGCTACGCGGTCACGTGGATGTATCCTAGCTATTGTTCGACTGGAAGCGAAACTTGGCTTCTGCCGCGGTCTGGCCAATGCGCTACCTGCCTGACTTCCTCCTGCAGCTTTGACCGTAAATGTCCGCACGGGGTATGATAGGGCTGTGCACGGATAGTCAATATTATACCTAATGGATCCAACAATAGGAAGATACATACCGTAGAGTCAATCGGCACCAAAGGCATGTCGGGAGCCAGCTACGCTCCCGGCATGCAAGAAACTAGATACGATAGCACGGCTCGCCTCTACGGTGCTGTAACTATACATAAATCATGTTCAGATCAGCCAATGCCTTAAGATGAGCGTGCAGGCGAAGGTTGACAGCGAGATGCACTGGAGAGGAGTGGACACGAATATCTCACTGGATAGAAATACATGACAAAGATAACGAAGCAGGACTACAGACATCGCGCAGGATGAACGGCGCGGCAGAAACTAGTTTCGCAAAATCAGAACCAGTTTAGGAAGAGATCGTGCTTGAAACACATACCCTCAATCAGAATCAGATTCCTCATACCACCGAGGCGTATCGAGGGTACGTAGCTCCGCCTGCAGACATTCAGTGACTCTCTGCTCGTCCGCATCCACCATCCTCTCCTTCCGCCACGTATAGTTCGAGAATCGCGCGACGATCCACTGGTAATCGGGGTGTATGACCGCGCCGAGATACAGACCCGCGCCAGACACGCGGACTAACTCCTTTATCGTGGCCCATAGCGTGACGACCGTCAACCCCGGGTGGACTCGGTTCTCCTCGGGGACAAGTTTGTGTTTGAAGGCGTATTCGTATAATTGTAGCGTAGTAACTCCCAGTCCAAAGTGGAATTGAGGGGCTTTGCTATGCCGTGTCCGGCGTGACACGAGATACTGAGGAGGAAGCTGGTCCAGGGTCCCGCGGTCATATAGCGACGACTGAAACTGAACAGTGGGTAATTAGCACGTGAAATGGAGGGCCAAAGCATGCAAGAGCTCACTTGACAGCATGCCGCTTGATACCTAGCTGTCACCGCGTATCTGTCTCCTTGCCGGATGCGATTACCTTTCGCATCGACTCGGTATTCGACTATACGTGGATGGGCAACGATCACACCAGGCATTGCGATTATGGGAGAGGTATATGCGGAAGCCGTTGACGTAGAGACGAAGGAGATGAGGTGAGCGAGTTTATTGTTCGACCTAAAGAGAACGCGCGCGAGACGCGATCACGTGCGCGAAACGTGGAGGGTGAAGACATGCGGTGATGACGAGCTCGAGGGCTGCACGAAGTCGCTCCTCGGAGATCGCCTAATGCGACGACAGTGTTTTAGTGAGTCTCGCGTGTTTCCGGATCGCAGTGGCTCGCTGAGGTCTGTTGCAGTCAGTCTCACCTAACGGTGATGGTAATCCATTCATGGAAGCTTTCACGCTGTGCGTCCTATTATTTGTTTGATTCTACAGATATGCTGAATGCAATCGAGTGTCCGTGATAATGTCCGTTTGTGCATACTGATCGTATTAATAAACCTGTGGACAGAAAAAGTTAACATAGCGAGTCCGATGGTATAAACTGACGTCGTACTCAAAGTACCATTAAAGCCTACCATTAAAGCCTCTGCACTCTCCAACCCTTATCCTGCGCATCCATCAGGAGGAAGTCGTACCAAAGGACAACCAAAGGAGCCGTGGCCAGATGCCATAACGCATGCGCGTCGATGACCCTCTTCCAAGGCGGGAAATCGAACAGCTCCAGACCCATCGCCGCGGTGGTCAGAACGACAGCCTTCGCGGCCTCCGTCGCGTAAAAAGGACGATACGACTTGGGCTCGTAGAGGAACCGCTTGAAGAGCGACATCGACGAGGGGAGGGCATACGCCAGCCACAGGAAGTTGTGCAGAAGGCCGAGGACAACGCCGAAGGCCATGTTGTAGGCATAGTCAAAGCGTGGCGCAAGACCGAGATAGGATATGTGGGCTAGGTATATAAGAATGCAGGCCACACTCCAGATGTAGAGGAGTCGGGGTGTGTCATGCGAGCGAGAGGTCAGAGTCGGTGCGCTGCCTCGTCTGGTGGGATAGAGGTGGAACAGCCTGACGACCGAGAAGTACAGCGAGTACATGATGGCCAACGCCGCTGAGAAATAATCAAGCTTTTCCGTGACCGGAGTATCTGGAGAAGGCATAGCAGGTAAAGGAACGATCGAGGACAGAACATTTGAACGAACTGACCTCGAGTATGAAATACAGCAGACCATGTCCAAGCGTTGATGCTGATGAGCGACCATCTCAGATAATACATCTTCATCGGGTGGTCATTCGACATGGTATTCTGGACCTCAGATCTTCCCCATACATGGAAGAGCAGGTTCAGCAGCGAGAAGACGACCGACGCGGGCTCCTGCGCGCCGGCAAAGCGCCAGAACGGCCACTTCCCATAATACTGCTGTATAGCCACCCCGCTCTCAACAGCAAAGTCCGTGATCGCGTGCGTGCAATTGTATTTGCAATCGTCCGTGCACGTCCACAATGTGAGACGCATGGGGAGCGTGAAGTTGAGCGGCTGTCCAGGGGAGCAGTTAGTGGTTTCGCATCGTGCTACACACCGCTGAAAAAGGGATGATCTGTCTCCAGAAGATGCATGTGTGCATGCCAGGGTAGCAGCTACGCAGCAGAGGAGTAATGGCCTTCGCATTATAGGGATGCAGGCTGGCGGGTGGTATGCTCGGGAGTCGGGCGGCACATCCTTGTGGCTCGACGCCTTGCTCGACGCTGCGGACAGACCGTGGGAATGTGCTGACACACTGTGGCAGATCGTTCTTGCTCGATTGCAGACTTGCTCAGTTTCTCGTCTTCACGAACTCTCAGCAACGTTTCGGAAACATCGACGTCTAGTGGAAGTCCAAGCGGTCAACATACGTGTTTACACGCCAAATCTATCCAGGATCTTCGAACTTTCAAGAAGAGGGACCATCCGCTCGCTCTGAGGTCATGAATCGAAGTGACCCGTTCTGCATCAAACAATAAAATCAGCGCCTGTAAGTTGAACTCTAGGATCTGGCATGGCTCGCAAGTTCGAGACCTATACGTATTCCTCGACCAAGCACTTCGCCGATCGCGGTGCAAACGGCACTGCTCAGCCTATCACCGAGCGTGTAAATGTATGTATTTCCCCACCTAGGACTATCTCCAGGATCTTACACTTTCCAGCCGCATTCGCGTCCCATCGTTTCCTACTACTTTCCTAAAGGCGTCGGCGAGCACCATTATGGGGTAAGTGGCGACACTAAAGTCGTTTCTTATCACATACTCATGAGAACAACCGAAACAGGAACGACATCCCATGAAGCCTCACCGGCTGTCTTTAACCAATGCACTGGTGATTGGCTATGGTCTCGACAAGCAGATCCATCACATTTACAATCCCCGTTTAGCGACAAGAGCAGAACTCGAAGCATACCATGATCCCGACTACATCGACTTCCTGTCCAAGTGAGGGATCCGTCTTTCTCTTTATTAATCAACTTTTCTGATCTGTTCGTTTAGGGTGACCCCTGGAAACCAAGATGAGATGAAGCACATGATTGACACATTCAATTGCGTCGAAGACTGCCCAGTGTTCTCTGATATGTACGAGTTTTGCCGGATGTCTGCAGGCGGGTCTCTCGCCGCAGCCAGAAAGTTGTCCGCGGGCACAACAGACATCGCCATTAACTGGGCAGGGGGTCTTCATCACGCCAAACGGGGGGAAGCTAGCGGCTTCTGCTACGTCAATGATATCGTCCTTGGGATCCTTGAACTTCTCAAGTAATGTCCGGTTTTATACCATCTAGCATTCTTCTGACATCGCTTTTAGATATCACCCTCGTGTGTTGTATATTGACATTGACATTCATCACGGCGATGGTGTCGAACTAGCCTTTTACCACTCGAACCGCGTCATGACTGTGTCTTTCCACAAATACACCGGCGACTTCTTCCCGGGGACCGGAAAGCTCGACGACAACGGCTCCGGGCTAGGCAAGCACTTCTGCCTAAACGTCCCGCTCAAAGACGGGATCGACGACGACATGTACCTCACCGTCTTCAAAACCGTCATCGGCGACACCGTGACCGCCTTCCAGCCCACCAGCATCGTCCTACAATGCGGCGCCGACTCGCTCGGGCTCGACCGCCTCGGCGCCTTCAACCTCTCCATCGCAGCACACGGCGAATGCGTCAACTTCGTGCGCAAGTTCAACGTGCCGCTGATGGTGGTCGGCGGGGGCGGGTACACGATCAAGAACGTGAGCCGCTGCTGGACGTACGAGACCGCGGTGCTCGTCGGCGCGGCGGTGCCCGACGCGCTGCCCGCGACGGAGTACGACGCGTTCTTCCAGGACTCGCGCTGGCGCCTGCACCCGCCGCTCACGGGCAAGGTCGAGAACCAGAACTCGGCGGCGAGCCTGCAGCGCGTGACGATCGCCGTGCGCGACAAGCTGCGCTACCTGCAGGGCGCGCCGAGCGTCGCGATGCAGGAGATCCCGCCCGGGCTTGAGGAGTGGCTGGCGGAGGAGATGCGCCTCGCGGACGAGCGCGACGATGCGATGGCGGGCGAGCGCAAGGAGGACCGGACGATGGCGCGGAACGAGTTTTTTGATTGCGAAGGCGATGTCGATCAGGATGATGTGGGGCAGGTCGACGTGAAAGGAAAAGCAGTTGCTCTGGTTAAGCGTGGGAGGGGAGGGGCCAGGAAGACGACGAGGGGGCGCGGAAAGACGAAGAATGCGTCCGCTACGCCTGGGCCGAGCGGGCTGAGGGAGGAGTTGGAAGAGGATACGGAGGAGTCGACACCGGCGCCTGCTGCAAAGAAGACTCGGGGACGAGGTCGCGGTCGCGCTGCGAGAGGCCGAACCAAAGGTCAGGAAAAAGATAAAGAGCGGGACAGGGAGAGCGTGGCTGCTGAGACCTCAACGAATCCTGATCCAGAACCGTCCACACCAATGGACCTGGACGTAGATATCTGATCATTGACCCGCATGTGTGCGCTTTCTTCCTGTTTATGGCGATGCCCTCGCTAATGGTCTTGTCCCAGACTCTTCAGATTTCGGACTTAGCTTAGAGACTGGGTGATCGGATGCTTGTACTGCAGTTATATTATAATGTCGTGTGGAGCGATCTTTTGAGGCTGAGGCCTGGAAATCAAAGACATGAGCAAGTGTTTTCGTATGATTGCAGTGAGAGTAAGAGGTGAGGCCGATGATAAAATGTCCATAACAAAAGCTTGAGATCGTGAGACTATAGTTCATACAGTAAATACGCGGAGGCAAGGTTATGCCGACCATATACCACACATATACCAGACAAGTAAATCTGAAAAAAAAAATACATAGCAGAGACAGCGTGCAATATGAAATCGTGAGCCAGTCGACATGATAGATCATAGAAGCAAGCAGACAGATATGAGGAGGCTATACGTCCTCCTTAAATTTCGTGCCTCCCGCGAAGGTCGCCAATGAATCAGCGGAGTCCACAGAAAACTGACGAGCACCGACGTCCAGAGCAAAATAGGAGGCATGGGCCGCCTGAAACCCGGCCGACTCCTGCGAATACATCGAATCCCCCGACGGCGCCTGTGAATGAGCGGCCGGGGCGTGAAACGGCGTATCCTGCGGCGTGAGGCCCACCGGCGTCGCGATCCGCCCGTCCTCCGCCAAAGACCCATCGCTCTCCACGAACCGCGCGCGCTTGCTCTCCTCCGACGCGCGCACGCGCAGCGTCTCGTCCCGCTCCGTCTTGCGCAGGTCCTCGTCCGCGCTGTCCCACTCGTCGCTGCCCGCCGGCATCCACCCGCCGCCCGCGCGGCGCCCGCGGAACATGTTGCCGAGCTTCTCCGTGAGCGAGCTGTCCTTGTTGTGCAGCCCGATCGGGAGCGTGTGCGGCGCGCCGCGCCGCCGGATGGAGTGCTGCCGCCGGCGGTCGCGGTCGCGCTCGGTGGGCTCGTGGTTGCGCAGGAGGAAGAAGATGGCGATGCTGGAGAGGAGGAAGATGAGGGAGAGGGCGACTACGAGGCCGATGAAGGCTGTGACGGTTATATGAGCACGGTGGCGATATGAGACAATTGGGGAAAGTAGATACCTCCTTCTGATCCTCCAATTCTTGGTGTGTTGTCGTGATGCGTCGGAAAGGGGCTTGAAGGCTCTGAAGATGGTGAACCCTAGGCACGTTGTGGCACATATGAGCGATTCATGAAGAGCAAGCGAAACTTCAAGCATCGTGGTCAGATACTGAAAAATGTATACCTACCTGACCTGTCGCTGGACTAGCAGCGTCCTGGCGTTCATAGACATCGCGTGGCATGAAATGACCGGGAAGTGGTGGGACAAGCATGGTGTCGACAGGGCGAAGTTGAGAGGTCAAAATTTTTTGGTTGGAAATGCCTTGGTATTATATGCTTGCCCCGGATCTGTAGGGTATACACATTCAAGACAGGGGGAGTTGTGAAAAACAGGCTAAACGGCCTGGCAGAGATGGTGCCAAAGCCACAAGCCTACACGGGGCCAAATGACCGATGCGGTCACTTGAAGCGATTCGGCTTTTGCCGGAGTCGTTATATCTTCTACAGCTTCAGCGCCCCCACGCTCTTGTGCACACAACTCTTGCGGTATCTCTTTTGAAGTCCCTGTTCTGAGACCATCGCCTTCAAGCTCATATGTTGTTATTCTCATATCTTCAAAATCAGATCGCAGGATCTATCTGGCAAAAATCCTTTGGCGAAGCTCTCGCGGACGATCGCTGCCGCCATCGGTCGTCGTCATTTTCTGTACGAGCTCTGTTCCGGACTCAATGGCTTCCCTAGAAATCTCATCTATGCTCACAAGTTTTCCTTCCACAGAACTCATTGCGGATGCATATTTGGCTTTGGCTACTTCGCTAGCCGGGGCTCCACATCTACTCTACGGTAGTTCTTGACCCCTGTTTTGGACCCATCTCGCGTTCTTCATCGATGAGCTACTTATCACGTTCAAAATAATATCGTCTAGACCGCTTCTATAAAATCTGTAAGGCCATCCGACAATTGCAGCCGCTCTATTCATCACGGCATTGAACGATATCACTCGATGTCCTTCGTGTCAGCTAAAGGATTAAATGGTCCAACAGCTCATTCTATATCCTTCACAATATTATCAGTGGCATACCTCATTATCGATTATCTCCAGCCTCGCCCTGGTTCCCGGGACTTATTGGCGCGATATGACACCGTTGCTTGTTAACGCCCTCGCCCTTGCGGCCACTTTCCGCATGTGTCCTTGACGAGCCGTCTTCCACAAGATTTGTCTCCCCTCAACGCCAACTCCTCAGCGCCGGATGGACTTCGACCAAGGCGTAGGAGCCAACGCCAGTAAGGAAAACTACTGTGCTATGCGCATCTTGAGGCCGGCATTATCAAGATGCTTGGATCGTGAGTGCTGAGTGTCTCCCGCTCGTTCCATCTCGGACGAGCACAGAAAGATACAGGTCAGGCGCGGTAGTCTGTATGGCGCACGCCTGGGCTGATATATCAGAAATTTACTCGTTCACCAGCGGCTTATAGGTGACAGATTCTTGGGGGGCCACAGCAAGTCGAGGCCTTGGGACAAGCTCAGTCTATTTTTTCTCCTTCGGACGGAATATCATCGGGAACAGGTACAATTTATTCGGCATCGCTGCGGGCGTGTGCTTCGGTAGTTTTGTCATATACACCCCGCCACTGCACGTCGTTTTCGGCGAGTCGTTCCTCCTACTGCCGCTCTCCTGGCTTGTACTGGTCGCTCTTGGCTGCTTGCTGCTGACATTGGTAAGTATACGGGTTTTATTGTTGAGGAAGTCGATCCAGCAGTCGAGAGTGAATAATCAAAGGACTGAGGATGTGTACGGCTGCACCGCTCCCTTTCGTGGTGGAAATTCTTTGGTTGACTCCATCCCTTGCTGGTCCCGACAATGCGCACGATGATCATGCGTTCCGGGAATTATTAATACATGGACTGTGCTGGCAGACATTTATGTTGATCACGACTGACCTCATGAGAAATTACGACATCTAAATAGATACTCACCCATATTCCATAGGATGTGACAAACGAATGTACACGAGATATACAACCATCTAGATGCGATAAACGAACGACAGCCTCAGCGCCGCGCGATAGCGGTCCGCCACGGACGCAAATGCCAGCAGCGGCTCGCGCGAGACCACGAACAGTCCCGTCAGCACCGGCACGATGCCCGCAACGGCCAGCACGCGCCGCGTCCGCTTGCTGAAGCTCCGCCACACGCCCTTCGCGCCCGGGACCCACGTATTCCACATGACGTGCATGCCCTCGGCGGCATGCAGCGCGACGCCGAGCGCAAGCGCGCCGTACAGTGCCCAGCTGCGGGCGGGCCACGTGGCGAGCCCGGCCTTGACGAACTCGTAGTCGAGCTCGGAGGGGCCGATGGCGTCTACGAGCGGGGACGCGTCCGTGGGGTTGACGCGGTGCGTGAGGAAGTGCACGGGGACGAGGAAGAGCATGCTCGCGTAGCCGGTGAGGGATAGCAGGCTCGTCCAGCGCCGTTGGGGGCGCGGTGAGACGAGACGCTTGAGCGTTGCGCTCGTTGCATGGATTGAGAGCGGGAGCAGGAGGAGGAAGGTCTCGCCGAAGGGCGTTTGGTAGTATTCCCTGCCGAGGAGCTGGACAGAAAATGGTGTCAATTATGGATTGGTACACAACGACCAAGCGAAGGGTACATTAAGTTCGAAATGGACACTGGCGGACGTACCATGACTTGGGAGGACAGGGACGAGCCGCCCAGGTTTGCTGCGACCGGGGCGGACAGGTGTACAATTAGAAATGTGGTTATGAAAGGAGCAGACACGTGGGCCACATTTGTGAGGGACGATGTGAACAACCTTCGATATGTCCTTGGATTATTTCCTCGGGGGGCTTCAGGTTTAGGGACAGGCTCTGAAGACATAATGCAGTAGATGTCTTCAGTGAGTACAAATATAGCGGGTCGTTGGCTGGTCGACTCGATCAGATATTCTATGGATCCGATTTCCGCTATGATATCGTCGAGATTAGGACAAGGTTTCATCACATGTGGAGAACTGAATTTACTGACCGTGCGTTGTGTCACCAAACCTACGAAAATTCTCAGTAGTCTCTAATCTAACGGATGTTTCGGTGTTTGTGAGGCTGAGGATCGAATGAAGCTGCCGACCAATGAGCGAAGACATGTTGGAAAGTAGGACCCCGAACAGCTCGCCGCTGCTCGTGACCAGTTAGTCCCGAATCCAGCCGCATCGGAGTGCAAAATCCCCTCCACGCCACGTAATACGCCTCATGGAAGGGATTTTGGCACTCCGAAACGGCAGGATCCGAGACTAGATGTCAACCATTGGCTGTGAGTTAGGCGCCAACTTGATCAAGTCACAGCGATATCATCTCAACAAACCACTGATTTTCTCTCGCGATACCTGGTATTCTAGTATTGAATTTCATTCACCTTTCCATCTGACTCCTTAAATGCGATTGATGATTACAGGAGCAAAAAACACCAGGCCTGTCGAGCCAGTCGGGGCATGACAGCGGGGCTTCTTATTGATGGTAAGTTTAGTAGCATTGCTCTCATGGCCCCCGTTCCGGTTCCAATTGAAGCTAGAATATAGAAGAGGCCCATGGTGTCCTCGACTCGGTTGTCCCAGCCCTGCGTGGGCACAAGCGCCTGGTCTTTTCATTCCCCACGGTGGGTAATGACAGGATGTCATACGCATATGACCCCGGGCCTGTCATGAACGTCGCAGGTGCGTCCATCCCCGTACGTTGGCCGCGCCGATGTAAAATCTCCATTTGCTGTTCACCCTTCGAAGTGCAGAGCGCACGTTCTTGGCCATGTCATTTGACCACATCGAAGACGCGGTTTCACGGCCTGGTACGACCGTTCACCGTCTTCTACGGACATAATATGACCTCGACCTCGCGCAAGACTGCGTCTAGTCTTATTTTATGGTGAGAACAACGGTCATGAGCTGACCGCCGAGAGCGGCATCGCGGAAATTCATGCAGCCTCAGCTTTTGCATCGGGCTGTTCTCGGTCACCTCGAAAGCTATAAAATCCTAGCGATGTTTTGTTTGTCTTACCATTGCTCCAGCAATCTCTCTCTACCGCACACACTCAGCCTTTCTCACTCGCTCTCGAGCTTGATCCAGTCGCAGCCATGAAGTTCTCCACATCCATCGTCGCCCTCGTCGCCCTCATCCCCTCCGCTCTCGCGGTTTCGGTGCGCTACGATCAGACCTACGACAATGCCGGCCAGAGCCTCTCCACCGTCGCATGCTCCGACGGGCCCAACGGGCTCCTGACGAAGGGCTTCACCACGTTCGGCTCGCTGCCGACCTTCCCCAACATCGGCGCCGCGCAGGCGGTCGCCGCTTGGAACTCGCCCAACTGCGGCACCTGCTGGCAGCTCACGTACAACGGGAAGAGCATCAACGTGATCGCGATCGATCATGCGGGCGATGGGTTCAATCTCTCGCTCGAGGCGATGAACACGTTGACGAATGGGCAGGCGGTGTTCGACGGGGTGGTGCAGGCGACCGCGACCCAGGTTGCGGCGTCCGCTTGCGGGCTCTGAAGCACAAGGTTATTATCCATTATACATTCAGTTCACTGGCTATGGTTTCTCATCGTTTTCATGTTTCAGGACATTAGCACCATGTCAGATCTGCACAGAACGGAATTGTTGGAAATTGGTACCGTTATGTGTAACTTCGAGGACTTGTTGGACTCTTCGTGTACGGATAGCTATGATGCGGACTTTCAGGTACCAATAGTGTGTAGCTCTTCATGTGCACAATTGATCGCAATTTTGTAAGGCCTAAGGGCAACGTATTCATGTTATACGCGCAACTGACATCTGAATGGCGCGGCCCTGCTGCTCCAATAATGCCCGACCGATCGTCAGGAATGAATGAAAAGTCAAAATCGTGTCACAACTAAGATACAGTAAAGTAGATCGGTTGGGGCGCATCCCTGACTGCCAGACGGACGGGCACCCGAATCGCGAGTCGCGACGCGTCCGCGCCAACCGCGTTGATATTGAACGCGGTCACGCGAACGTGCACGCGTCGGAGTTATCGGCGCTAGCCCCGTTGGAGGTACTTATTTGCATTGTGCAACGGGTCCCTCTCTCTTTCAACCTGACCTCGACAATGGCGGTAACCAGTTCTCCTGCGCGTTCGGTCTCATTCTGGGACACATAATCCAGTGCATTCTCTTTATTCGCTCTTTCGTCGACTCCAAAACAATACTGATCTTGATTTTCGACCAATACGCTATGCTGGTGCGTGGCAGAGTTTCAGCGAGTCCCTTCGCAACGGTCTTTGCGCGCTTTCGACGCACAATGGCTGCACACTGTGTTTATCGTGGCAGAAAGTCCACATGCGAGGTGGCCTATTTATCACCATATGCATAAAACGGCGATCTCTCACTTGAGAGGTACGTCCGCTATCTCCTCCGCTTCCCCATCATGTCCGCTTCCGCTTCCGATCTTGCCATCAAACCCCCGACGACGTTGCTCAAGGCCATCGACGAGCTCAACGGACTCAGGGACGAATGGCAGGCGTACGTCAAGCGGGACACGTTCAGATGGGTGCGTTTCACTTCTATTGCATGCGGTCCGCGAGCTCACCCACTTCAGCAGCCAAATAAAGCCACAATGGAGCAGGTCTTAGTTGAGTACTCATATTTACTCGATCAAAGCTCACGCTTCTGCAGACGCGTTAAATTCGCTGCTTCGGTTCTCGAGCAGCAGAAAGAAAGCCTTCTGCAGAGTACGACCCTCGTGGACGAGAACCGGGAGAGTGCGGCCCTTGCCGGCGAGTACCGTGCTTTGCAGCTCGAGTTGGAGCAGAAGAAGAGCGCGGCCCTCGCGGACGAGAATCGCGCTCTACGGCTCGAATTAGAGCAAGAAAAGAAGGCAAACGCGATATGCAAGATGCAAGGTAAGGAGAACGTGGGAAGCGAGGAGAAAGCGAGAAGATGTTCGGCGCGTGCCGAGGTATACAAGGAGCAGTTCGAGACAGCGATGACGAAGGTTCGTTCTCATTGAGATTGGCATGACTTTGGCTAAGGTTCGTCTTGGCACAGCTCACGCAAGCAGAAGAGATCATAGAAGGCGTGGCCTCCTGGTCCTCACTGATGCGTCGGAAAAGTATGGACGAGCAGAAAAGTCAGTTATCCCGCCCTGCCTATGGTGGAATAGATTATGTGAATTGGTCTCGAATCAAGTTCGCCGACTCTTCATCTAACCATTCTCCTTGTACAGTCGCCAAGTTACCCAGAGATCGTCCTCAGGGATAAGGACTACATCTGGACAGAAAGCTTGCTCACGCCTGGAGACCACAGCTTTATCTTTTCCTGCGGCCGTCCGCTAGAAGATATCATGCTCGAACAAAAGGTCACCAAAACCGGCTTCAGGCTGTACATCATCAATCATATGGGCCACTCCGTCTATTATGGGGTGTACACCGCCTTGAGCTGGCCGAGCAAAGCGATGACCGGGCCCGAGTTCCTCAAGCTATCCGAAGAAGTGCGTACTCTTCCTGCTTTCCCTCCGTCTCGGCGTGTCCATACCTACTGCCGCTGACCACGACCCCTCCTTCGCAGACCCGCAACGCCATCGTGAGCCGCGCGTCTGGCGCGGATCCGGGAACGCTGCAGTTCAACGCCGTCGACGAGGACTTCGCGCGCAGCCGTCGCCGCGTCCCATGCACAGTGCTGCAGTGTCTGCACCAGCCGCTGCCGAGCCTGATGCAGTCGGAACGGTCTGGCCTGGCGCGACCGCCGCAGTTCCAGCGCCATGCGCCCGCACCCCGTCCAGCGATCGGGCAGCTGTACAACCCCGGCTCGGACGCCATGCAGCCCCACGCCCAGCCTGCGCACGACAGCTTCGTACCGCCTGCGCCTGCATCCACGCCCGTGCGCGAGCTGTCACCCCTCAGCGTCCCAGCCTTGCACGTCGCCAACACCAGCACGAACCCTGCGCCCGCGCCTTCCACGCCTGCGCCCGCTCCGGCCCCGCTCCGGCCGCACGGGCCCATCTACAACCAGCGCCGCTACGCGACGACCGTCGGCGGGCGGCCGGGGCCGCGGCGTAGCGGTCAGAAGCATATTTTCTACGAAACCGCGAAGATCACGAGCGAGCACTGGGCGGCGGCGTCTGGGAGTGCCATTCCGATCATGCAGCCGCCGGCAAATGAGCGGGACTCGTTTGCCAGGCGGTCGGGGTGGTGAAGGCGGGCAGGGCGAGGTCGTGTGCTGGTAAGGAGGCGATGGTTCGGGAATGTTTGCGGCCGAGTGTACTTATATGGGTGAACGCTGGATGGATGGAAGTGTGCGTGATGGACTATGAATTGTATCTGTGGATCGTTTCCGTGTTTCTTCAGTTCAATGTATATGAATGCATATGTATTACTGTTCCGTTTCTCTCGCTATGTCTGTGTGATGTTTCTGTTTTCTGTGTCCTGGATGTTCTCCGAGTCCGTGGTCTAACTTTCGCGTGACATCTGCTGCTGACAAGAAAAATAACTCAGGGACCTTGGAGAAAAACTGTAGAGCAACTCGGACATTGTAAATTCGGGTCTCGGCTGACTCTTCTCTCCGACGATTTACAGACTGAATCCAGGAAAAACAGCAGGCTAGATGTGGCACCGTCCCCTCTCTTCAAATCCCCGCCTCTACGATCTTCCGCCCCCGTGGTGGCCCTCAAAATCCTGCTGCGCCTACTGGCTTCTGATGATCTCATTCTGCCGCTTCTGGACATGCTTACTCCCCCGCGGTGGTAACTTCCTTCCCAAACCACCCTAGACGCGGGGAGCCGGAACTCCCTTCATGCTCGGGGTTAATAGATGGTTAATGGGACCGCTGATGCGGCAAGCGACGCACTTATCGCAGTCTGGTTTCCCGATTGACGAGCTTTCATTATGGGTGGGGCCAGGCGCGGGCGTCCGCGTGTCGGAGGGGTGCAGGTGGACCCACAGGGCGACGTCGACATATCCGAGGTTTTCCGAGGCGATGTTGCGTTCGCTTGATCATATCGTCCGGATGATTGCGATTTTGATGGACGTAGTGGATTGACCATGACTGGGAGCGTTGGAGCGGACGACATTGGCATGTCCCGCATCCTTGTCGAGATGTCAATGTTCCAAGGCTACGGCATGCCCGAACCATCGAACAATGGCGATATCAGCGACGGCGGAAGGCATCTTCCGCATTATTCGGGTCCGAAGCGATGTGGGTTCGCATCGCAAAATCAAGTTGCGTATATTGCAATCCACATGTACTGCAATCCACACTGGAGCCGTTTCTTGCCTTCAGAATGAGGGCCATGGCCCATGCCCCATGGCCAGTCACGCATGATGGACGACTATCTTCTATCTTCTGCGTAAGGTCTACACAGGAGACTAACGTACGATGCAGTCTGCATGGCACGTATTTCAAGGGATCCTCCATTGGGTGAATCACTTTGCCATACTTCCGAAAAACAAATTCACGGACTCTATTGGCATCTGAGTTAAACAACTTATTGACCGTGGGCCGAGTCTGACCAAGCGTGGCGACTACATGATGCCGACGGAATAAGGTGGCTCACCAGTCCATGCATGGCAGGGCGAACCGGAAGGAAAAGGTGCAAGATACTGCAAACGGCATGTGGATTACACAACGCACCTGAGGAGTCTAGACTGCGGCCGAACCTAAGGCGGCCATCCGGCACATGAGATCAGGGGAGATGAAAGCATATCAAGGGTAGGAATTCAGATAAACAGCAGTAGCTTGCACCTGCTTGCACGCATGGCATGTTGCAAGAGTTTGCCGGAGATATTCCTGGTGGAATTCTGGTGACGATCGGCTGCTGGATGGTCCGAACGGAGCCAATGGTATGTCGGAATCCTGCCGTCATACCTATGCAGCTTCTGGGTGGTGGTTGCGTAAGAGGGGCCGCTAGATTCGAAGCCAGATACACGTTAACTGGTAGCAGCGTCAGGCCACGGAGAGGGGGAGACCGCGAGGTCTACGATAGGAAAACCTGGCAGACCGGAAACACCCGAGAAAACCGTATGCAGCAGTTCCGGAAGGGCAGAATGGCGGTGATCGACCTTCGAGAACTCACTGAAAATCAACTATGTTTCGCCATGCTAGGGGAACCTTCTGACTCAATGAGGGAAAGAAGTATGATCAGCTGTATTCCTAGGGATCCTGTCAGCCAACGCAGACGTTCCCTGCGTCTCATTCGTGCTGCATCCTGTTGAGCAGAATTTGTATACGAGACGCCATGGCAGAGATGTTGGGAAACACACCAACGGGAAGGAGTGTGGGGCACGATCGAGCTCTCGAACTTAATTCTGATTAGATTACACGTGCCTGTAGAGCCGGTGGATCGTAGATTGGCCGGGTACAATGTTCAGTTGCGGAGCGCGAATTCGAGGAAGAGGTCAGTCTCAGTCTCCTGGGCGGGGACGCCATTCGGTGCACCATCATGAGCTATTCCGTCTCCTTTCTATTTAGCATTCCTCGACCCGCCGCTTCCCGCCCTCCTTCCCGCCCCTTCACGACATAGTTGCACGCTACCACCTCGCCCAGCATGTCGCTGCCGCGGTCCGAGGGCGCCGTCTCCGGCTGGACACCGTCTGTCTTCGACGACGATATCGTCGATGTAGACCTTGGAAACGTGCAGGGAATGTCGCCCTCGGCATCGCAAAATACCTATGCCCTGGGCTCCAGTCGCTCTGCCTACACCCGTGAAAATGTGCTCACCTCACCAGATTACATCCCTGCTTTTAACCGTGGTGGAATCACTTCCGCGGACAAGGCCTCATCCTCCGCATTTGCGATATCCTCGTCCGACAGACGTGCGATCCGGAACAAGCTGCGCGACCCGACCTGGGTCCCGCGCCCGCGTAACGCCTTCATCATCTTTCGCTGCGACTACGTACGCGAGCACGCGCGCGACACGCAGGGCCAGACCATGCCTGCCATACCGAGCGACAAAACGCTCTCGAAGCGGGCCGCGGAAGCGTGGAAGAAGATGACCGAGGAGGAAAAGACGATATTTCATGCCCGGGCAGAGGCCGAGAAGGACGAGCACGCGCGGCAGAACCCGCACTACCGATTCAAGCCAATGCGGCGGCCAGGCCAGCAGGGTTCGACGAGTCGGGGCGGGAGCACGTCGCGCCATTCCAGCCGCGGCGGATCGCGCCAGTCGAGTCGAGGTGGAAGCGTGTCGCGCGGGCGCGGGGAGCGGGCTTCTCATGGTGCCTCGCGCAGGCGAAGGGGGTCCAATTATGCAAATGAGGTCTTTGGCTGGGACGGTGGTTTGTCCACATCCGTGGAGGAATCGGGCTTGCATCGCAGGGGGCGCTCTCCCCCGCCGGAAGGACGTCGCCGCTCGTCGTCGATGCCGGAATCAATGGTATGGGAACAGGAACTTGATGCTTGGCCGCCCGCCCTTGCGCCACAATCTTGCTCTTCGAGCCCTGGTCCCTGGTACGATCAGACGCAGGGGTCAAGCGACAGTGGAGATGGACAAGGTGACGACGAGCTCTCGCCGTTAGATGCTTTTGGAGGGGCCGTTGATGACGCCCTGTTCAGAAATTTCAATTTTCCAAGCAGTACCAGCTATGTAAGACGAAGCTTCCAAATTGATTATATGATATCGCTCATCTGCATCTGTAGCTTTCGTCGCAGTCATCTCTCGGTGGCCGTCCGGGGCTGTATCCGTCGCAGTCTCTTCCTGCTCAGTCTCAAAGCTCGCTGGCCACCGTCAGACCGCGGCATTTTCCTACCGCGTCGCAGGCCTCCCTTCTCACTGTCCGACCGAATCGACACTTCCCCGGCGCATCCCAATCGTCGCTGCTCACCATTCGCCCCCGCCACCCTTCACAAGTATCCCTCATCGGCTTAAAGCCTGCCCCTCCTCGACAAAGACCCGTCCCCGCACCGCCCCAGATCCCAGTTTTTCAGAACCCAAAGCCACACCAGCTCTCGTCCCTATCGAGCCTCAGCACCGCGCTCGCCGACTTTTCCTACGACGCAAACGCTCCGCCCGCGCCTGCGTCCGCGACGCCCTCCGACGCGTCCAATCCGCACACGCCGTACTCATCTGATTCTGAAACGGAGGGCCGCCCGCAGCACATGGCGATGCCAATGCCGATGCCAGGTCTGCCCATCCCCAGACCGCGCCCGCGCTTCCCGCAACCGCAACCACAGTCCCAGCCGCCGCCCCAGCCGCCACCGCCGCCACCGCCGATCCCGCACGCAGCGAGCCACCCCGTTCCCATTCCCTCGATGACGTCGGGCGCTTCGGGCGGTCTGGATCAGCCGCACGCGGGCTCATGGAACTCCGACACGTTCGATCCACAGCCCCTGCTCCCGCGACCGCTGCAGCACGCGACGACACTTCCCGTCCCCATTCCCAGCTCGGGCGCGCCGGGCGGCCTAGGCCAGCCGCACACGTCCTCGTGGGGCTCCGACTCGTTCGTGGCGGGCGGCGGTCTAGACCCGCAGCCCTGGGACGCCCGGTCATTCGACGGGAGCAACCCCAGCACGTCGCTTCCGTCCGGCGGGCTCCCGCCGCCGCCGCCGCCGATGTGGGACGACGTGGATGCGTTCGGCGCGGCGCCCGCGCCCGCGCCCCAGAGTGTGTCGTCGGCGATGGATACGGACGTTGCGCGGCGGGTGTTTTGGGACGCGGAGGCGTTTGGGGGATTCCAAGATGTGCCCGGGCAGCAGGGCCAGGCGGACTTTGGAGCGCAGGAGTTTATGCCGGAGCAGCAGGCCACGCCGGAGTTCGGGGCGCAGGAGTATGTGCAGCAGGAGCCCATGCAGCAGGGATATGGCCAGCAGAATCTGATGCAGCGGGAGTCTATGCAGGCGCAGATCCAGATGCATGCGCATGATCCCGGGCAGATGCAGATGCACTTGGAGGCGCAGGGCCAGATGCACGCGCAGGACCCGATGTATGGCCACGACCCGATGCAGATGCAGGCGCACCTGCACGCCCAGATGCAGATGCACGCGCAGGACCCGGCTTTGCAGCAGCGTGCCATGCCGCAGAACCCGCTGCAGGTGCAGGTGCCCGACCCGGCCGCGAGGTACAGCGCCCCGGGCGATATCGCAGGTCTCGAGGACTTTTCCTAGCTGCCCTGCACCTCGAAAACGAACAGAACAGATGAGTACTTACGACGACATGAGTTTCACGGACGCCCGTTTCTTCCTTGCTTTACTTTCCGTCTTCTGCTTCACGCATCACGCTCATGTCTATACGTCCACGCGCCCGTTCGCATGCCGATGACGACTCCACTCAGTCTCTTACCCCACTTTATATTGGATCTATTCGTCGCCTTCCTTTGGGGTTTTCTGCTGTAGCAATAGTAAAAATTATGGTCATTCTCGCGTTATTCCTGTATAGTTTATGCTCGACTTTTGATGTAATATACCTATGTTGGACTGAAGTATTTTTGCGTGATTGGCGTGGGCTGCTCATGTTGGGGAAAGACGTCTCTGCCAAGTGGGGCAGGGGCGTATCCATGAAATTTCGTGTCATACAGAATTTGAGTCTCTTGCGGCTCTCCGCGTCGGACGAGAAATTTATCGGGACTATGGTTGCTGCCGTCGCCGGACGAGCTGCGCAAAACTCTAGATGACACAGCCCGGACGTGGTTACGTGCCTCAGATCTCAGGAGCTGCACGACACAGGGGAATCAGTGTGGCAACATTGTACCGCAAGGGGGGGGATCGGGTTCAAGTAGATTCGGAAGAGAGATGCTGGCGATTCGGTACCGGTATACTATAGGTTCGGAGGCCGGATGGATCTGGTAGATGAGTTGCCTAGCACGGGCCCTTGCGGGTTGAGAGATCGGGGTGATCCCGGGCGGAGACAGTTTGGAATGACATACCTTCGCGATGAGAAGGTAAAGATGTTTACGGTGCCAAGCAAGGCGAGGCGTTCGGTCGGTTTTTGGCGAAGAAAAAAATGAAATCACCATGACGGCATGAAAGCGAGCGCATAGAAGGATTGCTTAAGGGTCATCAAGGCGACTGCCTCACTTGCGGTAATGATAACTTTGCAGAAAATGACGTTTATCCTGATATGCTCGGATCCTAGGCAGAGATCTTATCAGTTTGAACAGAACATGCAGCCCATTATAAACCTACCGCTGGATGGGCTCTACGACTAGGTTCGCTGTTGTAAGGAGCTTAAACTTAAAGCTTACTGTAACGTACCGGGATAAAAAGATCCAGCTGTCGAGCCACTAGGAGAAGGGACCCCAGCCACCGTACGTTTGCACGCAGCAAGCACGCAGTCACGAATCACTATGTGACGGTCGTGTGACCCACGTCCTCCACTTTCGCGCACTGGCTTTCTCAAGTTTCCAACCTGTAGCAACAGTAACATCGAGCCTTGCGTTATCTTTTATCTCTTGAAGTGCATTGCTTGAGGCCAAGAAAGACTCCAGAGGTCCACTTGTCCAGGCGCAAGTTGTCAGAGCCTAGCGAAACGCCCGAAAGACCGCACAGACCACTTCACGATGTCTGCACCATTACCCATTCTCCGTCCGCAAAATAAACTCGTGTCGACATCTACGTTTCAAGAATGGACACCGAAACAGTATCTTGAGCCACCAAGTGCACCGATAGACGAAGCCAGGGACTTGGAGCTCGCGGCGGCGAGGCAGCTGTTGGACGGGAAAGCGCTGAAGAAGACAAGGCCGCGGAGAACTGTGGATTATAGTGGGGGAATGGGGCGCTGGGATCTGGTGCGTTGGTGTCTGCTCCCTTCATTTGCGGTGAGATATTGAGGAGAATTCTTGGTATACTCGCAGTTGCGAAAGCTAAGGCCGAATCCGAGATATACTCCGTACCTCAGACCGAGTCCTCCTTACATCATTGATGTATGTACATCCAGTTTTGCGTTAGAAGTGGCATTCCGAACTCACCATATGCTTTTAGCTGCTCCCGCCGAAGGCTTATCCAGACAATGCCTCAACTTCGCTCTGCACCAAGTTCGTGCATACTTCTACGAACAAGATTCGGTGCCCTGTGAATGTAGTCGTGGTCCGTGCTGTTGCTAAGCTTGGATAATGCTCCTACAATGACTGACGGCCATATAATCTCAGTGGACACCCGAGGGCAGACGGGTTCTGACTGGCTCAACCAGTGGCGAATTCACGCTCTGGAATGGCCTCACATTCAACTTTGAGACCATTCTGCAAGCACACGACAACGCCATCCGCGCGATGACCTTCACGCATTCAGGCGCATATCTCGCGTCTGCCGACCAGAGCGGCATCATCAAGTACTTCCAGCCGAACATGAACAACCTGACGGCATGGCAGGGCCACCGCGAAGCCATTCGCGGTCTCAGCTTTAGCCCGGATGATAGTCGGTTTGCGACTGCTAGTGATGACTCCACCATCTGCATATGGTCGTTCGAGGAAAGCAGGAAAGAGAGTGTTTTAACTGGTAAGCGGTAATCTTTGGCATGCCGCTGTGATACTGACATGGCTTATAGGCCATGGATGGGATGTGAAGTGTGTGGAATGGCACCCTACGAAGGGTCTGCTGGTCTCTGGTAGTAAAGATAACCAGATCAAATTCTGGGATCCTCGCACCGGCACCGCTCTCACAACGCTGTACGTTCTCTTTCCTCGCTCTTCGTCCGGATTTTGCTGATTCGCCGCAGACATATCCACAAGAATACAATCCAAGCACTATCATGGTCGCCAAACGGCAACTTTCTCGCCAGTGCGTCACGAGACCAGACCGTCCGAGTATTCGACATCCGCGCCATGAAGGAGTTCTGCGACCTCCGCGGCCACAAGAAAGAAGTCTGCTGTGCGTATCCCCCTCCCATCATATCTCCACCATCTCACCTTCCCTCCAGCGGTCGCCTGGCACCCCACGCACCCCATCCTCGTCTCAGGCGGCTCCGAAGGCGCCGTCCTGCACTGGGACGTCTCGCTCCCGGAGTCCGCCGTCCCGCGCACGATCAGCCAGCCGCGCGCGACGCTCTCGCAGGCGCACGACTCGAACGTCTGGTCGCTCGCGTTCCACCCGCTCGGCCACCTGCTCGCGAGCGCGTCGAACGACCACACGACGCGCTTCTGGTGCCGCGAGCGCCCGGGCGACGCGTCGTCCGTCTTCTCGGGCGGCGGCGAGAAGCCGCCCGTCATCGTCGACTTGGCGGGGCAGGAGGACGAGGAGGATCTGCCCGGCATTGGCGGGGGGTTTGGCGGCGCGTGGGCGAAGGAGGAGGAGGCGGCGGAGGGCGCGGGGTTCGGGCTGCGGAATGGGTTTGGGGGCGCCGGCGAGGCGGCGGAGGAGTTTATACCCGGCTTTGGGTCGGCGGATGCGCCGCCTGCGGGGCAGCGCCAGGCGGAGGATATGTACCAGGCCAATGGGTTCCCGAGTCATGGTGCTGGCGGGCCGGGGCAGGGCCCTCCGCCAGGATATGGGAGAGGCGCAGGAGGATTCGGTGGGGGCGGAGGCGCTGCTTATGGTGGCAGTGAGGGCAGAGGCGGCTACGGTGCACCTGAGGGCCGCGGTGGGTATGGCGGGCATGAGGGGAGAGGTGGATACGGTGGTGGTGGCGGATACGGTGGGGGCAGTGCCGATGGTTATGCAGGAGGTCCTGGTAGAGGCGGAGGCGGAGGCGATGACGATTGGCAGTCGCACGGACCGCGACGAGGGGGGCGAGGAGGAAGATGGGGTCAAAGGCGGGGTAGATACTAGGGCTGACCAGTGTAGGATGTTTCGTAGCTTAATTGTGTTATAAACCAGTCCTCGATTGCTCCATCGATCCAGCATGCATGGGCAGGGAAGTTTTCGGCTTTACATCTCTACAAAAAAAAATAGAGAGCGAACGAATACGCATATGCCTTGTTTAATTCGAGGCAGGACAATCCGATTATATCTGAAAGGTAAAGAGGCCATCTGGCTTGCTTCGGTCCTGCGCCCAGACGTCCGATAAACGGTGGAAGAAGGCGCTGGCTTGACATTGGTAGACTGGTCTGTCCTGGCCTTCTGCTCAGCTACGACTTTGTCAATGGCGGCTTCTGCAGCGATCTGATACAATTGTATTATCCATCATCAAGCTCTAGGAGAGAAGCAGTCGCATACCAGGTGCGCCTTCACACTTGCTCGTCGATAGATATCTGGGGAGTATTGTCGGAGCATTTCAGTATGAGGTCGCGCAATTTAAAGAACGGGATAAGCCATGTTTCTCTTGAGTTATGTTCTGGGGAAATCCGCTTTCGATCGCACGAGACACGTGGAAAGGACGAAGGTCCGCTGATCGTCTGTGCCACGAGTCAGCTCTAGACATGGCACAGCACATAATCGATTGGATCCAGCCATCAAATTGCCCGTGCTCTCATGAGGCCAGGTTTGCGAGCATCGTCACTAGCTTCTTGACCCGCCGACTCCGGGACGGACGGGCGAGAGGTAAGATTACGGCCTATTTAGACACGAGGAACTTCGGGACGACACAGCTTGGTGGGATAGACTCCATGATTTTCTGACAAGTCGTACGCAAGCGCATCACTACGGCAACATTAGCATCAATATCGAGCAAGTCAAAGCGCGGAACTAAGGCGTACCAATTCGCCAGATGCTTTGGACTGAGGCCTCTTGTCATTCTAGGAAGATCCGAACAAGCGGCATCGACAATAGGATGGCGAGCGAGAACCACGAGGTGTGAACAGTAACGCTGTTGGTCAAAGAAGGCGAAGCCTGCGAGGGAGAGTGATAGGACTATGCATGGGCTGCAGGTTACTTGGAAGAACGAGGAAGAAGAAAGCCGCAGAGAACAGTCGAGTCAAACAGTGATTGCGGAGGCCCCGGGCGCGATGCAATATTGGACTATGTAGTATTACCCATGTACCAGGTATACTGGCAGACATCGTATTGTTCGTGCTGCCACCAGGCTACTGCCGCGCTGGCAGAAGTCGAAGCACGGCCTCTATTCCTGTTGAACTTGTAGGCTCAGAACAAATAAATCAGTAAGGAAAGTCGTGAATGGATAGCATGGTCACTTGAGCAGACAGAGACACCTATACGCGTAGACGCGACTATTATGAGTTGGCTGGCTACAGGGGTATCTGGAGGTGCACAATCGGAGGTCGAAATACAAGAGGTTGATGCTTCATGAGCATGGCTATTAGAGCAGTAATGAAAGCCGTCACAGAAGGGAAAACCGGTAAAGCTGTCTACACTCACAATCAAGTAACAATGTGATACCATTTCGGCGTGGAGGTTAAAGCCAGTTCTCGGCGGATGATATCGAAGACTTCCTCGTCTGGCGGTCCATTCATCACCTTCATGTGATAGAACCAATCGTGGTTACTATGGCGCGCCACTAACCATGGGTCGCCGGCTTTCCAGCGCGGCTCTGCGAGAGTATGGCTCCTGATAACCGCTCCAACGCGCGGATAGCCTCAACATGCCGGATAGCCTCAACATGCCGGAAAACCGACGCGCAGGAGAACCGACGCGCATCGTCGCTGGCGAATCCACTAGTCGATGGTATGAAATTGTGCTCTTGAGGAGAGAGAGGGAGAGAGGTAGGACGAAGACCAAGTTCTGAGAGTAACGACGTTATCGGGATCATACTCAGAGGCACGTGACCGCGTTTAGCAATATACGTCCCTACTCTCAGAAGAGTCATGCTTCGAGTCTTCATCCCCTCCGAGTCTTCTCCTAGAACATCATTTCCATCCGCTTGCCTTATTCGAGATGATCTGCGTTCAGGAACTCAAACTTCATCTCAAAGGCTCGCCTGGTTGTGCCAAAGTTCATCATAAGGTGCCGCTCAAGCTAGGTCCCCGTCGCAGGACAAGGCTCCGCGAGGTTCGTGTACATCATTGTTTTCTTTAAGTATATCATGCTTATCGCTCTTCCAGCTCTATGTATGGCGACAGCAACGGTTGCAGCCAATGGAACAGCTCCCCCCGGAGTACATCGTTTCGTCCAAGAAGAAACCCTGTCGCATTCCAAGACTGCACTATTGCGTCACCGTCAGCGCAGAAACGTTGTACTCTTATGCCGTCAAGCATCATCTTGTACCTCATCTCAAATACTCCGACATCAAAACGAGCCGGTACTGTGGCATGTTACAGGCTGTCCGTAAGGTGGCGCGGTTATCGGGCGCCACTCTGTTTCTTAGAGAGCCTCTCTGGAAAGCGGACGCATCATTGCTAGTGGCCCGCTATAACAATTACAGCTATGCCTACCATATGGACGAGAAGAGCGCTCCTCCAGATGATCAAGTCTTTGACATCATCCGTCGAGAGCTGGGTACGACATCCACGCCAAAATGGTATCAAGCTGTGGAATAAATTGTGAGTTCTATTCATTTGTCTGGCCCTGCCTCGTCTAAAGATTGTCGTTCTCTGCACTAGATCTGTCTATCGCGTTTTCGCGTCGCTTCAATCGCGTGGCTCGGGTCGCCTTGAACTACGCATCTTACATCCACCTCGTACCCGCCGCGCCCCCGTTCACCGCTTTCACTCCTCGCAAATCATCTCTGAACAGGGTCTGCCATCCTGCACACCATTAGCCAGCCGTGCATAATGCACGCGCTCCCGCAGGCATACGAATCAAGCATATGGTCGCTCGCGGTCCACCCGCTGGGCCACCTGCTCACGAGTGCATTCAACGACCACGCGCCTATCGCACACATTCTCCCCGCCTTCCTCGCGCGCCCTGCCCCATCGGCCGGCTACCCGCAGAAGAAATCGCCATCGTCGCACATCAGGCTCACACTCGACATGTCGGGTCTCGAAGCGTGCGCCGCGCGAGGATGCGTGGGCGCAGCACATGTGGTTGCGCGTGCAGCCTTACTCCGAAGACCGACCCCCGGAGTTCGTGGCACGCTTCGCGCGCAGGTGCGGCCTCGTCATGCCCGACGTGTCTCCACTCGCGCGCCACTGCACGGCGGCGCGCCATGAAGTATCTGTCGGCGCTCACGAGTGTGGAGCCGTATACGAAGCCATTCGACATGGCCCCAGAGCGCGAGTGGGTGCTTGCTGTTCAAAGACTATACTTGTCGCGAGCGGGCCGTCGAAGACGAGGCGGTGATGCGGGCGATGGAGATGCTACGGCGGAGATTTGCGATATGGTACGACGTACCAACACGAGAGGTTGACTGAACGACCTAGAGGACTTTGGGCACTGTATCTCGCTATTCCAGAACGCTGAGCACAGAATTGGAGCAAACAAAGCAAAGTCTTCTCTTTGGTACTGAACGAGATTGGTACGGGCACGTGTCTAGATGGATCGGGGGGCATTTTTAGTGCTGCAGAGGTCACACGTTGTGTAGGTAGATCCACGAATCAAAGCTATTGTATGCGGTGGTCGGGGTGGATGCATGCAGACGGCCCAGCCTTGCAATTGACGCAAAGCGCGCAATTGTTACCCGTAACGAACGCTCGATGCCAAGCGCCCAAGTCACCGTCCGTCTCAACCTTGTTGTTGCTCAATACATACTCCCCAAATTCCAGTCTCGTTTTCGGGTCTTCATCCTCCCTCTCGTCTTCTCCTAGAACGTCATTTTCGATCACATCTTCAATTGACGATGACTTACAATTCAGAATGCAAACTCCAGCCCAACGAGCCGTCCAAGTCATCCAAGTCGTCTGGCAGGTGTGTTCAAGCTCGCCCTAGAATGACGACGTGCAAGAAGCCAAGCCATCGCGGTATTGTAAAGCGTTGCGAGGTTCGTGCATATCTTTCATTTTCCACGATTATCATGTTCATTGCTCATTCTAGCGCCGCGTAATCCGACACAAGCGCGTTGAGCCAATGGAGCAGCTGGCCCCCGAGTACATTGTTCGGTTCAAGAAGCAACGCTCTTCCATCCCAGAACTGCATTATTGCATCAGCGTCAGTGCAGACGAACTGTATGCGTATGCTGTCAAGCACTCCCTCATACCCGATCTTGCATTTGCGAACGCCGGCCGACGCAAATACTGTGGCATGGTGAAGGCTACCAAAGAGCTAGCGCGGTTGTCGGGTGCCATTCTGTTTCTCCAAGCGCCGCTCTGGTCCGCCGAGGAATCGTGGTTAGTGGCGCGTTACAGCAATCACAATTGGTCCCATCACATGAATGTGTTGAATGGACCACCGGACGAAGAGGTCTTCAGTCTCGTCCGCCGAGAGCTGGACATGACATCTACGCCAAAATGGTATAAAATAGTTACTTAATCGTGAGTTCAATCTATCCTACTAGCTTTCCGTTTTCTAACGGCTTTCATTGCTGCAATAGATGTTCTTTCATTTTTCCCTCCGGCCACGCATTGTCTTGTAACACCAATTCCTACTCGCATACTCCAGTCTTCAATTGTATACGTCACGATACCCTTGTAGCTAACCAATCATATATACATCTAAGTATATCTCAGCGCTTCTTTCTGTTCAAGTGATCGTGTTATTTCCTTGCAGTTTTATCTGCTGATCTATTTGCTCACAGAGCCTACGAGCTTAGCAAGGCCGGCTTCTGCTAACAATAGGAACAGGACGAGCAACACCGCGCTAGTCCATAATTCCCTCGACAAGTGGCATGTGGCGAACAATGAACAGTTCGGTATTGAACACGCTCAGGGTTTCCGTAATCCCTACCCCACTCGCACTGAGGACACTGTCTTCTGGCGGCTTCCTTTGTCTCTTCCATCTACGCCGATCACACACGCTGCAGTCCACGCTTGGTTTTCTCGTTGTACCCCCTTGCGGGCTTTGACTCGCTCTCGATCGAAGGAGTCTGGTGCGGGTAAGTTTGTGGTTCGTCGTCACTCCTTACTACGCACTGCTCGAAAACGATGCTTACATTATCATTATAGCGCGCATGGCGCGTGGCCAGCCATAAGTCCATGGAGCGTACCTCACCACGGCACTATGTACCGAGCTATGTTGCCTACAACTAGACCACCGCCTCGCATTGCTAGGTCCGCTACAATGACAGCGTGTCATCTAAGGAACTAGAGGCCGTGCCCGTAAGAAGAGCGCCGTGGCTGAGGATTATACTGGCAATCTCGGCGGCTCGTCCAATGTAGTGAGTTGCTTCGCCCTTTCTTCTGTCTGTCCGCTCTGACACCTTGATACCACAGCATTCGGTTAAGATTAGTTCTGATTAATCTAAGATTTATACCATTTCGAGTTACTCCGAGCTACAAGCCACCCCCGATTCTGAAGCAAAACCTATCCGCCATCGTCTTCACGCTGCACATGCATAGCTTGCTCGCTGTCCCTGTCGACTTCGGCGCTCATGCACGCTGCACCAAAGCCTCATAGTACTGTGTCCGATGTGCACTTGGTCTGCGCTTGCGCTCACATTCTGTGTCTGCTTCGCCGCTCGCAGGCTCGCTGCCATTTTTTTTTGTCTCAGCCTCCCGCGGAGAAGTATCAAGCCCCGGACCCTTTTGAACGAGACAGGCAATCGTCAGTTTCAGATTACGCATGGGCGCCATTCTGCACATCCAATAATACATAGCCATCTTCGATTTATTGCTATGAACAGGTGTACAAAAGAGCGTGAGGATGCAAAGGTACTATATGTAGCTACATTCAAGGAGCGGACGTGTGATACATGATTCCGTGGTGACACAATATAACACAATAACCATTGAAAGGAGTGTGTCGAGGCTTTTGAAGCCGATGAGATGAGAGATCAGGACAGCGTGAGCCCAAGGCTGTTTGAGAGCTTGAGATACGTTAGCTTACTGAGCACGCTTTTTACCAGAGCTGCGCCCTCGAGCAGCGCCACGCCCTTGAGCAGCACCACGCCCTCGAGCAGTGGAACCGCGTCCTCGAGCAGCATCACGCCCTCGGGCAGTGGAATCGCGTCCTCGAGCAGCACCATGTCCCCGATTCGAGCCGCCACGTCCTTGACCAGAACCACGTGCTCGCGTAGGGACGCCTCCACGAGCAGGTGCATTGGAGGAGCTCGAAGTCCCAGGTCCATTCGACGGGCCAGCAGCTCCGTCAGCATGCTCGTCGGCCGTCGGCGCACCATCAGACCGGTTGAGCTTGCGCCTCTTGGACGACCGGATGGCAGCTTTGGCAGCAGCTTCAGCCTCGCGACGATCATCATTCAGCATTCTCATCTCAGCAGTGGTCTTCCAATCGACTTGACCGCTGCGAAGTGCCCAGCACTTGCCCAGCGGTGGTGAGCGCGATCGAGCAGCGGTCGGGTCTACGAACTCGGAGGGCACAGCAGATGGGCCCTCGTCCGCTTCAGGGACAGGCTCTGCGGCCTCGGTGTCCTGCTGCGTCCTGAAGGTGCTGACAGCTTTATTCGCGACGGCCTGGTATAGATATTAGTATATCTGATTGCGGGGAAGGACAGGAAAACAGGGCCACGCACCAAGGAACGTTGCACAGCAGGAACATTATTCGTAGTACCAGTTGGACGTTTGAAGATGGAATCCTCGGCGTCGAGTTCGAGATCGCTTTGCCACTCTATAACGGTGCAGACGGCATCCGTAAATTCAGGAGTGAGGCCCAGGCCATCGGAAGTGAGGATGAATCCACTGAGCATGACTTCTGGAACGGGAAGATCACCCTCCTCGAATTCTGATGCAGAAGCCGTCGAGTCAGCCTCCGGACTTGAAGTATTGTTGACAGCTGTCGCATCCACCTCACGACTCTTGCCGTTTTCTGCAGACTGCGGGGCACTAGCTTCTGACCGCCCTGCTGCAGAGCCAGCGGCAGCAGTGGCAAGAGCATCAGGTTCGCCATTTGCAGTTGAAGCTGCGGTGGAATCGCCTGCGCTGGCAAGTTCCGCGGCAGTGGAGTCGAACGGTCCTGCGTATTTCTCTGTGAGAGCGTTCCAGTTCGACGGACGAATGTACTTCAAGAGGGTAAAGCAGTTGCCTTGGCTTAAAATCGAAGGGACGACATTGCGATCGAATTGATGGAAAGCGAAGAGGGCTTGCTCGCTGACCTGCGACAAGTAGCTTTTCATGAGCTCCTCAGATTTCTGGAGGACGTCTTCACGCAAAGCTTCATCGTGACTAAACCAAGGGTGCACATCGAACGGCTTGACCTCCCAAATCAAGACAAGAAGTGCTTCGCGTGCCTCTTGATTGTCTGGGTCCCCGTCCAGGAGCAATTGCAAGAAGGTAATTAAAAGCGAGAAGTCCGGAATTCTGCGCCGCAGAGTTCTTGAGTTCTTGAAAAAAAATTGGGGCGTCGCGCCGACAGCTGCCATAGCATCGGCGTGCCTGCAGGCATTGGCCAATTGCGAAAGCAGGTGGGAAATCGGCAAGTAAGCATACGCCTCGTCCTTAGAATGTCTCTCCGCATTCTGAAAGAAGTTGAGAAGCCTGAAAAAGAACCGGTTGGTCTAGAGCGCAATGAGTGTTTGTTCAAGAAAGCTTAACAGAGGAGGCGTACCGGGTCATTCTTGACAGTGGATGGGCCAGCCGCCGAAGCGCCTGCGCTCATGACGGAGTACTTCAGTCAGAACGGGGGAGAAAATGAGAGTAGGTACTTGTCTGAGAATTGCAGATGCGTATTTAATGAAAACGCATTTCCCTAGCTTGTGGCGCAGAGAACAGAATGCGGACGACATAATGTAGATCTCGCATTGTTCGCCATCCTAGTGGACTGATCACTGCGATTGTGACATGGATGGCCCTACCTCATACAATAAGGGAATAATGGGAAGATTTTCGCATTGTCGAAGCTCACTGGCACCGGTGGACTGTCGACGTGAGAGTTGCTGAGCAAGGCCAGCGAGAAGTTGTGTCGACAGTTGAACAACAAAGCGCGGCCAGCCGCCACGCTCGAGGCCGAGTGACTCAGTGAGAGCAAAGCGCGCCATAGATGTATGCACGTGACCGTGTTGCTGAGTTGGCGCCTTGAGTTTGCCCCGAGTTGCCCTTGTTCAGAACGCCCATCAGCCCATCCACACCTTGCGCGCATATCTTCTCTTACAGCCCGTTGCATCTACCATGGCCATTCTTTTTCTCTCGAATCCATATCCTATCGAGTACCAACTTGATTCAGAAGGCAATCGCATCCGTCGAGCATTAGGATACGAGTTGACAGCTTCGTCTAGAGCAGCACGCCGTCGAGTCAGTCTTGCTGCTTTCTACCCTTCTTTCTCGTGCTGATGCTCTAAAATTTAGTATCTCACATCCTTGCATAATCATGCCAGGCCACTGGACTATCTCCCGCCCAACTATTTCGTCTTCTCCCAGAAGAAAGGCTGCAATCCTCCTCGATTCAATTTCGGGTTGGGAGTCCCTACTCAACTTCTATACGACTACGCATTCAAACACTGTCTTGTACCCGAGAATTATTGTGGCAATCCAAGAACAACGTTGCCCACGATTCGAGCGGCGGTAAAGGAGCTCGATCGCGTCTGTGGCGCAAAACTGTCTCTGCAAGCCGTCGGACACGCCGAATATAATTGGGTCATTACCCGATACTCGAACTACACTTGGCGCGAAGACAGACTGAAGGAGAAGGAGGAAGAGAGAGTCATGGACTTTCTCAGGACAGAACTTCGTATCACCGACACGCCACAGTGGTATGAGGATCTCGTCGATCGCAGTTGAACGGTACGCGTTCCGAACATGAATTTTCCGTGCGCCATTTTCAACATCATATTATAGCATTTTTTTCAGTCTTCATCTTTCCATACCCAATAACTTATTCTCATCCATCAAGCTCACCCGTCCCTTCACCTCACTCCTACCTATAGAGCATCTCCATCCACGCTCGTCATAGGCCATCGATCTCGACAAAAGACGACAAACGGCGCCGCGTGGTCGCGCCGCTTTGTCTGATTTCCAAACCCCGCACCTACACTCACATTGCACTGATTGCATCTCTTTATCCATACCCTCCACGACATATTTTCAAGTTTTCCCAATGCCTCATTTGACGTTCTCTCAACCATATCATGTCGGGTATCGACTCGATGCAGATGGCAATCGCATCCGTACAGCATTGGGTTACGAGCTAACCGCTTCCTCTCGAGCGGCACGCCATCAAGTGAGCCTTTCGCTCGACAGTGTACTTCTGTCTGCTGATTCTCTGATTCTTAGTTTTGTGCAGCCCTGTATAATCACGGAACATCTATGGATCACCTGCCTCCCCAATACCTCGTTTCCGGTCATCAGTCGCATCGCAACTCTCCTCGGTTCAATTTCGGACTAGGGGTCACGACTCAGCAACTGTACGACTATGCCATCAAACACCACCTCGTCAATGAGGAATATCGAGGCAATCCAAGGTTAATGCTGAGCACAATACGGGTTTCAGTGAAGGAGCTCGACCGCGTTTGTGGCGCGACACTTTCCCTACGACCCGTTGATCACGCTGAACATCAATGGGTCGTGGCCCGATTCTCGAACTATACCTGGCGTGAGGACGGAGGGAGGGAGAAGGACGAACAGAGGGTAGTTGATTTTCTCCAGGCGGAGCTTCACATCGCCGATATGCCACGATGGTATGAGGACCCGAATTATAATTGAATAGTACGTCTTTCGGGCGCGATATCTCTCTTCATGGATCCTGACGTCCCGACAGTTTTCGTTCCACTCCTCTATACAATATCTCACCCAGCGCCACCCATCTGCACCATCTTTGGACCTCATTGTTCTATGTATCTTTATACTGCATACTTAACTTATTCACTTCAACTCTCCGACACCAATCTTTTTCACTTTTACCAATAGAACATCTTCCTCTGCGCTTATCTGAGGCATCGTTGACAGGCTGCTGATACGGCGATACGACTTTGTGCGTCTTGTACGCCAGTGCTGGTCCTACGTCGCAGTGATGCGCCTTCGCTGGGCAGATTCATCCCGAGATGCGTCCCATCGTCCTTCATCATACGTGCTTCATGGCTCAAGGGAACTCAATCCCTTGCACCCTCAGCGGAGAGCTTATTCTCAGTGACATGTCACTGAGTTTGCGAGCGCAATTGATCGTGATATTAAGCAGTATGTGTTTCAAGCACGGTCCATTTCTTCACCGCGAAGTTCACGATCCGTTTAATTGTACTCGGCTCCAGTGAGCTCTAGACGTGTCGATACCAGAGGCAAAGCTCCCGTCTTTGTATGTACCATTCTCCTTGAGCAGGGAAAATTGGTGGCCTCGGTACACCACCAACGTGCAAAAGATGGCACGGCAGACCTTGTTCAAGTCATTGGATCAACAGCAGCTGTATATGCAGGAGGTACGGCTTTTTGAGAAACTTGCGCACGCCACGTTCGAATTGAGTCTGACTTTTCTCATGTCTCGAGCGACACGACGCTCGCCAGCAATATCGGCGACAACGGGTACATAAAGGAACAATGGGATCTCCACAATCTCTGCTCCACTTATTGTCTATGCTTTCCTTTGTCTTCGTGTGGTTCTCACTCTCGGTCGCCTCGTGGTGCTGCCTCGCTCTGACTTGCAAGTCTATTGTCGAAATGGCCTCGTCCGACTTCCGAGAATGATAATTTTAGATCACCCAAGACTTGTCAAACGGCCGGCGTCAACGCCCAATTGAGCGCGTAAGTCCACCTCAACCTCACGGTCTTTCAATACTGTCGCCTCGAGCTCAAGTATCCATCTCCCCTCGTTCTCCCAGAACACCAATTTCCAGCACCCCTCTTTACTCGAGATGACCTGCATTGCAGAACACAGGCTTCAACCTAAAGGATCACCCAACGATGCCCAAGTCCATCGCAAGGCGACGCGCAAGTCAGGTCCGCGTCGCAAGACAAGACATTGCGAGGTTCGTGTGTATTGTTTTTCTTTCTTTATGTCTATCACGTTCACCACTCTTCCAGCTCCGCGTATCCCGACAAAAGCGGTTGCAGCCATTGGAGCAGCTGCCACCCGAGTACATCGTTTCATCCAAGAAGCAACACTGTGAAATTCCAACGCTACACTACTGCGTCGCCGTCAGCGCAGATTCGTTGTACTCGTATGCCGTCAAACACTCCCTCGTACATAAGCTTGAAGGCCACAATGTCGAAACAGTTCGGTACTGTGGCATGTTACAGGCTATCCACGAGTTGAACCGATTGTCGGGCGCCATCCTGCTCCTTGAAGAGCCGCTCTGGAAAGCCGATGAATCATTTCTAGTGGCCCGCTATAGCAACTACAGCTACTCCTATCATATGAACAAGAAGGGTGCACCACCAGATGATCGAGTCTTCGATATCGTCCGCCGAGAGCTGGCTATGACATCCACACCAAAATGGTACCGGATTGCTGAATAAATTGTGAGTACACTCAACCTGTCCGGCTTCGCCTCGTCTGAAATTTGTCGTCCGGCACACTAGATCTATTTTTCGTTCCTCCAGCGCTGCGACACTCTGGACAACCACCCTCCTCCCTCATTCATCCTCCCGTACAATCGGATACCCATGTAGCTGACCGACCCCGCATGACTTATTCACATTCCACTCTCCGACGCCTATCTCTTTTGCTTTTGCATGATCTTCATGTATTCGGATTATGATTACAATTGCGATTCCCGCATTACAATGATACGATCTCGATTCCGAGGTGCGTTCTGTCGTTCTTTATCATGGTATTTCGTGGCTCAATTCGCTGCATACCGCACCGCATGCCCTTCAGCATGGAACAGCACATCGTAGACCCGCGCGACCTAGTCTGCACGGCACGACCCGGTCTTGCCCGACGCTGCGACAGCGCGCCTCGTGTGCCGTTACGCGATGGCCCTTGCGTGAAGCATCTGCGGGCGGTCAGCGCTCAGCTCTGTCCATCGTCGTCGTCGTCGCGGCCTCACCCTGGAAAAGACACATGACCGCGTCCAAAATGACGTAAGTGATTCATCGCGTCGATCCTAGGCTCTGCATCCTCGTCAACAACTCCCTGAGCTCACCAGCTTCAATTTTTACATCATGCCAAAATCAGAATGGGGCTCACGAACCGACAACATTATGGATTGTGTAGAAATGGAACTTGATGCTGACGGTAACCACATTCCCGACCCCGAGACCATCTTCCGCCTGACTCCCCGCCAATACGAGGAGCTGAAAGATGTTCGTCCCTCTACTTCAATCTATGCTCATCTAGCGTACCCCTGAGATACTCTCGACAGCCTCGTGCATACTACCTCAAAGGAAGAGAACCCACCAAAGAGCTGGATGACTTCCTCTTCACACACCGCGTACAGCTCCCACACCACAAGCCGCCGAAATTTTATTTCGGCCTTGGCCTGAGCATGGAGGACATCCTGGCCTACGTCGCGCGCCACGACATCATGCCGATCCCTGAGGACTTCTACAGTCGCCTCAAGCCGCACGAACGACATGAGCTCGTGCTCCTGGACGCCGAGAGAGCCGTCGCGCAGCACCTCATCGAAAAGACCGGTGTGTACATGCACGCCGAAGTCACCCCGCTTGACGCGACGCATGATTGCATGATCGCGTTGTACCACAACTACGATTGGTACTGCCGGGAAACAAGCGACGCGGACGAGGCCGTGCTCATCGCGACGCTGCAGGCTGAGCTGCGCGTCCCGGGCCCGGCCAAGTGGTACTACGACTACGACATGCCCCCCTCCCTGAGCTTCGAAACCGGGTGAGTTCGCCGCCGCCGCCGCATCTCAGCGCTCACGGTCCAGACGGCTGCAGATCCCCTCCGCCGCTGGACCCCGAGCGCGTCGTGTACGCGCCGTGCCACGAGCCGATCGCACACATCCCCCCCGCGCTCCTCACGCGCTATACTCCCTTCGCCAGCGTCTCGCGGGTGACACCGCCGCCGCTGCACTTCGGGCTCGCACTCGACACCGCGGTTCTCGAGGCATGCGCCGCACGCCACGGCCTCGCCGCCCGCGAGGACGCATGGGTGCGGCACACCCGGCCGCGTGTGCAGCCGTACTCCGACGAGGAGAAGTCGCTGCGGCTGACCTACCCCGCTGCGTTCGTAGAAAGCTTCGCGCGCAAGTACAACCTCGCCGTGCCCGACGCGCGGACGGCGCGTCTCCGCTGGCGGCACAAGACGCCGCTTGCGCGCCACTACACGATGGCGCTCGCCGTGAAGCACCTGTCGGCGCTCACGGGCATGGAGCTGTATATGGAGCCGCTCGACACGGTCACGGAGCACGAGTGGGTGCTTATGCTGTTCAACAACTATAGGTGGTGCGAGCGGAACATCGAAGATGAGGCGGTGGCGCGGACGGTGGAGACGGGAGCTGGGCATTTCTGAGCCTGCGATGTGGTACGACATACCAGTACGAGAGGATGTGGACTGAGCGATTCGGAGGGCTGGTTGATGTTGCTGACCTCGCATGGCACTTCGGGCATTACGTGTAGGCTCGCGATTTCAGAACTAGCAGCACAAGGTTGTATGCTAACAAAGAGTCTTCTCTATGGCGCTAGATGGGCAAGCACGCTGGGCCGCCAATGGGATTGCGCAGGGCCTCTTGGACTTACAAACGCCACCCAGCATGAATGACCCAGTCTGCTGACACGCGCGCTCGAAATCCCGTACATGCATATGTCCCCAGATCAGCTGTGCCGGTCATGGCCTCCCTCGAGAAGAGTTTCCGAACGCGCTTCCCAGAACGCAAGAAGGGAAGGCGGAAGACGTACAGGCACGCGCCCCAGATATGTCGGTCAGTTGAGTGGATGTACTTCGCATCGATCGCCCACTGTCGATGGTGGACGTGAGCCTTGCGACCAGTATGACGGCATGCATGGTCTTCTGGTGGGCGAGCGGAAGCACGGCGGGTGTTGTCCTGTATGTCCATGATTAGCATGCCTTCCTTTGCGACGGCATTCTGCCAGGAGAATAGAAACAGGTTCTGGGGAGAAACCAGCATTCACGGGGCCAGTACCAGACGATCAGCACCGCTATCAGATAAAGATGCAGAACGTCGCGATCCATGTAAAGAAGCCAGCAGCTGGTATTGTACGTGCCCGGCGGCGCGTGCGCAGATGAATCGGGCGCGCGAGCGGGTTGCTTCTGTGTTTCGTTTCTAGTCCTTCGGGGTTAGAAGCGCATTGCGGTCGGGTGCGTATCGTCGAGAGCGCATAGGGTCAGCGGATCAGGGTCCAGCACAAATTAGCGCTTCCAATGCAAGAGCGACCAGTCGAATCGAGCTGCGAGCACCATCGACATGTATGGGCAGCTGACAATGTCGATGGTCATACCTTGCGCGCGCGCTCCGGCTTCTTACAGATAACATCAAAGTAAGTCCATAACGTACAGAACTTTGGGGGTGCATCTGGATGCTTACAAGCTCGAGTGGAGTAAACGTCGCTCTTGGGACTTGGATTGCGTGAGCTAGACTACTGGCCAGCCTCTCGTGATCTTGCGTGAGCAGGGCTATGTGGTACGCGCGTGCTTGAAGAAGTACTGCCAGGTTGAGAAAGGGCGAGACTAACGTGTCAACTGCCGTATGTGCATGCACTTCTATCAGAAGCGCACCGAGCAGGTAAGATCAGTAAGGTCGCACCACAATGGCAAAGGCAGAAGCCTTCCACGGCGGCGGCGATGTACATATGAACGAAGGATCGGGAGCACAGAGCTCAATTTCGGAAATCGGATGTAGACCGGTGTTTGACGGAGCAGAACTGCTTGTCTTCGGACATGTAGAAGACGCACATGGGTCGGACAGATGGCTGATCTGCTCACAAAATTGAGGGTCAGAAGCAACAGGAAGAGCCAGGACAGTACTTCTCATTCTGTTACGATGTGATCCACTGCTACCGATGTTCTCCCATATGGAATAGAAAAGGAAACTTGACAACCAAGGTAAAAGATCCTAGAGGCAATTGAGTGAGTACTATATGCAGCACTAATCGATGCCGCCAGCAGAGTGGAAAACAGCAAAAGCGAAGCGATCCCAGCGGGAGCGGAATATGTCGAGACAAATGTCGGCCGATAATATGCGCAAGGCGGATTGACAGCGCGGCCGACAGCTGGCTGACGAACGTTCGGAAAAGGCAGCCCCACTTCCTCGCAGGGCAACAAGTCCGAGATAAGCTGGCGCCAGGACAGCCTGTCATCCTCCCGCGCCCGATCACATATGAAAGAGATCCAGATCCACTTTGACATCTCCTTCGATTACTCGCACTTGCTTTCCGTCAACGCTGCCGTCAGCGAGAACCGCCTCTTGGTCCCTGGTCGCCACAATCTTCCTCCCGGTGTTCGTAACCATCCGCAGAAGCCTGATGCTTCTGCTTATGGCCTTCCGCATCCCTCGATCAGCGACTGATTGGGGCAGCGTTGGAGCAGACGCTGAGCGCCCGATCTATATCGCCGCCTAAGCAGACCGCTGCCTACGCAGGACGGGTTGCGTGAATTCTGGCGCCGTTGTGAGCGATGGCCTGTCATCATTCTGGAATTTGCATAGTCAGATAGTGCTACGCCTGGAGCAGTATGTCAATGATGAGAGGAGCGTCGATGGAGCAGATTGACAGCGAGATGACAAAAGCTGCGAGATAGGGGCTGCTAGAAGCAGCTCCGAAGGCGGAGGACAGAAGATGCTTGTAGTGGGAATACGTAGAGCATTCGACTGGACCTGTAGCATGTCATGATCAGCTAGATCCCTGCAGAATCACTGGGGGCAGAGCATACCGGCAATACGCATCAGCACTCGAATCCTGACATCAGCACTGCTGGCCGAAGGGGTGATACCGCCGAGCCTGTTGTAGCACGAATAATGGCGGTATCAGCATACGAGCTTTGGGTAGATAATGAAGCAATGTTCATGCGGTTCATAGCTGCTGCGAGCTCGTCCCCATCTGCATTCCAAGCAGAGTCTTCCACGGGTCCTGGCAGTCCGCTTGAAACGGCACCTCAAAGGAGACGCTGGTTCTAAAAGAGGACCCAAACCCTCTAGGCGTGCGATGGCGGCCACGAGCCCAATCGCAACGGCTCGCAGTCACTCACGACGCTCGACTATAGTCGAGGTATCGCGACTGCGGACGTAGCAATGCTTTAGAAATGCCTCCTGATGCCTCCTGCAAAAGCACTGACGCCGAGTGTCTGCAGATCTTGAGATGCGTGGTCCAGAGTCCTACGAGAAGTAAACTCCATGGTAATCGAAGCCTTGACTGTCAAGGTGATGGTAGGATGATGATATGCAGAATTTCCAGTCTTCGGCATGGGGGTAATACATCCACGCTGGTTAGATCGTGAGCAAGTCACAAAGTTTCTGTTCGAATTTGTGAGATTTTGCTGCAGAGAAGAAACACTAGGACGGTGGCGAATGGTAAAGACAGGTTGAAGACAGGACAGTCAGTGTCAATGCGCTCGACGAATCGCAGTCAACTGACTCACCATGCAGCTTCGTCAATGCGTGCAGACGTACTTGAGGGAGTAGCCTAGAAGTACGTACCAGGGAACTGGTATCTCAGAGAGATAAAACTGCCCGATGACCGGTGGAAGTTTGGAACTGAATATCGCACAAGAACGATAGCTCGCCGCGGGGTTGAACAAAATGATACACGTGACCGCGACTGCTTAGTCATTGACGCCATGTTCGCCATGTCGGCGGTCGCAGCGTCACGGTCTCCTTGAACTTCAATGACCAGAAGACTTCATCCTCCTCAAACCCCGTATTCCTCTATCTCACAATGCCCTTTTTACCCTCTTCATCGACTATGGCCTCCAGCTTGTTATCATGCACGTCTTCGGCCTCATCAATATCATCAATATCCGAGCCTGGGGAATGTGAAACTAATTCCAGAAACAGCTCTATCGCAGGAGTAGAAAAGACTCGCCGTAGAGCGAGGAACTGTGTAGTGAGTCATTCTTTGATAACCAGCCTTCTCTATGTCATTCTATCTGGTACAGCGCCGTGGCATGCGAATGGCTAGACTAGACGCGACAGCCTTAGACCAACTCCCTCCCTCGATGCTCGTTTATCCTAAGAAGCGGCGCCACAGCTACCCGAAGCGCTATCACTTCGGTTTTGGTGTGTCACTCAGGCAGTTACATGACTATTGTGTCGCGCAGGACCTGGCTCCAAAGCACTATCACGGAAAACTGTTATATCACCTCGTCATGATGAACAGAGCAGTGAAGGAACTTGGTCGACGGTGCGGCGCCAAGCTCTATGTGCAAGATATTCGAAACCAAGAATATCAGTTCGTCCTCGCTCGCTACAGCAATTACGACTGGCGTCGCAATAGGATGCCCGATCATGACGAGCAGCTTGTAGCAGACGTCATTCAAAGGGAGTTATGCATTTGCGAGCCCCCAAAATGGTTCCGAGACTGATCGCGTAAGTTATTTCATGCCTCAGTGCGGTTGTCTCGCTATTCTTACATCGAATATTGTAGCACGCAGCTATTTCCGTCCACATACCGCTTCTGCATCACTCATCCCTACCGAATCCATCATACACCATCACTTCACCATCCTCTACAGCCAGCATTGTGCTGTCCCGTCCTTCCTCGAGGATACCCATCTACCATCTACGCGACGCGAAGTTTCTCCTCGCGACCATGAAGCGCTTGCGGTGATCGAGTAGATCGCTTGACATGAATCCCACATCCGAGTCAAGACGACCAGTGATGCATTCAGGTCGTCATCATCCTTATCTAACAGACCACCCTGCAGCATGCGCGGTTTTGACCGCGTTTGCGCTTGCACCTGGCCATTTTTCAAGCGGACAGGGGTCGGACTCAACGCCAAATCTGTGACGAGCTTTAGCCTCTCCATTGATGCTGATGAACAAGCGCTGTTCTACTTAACGTGCCGTTGAAGGATCTGCAGTGTACGTCGTGCCACTCACGGCGTGGCGCGTCGTCGCTGAACGTAGGGCGCGCAGTGCTAATGCTCGTGCTACGTGAAGCTGGCCATTCCGTTGGAAGCTACTCGCAGTCCCGTACAACGGCATTCCCCATTACTACGCCTCGCCGAAGATACTCGAGTTGCACGTTACCGCCAGCGTCCATTTCGCACAAGGCTATCGACCGACGACATCCAGATCGGAAAGTCCCTGGATGATCTTCCCATCCAGTCGTCCGTGCGTGGACAACACGTCTATCCTATCGACCCTTGACTCTGGGGATCTCCTTCCAGCGCACATTCATGCTCTCGATATCTCACCCAGCGATCACCGCCAAAAGCTGGCCCAGAGGGTGAGTCTCTTCTCCTTCGCTATGTCTTCGGATGCTTACATATTTCGATACATAGGCCTAGGTTGTCTCGTCGTAATCCCTTAAAAACTTAACTTATTTGTTCGTACTCCCGTGTCTATCGTCATCTTGCTATGTACATTCTATTTATCATCTTTATACCCTCTGTCTCTAATTCATACGCACCGAGTGGGCGCATTGCTGCCCACGTCCCTTGGATCTTCTCACCGCATTGCGACATTGTATCTAAGGTGCAGATCGTGAGTCACCGCATAAACAGGTAAGCCACCTCTTCATTGTCAATGCGTTCGATTGTTGCTTATTGTTCTTTTTGATTGTGGACACTTACACGTGTACGGCCGCCTGCCCTGCATGGATCTGTATCATGACCAAAGCGTCATACACTCATTGCAGCTGCTGAGTCACTGTTGCGAGCAATATCTCATCGTTCACATCGACAGCGTCTACTTCTACACGTTCATCCTACTTCAATGTCTATCTTTCGATCATCCAATGCCCTCTCCATTCTCTTTCGTCAACAGCAACGTCACGGTCCTCGTCCCGTCGTCCTACCACATCAATTGTATTGCATCTCGGAGACGCAGAACGCGACCTTCATCCATCGACCGCACGAGCAGAGGCGGTTCGACGTAACGCCAGGAACTATTTCGTGAGCCAATTCTCAATATCTCTATCTTTATCTCATCTTACTAGTCTGCAGTATCGAGGCATGCGAATAAAAGGACTCGACTCGAAAGCCCTGGACCAGCTCCCTCTCGAGCTATTCGCCAAACCTAAAAAGTGCCACGATAAACCTAATCTCTTCTATCACTTCGGGTTTGGCGTGTCGCTCCAGCAACTATATGACTATTACCTCGCATGAGACCTAGTTCCCAAGCACTATCATGGCACACTGACATGGTGCACTGCTATGATCGAGGCAGCAGTGAAGGAAATCGGTCGATTGTGCGGCGCAAAGCTATGGCATAATACCGAGATTACTCCTGCTTCCGCATGCATTCGCCGCGGGCACGCTGATAGCTATCTCACTCTTCCGCTAGGTGGCCGTCCACGCCTCTCCGTTCCCCGAGATCGTGTTCTGCACGCCGTCGAACCCGTCAGCGATCCGAGACGGCGGTACAAGGCCAAAGCCATCATGTTCAAAGTCGGTGCGGGACTCATTTCGCTGCCCGTTCGTCATCATGTACCCTTTTCGATGTCTATGTACCGGATGTCAACAACCGCGCGGTGAAAACTATATCCTAAGTAGGAAACCGTAAGCATAGCATCAGCTTCAAGTCGAAGTCGTGGTGCCAAGACGCGGGGCGAGTGTTATACTGTCGCCGTGGTAGGAGTTTCACCGTACTTACCGCGCGATGATCAGTTGTCTTGTCGATCAGCACACAAGTCAAATGGCAGCCAGCACCAATTTTTATATAACTTAACACGGCGATACAAAGGAGCGGACAGAATATAGTAACACTACAGAGCTAAGGAGTGGATAGCAGTCAATGCTGCATGTATCGACACCAGCGATACAAGATAACCTTCTAATTATTTACAAAGCCTCGAAGCCGATAATTTGAGAGAACGTGGTAGAACGAGCGGCAGAAATGAGCCTTCCAGAGACTCATATCGAGCGTGATAGTCGTAAGCATGATAATCGTAACGGGCATGACTCGGAGACGTGGAAAGATGACGCGCATGACTTGAAGGAGCGAATTTCGAGGCTTCAAAAGCCTGTATTCTTGATTTTTTTGATGTGATTTAGTTTGAAAGAGTGGACGGTGGGCCAAGGACCCCACGATAAGCAGTAGCAACAGATAGTCGAGCTATCGCGTCTTCGGACCAGCCAGACGCTACGCAGGATGATAGTAATGTAGTCATTTACGAGACCTCTTGTTCTTCGTCGTGTCTCGCCGTTGAGGCGGCGGAGAGTCGCGAACTCGAGCTCGAGAAGATCCGGCGATAGAACGAGTCTGGATCCCAGAGCGACCAGGGGCTGCAGGTTCGGCGACCGCAGCGGCAGTCTCTGCTGTCCTGGCAGCAGGCTTGGTTTTAGATCGAGCGCGTCGCTCAGCAGCGGCGTGCGACTGGTAAACTCGAGTGTTACGGCGACGAGCGCGCTCTGGTGCCGTCAAGGGATCAAAGACACGTTCAGTTGCTGCATCGTCCCTGGCACGAGCTGCAAGAGCGGACACGCTAGCCTCCACGCGAGATATGCTTGAGGGACCACCGGCGCCGTTGTCAACTGGCTGTTCATCTGTCTGAGGGACCAGCCGTCGTTTCTTGGAAGGGCCAGCCAGCGCCGGCGCGCTGTCTTCAGCTGAGTCAGAATTGCGACTGTCGGCTCTCAGCGGGCTGGACGGGCGGCCCTTCCGCTTGTGCGATTTGGCTCTTGAACGCACGCCAGTCCGAGAATCATAGCCAGTAATCTCCTGGGACGTGGGCAAGTGTCCAAGCACATGGGATCCAGAGCCAGCAAGTCCGTCGCCAGTTGCGGCGTCATTGATAGGTATCGGTGCGGGCAGTGGAGGGCCAGTTGCTTCGGTGCGCGACTTGGTGTTCTCCCGTTGACGAACCTTGTCGCGAGGTTTAGGAATCTGCTTGCCACGATTCTTCGGTGTGATGAACTTGTCCTTCAAGTTTACACCAGATGCGAGATCTTTGAACGCGGGGGCACGAGTGTTACCAGCCAGGCTGTGCGTATGCTTCGTCGATGAACCAGCAGCTCCAGGAATGCCCGAGATCGCGGGGGCGTCAACCGCCTGCTGAGCACGTCCAGATAGCGCCAACTTCGGTTGCAGACGCTGATTCAGAGGAGAGTCGTTGAAATCCGAACTCGCTGCGTCGGCATGGTCCTGCTGTTTGAGGACAGGTTCGGGCATCTCGATTCCCTCGTTCTCAGCAACAGGATCCAAATTAGGTGCGAACGTGGTTGACTCTTCGTGAGCGGGGTCGGACGTCTCGGTTCCATCATTCTCCGCAGCAGGTTTCAAATCGGGTTGCGGCATACCGAAGCCTCCATTGCCTGAGCGAAGTTTGGGCCTCAATTCCTCTACTGGAGCAGCGGCTTCCTTGGCTGTTGGCTTCCAATTGGGAGTCTGCTCGCTCTCTTCCGATGAAGTGGAAGTGTTCGGGCTTCCATGCGGGCTTCCATGCAGGCTTCCATCCGAATCGTCAGTTTCATGATGTTTGATTCTATACTTTCTAAGAGCCTCCTGAGCGATGGCCTGGAAAATATTGGTAAGGTGATCATGGCAGCGTATGGAGGAATAAAGAGACACACCAGGTCTGGTTCCCCGATATCATGGTCAGGAGGGTCAAACCAGGACGGTTGATATGACAGATCCAATGACGCTGTCAACAAACGAAGAGCTCGGTTAACGCGGGGATTGATCGTATCTCCGAGGACCATGAATTCATTCGACAAGATCGCGATGGGCGCCTTGACCTTCCCCTTGTTGTCTCCTCGGATGCTGTCCCAATTAGCAGGCCTCACAAACTTGAAGCCAGAGATCGTCATCCCATATGTAATGAAGGCGTAGAGTTCATCTTCGACACAGTGATGGAAGGCAAAATATGCCTGCTGGCATAGCTGATGCAGGTCTTCAACCAGCCTTCGAACGACCTCCTTACGATCGAGAGCCAAAGCCGAGGCATCTGCGATAGAGGAACTGCCAACTGACACTGCAGGATCCTCACTTGCATCAACCTCCTCCACATCGAGCCTGCGATCGTCTTCCACATCGACCTCCTTCTGTGGGATATCCCTTTCGTCCACGTTGACCTCCTCTGCGATGCCCTTGCTCTTGCCCCGCTTGTCCTGCCCATCTGCGTTGCTGCTGCGAGCGTCCAGTTTCTTATCCACGTTGGCCTCTTCTTCCTTTTTTGGTTTCTTCGGGGACTGAACCCACGGTTTTCCCTCCACCCAACCGCCTAGCCGAGACTTGCCGTACTGTGGGTCGCCGGGATCACCAGTGGACTTAGAGTGAATTGTGAAAAGAACGTCTGAGAGTTTACGGAAGACCCTCGTAGAAAGATCCGCCCGAAGTTCGAAGCACCCCTGCGGAATGACTGCGACCTCGAAGTCCTTGTGGCTGCATGTCTTCGCATACGTCCCAAAGATTTGCATGAGGGGGTCGTAGAGATAGTCTTCAAAATTCTTGCGTGTCGCTGCATAGTTAATGGAGCTGTGAAGTCCTTCGAACCAGTGGCTTTTGTCAATGACAATCACCTTGTCAAAATTATGAGCTCGGGCTAAATCTAGAGCAAGAGAATGATTACGAACATCCTTATCCATGCGAAGAGCCTCGATAGCTGATTGCGGAGCGCCTGCGCTCATGGCTAATTTGTGATGGGGGAATGAATAAAAATGCAGCCTCAGACGGCCTGATCACCGTAGATTTTATACTCAACTTTCGTGGCTACAATGCGAGCGTACCTTAGACATAGCGTGGACGAAACCGCAGTCGCATTGTCCTCTGCGAGTCACGGTGAAAATTGCGGATCCGACTGCATGGACTTGCATTGTTGGATTGTGGACGTGAATGTGGCATGTAGATCCACGATCAAAGCTATTGTCCACGGCTGTGGTCGAGGTACATGGTGACCACAGAGGCAGCAGGGACACGCATTGACCGGACCAAAGCACGCAGCCGGTATCCACGTGACCGCGTAGCCTTCGTTCAATTGAGCGCTCAACTGTGGCTCAACGTCTTCAAGTTCGTTAACGTCCTCGTTACTCTCAGAGCTCGTACCTCGAGTTTCCATTATCTTCGAGTCTTCTCCTAGAACACCATCTCCAACCTCTTGTCTTGACTCGAGATGATCTGCGTTCAGGAACTCAAACTTCATCTCAAAGGCTCGCCTGATTGTGCCAAAGTTCATCATAAGGCGCCGCGCAAACCAGGTCCCCGTCGCAGGACGAGACATTGTGAGGTTCGTGTATATTGTGTTCCTTTCTTTATGTCTGTCATACTTACCAACTACTCCAGCTCCGTGTAGCACGACAGAAGCGGTTGCAGCCAATGGAGCAACTTCCACCCGAGTACATCGTTTCTTCCAAGAAGCAACACTGTGGAATTCCAACGCTACACTACTGCGTCGCCGTCAGCGCAGATTCGTTGTACTCGTATGCCGTCAAACACTCCCTCGTACATAAGATTGAAGGCCACAATGTCGAAACAGTTCGGTACTGTGGCATGCTACAGGCCATCCACGAGTTGAACCGATTGTCGGGCGCCATCCTACTCCTTGAAGAGCCGCTCTGGAAAGCCGATGAATCATTTCTAGTGGCCCGCTATAGCAACTACAGCTACTCCTATCATATGAACAAGAAGGGTGCACCACCAGATGATCGAGTCTTCGATATTGTCCGCCGAGAGCTGGCTACGACATCTACGCCAAAATGGTACCAAATTGCTGAATAAATTACGAGTACGATTAACTTTTTCGGCTCTGCCTTGTCTGACGTTTGTTATTTGATGCTCTAGATCTTCTTTATCTTTTCTTTGGCACCGCGGCACCCTGTATACCACCTCACTTCCTCGCTCAACCGCTGGCCAGTAACCTTGGCGATGAGTAGTACGTGGGGAACACCGAGTAACTCGACATACGTCATAACGGGGGGTCTCCGCAATCTCTGCATTACTCACGTTCAAGACGCGATTCTCTACGCTCCCCTTCCTCCCGTCCTTCCGACTTGCACGTGTCGAAGTCCATATGCGGCTCACCCTCGCCTCGTGGGCATTGCCTCGTATTGACTCGCATCCTATTGCCGACACCTACACTCACGTCACACCCTCCGCATCTCTGTCGATACCCTCCACGACATTATTTCTCTCAATGCCACGTTTGACGTTCTCTCAACCATATCACGTCGAGTATCGAATTGATGCAGAGGGCAATCGCATCCGTACAGCATTGGGATTACAAATTGACCGCTTCCTCTCGAGCGGCGCGGTCCAGACGGCTGCAGATCCCCTCCGCCGCTGGACCCCGCGCGCGTCGTGTACGCGCCGCGCCACGAGCCGATCACGCACATCCCCCCCACGCTCCTCACGCGCTATACCTCCTTCGCTGGCATCTCGCGGGTGACACCACCGCCGCTGCACTTCGGGCTCGCACTCGACACCGCGGATCTCGAGGCATGCGCCGCGCGCCACGGCCTCGCTGCCCGCGAGGACGCATGGGTGCGGCACACCCGGCCGCGCGTGCAGCCGTACTCCGACGAGGAGAAGTCGCTGCGGCTGACCTACCCCGCTGCGTTCATGGAAGGCTTCGCGCGCAAGTACAACCTCGTCGTGCCCGATGCGCGGACGGCGCGTCTCCGCTGGCGGCACAAGACGCCGCTCGCGCGCCACTACACGATGGCGCTCGCCGTGAAGCACCTGTCGGCGCTCACGGGCATGGAGCTGTATACGGAGCCGCTCGACACGGTCACGGAGCACGAGTGGGTGCTTGTGCTGTTCAACAACTATCGGTGGTGCGAGCGGAACATCGAAGATGAGGCGGTGGCGCGGACAGTAGAGACGGTACGGCGGGAGCTGGGCATTTCTGGGCCTGCGATGTGGTACGACATACCAGTACGAGAGGATGTGGACTGAGCGACTCGGAGCGCTGGTCGCAGTAATGCTGCTGACCTCGCATGGTGCTTCGGGCATTACGTGTCTCGCGATTTCAGAACTATCAGCACAAGGTTGTATGCTAATAAAGAGTCTTCTCTATGGCGCTAGACGGGCAAGCTCGTTGGGCCGCCAATATCTACAAAACGGGATTGCGCAGGGCCTCTTTGGATTTATAAACGCCACCCAGTATGAATGACCCAGTCTGCTGACATGCGCGCTCGAAATCCCGTACATGCATATGTCCCCAGATCAGCTGTCCCGATCACGGCCTCCCTCAAGAAGAATTGAAAAAAAGGCTTCCCAGAACGCAAGAAGGGAAGACTAGAGACGTACAGGCACACGACCCAGATGTCAGTTGAGTGGATATACTTCGCATCGATCACCCGCTGTAGATGTCGGACGCGGGCTTCGCGACCAGAAAAGTTATACACGAGCGGAAGTAGGGCGGGCGTTGGATCGTCTATGGCCAATAGCTTCGATCGATGCAGTTGACTGATGAGTTACAATGTGACACCCTGCGGGGCATTCTGTACCAGAAGTACGCAAACAGATGTTCACGGGGCCAAGACCAGCAGCGCGCCATTATCAGATACGACGTAGAACATCGCGTTCCACGTAACGAAGCCAGCGGCTGGTGCTGTACGCGCGCGGCAGCGCGTACGCAGATGAAGATCGGATCCGTGGTCACTTCTGGAATTTATGCATCAGTGCTTGTCCTTCGGGGATAGAAGGGCTCTGCTACGGGGCGCACGTCCTCGAGAGCGCACGGGATCAGCAGACCGAGGGCAGCCCAAGCGACTGAAGTCGATCAACGGCGGCATGGGCTGGGTGTTGTGGAAAGCTTGCATTAGAGAAGTCTAGACGGCGCCGACGTGTAGGCTGTCGTCGAGAAATGAACCAGTAGACTCTAGAGCCACGCTCATCGCACAGACAACCAGCTCGGCGCACAAGGAGTTACGAGATCGGGGCGGCATGGGCGTCTGACCCGTACCTTGGACGCGCGCTCCGGCTTCTCGGACGCGCTCCTTCTTATCGAGATGACTGTGCGTAAACATGCCAAAGGTGGGATTACTTGTGTCCGCGAGGGGAAAAACCACTGCCTCTTGAAGGGGTACGAGATGGCATGGTCGCGTGAGCGAGGCTTTTTATGCGCGGGCGTGTCGGCCTGTAGATGGATGCGGCAGTAATATGAAGCTGTGGCGTCCCGCGTGCCCGACACTGCAAAACGAGGCGGATGTAAGTGATATCTGCATCCGTGCTGCACAAGGACCACCCCACTTGCAGGGACCATTACCCCGCACTCTCGCTGCGGATCTCGCAGAGAAACCACGGCGAACCCCGCACGCACGATATCAGAATCGGACCCACCCCGCAGATGCGGACACGCAGAGGCTGATGTAGGCGGCTCAGGCCACTAGCCAAATTACCCCGCACTTGACCCCACGTTTGATCGGTGCATCAAGGTCGTGGCTCATCCTGATATATGTATACGGGCCTCCATGTGACGACGCCCTTACCCCGCACTGTCAATGCGAGCCTGTGCAGAGAGTAACGACGTGAGCGGCATCGCGGAATCACGAGGTATGATCACAGACCGGTTGATGCAATACATAAGTGCTGGTGCATGCCTGCGGGCGATGTGATCAAATCAGGAGTTTCCTTCTGCGTGTCCGCTGGCCGTCGCAGTGGATTGTGATTGACATCGGAAACTGCAGAGGTGTGTGCGTCTGGCAGTTTCTACATCATGAGCGGGGAGCGATGTGGACGGTCGCGAAGCGTGTTCAGTTGGAATCTGTCGGCGTTGGCGTATGCACCGATCGCGATGGTCGTCGCTGATGCCTGTGACTTGTGATGTCGCCGACCCTGGATGAGGTGTGATGCGCAAGTATGCGAGGGGTTTGTTCCGATTGAGCATTGTGGATTGCGATGGATGCAGATATGAAGTTCCGATGGGCGACACGAAACCAACAGGCATCCCAGGGAAAGAAAAAAAAAATCCTCAAGCGTACACGGTTGCATGACCCGCCAGGGCCTGGCGTGTCACATCATCTGGAGATCGGTCGTCGTTAGTTGCAAGTGGGGCAACGTCAATGTCTGACGATGACCCAGGGCTGCAAGCCTGTCCACCCTGGATGGGCGTGATGCGCACTGAAGGATGCCAAGTGCAACAGTTCAGTATACGGAGAGCAAGACATCGTCCCGTGATCAGTTGCGCCGACGCTATCAGCAGCAGATGATATGATGCGTCGCACGGGAATAGCGGGTGATAGGACGCGAACCTAAAAAGAAAACCCCAGAGAGACGCACGCACCGACGAATGAATTGTTACAGCCGTTTACAAAACGATAGGCCTTCCCGAGCAAAAAGACGTAAACATCTTTTGAGTCGGCGAAGGTCGGAAACCGCTTGCGACTGTGTGGCACCACTGCCAGACCGTGCCGCGTCCCTCCTGCCGTGCTGCCGTTGCCACCGCGTGTGGGCTAGATACAAGCTCAACCTATACTATTGAACGTCCGACGGACGATCAACTTCTGCCAAAAGCGGCCTATCGTTTTGTAAACGGCTGTATCGCACGTTGGGGAGGTGGAGTGGCACGTTTTTGACATCGTGCGCAGCAAGCTCCGCAACGAGCGGCTATGCTGCGATCCTAGACTCTGGCTGGCAGTTCATGCAGTCGATCGAGAGGCGGTTCATCCGAATTTTCTGGAGAGGTGCTGGTCAGTAAGACGTGCAGGACAGAAAGATGTAACGACAAAGCGAGTCGAGGAAATTGTGCTAGAATACCGTAGATGATGGAGTTGATTTAGGAGAAAGTTGCAGTGATGAAGATGTTGACGGGCACGGACGGAGAACGTGCGCCAAGGGGCCGGAGAGGGACTAGACTTGGTTAGCCACTGGCGCGGTCCGCGGCTGCAAACTATAACTGCCAGCCCAGCCCAGTACACCGGAATCCATTTGTGGCTTCCCTCTTCCTCCTCCTCCTCCTCCTCCTCCTCTCACTTCAGGAGCAGCCGCTGCGGCCTGTTCGTAGGGAGCAGCGACTCGGAGGCCTCGAACGTTGTCACACTTCCGAAGGCTAGCAATTAACTTAGGTTAGCGTTGCCAGGTAAGGCGGTGGCGTCAGGTGCCTGGCAGCTGATGCGGTCTCACCCTCCTCGAGCCTTCTTCAACAATTCTTGAGCCTGAGCTGATCACTTTTTCCTTTTCTTTTAAGTGCCCTTTTCCTTTTCGTTCGTCAGACAAGTCGCCCCCACCGGTGTCCTATCCACCGTTCGTTCTTTTCATTCAACCAGCGCTCCACCTCTTCGTCTTTCGATTCCATAATCACGACTTGATTCCACAATCCCGCCCGATAGGCTGCTGACGCACGCGCTCGCATCTCGCATCTCGGGCCTCGTCGGTCTCGGCCTTTCCGAAAAGTGCGTATTGCTCCACCGGCGTCCTCAGCGCTGCTAGCGCTGAGCCTCATCTTATATCTGCTCTTTCTTTAAAAGTTTCCAGGATCCAGACCGCCAGCTCAAGGTTTTTCATCCCCGCCTTCCGTCCACTCCCGTCGTTGTCAAGCACTTGTCAAGCTCGTTGTCATACGGCGCCCGCTGCCGATCCGACTTGCCGTGCCTGTCAACCGCGCCCGAGATTACCTGTGCTGTCTATCGTGCTTCTTTGTCCACTTAGCAGGAGAAGCCGGAGGTGTGAGAAATCGCTCAATTCATTCTCGGAAACCGCACCGCAAGGAGAGAGTTCGCGCCCAAAGAGGATAGACGCTGTCGTCTTATCGTGCTTCCCGGATCTGCGCCGTGCCCCTTGGATTGTCTCGAGGGCTTCCCGGCTCGTCTGTCCGTGTTCCAGAGTGGATTGACTGTGTATGTTTTCCTGGTCATCATCCTTCTTTTACGTCTAACCCTGTACTCATCTTATCTCTCTCCCAGGGCTGCCTTGTTCATCATCGACTCCATACTTAACACCGCTCCTCTCCATACCTGTTCCCTTTCCCTCACCCACCCCACCACCGGCCACGATGTCCTCCACGACCGTCTGCTCGCCCGTCATACCCTTCTCCCTGGCGGCGAACTCTTCCTCTGCGGCCCTCCCGCTCGTACCCCGCCGCCCGCATTCTGCTCCTACTTCGCGCCGCGTCTCTCCAGCCGCCTCGCCAGCCCCCACCATGACTTCCCTTCCCCTCTCGACGCTCATATCTCGCGCTGGCCTGCAGCCGTTCACTCCCATCCGGCCCGCGATGCCTGTTGCGTCCACATCAGCGACGCAACTCGTCGTGGAGCCTCCGACCCCAGCGGCCCCGCGATCGCGCACGCCATCTCCCGTCAATTCCAGCTCTGATTCGCCCGCACACTCATCTCGCCCGCGCCGCATCCGCGGACAGCGTTTTCTTGGGATGCGCCCGCCAGAACGCAGCACGCCCATCCCCGACACCGATTCGGACTCGGACTCGGAGACCCCCCGGCGCCTGGGTAGTCACCTGCGTATCGACGTCGACGCCGCCGCCGCACACGGGCACGGCCCGCGGCACCTCTCAGAGTCGCACGTACACACCCTCGCACGGAATCAGCGCGTGCGCTCTCCGCCCGCAACCGCGGACGACGTGCATCTCATCCGGAAGAAGTCTGGCGAGCCGCTCAAGAGCTCGCTCAAGGGCCGGCGGCATGCGTCGACGTCCTCAAATGGCGACCACCTCACGATTACGACTACGGCCGCCGCGAGCAAGAGCGAGCCCGCGACGCCGACGCTCGCGAAGAATGTGCACTTTGACGCGCAGCTCGAGCACGTGAAGCTGTTCCTTGCGGAGCAGAAGCCCCTCGCGGTCTCGCGCGACGGCAGCCCGACTGCGACGGATACGAGCGGGACCGAGAGCGAGTTCCCATCGTTCATCTACGGCTCTGGATCTACGAAGCGCGCCTTAGTGATGCGCAAAGTCGGCGTGCCGCCGTGGACAGGGCTTGGCGCGACACGCGACATCGGGCTCGAGGCGCTCGAATTTGACGCGGGCGCCGGCGCGCTGAGCGGCATAGTGCGCGTGCGCAACCTCGCGTTCGAGAAGTGGGTTGCGGTGCGTTTCACGACGGACGGGTGGCAGACGACGTCGGAGGTCACGGCGCGGTACGTCGACGCCGTGGAGGGCGGGACGCAGGACCGCTTCGCGTTCGTGGTTAAGCTCAACGAGGCGCGGCTTGAGGACAAGACGCTGTTCCTCGCGGTGCGCTACGTCGTCGCGGGCCGCGAGATCTGGGACAACAACGGCGGGCGGAACTACGAGGTGGCGTTTGCGCGGGAGCCGAAGGACGAGCCGCGCGCGGAGGCGGAGAGCGGCGGGGAGGAGGTCGCGGAGCTCAAGAGCCGCCTCGAGGAGGTCGTCAAGGTGCGCGCGAATGGGAGCCCGCGTAAGTCGCCGCCTGTGTTAGGCGGGCGGTACGACTTCGCGGCGGCGCTGCGCCACTCGTGGTCCCCGCTGTCCGCATCCCCCACGCCCACGCAGTCCGGGCAGCACCATTCGCGCACAGCGACATACCCCGCCACGCGTGCGACGCACAACTCGATCCCGTGGCCGCAGAAGTGCGCCTCGCCAATGGCGTCGCCGATGTCCTCACGCTCGTCGTCCAGCACCGCGTTCGACGACAGCGCCTTCCGCCCGCCGCCCGCGGCGTACGTTCCCGACTCGGACACGGAGTCGTCAGACCTCGCTGCGCCCGTCCCCGCGCCCGCGCCTGCCTTGCGCCGGCGGCACACGCGCGGCGGACCAGGCTACTTCGATGCGCCGGCCGTGCGGCTCACGCCGCCCACCTCGCCGTTCGACGAGAGTTTCCCGGCGGTGCACAGCGTGCCGCCGCCTCTGCCCGCGCCGGCATTCGCGCCGCGCGCGCAGTCGTTCCCGCCGTCGCGCGTGAGCCCACCGAAGGAGCGCGTGCCGGCATGGGGCGTGCGCCGCGGCGGGAGCGAGGAGAGCACGCCGTCGATCACGTCGCTGTCGAGCGCGTCGAGCAGCGAGGCGCCGAGCCCCGCGCTCAGTGCGGTGGAGCTCGACGCGCCGCGCGACTCGCCGCTGCATCACCTGAGCGATTACCACGAGCTGCTGAGCCGGTGAGTGTTCCGCTGTATTACTGTTTGGTGTGGACATGCGCTGATGTGCGGGTGCAGATTCTGCTTCTATACGGGCGACGACATGCCGCGCGCGCACTCGGCGTCGAGCATCGAGGAGATGCTGTCGAGCCCCGCGCAGGCGTTCACGGACGCATCGGGTTACTTTGCCGCGTCGGGCTCGGCGGGGTCGGACTTGCGCAGCGGGTCGACGACGCCGACGGCGCCGCATCACGCCGCGTTCCCGTCGACGCCGACGCTCTGCGCGTGAAAATGTCTGCCGGCTGCACCTCGATCACATGAGAAGGCCGTCTTATGCCGACCGTCCTGAGTCTTTCACATCTTTTTATGCCTATATTCTTCCAGCCTATGTCCCGATGACGCCCCATACGATACTTTACGACCCTGTACTATACTAGTCCTGCCCCCCGAGTGAGATGAGAGCCCCTTCCGCCTTCCCTTCCCCTATGCCTCGGCCCGGTTTTTCGCTTCCTTCCCCCCATCCTTAGCTCGTATTTATTGGTTTCGTTTCCCTTGTGCATGGACACGATACATCATTACCCGTCCCGCCCCCGCGATAGATAGATCGCATAGCGACACACTACATATCATTAGGCATAACGAAGTCTGGTTGGCCGTGAAGTTTGGGCTGCGTGCGATTGACGCTTTCTGTGTGGCTGAGGGGTTGTGTGATGCCTTTCGGGGTGTGAGGTGGGCTTGGGCTGGCGCGCGAGCTGCAGGCTCGAAGAGTTTTAATTTACGCGGAGGATGCTCGACGCGGTCACGTGTGGTTGGGGAGGCTGGCCTGCTGGCGGCTCGTCTCGTCCTTTTCGCACTCTGTCATCTTGGTCGGCAACGTTCTCAGGTCGCGCAAGGCTCACGGCACGGGGTTGCCACTTTCTAGCTATCACCTTGTTCTCTGCAGCGACTATCGACTGACTGTCGATCAGTAAATTCGAACGCAACACGGCGCAAAGTTTGCTGTTGCGCATCCTTGTGATCCCCACGTTCTCCTCCAACTTGACGTTGCGCGGCGGGTCGTATGGGGCGCAGGCTGTGTAAGTGGTACCATGGGAGATTTGACCGCTGCTTCTTCCAGAGCTCGATTATGCTGATGCCGCCCTTACTGGTGCTACAGCAGGCTCGGCGGTATCATCTTCGGCCTGCAGCCTGATATCGGGATTCAAGTGCTGATGTGGGGTCGTCAATAGGCTCTGTCCTAGTTCTATAGGGATCTATGAAGCTGATCATGATATGCTAGAGGTCCAGTCGAATGTCTGCGTATGGCCACTACAAGCACCTTCTGTCTCCACCTGAGCTGCTTTTAGCAGCCCGTTTCTCGCACCTTTTGTCACTCCGCCGTCATTCCACTCCACCGACCTCCTCTTGTCATCGAAATACTGCTCCAGGCGTAGCACTATCTGATATGCAAATTTCCAGAACGATGACAAGCCATCGCTCACAACGGCGCCGGCATTCACGCAGCCCGTTCTGCGGTCTGCTTATGCGGCGGTACAGATCGGGCCCTCGGCGTCTGCTCCAACGCTGCCCCAATCAGTCGCTGATCGAGGGATCTGGAAGGCCACAAGCGGAAGCATCAGGCTTCTGTGGATGGTTACGAACACCGCGAGGAAGATTGTGGCGACCAGAACCAAGAGGCAGTTCTCGTTAACGGCAACGTTACGAAAAGCAATTACGATGAATTGAAGGGGATGTCAAACTGTATCTGGATCTCTTTCATATGTGATCGGGCGCTGGAGGATGACAGGCTGTCCTGGCGCCAGCTTATCTCGGACTTGTTGCCCTGCGAGGAAGTGGGGCTGCCTTCTTCGAACGCGGGTCAGCCAGTTGTCGGCCGCACTGTCAATCCGCCTCGCCCATACTGTCGGCCGACATTTGTCTCGACATACTCCGCTCTCGGCGCTGGGATCGCTTCGCTTTCACCATGCTTGACTGTATTAGCGGCATCAATGCTAGTACTGGATATAGCTCATTGGCTCTGGGATCTTTACCTTGATAGTCAAGCTTCCTTTTGAAGTATTGCCGTATGGGAGAGCATTGATAGCAGTGGATCACGTCGCAACAGAATGAGAAGTACTGTCCTTGCTCTTCCTGTTGCTTCTGACCCTCAATTCCGTGAGCAGATCAGCCATCTGTCCGACCCATGTGCGTCTTCTACATATCCGAAGACAAGCAGTTCTACTCCGTCAAACACCGGTCTACATCCGATTTCCGAAATTGAGCTCTGTGCTCCCGATCCTTCGCTTATACGTACGTCGCCGCCGCCGTGGAAGGCTTTTGCCTTTGCCATCGCAGGAGGATGTGGCATGACCTTACTGATCTTACGCGCTCGGTGCGCATCTGATAGAAGTGCATGCACATACGGCAGTTGACACGTTACTTTCGCCCTTCTCAACCTGGCAGTACTTCTTCAAGCACGCGAGTACCACATAGCCCTGCTCACGCAAGATCACGAGAGGCTGGCCAGTAGTCTAGCTCACGCAATCCAAGTCCCAAGAGCGAGGTTTACTCCACTCGAGCATGTAAGCATCCAGATGCACCCTCAAAATTCTGTACGTTATGAACTTACTTGGATGTTATCTGTAAGAAGCCGGAGCGCACGGACAAGGTGCGACCGTCGCCGCTTTCAACTGCCCGTGCATGTCGATGGTGCTCGACACGACTGGTCGCTCTTGCATCGGAAGCGCTAACTTGTGCTGCACCCTGATCCGCTGACCCTACGCGCTCTCGACAATACGCACCCGACCACAACGCGTTTCTAATCCCGAAGGACCAGAAACGAAACACAGAAGCAACTCGCTCGCGCGCCCGATTCATCTGCGCACGCGCCGCCGGGCGCGTACAGTACCAGCTGCTGGCTTCTTTACGTGGATCGCGACGTTCTGCATCGTATGCTGGTCTTCTGGTGCTGGCCCCGTGAATGCTGGTTTCTCCTCAGAACCGGGTTCCATTCTCCTAGCAGAATGCCGTCGCGGGCGACTTTGTTTGGGGCATGAGCATCACACTCGGTCACATCCCGTCGCAAAGGAAGGCATGCTAATCATGGACATACAGAACAACACCCGCCGTCCTTGAGCTCGCCCACCAGAAGATCATGCATGCCGTCATACTGGTCGCAAGGCCCACGTCCACCATCGACAGTGAGCGATCGATGCGAAGTACATCCACTCAACTGACCGACATATCTGGGGCGCGTGCCTGTACGTCTCCCGCCTTCCTTTCTTGCGTTCTGAGAAGCACGTCCGCAAGCTCTTCTCGAGGGAGGCCATGACTGGGACAGCTGATCTGGGGACATCCACACGCGTATACGGGAGTTCGAGCGCGCATGTCAGCCGACTGGGTCATTCATACTGGGTAGCGTTTGTCGGAGTCTTCTCTATGGCGCTAGATGGGCAAGCACGCTGGGCCGCCAACCCTGCGCAATCCCATTCTGTAGATATTGGCGGCCCAGCGTGCTTGCCCGTCTAGCGCCATAGAGAAGACTCCGTGTTAGCATACAACCTTGTGCTGATAGTTTTGAAGTCGCGAGACACGTAATGTCCGAAGTGCCATGCGAGGTCAGCAACATCAATCAGCCCTCCGAATCGCTCAGTCCACATCCTCTCGTACTGGTATGTCGTACCACATCGCAGGCCCAGAGATGCCCAGCTCCCGCCTTACCGTCTCCACCGTCCGTGCCACCGCCTCATCTTCGATATTCCGCTCGCACCACCTATAGTTGTTGAACAGCACCAGCACCCACTCGTGCTCCGTGACCGTGTCGAGCGGCTCCGTATACAGCTCCATGCCCGTGAGCGCCGACAGGTGCTTCACGGCGAGCCCCATCGTGTAGTGGCGCGCAAGCGGCGTCTTGTGCCGCCAGCGGAGACGCGCCGTCCGCGCGTCGGGCACGGCGAGGTTGTACTTGCGCGCGAAGCCTTCCACGAACGCAGCGGGATAGGTCAGCCGCAGCGACTTCTCCTCGTCGGAGTACGGCTGCACACGCGGCCGGGTGTGCCGCACCCACGCGTCCTCGCGCGCGGCGAGACCGTGGCGCGCGGCGCACGCCTCGAGATCCGCGGTGTCGAGTGCGAGCCCGAAGTGCAGCGGCGGCGGTGTCACCCGCGAGACGCCGGCGAAGGGAGTATAGCGCGTGAGGAGCGCGGGGGGGATGTGCGCGATCGGCTCGTGGTGCGGCGCGTACACGACACGCTCGGGGTCCAGCGGCGGAGGGGATCTGCAGCCGTCTGGACCGTGAGCGCTGAGATGCAGGCGGCGGCGATGGGCTCACCCGGTTTCGAAGCCCAGAAAGAGGGGCATGCCGTAGTCGTAGTACCACTTGGCCGGGCCCGGGACGCGCAGCTCGGCCTGCAGCGTCGCGATGAGCACGGCCTCGTCCGCGTCGCTTGTCTGCCGGCAGTACCAATCGTAGTTGTGGTACAGCGCGATCATGCAATCATGCGTCGCGTCAAGCGGGGTGACTTCGGCGTGCATGTACACACCTGTCTTTTCGATGAGGTGCTGCGCGACGGCTCTCTTGGCGCTCAGGAGGACGAGCTCATGTCGTTCGTGCGGCTTGAGGCGACTGTAGAAGTCCTCAGGGGTCGGCATGATGTCGTGGCGCGCGACGTAGGCCAGGATGTCCTCCATGCTCAGGCCAAGGCCGAAATGGAATTTCGGCGGCTTGTGGTGTGGGAGCTGCACGCGGTGTGTGAAGAGGAAGTCATCCAGCTCTTCGGTGGGCTCTCTCCCATTGAGGTAGTATGCGCGAGGCTGGCGAATCTATCTCAGGGCGACGCTAGATGAGCATAAATTGAAGTAGAGGGACAAACATCTTTCAGCTCCTCGTATTGGCGGGGAGTCAGACGGAAGATGGTCTCAGGGTCGGGAATGCGGTTACCGTCAACGTCGAGTTCCATTTCTACACAATCCATAACGTCGTCGGTTCGTGAGCCCCATTCTGATTTTGGCATGATGTCAGGAAGCTGATAGGTTCAGGAAGTTGTTGACAAGGATATTCAAGTTATTCCCGCTACCTATAGGTAGTGGGTCTTAGGGCCACGAAACGTGTTTCACTTTTGGCGGAGGATTTTACGTTCACGATATTCAACTCCGCTGCGCACATCACCGTGGTCAGTACCTCGCACTAAATCGAATGTTACCACCCCCAGTCGTCCGGCAAGTACGTTCTGATTTCAGAATCGGATACCTCGCATGTCCTACCACGTATCTGCCAAATTTCAGACCTTAATGCATGCCGATACTTACGTTATTCCAGCCACAACGTACGCACTGCGAATACTTGTCTGTGTGGCAGTGCTGTACGGCGGACTCCGCTTGAATGCATACGGTGACGTATGTTTCCTGCTTACACCAGAGTTGGTCAGGTTTTCACTATTTGCGTTGTGCTGCTCTATATACAACACATCTCATTAAAAATTCTACATATATGGCGGGGCAAATACATCAATTTTATGAGTTTGCTTTTTCCCAAATTTTCGAAGGGGATGCGGTTGTGTCGGGCAGTGACCGAGGAGGGGGGGTTTGCAAAATGGCCCCGCGAACGGGAGCTGGTCAATTTCGCCGACTACTTAGTCTCCCCAAGGCAGTAGATGAGGACTCAACCATCATGCCTCAGGATCGTTTACGACTACTGCTTTCCATATCATTGCACTGGTCTCCCAAATCTCGCAGCTTACTGCATGCTGACCTGTAAGATATCAAGGATATGACCGAGGGCTAAGGTAGCGGGCTTTGCCGCGCAGCCGGCCCCTTCGTTATAGGAGACGCGCTACTCAGTTGCTGACATCATTTCGGACGCGGTCATGTGCCTTTTCCAGAGTGAGGCCGCGACGAACGATAGACAGACGGATAATCCTCAGTCGATGAGTAGTTCGGATGGGGCACGAAACGGGCCAACTGTTACAATATTCAATGTAACTTAAGAACACAAAGGCGACCATGCTGAGGCTTGAAAAGACTTACACGATCAATCAATACGCCAGAACCATTTTGGGGCCTCGCAAATGCACAACTCCCTTTGAACGACGTCTATTGCAAGTTGCTCCTTACGATCGGGCATGACATTTCGGTGCCAGTTGTAATTGCTGTAGCGGGCGAGGACCCAATCATGTTCCCCGTTCCAGATATTCCGCAGATAGACCCTGGCGCTGCATCGTCGACCAATTTCCTCTCTTAATCATAAGAAGGTGATATAACAGCTTTCCGTGGTAATGCTTTGGAGCTAGATCCTGCGCGACACAGTAGTCGTACAATTGTGCGAGTGATATACCAAACCCGAAGTGATAACGCTTCAGGTGGCTGTGGCATCTTTCAGGGTAGACGAGCATTGAGGGAGGGAGCTGGTCCAAGGCTTTCGTGTCCAGTTTACCCATGAGCGTGCCACGGTACTGCAAGACAATTAGATGAAACGAAGAGAGGGAAATTACCACAGAATGATTCACAATGTAGTTCCTCGCCCTGCGTCGAGCAGCCTCTGCCGTTGTGGTCGAGCTAGTTTTCGAGTCGACTTCATGTTCTCCAGATTCCGATATGAGTAGCATTACGGGAGTTTCTCGGGAGCATGTGATGATGACCGCAATGTCGCAGTAGAATAAGAGGACGGTGAGGGCGTTGAAGGGCAGCGGGATGACTACGGAGCGGGCCGAAGGTACAGTAATAGACGATACAAACACCTGAACGACTGGCTGTAGCTCGTGACAATGACGAACTTGAAGCGTCCGTTGATGCATGACGGGGACGCTTTGATCGTGCGTTGGAGCACACGTGCGACTGCATAATCGAAAAGACAATAAGCAACAATCGAACGCATGGACAACGGCAGATCAGATAATTACCCGCTTTGTTCAGTGGCTCGCGGTCCACCGTTGCCTTGACTCAATGGGGCGGTGTAAAGGAAGGTCCCAAGATTTTGTGCAGCAGCACACACAATGAGCATGGTCCAATCGCGGAGAGCAATAAAAATGATGCGATGACAATGGGTATGTAGTGTACGTATGACAGGGAGGATGCACAAAGCAGAATGATCTGAAGATGGAATAAGTTACATAGGCTGCGTATCGAAATATAGGAGATTGGCGAGTGTGGAAGCATGACGGGCGCATTCAAAAATGCGCGTCGGACTGTGGTAATCAGTGCGACGGGGCCTGAGTCGATGATCAATGGGTCGGTGCGACTGGTGCGTCGTCCGCGCGTGTGTTAGTGGTTGGCAAGATTGTCCTAGGCAGAAAATCCATGGATGCTGTCTGCCGCGAATATTCGCGACGGGCACAGGCGGTCGCGTCCTGTTCGAGTGTTTTCGACGTGGTCGGAATGCTGTTGGGCGAGACTGCGAACGCCTTGTTCGATGAAAGCCTTCAGCGAGTCTATATTCACGTCGGCATGAACGTCCGTGTCGCGGGCTCGTCGCGACTTGCGGCCCAAATTGTGTCCAACGACGTTAAGCCAGTTTGAGTGCGTGAGGCGCGTGACGTGTATCGCTGGCCCTTGAGCGAGGCTTGAAATATATGGATGGCCCTTAAAATGGCTGTTTGTCGGACGAGGCATCGACCAAAGTCTGATTGACGACGGACAAGTTGAAGCTTGCTCGAAGTCGTGCAGGAAGGGAGATGGTCGAATGAAGATGGGTCTTGACGAGCGGCCTGCGTCATGTCCGCCTTGACTCGAGCGTTGACCTCATCATGTCCCGCGGTCGAGGGCCAGCGCGAGTGTTTCGTGCTCATGGGAGGAAAAAGTGGCTCGATATGAATGGTGAGTAGGGTAGATGGGTGCAGTGGAGGCGGTGACGCAAGACCCAATGCGTCGGACGCAAGACCCAATGCTGGGAGGTATGGTGTGGGGGAGCGATTTCATGCAGCTGGTAGTGATCGGCTTGGAGCCAGCGATGATGTCGATCGATGGTTACATGAGGAAGCAACCGCATGCTACGGTATACGAATGTAAGAACACGAAAGCACTATAGCAAAGCAAGAGACTCACGAGATAGAACACGCTGGCGGTACCATTTCGGAGGTTCATGAAGGCCCAGCTCCCTTTGAATGACGTCGGCAGCGCTCAGCTCGTCACGATCGCGCAGGACTTCACGATGCCACGTATGGTTACTATAGCGGGCTATAATCCATCGGTACTCGATGTGGAGGATAGTCGATAAATAGAGCTTTGCGCCGCACAGTCGACCGATTTCCTGCACTGCTGCCTCAACCATATCGGTGTGCCATGTCAGCGTCCCATGATAATGCTTGGGAACCAGGTCTCGCGCGACACAGTAGTCATACAATTGTTCAAGTGACACGCCAAACCCGAAATGATAGAGGAGATTGGGTTTATCGTGGCGCTTTTCAGGGTGGGCAAGCAGCTCGGGAGGCAGCTGATCCAAAGCTTTCGAGTTCAGTCCTTTTATTCGCACGCCTCGGTACTGCAGACAAATGAGATGAGACAAAGAGAGAGATCACGGATAGACTCACGAAATAGTTCGTGGCGTTACGTCGAGCTATTTCTGCTCTTGCGATCGCAAAATCTGATGCAGATGATATGGCAGGACGACGAGATGAGGAGCGGCGGATTGCCGCCGACGAAAGAGATGTCAAGCGCATGACAGGACCGAAAGATATAGAAACTGAAGTAGGATGGACATGTAGTAGTAGACGCTGCCAACATGAACGATGAGATATCGCTCGCAACAGTGACTCAGCCCCCACAATTTTTGTATGCCGCTTTGGTCGCGATACGACGGCTGGGAGACCGAGGCAGGTGCCCACAGTCAAAAAGAACAATAAGCAACGATCGAACGCATTGACAATGCAGAGGTGGCTTACCCGCTTTGTTCGGCGACTCGCGATCCGCAGCTTGGTACAATGTCACGATGCGGTGAGAAGATCAAAGGGACGTGGGCAGCAATGCGCCCACACGGTGCGTACGAATAGAGAGGATATCAAGAAAATTGCATGGTGGCACGTCAATGAGAGCGACGAAAATGATCCAACGATAACAGAGAGTATACAGATGATAGATAAATTGTACACAGCAGGATTGCAGCAGGATGAAGATAGACACGGGAGTATGAATAAATAAGTTAAGTTCTATAGGGTATCACAGACGAGACAACCTAGGCCGATGCATCAAAAATTGTAAGTATTTACAGACATAACGAAGGCGAAAAGATATTCACTCTCTGGGCCAGCTTTTGGTGGTGATTGGCGAGTAGGGCGTATAGAGGGAGACATGCGCAAGTGCGCGCCAAAAGAAAATTCTCAGCTCGAGAGATGGGACGGACGCGTCGTCTACGCGTCGGCGACTAGATGGGAAGATAGTCCGTGGCCTGGATGTCGTCGGTCGACGAATTCATAGATGGGCAGTGGTGACTGCATCCAGCTTGGATACTTGGGCGGGGCGTCGTAACGGCGAGTGAAGACAGACGAGGCTGCGATATTTCTTCTGGAGCGGGTCCGGCTATGGGCCCAACGGAAGCGTCAGCGTTGCGGGTTCTATGTTCAGCGATAACAAGGCGCCGTGCGAGTTGTACGACGCGTGTTGCGAGCCCGTTAACGACGCCTTGAAAAGATCAGCGTTTGTTCGTCGGCATCGAGCGAGAGCCTGGAGCTCGTTTCGAGGTCTAGTCGATCATGGCAGGTGCTTCATGCTCGCGGAAGGCGGAATTCGCTGGTAGACGGGTATCCTCGAGGAAGAGCGAGACAGCGCAATGCTGGCGGTAAAGGATGGTGGAGTGATGGTAATTGGTGAACTCGGTTGAATGAGTGATGCGGAAGCGGTGCATGGGCGAAAACGGCCACGCGCTACGATGTTCAATGTAAGAACACCAAAACGACCACGCTGTGGCATGAAAAGACTTACGCGATCAATCAATTCTGCCAGAACCATTTTGGAGCCTCGCAAATGCATAATTCTCTTTGAATGACATCTATCGCAAGCTGCTCGTCACGATCAGGCATCCTGTTGCGGCACCAGGTGTAATTGCTGTAGCGGGCGAGGACCCACTCATGTTCCCCGTTCCAGATAAGTCCCAGATAGAGCCTAGCGCCGCATCGTCGACCAATTTCCTTCACTGCTTTGTTAACCATAATGAGGTGATATAACAGTTTCCCATGATAATGCTTTGGAGCCAGGTCCTGTGCGACACAGTAGTCGTATAACTGATGGAGTGACACGCCAAATCCAAAGTGATAGCGCTTCGGGTGGCTGTGGCGCTTTTTAGGGTAGACGAGCATCGAGGGAGGGAGTTGCTCTAAGGCTGTCGTGTCTAGTCTATGCATTTCCTTGCCACGGTACTGCAGCAGATAGAATGAGATAGAGAAGACTAGTTATTACAGGATGACTTACTATATAGTTCCTCGCTCTACGTCGAGCCATCTCTGTTCCTGCGATAGAGCTGTTTTTGGAATCAACCTCACATTCCCCAGGCTCCGATATTGACGATGTTGACGAGACTGAAGAAGCACGAGATGATGACCTGGAGGTCGCAGTCCATGAAGAGGGTGAAGAGGGCATTGGAGGATCGAGGGATACTGGTTTGAAGCAAGACGAAGTTCAAAACGGTGGCTGCCATCGCATCACGACAATGACTAAGCAATCTCGGTCACGTGTATCACCGATCGCGCCGATCGATAAACCGTTCGCGGCTCTCGTGTTGTTCCTGCCAGTGGGCTCCGTGGTATCTGGTTCGACTGGTATTCGGACATCGCAATAGTGTTTTCCTCCGAAGTACGAGTCTACTAGACCATACTTCTATGCAGCACCCTCAGGTACGCACAGTCCACACGCATTGACGCAACCGCATAGCGAGTCACTTGACCTGCGACTCGTCGAGCGCATTGACATGGACAATGGTGTCCTCCGGTCCACAATAGCCAGAGCCCCACTCGTGGCACTGATACTGGCCACAATAAGCCCACCGGTCGTCCATATAAATACAGGGGGCAAATGCAAGCAATGCGACATCGTTCTCCCCCCTTCTTTCTCTCATCATGAGCGCAGGCACCGCTCACCCCGGGCCCCAGCTGGCCGATTTGGTCAGTGCACTTCAGTCTTCTTCATTCCTGTCGTAAGACTCATGTCTAACGCACATTTCTAGATGCTGGGCATCAACCAACAAATCATCATGGAAACCTTGTCAACGTTTTTTGCTTATGCTGCGGTGCAGTGGAAACTCGAAGTCGTCAACTACCTTCCCATCACATTTCTCCTTGTGCTATCTGCCATGACCAGCAAGCATCCTGACCCGAACGTGATACTCGGTGTCAATCCTCAAAGCTGCTTTCAGGCAGCCTTTGGCCGTGTCATTCGCCGATCCTATCCGGACTGGAATTACTCGCTGTTTCGGAAGGATATGAGCTGTAAGCCTCTTCTCGGATTTATATGGGAGGAAAAGAGACTCGAGAAGCCGCCTGCAATGGGTGGTGCCATCATGAACATGGAAGAAGCAACAGTGACGGCTGCTGCACAGCATGCCATGTTCTTCGATATACAGCAACTACAGGTCCAGGCCCTTTGCGCCTTTTTTCACCAGGTCGGTGATGTGGTCTATGCCTTTCTGAATTATAGGGAGTGTTTTTTCCTGTTCGAGTTCCCTCGCCCAGCCAACTGGCGGGCCCTCAAAGACAAGTATGACGCGCGGTTCCCAAAATCAGAAGATGGTCTGTCCAGTTTGTCTATGCTTGAAGGTACTTGACTGCAGTACTTATATCTATAATCAGGAAAAGGCAAACCTTCGGCAATAAAGTTTGACAAGACCGATCTTCCACACCCGAAGATCCATTACCATGCCCGGTCGTTACGAAACCCTGACGGATCGGCTTTGAGTCCTGTATTTCTGAATGCATATCGGAAAGCAACGTCGCACCTGGGTCTCCTCGAAAATCAGTCTTCTCTGTTTCGAATGCCACCTGAAATTACCGAAGAAGACCTTGTGCAGCCTAACCTCGTATGTTGTGTCGACCCATTTATCAAAATGCCAGTTGCTTATATCTGAAATAGGATGATCTCCAACAGGCCCTCGACGATGTAATCGAAAATCAGAATGATGACGTATTCATGGAGAGCTCGTCTGACCCCGCAAGTGTCGATGATTCGGAAGACGGAGACTTCGTTGTGGGGTCGTCATCGGAGTCGTCGGATGGATCGGCGAGTGCAGGCGCCTCAGAACCACCGCTTTCTGCACCTTCGGCTCCCAAATCAGGTCCCTCGGCAGACACAGACAACACGCCGCATCGTTGCCCCCGCTGCTACGTTCGGGACAAGAAGAAGCAAGAAGCGAAGAAGAAACGAGCAGCGAAGAAGAAGCAAGCAGCACTCTCGGTGCCGGCAGATGACCACGATATGCTGCCCGAGGCAGGAGTCGAGAGCGCCGCAAGCTCTTCGCGAAGGTCCAATCGTACCGAACCTTCGCGCGACGTCGTTGACTCCCCAGTTGTGGAACCACTTGCAGATGGCGCTGGCAGTCCCGAGGCTAGGATCCGAGTGCATTACCCTCCTTCACACGGGAGAATCCTCACCGATCCCATCACTGCCGAGGAACCACATATTATCACCAATCCTATAACTGTCGAAGAACCACAGCAAATAGTCGCGCACACAAGAGAAAGTCCCGACAGATCTGAAAGTCTCCCCATCGCAAGTGATGATGAAGACATTGACGACCAACCCGCTGCGCTATCGACTGGACGCACGGCAGCTCGAGCTCCCAAGGTTTCCAATGCTACAGTCAAGACTAGTCATTCTGCGGCTGCACCGCAGAAGCGCGCTCGGCCGGCCACTTCTGCACTCGACCGGGATGACGATGACGACGAAACTTCCGGCCAACGCAATGCAGCTGGGACTACTGGTTCGTTGCAGATCGCACTTCCAGCCCCCGGAGGCGGCGCGGAGGCCGAGACTCATAGGCCACAGCTCCGCACCAGTGCGCGTCTCGCGGCGAAGCCACACGGTGCGGAGCGTGGGGTCAATGGACTTACAGCTGCTCGAGCTCCCAAGGCTTCCAATGCTACAGTCAAGACTGGACATCCTGCCGCTGCTCCTCCGCAGAAGCGCGCTCGGCCGCTCGCTTCTGCGACCACTAGTTCAATGCAGGTCGCGCTTCCATCCCAACAAGCCGGAGGCGGCGCAGAGGCCGAAACTCATAGGCCACAGCTCCGCACCAGTGCGCGTCTCGAGGCCTCGCGAACGAAGCCACGCGATGCGGAGCGTGGGGCTCGCTCTGAGGCTCCGTCTGGCTGTGGCTCGAAGCAGAAGCGCAGGCATGTTGGCGACTCAGACGCGGAGGACAATGGAGCTGCGCCCTCCGCCGCGCCATCGAAGAAACGCAAGTTCTCAGCGCCGGGTGATAGCGCGCTTGACTCTGTTGCGGTCGAGGCTGGCAGATCGGCGATGCCTGTGGCTGGTCCATCGAACTTTCGAAGCCTTCGCCCTCGCGGGTCTGCTCCGGCTCCACGGAATGCCGACGTTGGCAAGCGGGACAAGAAGAAAGGTCGCGCTGCATAGAATGTCTCGCCTTACAAGTTGGAAGGCATCTGCATGCCTCTGGGTCGTCTGGCGAATTACTCTAGGTTCAATGCTTTGGAAGCTTCTCTGTACTATAATTTCAAGCCGCAAGATGTTCTAAGGCTTTGAAAGCCTTCGTCATTCCTTCAGGTTATCTTAAAGAATCGTGTCGTTCGACTCGGATGCAGGCTTTCGGAGTCTCCTCTCCGTTAAGTTATTTAAATCACTTCAGGACTTTCAGCCCCAGGAGAACATCGTCATCCGCTCGTTCAAACTATGTTACGTTGTATTTATAGGCTTGGATTGATTCAGTTTCAGATATGTAGCAATCGCCGTCCGCTCCTTGACATGTACATTCCGTAGTACCTACCAATACACTCCTTTCTGAATTGTTGTAATGTATCCTGGGCACGGCCCTCGGCGCCCAAGTAACTAAGTTGATTGATAAGTAGAGGACAGCCAAGCTCAAGCCTAGTCGAGATAAGTACGAAGCAGTCTTTGGCGAGACAACTCCTTCAGACAATTTGATCGGGCGAGTTAAGAGCATGGCGTAGTAGGATCTGACATAGGTCACAACGGCATAGGTACAGTACAAAATGTCATATAACATACAGTAACAGAGGCGAAACGTTATCGAGTCACAACAACAATAGCTCAGTCAGAGAGAATGGCATACACGGTCACAGCTTTATAGGATCCCCAGCGACATCGACCTTTATAACTGCCCACGACGAAGACGACGAGCAAGGATCAGATCCTTCGGTTGGCTAGGGAGATGGCGGATTTAGCGTAGACTCGAAGGAGCTCAGACGAGGAGCATACATGGTGACGCGCTTTGCGTGGATCGCGGCGGCATTGGTATCCTCGAAGAGGGAAACCATATAAGCTGATGAAAACATTAGCCAACGAGCATCACTCAAAGCCAGAGTGAAAACAACCTTCGCTAGCCTCCTGCAGCGCATAGATCGCCGACGACTGGAAGCGAAGATCAGTCTGTCAAGCGCAGACCGTTAGCCATCACGAGAAGCACACCGAGCATGGACGACGACAACGGCGACAAACCTTGAAGTCCTGCGCAATCTCGCGCACGAGTCGTTGGAACGGCAGCTTCCTGATGAGCAGGTCCGTCGACTTCTGATAGCGTCTGATCTCGCGCAGCGCGACCGTGCCGGGGCGGAAGCGGTGCGGCCTTTTCACGCCGCCCGTAGCCGCCTAAGACCAAACAAAGGAAGCCGCCCCGACGCCGACGATGAGCGGAGAGGTCGACAACAGTGAAGGAGAGGATGGCTTACAACTGGCAGGTTCTTCCTCGGCGTCTTGGTTGCAAGTGGTCTGATCGGTCTGCGGGTGTGACTTTTGCCTCCAGTAGACTTACGGGCGGTTTGCTGAAGATGAGATCATCAGTAGGCAAACCAAATCGACGGCGGCGAGGCAATGAAAAACAATGGCGAGGACGAGGTAATGAGTCTGGCGCCAATATGGCTTTAGTCGCGGAGGGGACGGGAAGATGCTGCTCGTATTGCTCGATAACCGACAGGAAGAGGTTGTGTGGATGGGAGAGCGGCATGTTCGATCCCGCTGGAAACCTTTCGGTAGCCCGTCACATTATACCCCATTCCCGCCAAATGTCCTCGACCGCTTCCCTTACTTACGGGTTGCAAGAGCCGACGATATGCTCGAAACCCACCTTGGTACGAGCCATTGAGATTTATTCAAATTTGTTGGTAAAAAAAAACTGGCGAGTGCTCAGAGGCGGTGGTGGTAGTGGGTCAAGAGGGGAGCGCTGTGATCTCGACGTGAGCACCCTTTATAAACCATGGAGGTCTCCGGAAGCGCCCTGCTGTGGCATGCTGAGGGAGGGCCCCCGAATATCCCTACGAGGACGGTTTCAGCCAGACTTCTTCGTGGCCAAACTAAGGTCCTCAGATACATCTTGATTACTAGGTCCTGGCATTGAGCCTCCCCTCTAAAGGGGTCCATACCTCCCAATCGGCCTTTCACGCTCCAAAATCATAAACTCCCAATCGCCTCCAATTGGGTCAAATTTGGCCCTCATGGCGAGAGATGCACTCCTCAGAACATCTGCAGAAGCTGAAGGAATCTGAAAGCAGTCAAATTCGTAATGAAAAGGCATATCGGGCTTGGCAGCTCACCCTCAACGAGCGGCGTCGGCGAAAGGAGCCATGGCTGTTAGACGGCAGGGGTATTTCTGCCAACCACTTCTGCGCCTCCAAGAGTAATGCGGACAGCGAGAGGGCAACCCCATCGCCACCGACGCCGTGTTCAGGTCCCAAACCGACTTGGGAGTCCCGGACTCGATATTATTTGGGACTCCCAAGTCGCTATTCGCCTCAAAATCGTGATTTTTGCTCAGATTGCGAAGCGCCACTAGTGCCGATGCTCGGGGGTCCTGTTTACCATGACTCCTCTACTAACTTTGCTGTTGGGCTGCTGGCCTTTATCCCGAGGAATTAATGAACCCCTCACGTGACCACGCACCAGGATAGACGTGCAAGAGCCTCGATCCGTTCTTGAATGAGAGGGAGAAGGAAATGAGAGAGATTGCGGAGGTAATATCATACCGTAAAAGGTAGGACGTGCAAAAACCCCACGCGATGGCCCAGAGGAGGCAGAGAAGCGGTATAGCAAGCTGTGAGTGGGGATTAAGTGTGCTCAATGCAGAATAGTACAAGCCAATGCCGATGCCGGTGTGACCAGTGAGATCTATGATAGTAAATGCAACAGACCATACACCATGGCCCAGATATCTCTAAAGCTAAAGCTTGAAACCGAGACCGCGCATGCAGGCTAGATGCTGCTGCACGACGTCCTTGCATTTCTCGTCTACTTCGGACGAGTCGTTCTTGAGGAAGCAGTCATCCCGGGCAGACTTGGTTTGCGGACACGCGCAGCATCTAAGAACGGCGGTTGATGGGAATGGGGCAGAGACGCGTAGGAGGTAGGCGCGCGGCAGGGGTATTGGGGAAATGTGAGCGGACAGATAGACGTCGCTCAGATAGGACGACTCACGGCTTCAAGCCCTGAGGATTCAGTGGATTCTGCTTCGGGTCTGTTGCGTCGTATGCCTTCACTGGGGCCGGGGCCGGGGCAGGAGCCCACAGCGAAGTGATCTGCGAGATGTATGTCGCGTAAGTCTGTGTATGGAGCTGCAAGCTGCCTATCTCACCCGTTCAAACATATTGTAAGATAATTTTCGATAAATGAAAGCCTAGCGAACGGCCAGCAACGGAATGTCGAAAGCAAAGAGTGGTTGGGAGGAGAATGGCGTCTGCTTGCGTCTGCTGCACGCAAACTGCTGACGGAGAACGGCTCGGTCCAGATCAAAGATCTAGCCGCGCACGTGATTTCGGAACGGATATTTGCTCGGACGTCCGAGTCGCCCTGGACATCGTTCGACGCGTCGATAGTACATACAGCAATGCGCAAATTGGACGGACGAGAGCTTGCAGTAATATACAGTGAAAATAAAGTCCGACTGGATCTCCTTACAATAAACAACAATTGGTATAGTACAGCGCCCCCGCCAGGCAATACTGTAGCGTGCATCTGATTCAGACATGGCAGGGTGCCGTGTTATTTGTGAACATCCTCCAGACTAGATCAAAACTCACCTTCTGCATTTCGAGTAGCGCATCATGCCTTCTTCACCACCTCAGGCCCAACAAACCGAGCCTCCTCGTCCTCCGACAGAAACATTCCTATGCGCTGTTTGGCCATGCGTACAATCTTGACGCAGTACTTGGAAAAATGGGGGTCATCCGACAGAACTTGAATAAGAGACAGCGTCTGGGATAAAACTCCGTCTGAGAGAAAATCTTGTACTGTGATAGTAGGAAGACGATCGAAGGCGTCTTCCGGGTCCAGAAAGATCGCAAGCTCGTCGTCACATAGTTTAAGAAACGGCCGCATCCCTTCAATGTCGACAATGGACTTGATCCCTGCCTCTGTCCTCTCTTGCGGGCTCGAACGTGCCGGCCACTCCATAGCGAATGCAAGCCCGCCTATAGCCTGCACAAGGTTGAAATTCAGCCGATCCGAAGCATAACGATCTGTGACTGACCCTGGCCTCCTCGAGACAACGTTTCAGCCCATAAACCACAGTGGCAAGAAATGGGGCTTCAAATAATGTTTCAGCAGTTGTGCAACCCAGTGTTCATCGGACGACCTCACCTTTTCGCCATACAATTGCCAACTTCACAATCTCGTGCCACACCCGGCCGAGCAAGAAGGGCCGCAGCGCCGGTGATATCGCGTTGCGATACATGGCGCAAAGCACGGGGCCGACTTCTTGGAGATAAGCAGCATACTCGAAGTCCACGATCCAGAGTTCGAATTGATCAGCCTTCCTTGTGAATTTGGAGATGACCTGATCCACATAGTATACGGCCGCATCAACAACAGCACAGATCGGCACTTCCAGCATCAAGACCTCTCCGGGCTCCCCGTATGGTACCATCGCAATCTTGCGGAGCATGGATACCGACGGCTTGTAGTTGGTCAGGACCCTACGTTCAAGTATGTAAGTCTCGCCAGAAAAGCGTCGAGTCAGCATAATGGACACCCACATCGTCACTTCGTCGATGAACGTATATCCCCATAACAACCCAAGGAACTTTATCGTCAACTCTCTAAACGTGCGCGAGACATGCAGCATCGTCCCGATTACGTCTTCCTTCGGGGCATTCTGCGGGTCGAGAATGATATCTTGGAAGAAGTCGCCAACGACGTGCGCGACGATGATGTACGCGAGATCTGCAGGGAGCGGTGTCTTTCTGCAGGGAGGTTGGATAGCGAGAGCACGGTCGGGGCTTCGCGTCCGCGCCCGACGCGTGCGCCGGGAAGTAGAGGATGGGGAGTGCGAGCGGGCTCTTTTTCCCAGCGACATCGTTCCGCGTGGCGTGGCGATAGATATGGCAAATAATACGATATAAAGGAAAAGTTGGAAGGCAAGACGACTGCCTGAGTGCAAGCAGCACGCTGTTAAGAACGAGTTGTCTGGCTTTGAAACACTGGCATTATCCAATGTCGGAGGTTCAAATATGGCAATTGTCTGAGTTTGAAACTCAAGTCCACCTGAGCCGTCTTCATGGGACTTGCAACGACGTCGCCCAGCTCTCTATCACATCAGCACGAACAATAGATGGGAAAGCACTATAAAATTGATAAGCGAGCGAAAGCGAAAGCAGGGATAGAGTAGGTCAGCACAGCGCACATAGCATGATAACATCTAGACATGACGGAAGTCTATCCACCAACGAGCCATAGACCTCCTACTCCCCTACCTTCAACACATTCATCACAGCGACCTCAGAGCCCACGTCGGACATCGCATCTCCAGCCGGCCTCGCAGGGACGACCAAGCCCGTCGGCCGTCCCGCCGAGCCGTCAGCAGTCAACGGCGGCGGCGGCGGCGGCAAGCCTGCGATGATGGACTGCAGCCCGAGCAGGAAGCGCGGGCTAAACCCGACGCAGCGCAGGCTGTGGCACGGCACGCTCAGCTCGCCGACTTCGTACCGCCGCTTGAGCTCGAGCTGCGCCGGCCAGGACGCGGACTGGCCCTCGGGCAGATCCCGGCTCGCGACGCGGAGGCAATGCGCTGCTTTGGTCTGCGGACAGTACGTCAGTCGATATAACTACTCTGAACGATGAAGAAGCTCACTTGTTCGTCGAGCGTCATCCATTCGGATAATAGCATTTCTGAATCGGCCATGACGGCTGATATGTATGTGCCGAGGTAGAGCCACTGCAAATACAGGTAGGTTGGTCTCGGAGATGACTAGCTCAAAAGAAATGGATATCACCTGGTTTGGGTCACCTTCGACGACTAGCTCAAAGGCGTCGTTCTCGTTCAATGTGAAGATCGGGCAGAACCAGTATCCATGCTGTGCGCATGCCCTCACGCGGAGAGGCATCGACTGGGGCGGACGGGGCAGGAAGCAGAATAAATTGCTAGGAAAAGTTGAGCGACAGTCTATTTGAAGCATGAGCCAAAAGACACGAATACCTTCCAAAGTTTTCCTGGAGAGTACATGATTACGAAATGGACCATAACGGAAGTGCGAGGCAACTCACCGAACGGAGGCGTTCGTGTACCACTTCCAGCTGACCCTCCTTCAAATGGAGAGCCTGGAAAAGCGGCATACCATCCGAATGCTGTACCGGCGCAAATAGCTTGTTGACTTTCGCGAATCTGCTCTGATCCTCTTCAAACGCAATCACGCTGCTCTGCGAATAGAACTTGTATATCTACCACTTCACCATCAATCCCGCTCCTTGCCCTATGATCCGACATCAAGACACGCACCTGCTGAGACATCGAAGTGTTCACCCGCTCAGCAGCAACAAGCCGTTCCTCCAACGCCCTCTTCTCGGCCTCCAGTTCACCGACCCGCACCCGGAGGCTATCGCTCTCGATCTTCGCCACCAACCTCGTGTCTGCATGCCGTCGGTGCTCCTCCCGCAGCTCCAGCTCCAGCGCAGCAATCCGCGCCTGAAACGCGCTGCTCTCCGTCTTCGCCGCCGCATCTGCGTCCGCGCGCTGCCGGTTCTCGTCTTGCAGCTGCAGCACGAGCGCCTTGAGCCCCGCCTGTTCGCGCTGCAGCTCGTTCCGGTCCGGCTGCGTCGCGTAATGACGCTGCGCGAGGGTCAGTACGGCGCGCGGCGAAACTGAGTGGGGAGAGACGGACTTTGAGCTGCTCGCATTCGTTCTTGGCCTGCTGGTACTTTTGCGCCCAGAACTCGACGACCTCCGGCGCGTAGGACGCGTCGATCGCGATCGTACGCGTCGGCTGTGGGGATTCTGTTTTGTTTTGGGTATCCATGGGCTGTCAGTTGGTGGAATGTATCGCGTCGTTCAGAGATAAGTCAATGGGTAGGGAAGACCATGCAGAGACGTGGTCATTGAAGACGCCGCGAAGTCATAACCGAGGTCATATAATAAGAAGCTCATTAGCCGCATCCGGACGCGTCGCGGCCAACTCATCCACCAACTCGTCAACCGCCCATTTCTTCCGGCATCCAGCGCACTCGTTTCGCCATTCCTCGACGAGCAACAGACAATCACGCGCAAGCCTTAAATAAATATATCGTATTTTCAGCACAGCGGCATCCACAATCGCACAATCTACTCCGCCTTGGCGCCCTTGCCCTTCTTTACTATCAGCTCCCGGTCGTCGCCCGCGAGCCACAGCGCGCAGAAGAGCATGAACGCGACGCTCGTGCTGACTGCGCCGGCGTAGTATGGCCAGGCGGCACTGAGGAAGCGCGGGTAGCCGTCGTGGCGCGGCGGCACGACGGGCACGATCGTCGAGCTCTCGAGGTACGTCCATCTGTGGGGCGTCAGATGAAAAATGACATGGGAAGAAGGGGGCGGCGCACCCGTGACGCTTGTAGTCGATCACGAACTTGAAGACGCCGTGCCGGTCGGGCACGCGGAAGGTGACGGAGTACTTCCCGGGCACGCCGGGGACGGGCTTCAGCGCGGTGCGGATGTGCGGGTCGAGCATCGTGAACTCGAGCTGCAGGTCCGTGAGGCCGGAGGTCGGCTCCCAGGCGGAGGTCTTCGGGTTGTATTGCGAGATGTACGCGTTGAAGACCTAGCGCGCGATGAATGCCAATAGGAAGACTCATGAAAGGATAACGTACGACGTCTTCGTTGATGGTGTAGCGTTCACGAGGAGCGGTCTCGTTGACGAGATGGTGGCTGGTCTGGTCGATACGCAGCACCTGCTTCTCCTGGAACGTCCACGCCGCAATATCGCGTGCGAACTGCTCGTTGCCCGACTTGACGCCCTCAGCCACCTCCTTCCTCGCGAACGCGTCGCTGAAGAGCTCGACACCACCGGCCCACATCACCCGCGCGCTCTCACGCGTCTGGAACCCCGTGACGACGCCGAGCGTGCTCCCGGCCCACAGCCCCTCGCCGCCCTTCTCCGCGGCGTCGAACACCGCGTTCGCGCCCGAGTCCTGCTCCGTGTCCGCCGCGAAGCTCTCCGCCGGCGCGTGCAGAATGGGCACTAGCAGCGGGTTGTTTCCGAGGGCGTGCGGGACGCCGGAGAACCAGACGGGCGGCGTGTTGGGCGTCAGCAGCGGGTGCGCCGGCACGTCGATCGGGAGGACGGTCGGCGGCGTGTCGCGCGCGGGGAAGTGCGAGATGAGGGGCGTGCCCGGCGGGGGCAGGATGAGCGAGAACTCGGAGGCGAGGGAAAAGAGAGGTGATTGCTTTGGAGAGAGGGCAATGAGCAGGTTGGTCTTGGCGGGGAGAAGGTCAACGAGAGACTGCGGGGTAAGATCCTTCGCGAAGGCTGAGAGACATAGGTCAGACTCGACGCGCGTACGAAGTTCTTCGACATACTTTTGCTGTCTGGCGCAAATAGAATTACATGCGAGAAAGCGGGCAGGCCATCCTCTGTCACACTCGGGCTCTCGTCCTTCGGCGCGCGGAACGTCAGATCGTAGCCCTGCTCTGCACAACGATGAGACGTAGCTTGCAAACGTGACACAAGTTTGCTTACTTTCGAGATTGTCAAAGAATATCGAGAAGTCCTCCTTCTTCAACTTCGGCTCGAGCACGACCAGCACGGAGTCGCCAGAGCTCGATTTCGCCTGCGACAGCGCGAAAAGGGCGAATAACGAGGCAAGCAAGGTAGAGAACGGGCGCAGCATGATTACCAGGTTCCTGGTCGAGCACCAGGCGTGATCTGTTGTCGCTCGAGGTGGTGGTGGTGATGGGAGTGTACAGTGCTTGTTGCCAGCTGTGGCCGGCGCGCGTACAAGTTCCACGTCAGGCTGTATTTCTATTTTTAGACATCCATCATTCTGTCTTGCAGAACGCAGCGATACCTTCGAGCTTGAGTGCACATAACACACCGATTTCATAGCATTGTAAATACATGAGATAGGTGCCTAAATGATCCTTAGGTTTGAAGCGAACGTCCTCTATATTACAGCAAGAATACGCAGACATGAACTCGAGCGCAGATTCGAAACCGCGACCAACAATCATCGAACCACGCATGCGTTTAATGCCCAGTTCATCTGACAAAAACAACTCGGTAAGCACGTACGAGGGACTCCGTATTTAGTGCCCATAGACTTCCAGAAAAGTGCTGTCGATTCAGAAGCATATAGATCAATTGTTGAAGAAACATTTTTCTCTACAAACCGGTGAAATGAAGAATCTGTTCAAGCATCGTGCAGTCAAACTGCGAGTTTGGAGCCGGAGGGGACTACAAGTGTAGAACGGTCAATGAAATTTCAAAATGCAGGCGTACAGCGTACTGACCTCCTAATCCTACCTGCACGTCTTTCGACACTAGTAGCGATTTTCCTTCCCAGTCTTCAACACGAAAAACAATGTTCGATTCGCTCTCCAGCAGTCTCCGTGCCAGATTGTTATATGATTCCTTCTCGTTATTCAGGCTACGTGCGAGCCCTTCAAAAATCTCCTCGGATGCTTCCATATTGGCCGATCTGTTGAGCAGCCTGAAAACGGGGGCAGGGGTATCCTTGTACTGCGCGCCTTGATATATCATGCCCTTAACGCCGTGAAAAAGGATTGCGGTAACAACAGGAAGTGGCCGCCTGGAGTGATGGGAATAGATACCAATGTGCGTCACTGTGAAAGGAAAGCTGTGTGGCAGTCTAATGCTTGTGTCGGCAGAGATGAAGATGAGGTGGATGAGACTGGGACAGTGCTGGCTCAGAATCACCATGCAGACCTTCAAAAGGTCGACGCATGAATCGTCTAGCTCGACGTATGCTGTGGTTATATAGGGCCCTTGCAGTTGCAGAAACTGCGTGGTGGTATCCGTGCTCCGATGACAGCCCAAATTGAACCTGAGGTGTATGTGCACCTGTCGGAGTAAAGGATTAAGAATCCCAGGTTTAAAGCCGGGGCTATTGAAGCGAGGCATGCTCAAGAGCCTCAGGCCCGGATGCTCCAAAAAGTCCTGGACGCCTTCCCCTTCCATAGAGTCATAGTGGTGCAGCCGTGTGCGGGTTATGTAGAAGCACCGAAGGTTAGGGCAGTTACGCAGGATCAGGGCGCTATCTTCTACCCTAGGGCGCAGACACTGGTCGATGCGCAAGATGCGCAAGGACGGACCGCACGTTGCAAGCAATGCGTCGGTCCACTCCCGCGGAAAGAACTGATCTTTGGACTCCGGATCCACGCGCATCGTCAGGATTTCGAGGCAGGGCAAACACCCGAAGATGTCGATCATCTGCGCGACCTGACGCGCGGTGTAGACATAGTTGTACATCGTGGAAGGCAGCATGATCATGAAATCCATCCGTCGCACCCACGAGCCGATGGGCCATTGATGGGCAGTGGGTGAAGTGTGGGACTGGGTCAGGGTCCGATGGAAGACGGTTAACGCGGGGCCGTCACGAATCGCAACTGCTCGATACAGCATTGGGATGGCAAGATAGTAGAAATCCTTGCATACGAGCATGAGGGATAATTTGTTGGGCAGCGAGAGCGCCAGCTCCTGCTGATCATGACGATCGATTGGGTAGAATGCATGGGGGACATCAAAAGGGTCATCCACGTTGGTGTCGACGATGCCTGGTATGTCTGTTGCGAACTCGAAGATATGCTTCCATACTTCTGGTGGCAGCTTATCTTTGCTCGATTCATCAGTGACAGCAGACATGGTGGAATTTTTCTCTGGGAAGATAATGAATGGTGTAAAGTAGGACGCATCAGCAAAAACGTTCGAATCGGTTATTCCCCGGTGAGAACTGTCACGCGTCACCATAATTGCACCGAAATGTAATCTCTTACAAGGGTATGCAATGCGTAATACATACCCATGTCAAGATCATACAAGGTTTGCGTGGTCTTGAGAATCTGACACATTGATGGTGAGTCTTCAAAATCTCTGGTCTCGTATCTAATAGCTGGTAATCGAGGTAACGGCCTTCTGCCGCCTTTGCAACGGTCGCCTGCTCGCCGTCCTGCTCTCGATATTCAAACCATCGCCTAGCAACGCAGCGCTACATTTTCTGAAGGTATGTCGTCGCCGGCCCTAAATCGTGCTTGTTTAATACCTTCCGCCGCGTCCGCCTTTGTCCAAGTCCTCCTTTCTCTTGACCTTATCTCGAGCACACTGGGACCTTCACGATGTGTCTCACCTTTTGCACGAAGCTAGTGCTGTCTCGCATCGACCTGCGCCGGCTAGGCTCTTCTCTGTCTGTGCTATCTCGCGCAAGTGGCAGTTTCTCGGTGTTCTCGTCGCTCGAAGACGCTCTCTGGTGTGCACGCGCGCGATCTGGCGAGGGCTCGCCGCTGGCTTTTGGCAATCTCGGGGACGTCCATTCTCGAGCAGCAGCGAGCTGAGTGAGCAACAGTCACGGCGCATCAGCGCGCATGGGTACGAGTATTCTAGTACTTAGTTACCGATGCGTTGAATGATATCGGTCGTAGACAGTTGTCATTGTTATGTATTTACGTTTGCTATGAAATATAATTCACTGGATTTTATTTCAACATTTCTGCCGACAACAGCAAAAAATCAATAAAACTAGCTGAATATCACAGAGCTACCCTGTGTGGCTTTACAAACACCATATAGCATTACACGGGTGCCATGTCGACGGACAAGTCTCATCTGCGGGCAAGCCTTGGTATGGCTGACAAGCCTTGGGAAGGATTGGCTCCGATTGGGAGCATGGTAAATTCATGTGGCACATGTACATTGCCTTGCGACGAAAGGTGGAATCCTCGCCAGATGCTGAAGGTTGGGACCTTTGTAAACACTTACATAGCCTTGTAAGCCCTTGACATTTTTTCACACTTTCGCTGATGACAGTCCGAATTACTCACATCGTTTGACGGGTCGAAGGGTGCAGATTGGCGCTGACGTTACGGGCAACACGACGGCCCAACCTTCTCGGAGAACGCCGGGTGCTGGTTGGGAGGCCAGAGGCCCGCAATGCCTTTGCTCCTCGCCAAAATACTCTGAAAAAAAAAATACAAGGATGCATATTTACACGTACATAATCGTGTCCAGGAGAACACGGAGTCCGTCGTTGAGCGAAGGAGGAACCTGCCACCCATTGGCCGACGGCGACGTGCGCCCCGCTCAAACTCCGTCTGAATATTTGGACCGCTTCGGACCGTCGGACACGCTCTGCTCCCCGACTTCGTCCTCCCGTCGTTCATACCCACAGTTCACGGATCCCCGTTCACGACATCCAGATGGCCATCTCAGACGAGCTCGAGTACCTGAAGTCGCTGGTCACGCAGCTCCAGTCCAAAATCACCACCCTGGAGGAAAAGGCCAAGGCAAGCGTGAGCAAGCCGAAGACGCCAGCTCAACAGCTCCGCACCATCCTCATCGGGCCTCCGGGCGCAGGTACGCGTGCCTGCGTGTACTCCATAGGTGTCTCTAACGGAATAACGCGTCGCAGGCAAGGGCACGCAGGCCCCGCGCATCCGCGACGAGTTCTGCGTATGCCATCTCGCGACGGGCGACATGCTGCGTGAGCAGGTCGCACAGAAGACCCCGCTCGGCAAGGAGGCGAAGAAGATCATGGACGCCGGCGGGCTGGTCAGCGACGACATCATGGTCAACATGATCAAGGACCAGCTCGAGCACAACAAGGCCTGCAAGAACGGGTACGTCGTCCCTCCGCCGCGCGTCGCCTTGACTGAGCAGAATTCCATTCTTCGCGTGCTCCCTCCTGACACGCTGTCTCCGCAGCTTCGTCCTCGACGGCTTCCCGCGCACGGTGCCGCAGGCCGAGAAGCTCGACTCCATGCTCGCCGACCGCAAGGAGAAGCTCGACTCGGTCGTCGAGCTCGAGATCCCCGACCAGCTCCTCATCTCGCGCATCACCGGCCGCCTCATCCACCCGTCCAGCGGCCGGACATATCACAAGGAATTCCAGTACGTAACCCACGGCCCCACGTCCGCCCCCCGCCTGCTGACACACGCGCACAGGCCCCCGAAGAAGGTCATGACGGACGATGTGACCGGCGAGCCGCTCATCCAGCGCTCGGACGACAACATCGACACGCTCACGAAGCGTCTGAAGTCGTTCCACACGTCGACCGGCCCTGTCGTGCAGTACTACAAGGACAAGGGCCTCTGGCGGCGGATAGACGCGACGCAGGCGCCCTCGGTCGTGTGGGATAACCTCCGCCAGGTGTTCATCGCCGCGCAGCAGCAGGGCAAGGGGAAGAGCTCATAACGGTCCGCGTCTTGTCTAGAGTACATAGCAAAATAGATCTGCACACATAGTTCTGGCATACATAGATAGACACCTCGCGCGCGATGCTTCGCTGTTGAAACTGCACAGAAAATCTGATAGATATCCTGGTTGCTTGTGTCTCATTATCTCGTGTCCGCAAGTTGCTCGCAAGTGCAACTATACAACACCAATGACATCCATCGCATACCCGGCGATAAACACAAACGGAACCAGCACGTCTCGATGGTAATTATTATCCCCGAACCCGAACAGCCGGCAAAAGGTCAAGTACGCATACCGTGAAACATGCCATGCCATGTTGATGCCATGCACCAGATTCACGATTAGGCTCGCAGAGACGTCGACCGGTACGCCCTACAACGTGTCCTGGATTATGAGCCCCGCGCTGATCCCGTTGACGGACAACGCCTCGAGCGCGTACTTGAGCGAGCGGAGCCACTGCAGTGGCGGGATGTCGCTCAGGTGCACGGAGAAGCCCGCGTATGTCAATTGGCACAGAGCGGAGAGCATGCTGAGTAGGATCGCTAGGCCGCCGGTGCGGAAGACGCAGGAAGGAGGAAGTTCTACGGATCGGCAGGGTGAGTAGAGGGACGATGAAGGCGTGCGAGGGGCGTACGAAGAGCGTCATTGCAAGGGTGTACAGGACGAGGATGAACGGGAAGTTGGAGAAGTTGACAGGGTGGGGCGCGAGGCCGGCCATGCAGTAAGTGCTGGACGACGCAGGGTGAGCGAGTTTCTCTCTGTCCGGACTCCGGCCTGGAAAACAATGCGAAGCGGAACGAATATGAACCTTGACACTAGCCACGCAGTCAGTTTATCATCTTACGAGTGAGGACGCATTCTCTGGTTACGAAGCAGTGCGAACTATAGCGTGACCCAGCTCGCTCGCGCAGGGACAAAGACCGAAGTTTGACGATGCTGTACAATGCGCTCAGCGAAAAAGCAATGAGGCCGCCCTGTCCCTTCGTGAGAATCGGAGATTTGAGAACCAGAGAGAAGGAAGCTTGAACAAACAAAAAAACATATCCGACGCACGACTGAAAGCCAGCTATGGTCGTGTCTGTGGAAGTATAGACCCCCTAGAGCAAAGTGTCGTTGGCACGTTTCGCGTTAGCTGGATCATGAAGTTCATCACCACAGAACACTCCAAGCACCGACGCGATGGCCGAATGCGTAAAGAACAGTGACTTATCCCTGAAAATAACAGCCTTCGTATGGAAAATAAAGCGAAGGAGCACGAGAAGACACACCTTCGCAGAATCTTCCATTCTCTGCTCGAAAGGACCTCGAGCTGCGTCATGAAAGTTGTAGCATCGCCAGCACCAGATACTAAGGACTTCCATGGGTGTGGCTCATTGTCAGGATCATCGCCATCTGTTCTTACTCCATTGCCCTTCTCTGGGGCAGCGACCGACAACGGACTTGCTCCTCCCTGCAGAACGGGACTGCCCTGTGTGCTTCTGAAGAGCGCCGCGGAGGGCTCGCTCGCGATGTCAAGGAGGTTATCTGCGACATTGTAGCCATCATGATACGGGATATCGTGCGCGACAAAGTGTTGCGCGGCCGCGAATTCGCCGGCACCGCAGTATAGGGCACGGCCTTGGGAGAGCATGAGGGTCTGGTCGAAGGTCTGGTACAGCCGTATACACGCGATGAGAATGGGCACCGCATGAAGGACTTTCGCTACTTCAGTAGCCGAGATTGAAGAGCCTCGTTTTCATATCAGCAGAAGACATGGATACTTAGTTCAGAACGTGCTCCTAGACGATGAGACGAGTTGCTGAAGAAGGGTTTTAGCGACTGCTCGAGCTTTAAGAGACGGTTGTTTTTTATACACGGAATCGCAATTCACCTAGAGGACGAATAATTTTGGTCGTGGAACGTGGAAGAAGATAGTTGTTGAAAATGAGACCGCGTGAACAAGGCAACATCCGTTCCAGAATCATCCCAGCAGTCCTCCGAGATGACCGTGTTAGAAACTAGATATCCCGATTAGACTCAGTCGTAGGAAGGGATAAGAACGACTGTATTATGTACCTAGATATCCCGATTAGACTATCGGGAAAGGTACATGAGCTTCTAGTGTAACGAGAAAGGAAACAAATAAAGCTCACCTCAGTCGTAGGAAGGGATAAGAACGACTGAGGGAGAGGAATCCGAATGTAAGGTATATAAGAGAAATGGGCTGGCGGGCAGACACGAACATGACATCACACATAGGCAGAGTCCGTCCATAAAGGGAGAGAGTATGACCGAAACGAGAGAGGGAGAGACAGATCGCGTCGTCCGGCGGACAACGCACTTCCATGTGATATTCCAACACTCCTCCTCGCAGGGGGACGCGAAGTCTCCTCCTGAACTCGAGGATCCATCTCCTCCTGAACCTCCTCCTGAACCTCCTCCTGAACCTCCTCCTGAATGCCAAGGCCGTATGCGGCAACCTCCTCCTCAACGTGCGGAAACCGGGGCCAGACCTAAGCATGCTCTCCTCTCTGGCCAACCTGTCCCAATCTCGCGGGTTGAACGCGCTGTCGCTGAGTCCCGTGATGCTGCCCTTCGCTTATCTGCTGCTCGCTCCGCGCCTCCTCTAACCGTTGATCCTCCAGTCCCCCTTGCTCCGCCTGCACAGGACTTTGAGGTAATCATGGCTACTATGGACGCCTCCGCTGACGAACCACGTACCTGGGCCGAAGCTCAATCCTCTCCCTTCGCCGATGACTGGCGGAAAGCGTACCTCGATGAACTCGCCTCCCTCCGTCAGCACAAGGTATGGGAACTTGTTCCTCGCTCGTCCATTCCTTCTGGCCGTCGCCCCGTCAAATGTCGCCCCGTCTTCAAAATCAAGCGTGACGCTGAAGGCAATGCGGTGCGCTTCAAAGCTCGTCTCGTTGCTAAAGGCTTCACACAAGTCCCTGGCATCGACTACCATGAAACCTACTCGCCTGTCGCTCGCCTCGAGTCTCAACGCCTCGCCCTTCACATTGGTGCTACCCATGACTGGGAGATGGAACAACTCGATGTCAAGACTGCTTTTCTCCATGGTGTTCTCGAGGAAGAAGTCTATATGGAACAACCTCCCGGTTTCGCCGAGCCCGGATTTGAAGATTATGTCTGCCGCTTACTCAAAGGTCTTTATGGCCTCAAGCAGGGTGGGCGCGCTTGGAACCAGCTCCTTGACTCTGTCATGCGTGAGCTTGGCTACAACCGCCTCGAATGCGAGTGGTGCATCTACTACCGCGCTCGTGCTGCCGGCCGCTCCATTATCGTCATCCATGTTGACGACATGAACGTTGCGGCCGACAGCAAGGAGGAGATGGCGCGTGTCAAGGCGGAACTTCGCTCGCACTTCGACATTGTTGAACTCGGCGCTGTTAACTGGCTTGTCGGTTTGGCTGTTTCTCGTGATCGCGCTGCCCGCACCGTCACTATCTCACAAACTGCTTTGATTGACTCCATTGTCACACAGTTTGGTCTCGATGATGCACATCCAGTCTCCACCCCGCTCGACCCAAACGTACGCCTCGCGCATGCCGACTGCCCAACAGACGACGCGTCTCGTGCCGAAATGGCCACAGTACCCTATCGCGAGCTCATTGGCTCCCTTATGTACCTTTCCATCGGCACTCGTCCCGACATCGCGCACGCCGTCCAGCACCTGAGCCAATTCAACTCGAACCCCGGCCGTGCACACTGGCTTGGGGCCAAACATGTTGCTCGATACCTCAAAGGCACGCGGACACTCGGACTCGTCCTCGGCGGTTTGCAACCTCTCGCGCTGTCAGGTTTCACCGACGCTAGCTTTGGCGGCCAGGCCGGGCCTCAAGGTGCACGTCGCTCCATCTCGGGCTATGTCTTCACTCTGGGCAGTGGTGCCATCACCTGGAGTTCCAAGCGACAGCCGGTCACAGCGCTCTCCACTTGTGAGTCTGAATATGCAGCTGCTGCTCACGCCGCGCGAGAAGCCCTATGGCTCCGTAATGTCCTCACTCTCCTCGAATTCGCCCCCTTCGGCTCCACTCCCATCGCCGGCGATAACCAAAGCGCGCTTCGCCTTACCCGTGAGCAGTCCAGCCATTGCCGATCTAAATACTTCGACCTCGATCATCACTTCCTACGCGATCGTGTCGCCCTCGAGCAAATCTCATACCACTATGTCCCTACCCATGAGAACGTCGCCGACATCTTCACCAAACCACTCTCACGCGGCCCTCATGTGAAGTTCCGAGATGCTCTAGGTCTGGCCCCGGTTTCCGCACGTTGAGGAGGAGGTTGCCGCATACGGCCTTGGCATTCAGGAGGAGGTTCAGGAGGAGGTTCAGGAGGAGGTTCAGGAGGAGATGGATCCTCGAGTTCAGGAGGAGACTTCGCGTCCCCCTGCGAGGAGGAGTGTTGGAATATCACATGGAAGTGCGTTGTCCGCCGGACGACGCGATCTGTCTCTCCCTCTCTCGTTTCGGTCATACTCTCTCCCTTTATGGACGGACTCTGCCTATGTGTGATGTCGTGTTCGTGTCTGCCCGCCAGCCCATTTCTCTTATATACCTTACATTCGGATTCCTCTCCCTCAGTCGTTCTTATCCCTTCCTACGACTGAGGTGAGCTTTATTTGTTTCCTTTCTCGTTACACTAGAAGCTCATGTACCTTTCCCGATAGTCTAATCGGGATATCTAGGTACATAATACAGTCGTTCTTATCCCTTCCTACGACTGAGTCTAATCGGGATATCTAGTTTCTAACAGACCGATCGATGGCCGACGGTCTCGAGGCGTAAACGAGGCGTGTGCACCGCAACCTCTGTCGGAATGGTGCGGGTTCCTGCACTCGGGGCATTGGCCTTACTTTCCAAATATTTTCACGCATTAGTCGTCTTCGCGCGACACAACGATGCCGCCGAGGAAGAAAGCTCGCACGCATGCGCCATCTACTAGTACTAGCTCGAGCTCTCGGCGTGCCCGTCGCGCACGAAGCCCAGAGCTATTGCAAGTCCCCGCGGCTGAACTGCCCATTAACAAGACGTCTCTCCCAGCGGACCTTGCGTATACCATTGTTGCCCACATTGTTGGTGATTTCTTTCAGGACATCATCCTCGACCCGAAGAATGCGTCGGAGGAAGATGTGATTGGGACGATGCTGCACGTCTCCCGTGCCTTCAGAGAGTTCACAATAAAGTTCCTCCGGTTGCTATGGGGGGATACCTTTTTCATCGGATCGTGAGCATGAATCCTCCTTCCTATTTATTTTCCCGGACGACGATAATCCCAGAACCCTCACCAACTACAAGTCGGCAATGTGCACCCTTCGCGAACTTGCAACAGCGCCGTATCAAAAGCCTCATAAGTTCGTAAAGCGCGTCAGCATCCCGGCCCTCAATAGTCGAGTTGTTCGTCGGCGGAGTGGTATTCTCATCGATCTGGCGCTATATCTCCTGGATGGCGTCGCATACAGAGAGATGGGCCGCAAGCAAATTGGCGGGCCGCCTATTGGTGTCAATATCTTCGACCCCAAGGCCCTCTCCGTGCTCCGCGATAACTACCACAAGACCGTCCCATCACTGTTGCGACCCCTCTTGCTCGGTCGGTTGTGGGACAAGATTGTGAAATGGGCGATCATATGGCCAAGAGGTAGTGTTACGGTGCATCTTCAATGTGTCTGCGACAGAGATTTGCCTCTAAAGCCCCGCTCCTTTATGTGACTTTTCATTGGGTCCTTGCACTGGCTTCAAGTTTATCTGGATCTGAGACAGAGATCACTTTGGTTAGTCCCATATCATTTGCTCTGGGATCTGACACCAATCAGTCTATTTTTTCCCTTCTCATACATAGTGGGCAGATCCACCGTACGACAGATTCTCAGACCTAAATCCAGTGCCGGACGAGCTTGAGCCACGGCTCAGAGCCGCACTGGAAAAGGCGCAGAAGAAGAAGGAACTATGCGATGAAGAGCTTGCAGACTTCCGACGCGAGGAGGGCCTCCATCATCTTCCTTCCATCGCCTTAGAGGACTTTCCCTTGGATGATTCGCTATTCAAATCGCTGGATTTCTTCGAGAGGGTGGCAAATTATGACGAGCCTCACGCGAAGATCATACACATTGCCAGGAAATGCATCGGGTTGTTTCTGTCGGAAGACGAGGAGGCTCGGTTTGTTGGAGAGTGCGAGACCTCCCAGGAGGCGGAGACATGAGATACCAAGTGCGTGCATTGACAGTTTCTGTTAGGGTACTGCAAGAGTACTTAATGCCATGTTGTTTCTTTTCTTCAGACGCGGATGCTCGGGGCCCACACTGTTCTGTTGTGTCGATTAATATCCGGTCATGTACGGAGAATCGAGATGCAGCCTTTTAAAACTCCAGAATATGAGATAACCCTTCTTCCTGAGCTCAGTCCGCGTGAACGTAAGACAATTAGCAGGTATCTTCTGCTTGCCTTCCGCTGTATTTCGCAGAGACGAGCGAGTGGAACGTTGTGAATAATTTCAATCTCAACATTAAGGTATTATTGTCCAGTGTATATTTCGAGCTCCGGCGACCAAATACAAGCCAAACAAATCGCGCGCGCCAAGCGCTGGCCGACGTCGCCCGCCTCAACTCAACACCACGTATACAGCGACAACCCTTGCATAAGTCGCTCCTGCGCTTCATACTTCCAATATGGCTGGCCAGGCACTCACTGAGTACCCCAGCTTGTTCCGTACGATGCACAGTCTTATCTTCGGCGAATGGCACGTCTAACACCGCGTCATCAGGCTCGGATACGATGAGCTTGGTGCAGCTCTTCGTACCGACGGAAGTAGCACACGATACCGTCCACGAACTCGGCGAGCTAGGAAATGTGCAATTCAAAGATGTGCGTATCTGACCATTGTAATGGAGCCGCGGGCCCCCCGCTGACGGTCAGCACCGCTAGCTCAATCCGAATGTGAACCCCTTCCAACGCTCCTTCATTGGTGAAATTCGACGCGTCGACGAGATGGCACGGCGCGTGCGCTTTTTTGCAACGCAGATCGAGAGGGAGAAGGATAAGATACCCGTGCGCCCGCTGTATGACTCGGCGCCGCTCATCACGGTGGGCCCGCGCGCCGCGCAGACGATGGACGCGCTCGATGTGACGCTGTCGGAGCATGAGCAGCGGCTTGCGGAGATGAATGCGAGCTATGAGCTGCTGAGCTCGCGGCTCAGGGAGCTGGTCGAGGCGCGGCATGTGCTTCGCGAGACAGCTGTCTTTTTCCAGAAGGTGAGTGTCGTTTAGATGTGCATTTTGATGGGTGCTAAATATCGTGAATAGGCCGAGAGAGAGCAGTCGGACATCCGGAGCTCGTTCGATGACAGCGCGGCGCCGTTGCTCCAGCATGAGGATCGTGAGAACCACTATTCCTCGACCGTCCAGTTCGACCTTGAGTAAGATATTTTTCACGCGCCCGGCTTCCGATATTGAACATTCATCAGATTCGTGGCCGGGACTATTGACCGTGCCAGGTTGCCCACATTCGAGCGCGTCCTCTGGCGTGTACTGCGTGGAAACTTGTACATGAACCACACTGACATTGCAGAGCCGTTCGTCGATCCCTCGACCGGCGCCGAGACGCGCAAGAATGTTTTCATCATCTTCGCGCATGGCGACGCTCTGCTGGCAAAGATCCGCAAGGTTGCCGAATCAATGGGCGCCACGATCTATCCGATTGACGCCAATGCCGACAAGCGTGCAGAATCGCTGCGGGAGGTCAACGGGCGCATCGAGGACTTGGAGATGGTGCTGTACAACACTGGCTCCACGCGTCGCAGCGAGCTGGTCACCATCGGGGAGAACCTGGCGAGCTGGCAGGACGTCGTGCGGAAGGAGAAGCTGATCTTTGAGACGCTGAACCTGTTCAATTACGATGTCCGGCGCAAGACGCTCATTGCTGAGGGTTGGTGTCCTACACGGGATATCACGAATATCCAGTTGGCGCTGCGCCATGCTACAGTACGCTAGGACATCTTCAGCTGTTATTTTGATGCAAGTTACTGATGGTATCCACAGGAGGAGTCTGGGACGAGTGTGCCGCCTATCTTACACGAGCTCCGTACAAACAAGACTCCGCCCACTTTCCAGCGGACCAACAAGTTTACGGAGGGCTTCCAGACCATCATGGACAGCTATGGAATTGCCAGCTATCAGGAAGTAAACCCTGGTCTTTTCGCGGTCGTCACCTTCCCGTTCCTGTTTGCTGTCATGTTCGGTGATATCGGGCATGGCACTATCGTCTCTTTGGCTGGCCTTTTCATGATCCTGAACGAGAGGAAACTGGCCAGAGCTGACTTGGGAGAGATCTTCGGCACTTTCTTCTTGTGAGTAGTCATTTTCACTGCGAGTTTGCATTCGCATGACTAACTGCTGTTTCATTTAGCGGTCGCTATATCATCCTGCTCATGGGTCTCTTTTCGATGTACACCGGCTTCATTTACAACGATGTCTTCTCAAAGTCGTTGACCCTCTTCCGTTCTGGCTGGGAATGGCCTGTCGATACAAACGGCACTGTCAGTGCGGAGCCAAACGGTCATGTCTACCCCTTCGGTCTCGATCCTGCCTGGCACGGTGCAGACAACGCGCTGATCTTCACGAACTCATACAAGATGAAGATGTCCATCGTCCTCGGTGTCATCCATGTACGATCATAATCTAGCAATTAATGTGCCATACTGATAAGTTCCTCCAGATGACTTTTGCGTTGTGTCTTCAGCTTCCCAATCACATTCGTTTCAAACGTCCCCTCGACATCTATACCAACTTCGTTCCACAGATGATCTTTCTCCAGTCTATTTTCGGCTATCTGACGATCTGTATTATCTACAAGTGGACGGTCGACTGGTCGACTGCCTCGACTCCACCACCTTCGCTTCTCAACATGCTCATCGCGATGTTCTTGTCACCTGGTACGATCGCGGAAGACAGCAGACTGTATTCCGGGCAGAGCGTGATCCAGGTGGTTCTTCTGCTTCTGGCGCTCATCTGTGTTCCATGGATGCTGTGCGTGAAGCCATACATCCAATACCAAGAAATGAAGAAGATCCAGGAACAGGGATACGTTGGCCTCGCGCCCGGGGACGAGGGGGAGGTGCGGCGGAGCGAAGACCTCGAGGGTGAGGAAGAAGGCAACGGGCGCGCGATTGCCGAGGATATGGACGAGGAGCATGTAAGCATCTCAGGAGGGGTGTGGATCGATGTTGTACTCATGTCTTCCGGATGCAGGAACAGCACGACTTCAGCGAGGTCGCCATCCACCAGGTCATCCACACGATCGAATTCTGTCTGGGGTGCATCTCGCATACGGCTTCTTATCTTCGTTTGTGGGCGCTCTCGCTGGCACATGCTCAGCTATCCGAAGTGCTATGGGACATGACTTTGGCGGGCGTTTTGGGGATGCCTGGTGTGATAGGCGTGGTCGCGCAGATCATCATACTCGTGCTGTGGTTCACATTAACCGTGTTCATCCTGTGTATCATGGAGGTGCGTACACGAGTCCATCGATGGGGTAGCTGGGATGCTGATTCATATCCGGCGATAGGGGCTGTCTGCATTCCTGCACGCACTCCGGCTACACTGGGTCGAGGCGAACAGCAAGCACTTTGAGGGTGGGGGAAATGTACGTGCTGTCTCGTTTTGGTTGTGCCGCGGGCGCAATGCGGATCTCCACACATGCTGACTGATCGGCTTTTTGATCTTGCAGCTATTCACGCCCTTGACCTTTGCGGGTTTGGACGAGAAGGAGACGTGAGGCTCTAATTAGAAAGTGCTAGCGCTACGTGGTCGGCGGACTGGCTGTGAGCTGGGATGATCGCAGGCATGGGCGGATGTAAGTACGTCTGGTGACAGGTATGATAGTGCCTTCGTGGCAGCAAATGAGACGATCTCCAATGCGCGTGTGTGCAGTGCACTGTGGGGTAAGAGCCGACGAGCTGTTTCTGTGCAATCCAGCACGTTCGCGTGAGCACCAGATGACCGGTGGCTGTGACTTGAGAGCTGTGAGGTGGCGCGGCCGGTAAGCTCCGGGTATTTTGAACTCCGACACCGCAGCCCTGCCATATAAGCGTGCAATCCCGAGTTGCTTACTTTTTTCACACTTACCCTTTCCTTCTTCCCATCATAGAGGTACGCGAACGCTTGCAGCCCCTCGCCGCCCACGAAACTTACAACAGCGCACAGGCCCCGGCCCTCACGTATAGATTTTAGAAGGTTCCTTGTCCTTGTCGCCTTTGTCAGCGTATCATAGACAAAATTTCAATCATCACGTCTACCAAGGTACGCATCGCAGTGCGATCTTGACTTACTTCCGTCTAACAGACATTCTATCGTCAGATTACAGACATGCCGGCTGCCACTGCCACCGCCGCTGCCACTCCCTCTCCCGTTTCTCTCAAGGCCGCAGCCAACGGCCCTGAAGTCTCCGCTCTTTTCGTCGCCGACAAGGCCGCCCGCCAGGGTGCTGCTGAGGCGCTCGCATCGATTGCTCAAAAGGACGGCCCCAACGCCATCAAGTCCATTGGCTTCGCCGGCGCCATCATAAAGGCGCTCAGCGACAAGAAATCCCCTGCCGCGAGGGAGGGCGCTGCTGAGGCGGTCTCCACCATATCCAAATCTGCCGTCAAGGCCATCGAGCCCGAGTTTGTCGACTCTGGTCTCTACGCTGCCCTGCTCGAGGCCTTCGCCGACAAGCTGCCCGCTGTCAGGACAGCGGCGGTCGAGGCAGTCCGCTCTTACGTCGCTGCTGCCAACCCCTGGGGCACGGCACTTCTGCTCCCCGCCCTTCTTCACGAGATCAAGACTGCAGGCAAATGGCAGCTCAAGACGGGCTCCATCGAGATCCTGAATCAGCTCGTTGTGAGCGCCCCTGTCCAGATGGCCAAGCTCATGCCCGAGATCGTCCCCATCCTGTCCGAGGCGATCTGGGACACCAAGGCCGACGTGAAGAAGGCCGCTCGTGATTCGCTTACAAAGGCGACTGCACTTGTCTCCAACAAGGACATTGAACGCTTCATTCCTGCTCTTATCAAGGCACTTATTAATCCCGTCGAGGAGGTTCCCAACACGATTAACCTCCTGTCGGCTACCACTTTCGTTTCTGAGGTTGACTCTCCTACGCTTTCCTTAATGGTCCCCCTGCTGTCTCGTGGTCTTTCCGAGAAACTGACTGCCACGAAGCGGAAGGTTGCTGTGTAAGTTTCATCGATTATAAATGTTTTATCGTACCATCTAACCTATCATTCAGCATCGTGGATAACATGGCAAAGTTGGTCGACTCGCCTATCACCGTTCGTCCCTTCCTCCCCAAGCTCTTGCCAGGTCTCCTTAAGGTCGAGACCACGATCGGTGACCCCGAGGCTCGCAGCGTTGTTGGTCGCGCCATCGCCACTCTCCGCCAGGTCGGTGAGGTCCCGACCGGTGACGGCTCGGATCTTCCTCCCCTCAAGGTTGCCGAGTCTGGCCACAGCGCGACGACTCTCATCAGCGTCTACAAGAAGGCTGGCGTCAGCCCTGTGCCGTCGCCGACTGACGAGATCACCATCTACGTCTCGCGCCTCGCTGCGAACCTCATTAACGCGAAGAACTTCGATGTTCCCGAGTGGGATACGCTTGCTCCCCTCCTCGCTTTCCTTGCCCCTACCTCCGATTCCATTGCCATTGCCCGGGAGTGGGTCGTCCGCTCTGCTACTGAGGGCGCCGACGAGGGTGAGGTTCTTGAGGATGAGGAAGAGGGCGAAGACCTTTGCAACTGCCAGTTCTCGCTTGCTTACGGTGCCAAAATCCTGCTCAACACCGCGACGCTCCGTCTGAAGCGTGGACACCGCTACGGTCTCTGCGGTAAGAACGGTACCGGAAAGTCGACGCTGATGCGTGCGATTACCAATGGCCAAGTCGAGGGCTTCCCCTCTCCTGACGAGGTCCGCACCTTCTACGTCGAGCACGACATCGACGGCAGCGAGGAGGAGACTTCTGTTTTAGAGTTCATTGTGTCCGACAAGCGTGTCGAAGCCGACGAGAACGAGATCATCGAGACCCTGGCTTCCGTTGGCTTCAGCGACGAGAGGCAGAAGCAGGCCATTGGCTCACTCTCTGGTGGTTGGAAGATGAAGCTTGCGCTTGCCCGCGCCATGCTCTTCAAGGCTGACATCCTGCTCCTGGATGAGCCGACTAACCACTTGGACGTCGTCAACGTTGCATGGCTCGAGAGCTACCTTACCGGCCTTAAGCACTGCACCTCCATCATTGTCTCGCACGACTCCAGCTTCCTTAACAACACCATTACCGACGTCCTTCACCTGAACCGCTTCAAGCTCCGTCGTTACAGGGGCAACCTTGAGTCATTCGTCAAGCAGGTCCCCGAGGCGAAGTCTTACTACACGCTCGAAGCCGCTGAGGACTACAGGTTCAAGCTTCCCGACCCCCCGCTCCTCGAGGGTGTCAAGACGAAGGAGAAGTCGCTGCTCAAGATGCGCAAGGTCGGATTCCAGTACCCCACCCAGCCTGTGCAGCAGCTCTACGACATCACGCTGCAAGTCTCCCTGTCTTCGCGTGTCGCCGTGCTTGGTCCCAACGGTTCCGGCAAGTCGACCCTCGTCAAGCTTCTCACTGGCGAGATGGAGCCAAACAAGGGCGGTGAGGTCTGGAAGCACCCTAACTTGGTCATCGGTTACGTCGCCCAGCACGCCTTCCACCATATCGATAACCATCTCGACAAGACGCCGCTCGAGTACATGCTGTGGCGTTACCAGACCGGTGAGGATCTGGAGGAGATGATGAAGGCGAACCGCCAGATCACCGAGGAGGAGCAGCAGAAGATGAAGGATGGCTCGCTCATCGTGATTGAGGGCCAGAAGCGCCTCATCGACGAGATCATTGCGCGTAAAAAGCTCAAGCAGTCTTACGAGTACGAGGTCTCGTTCAAGGGCCTCTCCTCGTCTGAGAACATTTGGCTGCCCCGTGACGACCTTATCAAGCGTGGCTTCGAGAAGGTTTGTGCTTTTTTAGATCGTTGATTGACCACATTCTAATATATTGTCCGTTTACAGAAAGTCCTCGAAGTCGACACCCGTGAGGCTCAGCGTCTCGGTCTTCTCCGTCCCCTTGTTCGTCGCGAGATTGAGAAGCACTTCGCCGACTTCGGCCTCGAGCCGGAGTTCGTCTCGCACAACACCATGCGTGGTCTCTCCGGTGGTCAGAAGGTCAAGATCGTGCTTGGCGCGGCCACCTGGCGTCGTCCCCACGTCATCTGTCTCGACGAGCCGACGAACTACCTCGATCGTGAGTCGCTCGCTGCGCTCATCGAGGCGCTGAAGGTCTTCGAGGGCGGTGTGCTCGTCATCACCCACAACCGCGACTTCTCCGAGTCGCTGTGCAAGGAGGTGTGGGCGATGCGGGACGGTCGTCTCGAGGCGTCCGGCCACAACTGGGTCGAGGGTCAGGGCGCTGGGCCGCGCATCGACAAGAACGATGGTGTTGAGGAGGACACGTATGATGCCATGGGTAACAAGATCGACGTGAAGAAGCAGAAGAAGATCTCGTCAGCGGAGGCACGTAAGCTCAAGAAGGAGCGCATGGCGCGGAAAAAGAGGGGCGAGGATGTCACCGACGATGAGCTCTGAGCACGTTGATGATGTATTCTTTGCCTTGCTTTGTTTCGATATCCCCGTCTGTGTTTCTTAGCATGTCTTCATACTCTTGTTATACTTGTACTGCATTTTTAATTATGTTTTGCAATCCATTCCTTATTCTGGAAAGTTATTTCATGTATGAGCGCCTGAAGAACACTGGGAGCGGCAGATGTAAGCTATGTTTAGAAAGGCCTCAATGTCGTCTCCAACAGCGGCGGCCAGCAAAACTTTGTAAATGTGAACTGCCTTCCGCAGCTCGCATGCTGTGCACGCGTTGACTTCGAAGTTTGCTCTACGGCTGCAGTCGGCTGTGTAGTCAAGCCCCGTATATATGTCGCCGACTGCCATTCCCGCGGCCTCGAGGCCATAACGGTTCTAAGCTTACCTTGCCTCTTACCTTGACGCCGTTCGACACCCGGACACTCCGACACTAGCGATACCCGCGGACTCGAGCACGAACACCATTTTCTGTCCTTCTTCCTCTCTCATACCCTCAGAGAACGCACAGGCATGGTCTACGCAAGCCCTATACCATACAACTTCGAGCCACATGTCCAAACGTGGTACGAGCGGAGCGTGCAGGACACGCTCCGCCCGACGCCGACCCAGCGCACAACGCTCATCGTCGCGGCGTGCTATATCGTTGCGATTGCGATTCTGTGGTGCGTGTGCTCGTTCGCTGAACTCGAGTTATGGTTCTGAATATCAGGGTGCAGGCATGTGCCGTATTTGAATTTGATCAGTGAGTGCGGTTTTTGGCGGGAGGGACGTTGTGTTGACGAGAGATGGAATGCGCGGCGCGGGCAGTCTATCCCTTCAAGTGAGTGTTGGTGTGTTCGTGTCGGGTGCGGGGGCTCATTTGCGCGCAGGCTGCTTACGGTCGGGTTCCATGAAGTGAGTTTTCGCTATGCTGCGCGCCCTGGATTCTGTTCGATGACGTCCCTTGTTAGATGAGCCACGCTTTCGTCGGCGTCCTCACATGCGCGCACATCCACTCCATCGAGCTAGACCGTGAGCCCTGTCCGTACATATCCAAACAAGGCGGCGCTGACCAGCGGAAACGCGCACAGCGGACGAGGGCGGCGCGACGCGCATGTCGGGCGGGATCTCGTGGCTGACGCTCCCGGCCGGCTACCTCGGCTCCTCGTTCATCGGCGCCGCGCTCATCGCGTGCGGGTTCGATACGGACGCGAGCAAGGTCGCGTCGCTCGTCCTCGCGGTGTTCTTCCTCATCACGCTCTGGTGGGCGCGGCGGAACTTGCTGTGAGTGATTTCTTATCGGCGCGCGCTGGGGTGCTCATGTGCGTGCAGGACGTGGGCGCTGATTCTCGGGATGTCCGGCCTGATTGTGCTGTTTTGGTTCGTGGCGCAGGGCGAGGCGCTGCGGTACTTGGTGCGTTCTGTCCTTTCGGTATATGCGCCCGTGGTATTGAGCGTTTTGCCGTAGGTCCTTTTCATCGGTGTCATGTCGTGCCTATATGTCCTTTGGGATGTCATTGGTACGCGCTGTTGCTACTTTCATCAGTATTAGAGTCGCTAATGTTGCACGCCAGATGATACGATCGCCCGCAAAGTCAATACGTCCGATGCGTCCGCATTCGCACACATCTGCGGTTGCTGCCCCTCGCAGGTCTGGGGCGTTGTGTGGCTCCTGATCGCCTTCATCTTTTTCGCAGCAGGTGTGCTCGTCGGACTTGCCGCCTTCAAGGTGCGTCCTCCGTCTTCGTTCCGAACATTCTTCTGACACCGCATATGTACAGCAATCCGCTGCGCAGCAGAAGGAAGACGCCAGCCATTTCCTGCCCGTCCCCGGTTCCAACGGCGCCCTGTCAGCCGGCCCGCTCTCTATCCCCGCTCTGTCGGCCTTTGCTTTCTTGGCACCCGTTTTGCTTGTCTTTGGATTATAACCCGTTTCTGCAGTGCCTCGACGACTATCTTGATGACCCGGACGCTTTCACGTTTTACCCAGAGCGACCGCTACCCGTTGTACAACTTGTGTACAACATATTCCCGTGGCCTCGATACCTTACATGACAACGCGCAATCGATTTCGCCTAGATGTATAGGCAACTTTTAGATGTAGCAAATCGTTATTTTTGTCTGATTTATATCTTCACTACTATGAGTCCCTTCACTATTATGCGTCCTGGCTGTTCTCCATGCGGCGCGGAATGACTGGATTTGTTTGGACCAGGATGGCGTGCAGCTACGTGCTCCACTCTACTGATATTTCTCCCTAGTGTTGCCTCTATGTTGGGGCTCAACTTGTGTTCAAGGTGCGCCTGTTCTGGCTATATTCCTGCAAAGAGAGCATTCGTTAGCTGATGAGACCCGATGGTTCGGCTCCACCGCGCGATACCAAATATCTTGTTGCAACGTCTCGATCGCCAGGAGACTCCTGTGGACGTTACAAGGACCACGCTAGGCTTAGGGGTAAGGTGTCTTGCTCTTGTTCTTCATCCATCCTGTTCGGTGCCTACATGCCCAGGCTTTCTTGTCTTTCAGAGATGTCCACATCCTCGATGACTCCAACGCAAAATGCCTCGGCTATAAAGGAAATCTTGACCCTCATTTTCGAATTCCTTGACGATGTTTCCAATGCGAACAGTGCCCGAGTGTGCAAGCGCTGGTCAGAGCCGGCCCTTAATGTCCTTTGGCACGACATCGAAGACGCGACCTGTCTGCTTCACTCCGTTGGGTTCCGTGGCTTTCAGGTTTGTGTCACCCTTTCCAGAGACTGTGTCGATGCTCATGTCTTCGTACTCAGGATCGATATTACCCATCTCCCACCGTCTGGTCACGGTTTGCGAAGAATGCTGCTCGAGTACGCAGCCTTTGCGCTCAACCCGACCGTGACTGCAAAATTAGATATGCACAATTGTTGTGGAAGGACATGCCCATATTCTGTACCTACCGGCCCAGGATAGCTGCACCATGCCCTAATCTCCGCTCTCTTTCCTGGTCCCGCGACCGTCAGTACCTGCCGGTCTTCTTCAACGACACCGTCACATCGTTTACCTTCTGCTATCATGCTCCCGATAGCATAGCCGTCCCGGATGACATATTAGCGCAGTTCATCACCACATCGATGCCCGCTCTGTCAACGCTGCGCTTATGCATACGAGACACTCCGGAGGAGGCCTTGCCGTTCTTGTTGGCCCTTGTAGGTGGACTGCCTCAGCTAGTTTCGTTCGATTTGAGGTATGGAATGTGGCGCCATAGCCTCATCGAAGCCCTTTCCAGACTCAGGCATCTTCGCACCATCTCGTTCGCTTATGGTCAAGAAGAGATGCAGTGTGTCCATAGGACCTGGACATGGGTTTTCCCCAAGACTCCGAGCACAGAGACAACATTCGTCCTTGATGCAGGTGCCTTCCCCAGTCTGGTAGATGCCTCCTTCTATCTGTCACTTCAAGAAATGGAAAGCCTCCAGCGCCATGCACATTTTTCTGCATCCAGATTGACTTCGCTTATCTTCAGGAGCGTGTACGACGAATTCCTGATACACGTCGAACATTTCCTGAATGCAGTGTCAAAGGACTTTTCTTCTCTAGAACGCTTTGTCCTCATCTTCTACGACCTGCGCTCCAGATCCAAACCACCAGGGCAAGATGGAGCGGCGATACAGGATGTTGGCGATGAAGACCAAGTCTCAGGGATTACTGCAGTACCGGCGGCAGGAGAGTCGATGACTTTCCACATGTGCCCCGATATCCCGTACGTGGAGGGCATGACATCCCACCATCCGATTCCCAACACGAGCAGCACCGCGCTCTCGATGCGCTGCCTGTCCCCCCTCCTGCCCCTCACATCCCTGCGGACACTGCACCTCGCGCACAGGATGCCCCTGCAGCTGACGGACGAAGACGCCGTCACCATCGCGCGCAGTCTCCCACTCCTGCGCGACCTCGATTTGAACAGCATTCCGGACGGGCGGGTGGGCCCTTCGCGCATCACGCTGCACGCGCTCTTCGCCGTGACGGATGCCCGCCCGGAGCTCCGCCGCCTGGCGCTATATGCGGACGTCCAGCCCGCCGTCGTGCGCGCCGCGCTGGACACGTACCACCACCAGCGCATGTCTATCGGCCTGAAGAAGCTCGGCCTAGGTCCCGCGCCGCTGGAGGAAGCGTCGTGCGCCCCGCTTGCGCTGCTCCTGACGCGCGTCTTGGCGCCGCATGTGCGGCTTGATGTCATCCGCGCTGGCTTGCCGGAGAGGTATGAAGTCGGCGGCAAGACCTTGCGGGCCTGGGAATCGGTGCATCGCATGGTGCCGATTATGAGGAGCGCCAGGCGGGATGAGGTGAAGATGGTGGAGGGTACGTGGTGATACGCTAGACCTTGGATGGTAGATGAGCTCGAGAAGAGAAAGTGCAAGTACCTACCTGGCCACTAATTATTTGACTATATATTGCACGAGCTCTCCGTATCGCTTTCGATTTGACTCGTCAATAGCTGTGCGTCGGTATTGTAAGGATTTTCTGTGACAGCTTGGTGGGGGGAAGCCAAATCAGCCCAATTCTCATCTTATCTAGGGCGTCTCTGAGGCCGGGCGCCAAAGGGACCAGGCAACCGTAGCTGAGGCAACCGTTCTTGAAGTCAACTCTAGTCAATTCTCCTTAGAATCATCCAACTTCTGCCTGTCGAAAACAGGACCAACGCATATCGACCAATCTTTTCAAGCATTTTCAAAGAGATATCTTAGCTTCTGTCAGGCTTCTGTTAGCTTAATCTGGTTCATTGCCCAGGCTGGCATTGTGGACCTCAATAGTCATCGGTTCGTGACATGTACTTCTTCAAAAAGCTGCCGGTGACGAGGCCTCATTGACTTTGAATAGATATATAATGTTTATGACACATCGAGCACTGGCCATCAACGAGGTTCTCGCGTTGATTTTCTGCTTCCTCGACGACAAGTCCAATGCTACCAACGCGCGGGTGTGCAAGCGGTGGTCAGAACTCGCGTTGGAGGTTCTTTGGCACGATATCAACGCGACGTGTCTGATTCACTCGTTGGGGTATCGGAATGAACATGTGCGCCTGGGCTGCGTTCTTCAGAATTTTAACTCATTATAATCTGCGATTTAGTATCATAAACAAGCCCCCGGTCTCGATGCTTGGAGGAGGTGGGCCGTCAATGCGGAACGCGTCCGCAGTATTCGTGCATACGATGGACGGAGTGCGCCCGAAGGTACTCTGAAAGGCACTGAGGGGCTCTGGCATGAGATGAAGACTATCAGTATCCTCCGTCCGAGGATGGTGCTCTGCCCACGCCTTCGTTCCCTCACCTGGCTCCGCATGGAGCGTGACTTTTTGCCGCTGTTCCTCAACGATACAGTCACCCACTTTGCGCTTTCGTACATGGTGGGCGACATTTCAACGTATAGCGACAAGATGCTCGCGCAGCTTATCACCACTCGTATGCCGAACTTGACGAGTTTGGACTTGCGGATCGGTGAGAACGCGATCACAAAGGACGCTATGAAATTCCTTGTAGACCTCATCGACGGGCTCCCATGTCTAGAGATCCTCATCGAACGATCTCGAATCATGCAGCCCCAAGTTCTAGAGGCGCTGTCCAGGCGGAGGAATCTCAAGGCTATTTCTTTCAGCTATGGCGGAAAAGATTCCCTCAATCCGAAGGACAGAGTTCATGATCGGACTTGCCCAAAGGGAAAGGCGTCCTTAAACGAGGATGCGTTTCCCTCCCTCGTCGTTTTGTCCATTCGCTTACCCCTTCCGCCCATGATTCATCTCCTCAGACATGACCACTTCCAGGCCTCTCGCCTCACCACTCTCATTTTTAAAATGGTCTTCGAGGAGCCCACGGAGGAGATCGAAAGCCTGATTCGTGCGGTAGCAGAGCAATGCCTCTGTCTTCGAAAACTTGTTTTCCTTCTTTCACAACCCAATCGTCGACAACAGGATTCGTTTGACGATGAGGAAGCTTGGGGAGAAGACTCCGACTCCGATAACGAGGACGCGCACGACTCCGCATTGCTACTTACGCAAGATGTCATCGATGCAATTTTAGACGCACCTAACGCAGCAAGTACGTTTGGACCTCTCCACTTCGGATCGCTCTCTCCGCTGCTGGCGCTCAAGCACCTGCACACGTTGGACATCTGGCACACGCACGCCCTGAACATGAGCGACGACGATGTGATCCACCTCGCAGAACGCCTCCCCCTTCTCCGCGAACTCAACCTCAACATAGTACCAGACGGGCACGAAAGCCCTCTGCTTACGATCGGCGTGCTGGCAGGCCTTGCCAAGGCGCGCCCCGAGTTCCGCAGCTTAGCGCTATACCCCAACGTTGAGGCCGCGACGCTGCAGGCCGTCCTCGACCGCAACAAAGGGCCCATGCCTCGGTTCCAGAGGTTGGAGACGCTCGCCCTTGGCCCGTCGCCGCTGCAAAAGTCCTCCTGCACCACCTTGGCCCTGATTCTCTCTCGCATCGTTCAGGCGCATACGATGCTGGGCGCAGGCAGGAGCTTTGAGCGCTTTTTGATTGGATGCTCATGTCCTGAGCACATGCTCGATAATTGGGACACAGTGCGAAGGTCTGTGCCGGGTATGGTGCTTGCCAGGATGGATCATGAAGCGATCATGGCGGAGAAGGTTTGAAGCCATTGGTTCCACAGGAGATTGAAAGTACGTCGGTCAGAATACAGTACAATACGAATCAAATCTGGGGTTTCCAGTGCAATTTTTATTTATTTATTTATTTATTTATTTACACATTATATATGAAGACCGTGCTGTATCGCCTCTTCCCAGGACCTACTACCTACATTCATGTGTTGTGGAATGATTAAAACTTACATTTGTCAGAACAGTGCGATCTGCAGTTCCAAAAAGATTGACGGAGTGACTTTAATATTGAAAAGGTTGACTGATCCCTACCCGGATTGAACGGATGACCTTGAGGAAGTTCCAACTGGCTGGAATCTCACGCTCTACCACTGAGCCAAGGGACCACAACAATTGACATTGAATCCTATATACTAAGATATATAATCACATCTCATCACATCTCATCCATTGGAATCGAAAAGAGTCAGTCGGAAGTTGAGTGCTATTTATCTTTCCGACTTCCTGCCAGCGGGTCGATACCCTCACCTTAGATCTACCCTTCCTCAAAAAGTATAGCCTTATAAAATCTGCACAATGGCGTCCGAAGCAGCGAAGTCTGAAGTGGACAAGCTCGCTCAGCAGATCGAGTCGACCTCCATCTCTTCGTACGCCCCATCCTATCCACAGTGATACTCACAACTCAGCACCTTACAGACCAGAAGCCAGTAAACACGAGGCCCATACAATAAAGCCCGCAGATCCCGCATCGGCACACGACCAGATCGTGACGCCGTGGGACGTCGAGGGCGCGGTAGCCAGTGACGGCCGGCAGCTCGCTATTGACTATGACAGGCTCATCTCGCAGTTTGGCACGCGGAGGGTGGACACTGCGCTTCTTGAGAGGTTTGAGCGACTGACGGGTCGCAAGCCGCATATTTTGCTGCGTAGAGGAATGTTCTTCTCGCATCGGTGCGTGGTCTTTACGCTGCTCGCGATCCTTGAAGCTCAGATGGCTTTCTACCAGTGAATTTGACAAGATCCTGGATCGCTATGAGCAGGGGAAGCCTTTCTTCTTGTATACTGGCCGTGGGCCTAGTAGCGACAGCATGCACATGGGGCACATGATCCCCTTCGTCTTCACAAAGTATGTACTTCTCTCCAGCTGTATGTTCTACAACTGAATCACGACTTTGCTAAGATGGCTACAGGATGTCTTCGATGTCCCATCGGTCATCCAGCTTACAGGTCCGTCTTTGGACATAATCATTCTGGAGGATGCAGAGGTCTGACTACGATGCCTAGATGATGAGAAGTTCTTGTTTAAGCATGAGCTCAAGCCCGAACAGACATACAAGTTCGCATTCCAGAACGCAAAAGACATCATCGCGGTCGGATTCAAGCTAGAAAAGACATTCATTTTCAGCGACTACGACTACGTCGGCGGCGCCTTCTACCGAAACATCTCCAAGATCTCGCGCCAGATCACCCTCAACCAAGCAAAAGCGACCTTCGGCTTCGGCGACTCGTGAGCTCTTCTCCCGCTCGTCCCAGCTCACCTAACCATCCCCAGCGATAACATCGGCAAGATCCACTTCACCGCCATCCAGGCCGCGCCGTCCTTCTCGAACTCCTTCCCGCACATCTACGGCGAGACGACGAACGTGCCGTGCCTCATCCCGTGCGCGATCGACCAGGACCCGTACTTCCGCCTCACGCGCGACGTCGCGCAGAAGCTCAAGTACCAGAAGCCCGCGCTGCTGCACGCGAAGTTCTTCCCCGCGCTGCAGGGCCCGCAGACGAAGATGAGCGCGTCGGACCCCAACTCGAGTATATTCATGACCGACACGCCGGGCCAGATTAAGAACAAGATCAACAAGCATGGGTTCAGCGGAGGGAAGGAGACGGAGGAGGAGCATCGGCGGCTGGGTGGCGATACGGAGGTTGATGTTAGCTATCAGTACCTCAGCTTCTTCTTGGAGGACGACGAGGAGCTGGAGCGCATTGGCAGGGTTCGTGCAGTGCTTCTTTTTGCGGTGTTGTGTCGATGCTGATGCTATTGCAGGAATACCGCGCGGGTACGCTGCTAACTGGGCAGCTCAAGGCCAAGTGCATACAGCTTCTGCAGGAGTTTGTGAAGGGCTTCCAGGACGTGCGTGCTTTCTTTGCATCCATATTTCTTCATCGCTGATTCTCTGGTACTTAGCGGAGAGCGAACGTATCTGACGACGAAGTCCGGGCGTTTATGGCCATTAGAAAGATTGATCCTTCTGTGGGCAAGAAGGCCGAAGCGAATGGCTCAGCACAAGCCTGACTAGCAAAGGGGGAGGGAAGAATTAGAGCGTCATTGTTGTATGTGCACGACCATCTTTGTTGTATCTCTTCACTGGAGCATACGGAGACAATACCATCTGTACCACATCATTTGCGTCCCAGAATCACTATCCTCGCTGACAGCGATGTTGTGATATTGTGACAACACGGGTATAATCACACATCTAACGTCTAAGTATACATCGCCCTATATCGGTCGCGCAGATCCCCATCCATCGACAACTACGACAGCGTCAGCGCCTCCTTCGTCCCGCCCAGCTTCTTCGTCCAGTCGAACAGCACCCAAGGCGCACGCTCCCACGCGTCGATGGCCTCCAGGGCCGCCTTCCCCCAGTCGTAGGTAGCGTGCTCGGCATGACCTGCGGGGCCGTCGACGAAGATGGCAAGCCGCTCGTTCTTGGGGTTGATGAAGCCGTCGCGCAGCGCGTTCTTGATGAGGCCGCGAAGGGGCTCGTAGAAGCCTAGCACGTTCAGCAGGACAACCGCTATGTCGCCGAATAAGCACACGGGTCGTCCTCGAAGATGAGAAACGCACGCTTGTCGTGGATGCCGATTTGCGTCCATGTAACGACCTCGAGAATCTCTTCAAATGTGCCAAAGCCGCCTGGCAGGCCGACGAAGCCTCCTGCGCGCGACGCCATCTCGACCTTGCGGTCGTGCATGGAGCTCACCAGTATCTGCAGCAGATCATCATCAATACCCCAAGTCCCCCCTGGCACTTTCCATACTCACCGTCTCCACCTTCTCCCTCCCAAGCTCGTTCAGCAAGACGTGCGCCGCCTGCGTCTCCTTTCCATTGACCTTGGCGCCCTCGCCGCCGCCGGCCGTCATCGCGTGCGGCACGACGCCCGTCACGTCGCCGCCGCCCTCGAGCACCGCGCCGGACACGATGCCCATGATGCCCTTCGAGCCCCCGCCGTACACGAGCGGCCGTCTCGCCGCGGCCATGGCCTTCCCCAGCGCTAGCGAACAGAGCATCAGCAGCGAGCGACCAGCACGTGGCGCAGGCACCTACAGATGGCTGCGTTCTGGTAGGCCTCCTCTCGCCCGGGGGAGGACGCACAGTACACCGCGATGGCGCGCGGGCGTGCTGCTGCTGCTGGGGTCGGCATCATGCTCAAGTATGTTTGGGTTTTGGAGGTAGTTGTGGTATTCTTGCGACGACGCGTGCGGGGATGGAGAGAGTGCAGCTGGCCCATGCGGTGGAGAACTTATAGTAGGCTTTCGACCGATTGAGTCATAGACGGGGCTGGTGCTGCATGGCGCCCCCGAACTTCACCCACGTTCTATATTGGCCTGCTTGTATACGTGCAGTTGTGTCCACAGCCTGCATACGGCCTGTGTAGAGCTGTGTAGTAATAGACAGCATGATTGGCGCGGCAGTTACAGGGACGTGTTGGCAGGACGTGTCCTGTACGTGTCACCAATATGACACGCATCCACTAGGAACTTCGCGACATGTCGCCAGAGAGACTTCGTACCATTGAACCTTTGCAATACTCGGTAACAACTTCGTGAATGTGCTAGTCCACCCTGACTATCAGTGACTCACTCCAATTGATCCTCATTTTAAATCAGTAGGGTTTCTGCAGGACTCGGACGAATCACTGAGGATCGACGACTTCTATCTCAAGCATGCACCAGAATCAGACTCGGACTCGATCGCAAAGGATCGTGTTACCATGCATTCCAGGTTCTATGAAAGATCGTCTGGGGTAGCAAAATTCTGAGATGTCTCTGCCTAAGCGTTGATATTTTGCGGACAGAGTCAGATGCCGAATGTCATGCAGTTTCTATGGTCTGTCTACAACCTAGCCTGAGTCTTGTCCCCTTTCAAAAGGTGTGAATATGGTCTAGTGGTAGCGAAAGCAGAGCATGATACACTCATGAATCAGCTGAAGCAGCCCCCACGCCTCTGTCTTCAAAGTCTGCACTCGCGAGATTGCATTCCTGGCCCTCAGGATCCTCGAAGCGAATCTTCCGCGGCGCACACACCAACCGCCCCGCATCGAACCCCTTCCGATGCCGATCCCGCAGATCCATGAACCCGCGCGGATTCATAAATCGCACGACCTTCAGGGCGTCCGCGCGGAGGTCCCTGATCCACACAAACACCTTCGCGTAATACTTCCGCTGGCCCTGGTTGGGCAGCCAGAGCCCGAGGTGCGTGACACGCCCCAGGTCCAGGCCGTCCGGGAAGGCGTTCCACCACCTAAACGCGTTCCACCACGGAACGTGAAGACGAGGTGCCGGAGGTTCGGGCATGCGTCCGTGAGGATGGGTAACACGGACTCGAGCACCTCCGGGAAGTTGACGGTGCGGATGTCGACGGTCGTGAGGAGCGGGCCCTGCACGGCGAAAAACCGCGGCAGGCATCTGTTGTTGGGGGGGGGGGCGGTCGTCGTCGTGCATGGAGACTTGGTGCAGTGAGCGGCAGGGGAGGGACGGGTGTCGGTCGTGGTCGTCCGCGTCGCACCTCGGCAGCGTCGCATACGCGAGGCGCGGGGGGAAGTGCATGCGCAGCGGGCAGCGCTTATCGCCCGCGCTGACGCTCCACAGTGTCGTCAGTTCCTCCGCGGACGCCAAAAGACTGCCGAGCCGTTTGGAAAAGGCGCTGGCGCCTGCACGGTTCGACCATACTATGCTGCGCAGCGACGCACTGCACGTCTCTCTGAGCGCGTCGGCGATCACGCTGGGGATCTCCCTCCCCTCCCAGGAATGGAAGAAGAACTCGGGGTGCATCCACCGCGTCGAGAACTGCGGCAGTCGCGGGAAGCAGTGGATCGCATCCTGCAAGGCTGCGATCTTAACGGGCGAGAGGAAGTCGACGTCCACATCGTAGTTGCCCCGCGGACGCATCGCGAGGTCCAGGCGGCGCGTGCACCAGCCAAGCGGGCTCTGCGCGGTCTGCGCTTCCGCCTGCTGCTTCGATCTCACCAGCGTGTCCCGGAGCGATAGGAGAACGTGCCACGAGCGTATGTGCAGAAGCTCATACAGAAATGGAATGGCGAGCGTGTTCCACTGTCTGCATACGCGCACGAGATGCCGCTTCGTGACGAGCGAGGCGCGAATGGCGCGGCGTTCGGACACACCACTGTCATAGGTGCTGGTCGTACCGGGGAACTCGGGGCCAAAGGGATCCTCGATCCTGGTCTCGAAGACACCTGGCACGAGCGTTGCGAATCTGAAAATAAGAATCCAGAGCTCTGGGGGAAGGTTGAGGAGCGCTGCGGGCGGTTGTGTCTTCTGTTCAGAATCACATCTCGCCAAGCGCGATGTCGAAGCTAGCCACGCTCTGGTTCTATCGGTTTTCGTCATAATCTGCGTATTTGAAGGGGACTTTGAGCATTTTTGCCGCTCAGGTCAAGTTGACAGACCTTCGTGGAAGAGTTGATGAATGAATGAGAATAAGACTTTCACCGACTCAGGGATCTATCGTATGGCCGAGTAGCCCGAGCGCGTCTATGGCAATTCCCGCAGCACTTCGAGGTTAGAAGTTGAACGGCTTAGACTTCACACCAGTCGGCTCCAGGTCAACAGCTCACTATCGACGGGCAGTAACGGGTATTATAACTAGTGTACTTATCAACACGAACATGGACAGAAAACAAAACACCGGCGTAGAACGTCAGGGCATGGAAAGGACGTCGAATGGATGAATAGAAAGGAGAAAACACGACAAATCCCAAGCGTGCATTAGCATAGTCCGCTCTCCACGCCCTCATCTATACCGGACCGACAACAAACAAACTTGTTTATACCCCCGCGACGATCCTGTGCGCCGCGCGTGCGTCAGCAATCCACTTCACAGCGGCAACAACGAAGGAGAGAGAAAGAGAACGCACTCCTCCGCCTTGTGCAGCGCCTCGACGGTCGAGACGAGCTCCTTCCGCCGGCTCACGACGAACTCGCTCTCCTTGAGCAGCTCGTCGAGCACGTCCGGCTTGTAGAGCTCCTGGAGCAGCTCGCGCTGCAGGTTTTCCTTCGAGTGGTTCACGAGCGTGAGCGTGATCGCCTTTGGCACCATGTCGATCATCTCGCGCTTCACGATGTTGAAGTACGAGTGTATGAGCAGCTCTGCAGGGGCGCGGTCAGCGTGGGCAGGCGGTTGTTATTGGCATGATGACGCACTGATGACTTCGGTCTCGATGGTCTCGCGCTCGTTCAGCGCCGCTTGCGGACGGATGATCGCCGGGGGCTGCATAGAACCGCATCAGCATATCGCTCGACCTCCGTCACAGAAAAACTCACCGACTCCATCGGCTGCGGGCCCTTCTTCTTCGACTGCTGGGCCTTATCCGCGCGACTGAAAAAGCTGCCAAAGAAGCTGGGCTCCTCCCTCTTGAGGTCGACGTCGAGATCCTTGTTGTTGTTCACCGCGCCAGGGAGCATCTTGCCCGCCTTGGGCTCGGGCGTGGACGGCTTGTTCACGTTGAGCCGTTCGGTGACGAGCGCCATGGCCTTGTGGCCGTTGAGGAAGTCGGGGTGCGTGGTGTTCACGTAGCACGCCTGCATTGCGGAAATATCGGTCACGAGCTTCGTCGTGGGGTTCATGGCCGACCGGAAGAAGTTGACGACGACGGTGTTGAAGCGCTCGCGGAGGGCAGGATAGCGGCGAAATGTTTGCTGTAGCAAATAGAATTAGTGAGGCGTGACTAACATGCGTTAGGCAGACGTACGATCTTCTGCAGCAGCTGCCCGAGGATGCGAATGAGCTCATCGTAGACGAGCTGGCAGCACTTGAGTGATGGCTCTTCCAATCGTTTGATCTGCTGCTTCACGATGACCTCGAATGCTTGCGTGCCTACGAACACGGCGGGCGTCGAACCCTATGAAGACCTGATTAAGCACCAGTGGCGGGAAAGACAGCCTTATGACGACTTACCGAAGAGTTATACAAGATCGTTCTGATATCGCCATCCTTGACTTGATCGAATGGGTCGATGCTCTTGATGCCATTGTTGAACAGCTCGTGGAACACAAAGCTGATACGCGCGCCTCCACTGAGCTCGTTCAGCGACAAATCATTCGTATTACCGTCAATGACCGTGCGGAACTCGCTCGTAAACTCGGTGATGATGTTGAGCACAACGCTCGACGAGCTGTCGCCCATCGGCCCGCCGAGAGAATGCAGCTCCGCGGTGAACTTCTGCAGCTGCGACGTGATGCGCGCCTTGATGTCGGGGAGCATCGAGCGGATGTGGTGCATGAGGATCATGTTGAGCTTGCGCGCGAGGAAGGGCGTGCCGCAGTACTGCGCCTTGTTCTTGTACGAGGGGTGGTTCTCGAAGTACTGGCGCTCGTGCTCAAGCGCGACGGAAATGGCCTTCGACGCCTCGATGTCGCGCTGGCCACGGTTGACGACGGGGACGTAGCCCAGACGCAAGGGAATGACGCGGCCTGCAAGGATTTCGACGACGTCCGTGCCAGCGTCCCTGTACCGCTCCCGTCAGCAACGTCCTTCGACAGTCACTTCGCTGGACAACTCACATCAAGTCGACCTTGGTCAACACACCGATCGTCCGCGTGCCCTCTGGGTCAACCTCCCTCGCAAGCTTCAATCCGTCCGAATTCGCCAGATCCTGGTTCGCAGCTGTGACGGCAAGAATGATACAGCCAGGCTTCGAGATGTACTTCAACAGCATATCGCGAATCTGCCGCTCGATATCCTTCGGTTGGTCGCCGACAGGGACCTTCGTAAGACCGGGCAGATCGACGAGGGTCAGAGTAAGGACATTTGGGGAGTAGATACGGAGGTTGATGGGCAGCGGCGAGATACCGGCATTACGCCCGGTCTTGGCCTCGGTGTCGCGGACGATCTCAGCGCGGATTTTATGGAAGTCATAGAATTTCTCGCCGGGGAGATGCAAGAATTCACCCCATTCGTCGGCGTTGGAGTTAGGATCTGCCTCTGGTTTACCGTTCACTGCGTTGCCGTTCGGTACTGGTGCTGTTGCTGGTCGGTTGATAAGTTGGAGAACCTGGGGAGAGTGTGAGTTTCAAGAATCAGAAAATAGATAATACGGTGTCTCATCGCCAGGTCGCAAGAAAGGAGGGCGGGCGTCAGTTGGCGTAGAATGCCCCTCATTCGGAAGTCGAGCGGAGGACGATGCACACGCTCCGTCATTCTCGCAATCCGATTTGACTCGCAGAATAATGAGCAGAAACATTCATGCCGCCGAGACAATGAATAAGTCCAGAGCGAGCCTTCGACCTAGCGAAAGACACCGAAATGAATGGACGTACCAATGGTCGTCGGGTCACGATACCCGTCCCTCGAGGCAAGAAATCCCGTCCAACGATGTTCTGCAGAAAACCTTGCTTCAGTATGAGCCCCAGTGACACAGAAGAAGCTCACGCACCTCAAGCACACTACTCTTGCCACTGCTCTGACTGCCGAGCACACATATCTGCGGCAAGTCAATTGACGCGATGTTGGCATTGACGGCAGTGAAGACGTCTTGAAGCTTGTTCACGACGCCGACGATCTCTGTGCCGAATCCGGAGGACATGTCTAGGTAGGATACAGGGTCGTAACGGTAGAAAGAGAAAGAGTGATAGGGCAACGAGCAAGTGGCAGCTACGAGCAGCGTGGCCGCAGTCGCTCCTTGCCTTTTTCGGAAAGCAGTGAACTGCCTCGTCGGCGCCTCGCAAAACTTTCATCCTTCTGTCATCCTCCTTGACTTGGTTCGTGGGCTTGTCGCATTAAGTGGCCTTGTTCTGATACCGCCATGAATTGTGCGTCTCATTTTCCCTCATAAAGGCCATTTGTCTGCTTGTCGGCAGACAGATTGTCATTTCATACAGGCGGAGATAGGGATCTTGTCACCGACCTTCGTCAAGCATTGTTCATCTGCGAGTCGTGCAGGAATCTGCTAGCTCTTTCGGCATCGAAGGCATACAATTTCGACATCCAGTAACCCTCTTGCGTCGGCCCAGGTGAGCATCATCGACTTGCGGCGGAATGACGTCTTCCTATCTTGTGCGCAACGGCAGTCAAGTTTCAACTTGAGCAGAAGCTTCCTTCCATACGTATATCCCCCTGGACCTGGCACACGACGGAGGAGTGATCTTGGGGCCAAATTTACTCGTCGAGGTCATGACAATGGACGTGTGATCCGTCTGCCATCTTCTAAGCCTGACAATGCCACGTCTCAGAATCTCTCTGCCTTGTTTCGTGGTCTGCATAGATCCAGGCTTATATCAGAAAGGCAGCGGCTGCTTTGTGTCAAGGTGGGTTTATTTCCTTTCCCTTTGTTAGTTTACTGACAAAAAGATCCGTTTAATCGATGTCTTCGTCTTTTGAACAGAACTTAGTGTCCATTTCCTTTGGCTCTCTGCAAGGCAGCGATCATGTATACATCGTCAGAAGTCTTGCGCGACATCGTCTCCTTGTCGCTCGCTCCTCAGTTGCGGCCGCCGCATACATTGTTGTCGCATCATACAGTAGCACAACTACTTCATACGCTCACTGTCCATCCGATTTTAGCAGCTACAAGGAATCGCCGTTCACTGCTACAGTTCCCGAATGCGCACAAATTCCGCACGGCACCTCGTGAAATCCGTGGAGCACAAGATTGTACATCACATTGCCATTGTCATTGTCGTCACATTCTCGACATCTATAGTCACGCGCACGGTATTACGCGCCGACCGGCTAGCCAGCCTGAGCCCTCCGACTCAGACACGAGGCCCACATATATAAACCAGCGGTCCAGCAGCCCGCAAAGCCCAAGCATCGCACCTCGCGGCCCTCACGCCTCCACCACGATGCGCTCCCTCCTAACCCTCCTCCCCGCCTCCCTCGCCCTCGCGAGCCCAACCCCCAGCCCCCGCGCCCCCTCCCTGCCGCGCACGCTCTTCGACCCCCTCATCGCGCAGAAGCTCCTCGCGACCGCACAGCACACCGCCGGCGCGCCGGCGCAGTACCCGCAGTACACCGCGCGCGACACGGGCGCGTGGCAGTGGTTCGCCGCGGACGGGTGGACGAGCGGCTTCCTCCCCGCGACGTTCTACGCGCTGCACCAGCGCGCCCTGCTCTGCCCGAATGCAGAGATCGACGCGGACGCGTTCCTCGCGGCCGGGCGGCGCTGGGCGGCGGGCGAGGTGCCGTCGGAGACGCACACGGGCGTGGGGCATGATGTGGGGTTTCTGAGCTTTCCGTTCGTGTGGGAGCTGCAGGTGTTCGTATCTTGTGTTGTGTTTTGTGCTGCGCTGGGTGCTGAGGTTGGGTTTGGTGGGGGTGCAGGAATCCGCGGAATGAGAGCGCGAGACGGGCGGTGAATGATTTTGCGGGTCATCTGGCGGGGAGGTTTAGTCCTGTTGTTGGCTGCACGCGTAGCTGGGACTCGGCGGACCCGACTGATTTCCAGGTTATCATTGATAATATGATGAATCTCGAGGTGCGATTGCACGCTTGCCTGTGTTACCCCACCTGCTGACGGGTGCACCGAGAAAGGTCTTGTTCGTGTCGGAGGAATTGACGGGCAATCACACCCTCCGCGACATAGCGATATCGCATGCCGACAAAACCATGGTGAATCACGTCCGCGCAGACGGTACCATCGCCTCTTACCTCCACACACAAATTCGCCTGCTAACATCCGCAAAGGCGGCTCTTTCCACGTCGTAGACTACAACGCCACGACGGGCGCGGTCATCGACCAGCGCACCTCGCAGGGCTACTCGAACAGCAGCACGTGGAGCCGCGGCCAATCCTGGGGCATCTACGGCTTCGCGAACAGTGCGTCTCATTCCCCAGCCCGTACGCAGCTCTATAACCATAACCTCGCCCTGTTGCAGTGCACAAACGCACCGGCGAGCAGCGCTACATCGACACCGCGCGGCGCATGGCGTCCTACTTCCTCGACAACATCCCTACGGACGGGATCGTCCCTTGGTAGGCCGTCTCTATCGACCCCTTGTGGTGCGATGTCTGATACGATCGACAGGGACTTCAACGCGCCGACGGACCCGCCGCGCCCGGCGGACAGCTCGGCGGCGATGATCGCGACGAATGGTCTGCTCCTGCTCGCACAGCAGGAGACGGCGCTGCAGAACAGCTCGGGCGCGCAGTACTGGACTGATGCTGCGATGAAGGTGCGTTGTGTCCTTCCCGAATATTCAAGGACGTGGATGAACGGGTGTCGCCATGTAGGTTTTGACGGACACGACGAATGCGTTCTGGAAGCCCGAGTGGCAGAGCTTGCTGTCGAATGGGACGGTGAACAACCCGGCGAGCCCGCCTAATAACTTGACTGGAATCGTTTACGGTATGTCGTCATTTCCTTCCTATCGGAACGAAGCTCTCATCAAAGTATTGGTGTTTCCCTGCAGGTGACTACTACTTTGTCCTGGCCGCCAACACGCTCCAGCAATCTGGACTCGCGACATGCTAGCAGGTAGTGCTTAGTTTAGGGTTCACAGGATAAAATTTCGTACCTTCAAAGGAATGCGGGGAGGTTCAGCCTGTTCTGCTTAGTCGCAGATGATCTGATACGGGGGGTTCCATTGCGATCCATAAAGCTATGTCTAAAAGGGTGAACAAAAGCCCCTGAACAGTGCGACCCATCAAAATAATAAGATATCGGTATCACAACGAGATTGAAACAAAGGATGCGATAGATCGAGCACAAAGCAGTGAAAGTTTTAGCCCTGTTGCCATAGCGCCAAACCGACAAGGCTTCTATGGTGCGGGCTCTCTAAACACCGCTACTTTCGTGCAACCGAAATGTAGGCGCCGGAAGTTATCCGTCTTCTTATCGCTCTTGTGGAAACGTGCGTATTGATGAAAGGAAGCGTTCCACAAGAGCGATTAGCCCAAAAATTAAAACTGACGGAGATAAAAATTTGAGGGGTCACGGAATTGGCCACATCACGTAAGCACTACCAAATATGGCAACTAATAGCCATATATGGTAGTATATGTAAGCAATAGCCGCCCAAATGTGTCGAAATACGGGCTGAAGTCTTCGGGCATCTGGCCCAAAGTACACGAATGGAGTCGTTGCTTGGTTGTCGTAGGATGAGCCGGCTTGTCTTCGGCCAGCGGGAAATGTTCTAACGTCCTAAGTGTGAGCACAGGCAGTGCATGGATGACCGTGGGGAGCCGGGGCTCGCAGACGGCACAGGGCTCGGGGTGGATTTGAACGAGTCGACGATGGGGGATGCAGGTTGGACATTCAGTGATGGCACCTTGCGCGTGAGTGTGCAGTTGTTCGCGGGTTTCGGGCGCATGCCTGCCGTGTCTGTGATGACTGCACCACCATCTATGTGCCCAACACTGGGTTATACCACACTATACGGTGTTTCTGTCCATCCAAACGCTGCCGAGCTAATCATATTTACACTCTTCTTCCTCCCAAACCCCCAAGCCTCACCATATTCGTCGAAATTTAAGCGCCGAAATTTTTGTCCGGCCGATTTGGCCACTGTACAAAAGTGGTGCTTACTAATCAGCCCGCACCATAGAACCTTCCTAAAGCAGGCCCGAATCTATCGCAGAAGTCTCGACATTCATCAAGTGTCAATGCAGATGGGCATTCGATGAAGGACTTCGCATGGGCAAAGGGAGTATCAATCGCGGTGGGAGCGGGAGAACAGCCTTGCGGAGTATATGGGGAACGAAGAGCCTGTTTTCCAATAGCGTGGGGTCAGCTGCTCGTGGGCGCATATATATGGCAGATATCCCTGCCGCCAGATTGAGGACGAGGAGACGAGAATGGAGGTGTCTCTGGAGAGCGTCTGGGAGAGCGAGTCAATGCAGCAGGGTCCGTGCGAGGAAGCGCGGCCTTGCGGCAGCTGTGGCGAAAGGGGAAACAATAGCCGCAAGTCAGCCCACTTCCGCTTGTTGAGTGTTTTGCCTTGCTTTGTCGATAGAAACTCTTCAGAATTGATGTCAAGGCATCGTCGAGGTGTTTTGAGTGTGTTCGAGCATCGAGATCAAAGCACAGGGTGGAGGCAGAGGGAGGGCATGGGTGAGGGCACGCCAGGGAGAGATCAAAGATCAAGAGCGGATTAAGGTTTTGGAGTCGTATCATGGGCGGAGTTTGAAATCGCTCAGGTATATAAGCTGGGGCTCTCGCCGCTCTTTCGCGCCCCCTCTCCCCCCGTCCCCGCCACCCGAATTCCCACGCTTACAAATTTCCATTTTCTTTCCATTTTGCTCGCTGCCACCCTCGTCCTCGACGTCATAACCCGACTCTAGTCCACCATGTCTTTCGCATTGCCCGCGCGTCAGGTTACGTTCGGTGGTCGTTCCCAGTACCAGCCACCGCAGCAGTACCCCCAGGGCTCGCAGCAGCAGCAACAGCAGCAACAGCAGCAGCAGCAGCAACCTGGACATGGACTCGCGCTACCAACGGGAGCCAATCTAAGCCTACCGGGACCTTCATCGCTTGCCTTGCCTGGTCCGGGTCCTGTCACCGCCCACCCCACGTACCAGACCACGCTCCCCACTCCCCAAATCCCTCAGCCAAAGTCCTATCCTCCTTCCCAGACCCCACCCGCCACATCGCAGAATGCCGTCGCGGGTCCGTCAACGCCGGCGCCGATGCAGGTGCCTGCAACACCTGTACCTCTCACGCTCGAGCAACAGCATATCACTGCCGTAGAGGGCATCGTGCCGACGCTTCAGAATATCGTGGCCACGGTCAACCTCGATTGCCGGCTAGACTTGAAGACCATCGCGCTGCACGCTCGCAACGCTGAATATAACCCCAAGGTTGGTAGACTTCTACTTCTTTGACACTGTCCGCTTGGACATCTTGGAGTGAGCTATTGTGCTACCCTGTGTTGCTTCGCGTCTAGCGTTTCGCGGCCGTCATCATGCGCATTCGCGACCCCAAGACGACCGCACTGATCTTCGCGTCGGGCAAGATGGTCGTCACGGGCGCGAAGTCTGAGGACGACTCGCGTCTCGCGTCGCGCAAGTACGCACGGATCGTGCAGAAGCTCGGCTTCGACGCCAAGTTCTCGGAGTTTAAGATCCAGAACATCGTCGGCAGCTGCGACGTGAAGTTCCCGATTCGCCTGGAGGGCCTCGCCTACAGCCACGGGCAGTTCAGCAGTTATGAGCCAGAGGTGCGTGTGTCCAGTGATGTCGAATTGACGTTCACTCATGACGTCTTTCGCCTAGCTGTTCCCTGGCCTCATCTACCGCATGATCAAGCCGAAAGTCGTGCTTTTGATCTTCGTGTCGGGGAAGATCGTGTTGACAGGCGCAAAGGTAATTATATCTTTCCATCCTTCGGTTTCACTGGCCATGCACACCGACTTCCTGAGCTCGAGGCCAGGATAGTCAGGTTCTTGATATCATTTATGGCATTCGACATTTTGCTTACTCTTTCATGCGTGGCGACAGGTCAGGGAGGAGATCTACACCGCGTTCAACACGATATACACTGTGCTTTGCGAGTTCCGCAAGCCGTAATCGTGCACGCCGTTCAAATCCCTGACGGTGGTGCCTTTCGACCCCCTCGCGCACGGTCATTCATCGCTGGTCTTGCTCAAGGCATGACGGCGTAAAATAGTGGGATGGTACAGGCAGGTAGCGCGCAGCGCGGACATTGTCTGCCTTGGCCCCTCTTCACACCTCGCTTCTCTTCCCTCTCCCCGGGTTTTCGTTCGACATGCATTATTATCCCCTTCCCCTCCGCCCCCCTTCATCCATCACACACACATAAATATACACAATATTACTTTATGTTTACGATACGATTCAGATTACTTCGATGAATCATTGTTGCATTGAGCAGCGATTATCAAATGTAGAATAGCAGAATAACTAACACAGTCCGATACTAAGCATGCATGGCATCTTGATAAGGGTGTTGATTCTTCCTTGCGGAGGTGCGTATGAAAAGACAGTGAATATCCGAAGTCGAGGACTACTGGAGCTTCATAATGAGGTCGACTGGATAAGGCGCCTGCAGGCGCTTGCATCGACTTGAACGTCCGACGTTCAGAGTCGACGGCATTTTCGTCGTGGTCTAATCCACCAACTTGCTTTGTGACTCATCGCCCTCGCTGACATCGTACGCAGTATACGCACTTTCAGCCTTCTCCAGTCAGGTTTACACGTCCCATCGCATCCAGCAATACCCAAGGAAGGATAGAAAGGAGGAAGTGTGTCACTCCAGTGGCAAAAGTGCGTTTCTCCTCCAGGCCTACTAACAACACCTCTCGACACCCGCGACATAGTCATTCAGCCACACAACAGCAAGACCGTCCCTCCTGACTCCATGTCCACTTCGCGAGACGAGAACGCAGTCCTACTGCCGCCCCTCCCGCCCGAGCTCTGGTGGCACATCATCCAGCTCGCGACCGCCGTGCCCGGGCTCTTCGACACCGACATCGCAGACCCCTTCGGCCCCGCCTCACCCGGTGTGCGCAACCTCTGGGACACCACGCACGAGCAGAATGCCGTGATCGCCGCGCAGCAGACGAAACGATCCCTCGTGCGCGTGTGCCGGGCGTTCTACACGCTCACGACGCCGCTGCTATACGAGGCGCTCTACGTCGGTCACGAAGACGCGCTCGAGCCACTGCGCCGTACGCTCGTGCGCTCCCAGGACCAGTCCGCGCGCCCGCTCGGCTCCTATACACGGCGGCTGGACCTCGCGCTGCCCACCACGCAATTCGACCTCGAGACGGAGTTCGCAGAGCGCCGCTGCAGGACCGCGGCGGACGTCGTCCGGTGCCTGCTGCGCCTCGCGATATTCAGCGCCCTCTGGACGGCGCTCGACCTCGAGCGCACGCCCGCGTCGCGCATGATCGCGGCGGCGCTCGACGCGGCGTGCCGCGGCACGCTGCGGAAGATCGCCTGGCCGCACCCTGCGCGGGAGGGCCCGGACGTGGTGTGCACGTCGTACTATGGGTTGTTGGCGAGCAGCGCGCCGGGCCTGCGCACGCTGCTCAGCGCCGGCACGCCGCGGTGCTGCGCGCTCGCCGGCGCGCTGCCGCGCTCGCTGGCGTTCATGAGCGTGCCCGCGTGCCGCGCCTGCCGCCGCACGGCCGGCGCGGCGTACCCCGCGCTCACGCAGATCGCGATCCGCGACCCCGTCGGCGCGGACATGCGCTGCCTTGTGCGCTTCCTCGGCGTGCAGGGCCCGCTGCTCACGACCGTGCACCTTAACTTCGGCGTCGACGGGGCCATTGGCGCGCTGCACGAGAGCTGTCCGAACCTGCGGCACGTCATGATTGTGTTGGGGTGGTGGCCGCGCCTCGCGCTGCCGCTGGGCGTGCGCCTGTCGGCGCTGACGCATCTTGGGTTGTATCTCCCCGATAGGGGCCTTGGGAGGGAGCACTACGGGGTCTTGAAGTGGGTGCGCGCGATGGTTGCGCCGGCGTTGCGGGTCGTGCGGTTTATGAATCCCAGGCAGCTGGAGGATCTGCGCGTTGGGAATACGCAGGTTTGGGTTGAGGCCATGCAGGATTTGGCTGGGCGGCAGCTGCGCTTTGAGGATCCTGAAGGGAGGTGGATCGATCCGGGTGAATGACCTGTTGCGGTTGCATGGCCTGCTTGACGCATTGGTCAGTATAGCTCTCGTTCGCGTGGTACTTTTTGTGTTGAGATTTCCACTAGAGGGTTCCGCCTGACACCAGGAGTAAGTGCTTCATTTCGCACCAGTCCGTGTTCACCGGATCGTATTTTCACAATATCGGCGTTTGCAATGGTGCATTTATCTCACTTTGGCATCCGTGGATCCCAGGATGGCGTCCCGAATTTCCTTCAGACAGTGTGCAGACTTATTGTGACTTCTGCAATATTACATAGGTCGTTGCACCCGTTTGAAAATAACGAGACGGTGCGTGCACAGCTGGAATTATTCGCTTGTTCTCATGTCAGAGAATCATTGCAGATCTGAAGCTCAACCGATGCTCAACGGAAATATCCAGCTTTCGGGAGGCCTCGCGGCAGCTGCTCTTGGTGCGCCTGCGGCAAGTTCCGCTGTGTGGACCTTATCTTGTCCTCATCTTATCCTTATCCATAGTCTCAACCCTCAAGTTGTCTTCCGTCCTAACGGCTGCATCGCTCGCGCCTGTCTTAGTGGAGACAATTCGTCTCGTCACTTGTACGTATAGAACTCCTCGTTTCAAGGTGAGATGATGCCTGTGCAGGGCATGTCTTTATCTACTGTGCTAATCTGTCCTTGCCTTGCGCTAGAGACCTGCATCGATGGCAGCATCTTGGACCAAGAACGTGGTTCATCTCCCTAATCTTCCCCCGGAGGTATGGAGTCACATATTTCGATTCGCAAGTCTAGTTCCAGGCATCTTCGATGCCGAAATCGAGGACCCATTCGGCCCCTTGTCCCCAGGGAACACCGCCATGTACAATCGCGGCGCATCTGAAAAGCGCGAGATCCGCACGTCCCTCATCACGAAGCGATACCTCGTACGCGTCTGCAAGCAATGGCATGCGCTTGCCATGCCATTTTTTTATGAGTCTATATACATTGGTTTCTGGCATGTCACGCCTTCGCTTCGTGACACGTTGATCGAGTCCGAGCATCGCTCTCGCGAGGATCCTGAAGGCCGGGTTGCTCTGGGATGGTGGACACGGCGTTTCGATGTGGCAATACGGACGGCGAATAATGATGTAGAACATGATCTTCTAGCATCACCGGGATACCCCACCTTGGTTGACATCATTCGCTGTCTGCCGCGCCTAGAGGTATTCTCCTCGCGCTGGATGCCTAACTTTTTGGAGCTTGGCTCGCCGCCCGACGCACCGTCGCCTATAGCAGAAGCCTTGAAGCAGACCTGCTGTGCATCCCTGCGAAGGATATACTGGCCACATACGTCGGCGCCGCAGCGCATTGATGGTCTATTGACTGCGTCGCCTTCCTTGGTCACATTGTCGCGTTTTGAAGACCGTCATCGTTGTCCTCTCACCATGCCATTCTGTCCGACCCTCACGTACCTCAGTCTGCCCACCTGCGTTACAACTCATGCGCGCCGCCCTAAACTCCCAATCCCTTACCCGTGTCTGCGGCAGATATCTCTCCACGACTCTCACGAACAGTCAAATTTTCTCTGCCTAGATCTGTTCCTTGCCTGGCAAGGCCGCACGGTGACGACCGCCTACATATTCGTCAAGTACTTCCTCGGCGCCCTGCACCCCTCGGTCTTCATCCTCAATCGCAACTGTCCGAACCTCCAGCACCTGGTCGTCGTTTTCCGGCTATGGTCCCCGCTTCCAGCCAGCACGCAACTGCTGACGGCCACCCATCTCGGGTTGTATCTTCCCGACCAGGGCTCTAACGGGAATTACCGGATGGTGTTTGAGTGGCTCCAGTGCATCAGCTCGTCCACGCTGAAGGTCGTCCGCTTGATGAACCGCCGTGGGTTCGAAGATCTGAGCGTTCGGCATCGCAGTGCGTTTGTGGATGGATGCATGATATGCGGCCGACTGGGGCTGCGCTTGGAGGGTCCTGAGGGAGAGGATGTCGGGCTTACGAACCCAATTTCCGTTGGGCAAGAGTAGTTTCGAACGGTGAGTTTAGCTTCTCGCTTGATCCTGCCATCACTGAGTGGCCTTCGAACTGTCACGACAGGTGTCTTCGAGACGCGAAGCTTGTGAGTGTTCCTCGGTTTATCCCGGAACACGACCTACCAGTGCGAACAAGTAGCAAGAGCATACGGTGGGTGTGCAATATGGTAAAGACACCGCTCCTGCTGCGATGCAAAAATACTGTATGCCCATGTGAGATGCACGATTGAGCCGATGATAGTGTTCGGATACAAAATATGGTTCAATTTTGCAGTACAACTTACACTAATAGCCCTCCAGCATTACATCTTCGTTGATGCTTTGAACCGCACTCATCAATACGAGCCCAGCACTTTTTTTGCATGGAATACAGTTGCTCTCTTCGAAGAACTAATGGGCTTGTAAGATACTTCTTGAGTACTTCACTTCCTTTGTCATCTACCAATCTCAGGGAGCTCTCGACTCAACCGTTTCTCAAACTATATCTTACACCCTAGTCGATCATGAATCACAGACAGTCCTACGCCGGTCTCTAAACTCATCTAGAGTTTAGAGTACCTCTGCACCCTTCTCAGGTAATCGCAGCCCGCCGCGTCTGCACCTATGATCGTATTATATACGATATCTTCGTTAATGGGGATATCCAGAGCCCAGATCGTCTCATGCGGGAGACAGGCAACCTTTGCGATGAGCCGCAGCTCTTCTTCGGTTGGCTTGAGTATGCCGAGGTCCGAGAAGGTGATGGGAAGACCGACGGAATGCATGAGACCAATATAACGATCGAGTTCGCTGGTGGGTGCGCCGTCCAGGATGAGCTGGCAGATGACCCCGAAGGCAACTGCATAAGCTAAGGTGAGTAGTATCTCTGTATTCCTCGAGAATAGACATAACCTTTCTCCCCATGTAGCTTCGTGTGCAGGATAGGGTTATTGACCGCAGTCAAGCCATCGTGAACCTGTCATCAAAGATTTAGTCAGTTCTCCCGAAGATTGAAGAAATAGACAGTACAGCATGGGCTGCAGCGACACCGCCAGACTCAAATCCCAGGCCAGAGAGCAATGTATTGGCCTCCACGACCGCCTCCAGCGCAGGCGTGACCGCATGCCTCCGATTCGCCTCCACAGCCTGCACGCCATACTGGAACAAGATTTCCTCGCACCGCTCGCTAATCGCTGCGGCCACGTGGGTTGGCAGCCCGCCGCCGAAGCTGGGCGTATTGCGGATCGCGCGCGCCTCGACGTTCGTGGCGAGCGCGTCGCCGATACCCGACGCGAGGAACCGCGCAGGCGCTTGCGCGATGATGCGCGTGTCGACGAGCACGATCGCGGGGTTCGTCGCGAAGAAGCGCCCGCCCTCGAACGTGCCGCCCGGGGTGTAGAGCACGGAGATCGCGGAGCATGGCGCGTCGGTCGATGCTGTCGTCGGGAGGACGGCGACGTCCACGTGCAGGTCGTCCGCGACGGCCTTGGCCGTGTCGATCGTTTTGCCGCCGCCGAGCGCGATGACGAAGTCGACGGCGGACTCGCGGCCAAAAGCGGACAGGCGGGCGATCTCGTCGCGCGATGCTTCCCCGCTGAATGTCGCGCGCGTCACTGTGAAGTCTTGGCTGAGGGTGGCGATGAGGTCCTTTCCAGCTGTATGTACAATAGAATGTTCGATAGATGATGCATATAAGGTGAGGAAGCGGCGCTCACCGATTTCGTAGACGATATCATCTGCGAGCAGGAGAGGCGCCTTGCCCAACGGAGCCAGATGTTTGTCGGCATTCTTGAACGCGGACGGGCCTTGAATGTACTTCCACGGAGACTGGAAGACCCTCTCGGTGATGCCCTTGGGATTGGGCATGGTTGCTGGAATGATTGATGGGGCGAAGAAAGGGTAAAAACGTCAGTTTAGACTCAAGGATGTGCAACGGGGTGAAGTGGGCCACCTGCTTATATAGTTAGATAAGGGTGTGTATTGGCCCCACGCGCACTACGGTGACACCTGAGCCTAGATACATTGCAGGCACCTCCGAGAATGCTGACATGGTCTAGACTGGTGACCGTGTCTCTCGTGCACAATGACGGACGAGTCGAGTCGGACACGGTCAGGTGAACGGGAACACCTCAGATGGCATTCAGATAGTGAGATTTGGGGCATTCGCATTCCCAAAGCCAGCGCATCAACGAGAAGGATGAACGTTTACATCTCGCGGCACGCTGGCGATTGTAAAGTCATAGAGCTGGTGAAGAACTGCGAGCAAGTAATATGAATATGAGGTTCGATGTTGAACGGAAATATGTTGTGCCGCGAGTCTGTCGTCGCGGATCTAGATCTTATCAAGTCGACGTCGTCGACTGACGGTCAAGTTGTCTTCATGCTGCATTCACTACTCATGCTACACTAGTGACTAGGCTACACTGCTGAAGTCAATTGGCCATACCAATACCAAGTTCGTATTGCAGGACCTCCGCAGCGACAAAGCGACACCTTTTTCGAGGTAAGTAATTTGACGTTCGCTGGCATACGCGAGGCTACCCAATATCCTGGTATCCTTAACATCCTTACTTTAGGGACCTGCGCCGATGTCAGCCTCGTGGGGCAAAAAAATAGTCAATCTCCCAAGTCTTCCACCGGAAATATGGGCTCGCATATTCCAGCTCGCGACTCTGGTGCCAGGCATCTTCGATTTCGAAATCAAAGACCCGTTCGGCCCCTCATCTCCCGGACCCATCACCATGTACGACCGCGGCGCATCTGAGAAGCGCGCAATCCGCACGGCCCTCGTCACGAAGCGGTACCTCGTCCGTGTCTGCAAGCAATGGCACGCGCTTGCCATGCCGTTCCTATATGAATCAATATACATCGGCTGGTGGCATGTCTTGCCTTCGCTTCGTGACACGTTGCTCGAATCCGAGCGACGTTCTCGCGAAAACCCAGATGGCCGACCCGCTCTCGGGTGGTGGACACTGCGATTGGATGTGGCAATCCGGACGGCAAACACTGACGTGGAAAAAGGCTTCCTAAACTCGCCGGGATACCACGCCTTGGTTGACATCGTTCACTGTCTGCCCCGCCTAGAGACATTCTCCTCCCGCTGGATGCCTGACTTTTTGGAGGTTGGCTTGGCGGCGGGCTCGCCCTCGCCTATAGCAGAGGCTCTGAGGCAGACTTGTTGTGCATCCCTACGCAGGATATTTTGGCCCGATATCTCAGGGAGGCCGGAGCCCATTGACGGTCTTTTGGCTGCGTCGCCTTCTTTGGTCACGTTGTGCCATTTCGACACTCCTATGCGCTGTCCTCTCTACATGCCGTTCCCTCCGACCCTCGAATATCTCAGCCTGCCCAACTGCGCCAAATTCCATGTCGACCCCCCAGGCCCGCCCAACCCCACCCTTCCCTGTCCATCTCTGCGGCAGATATCTCTGCACGACTACGAGCAGTCGGATCTCGTCTGCCTGCATCGGTTCCTAGCCGTGCAAGGCGCCACGGTGTCGACGGTCTACATATATATCAAACACTTCCGCGGCACCCTGCGCCCGTCCATCAACATCCTCAAACACCACTGCCCGAACCTCCAGCACCTCGTCATAGTCTTCCGGAAATGGATGCCGTTTCCAGACAGCACGCATCTCCTGACGGTCACCCATCTCGGCCTGTATCTCCCCGACCAAGGCTGTGGCGAGGACTATCGAGTGGTGTTTCAGTGGCTGTGCTGCATCACCTCGACCACGCTGAAAGTCATCCGCTTCATGAACCCTCGTGGGTTCGTAGATCTTCGCGATCGACATCGCAGTGCATTTGAGGATGTATGTATGATGTGTCATCGACGAGAGCTTCGCCTAGAGGGGCCTGATGGCCAGGATCCTGGGCTCGCGAACCAGATCTCCGCTGGGCAAGGATCCAGTAGTATCATCTCGAACAGTGAGTTTGGCGTCGTTGCCCAATCGCATGGCTGATAATGGAAATTGGGACTGTTGCACTCAGCTGAGTCATGATATGCATAAAGCTTCAAAAGCTTTATGACGGGCAAATTCCTTGGGTCCTTAAGGCCTTATGGGACGTGGCCTGCAAGGGTGGACAAGTAGTTGAGGGAGAGGTCATGATAAGCGTGCAATGCGCCAAGATCGCTCCTGTTGTTAACTAAGAACGTGTCCATGCCGGACAGGCGACTTGACGATGGCGAACGGATACAAAACACGGATTGTCGAACCTATAGTAACTATCTACATAACAGCCCTGCAACACGCTACACTACACATCTTTGCCGATGCTTTGAACTTGAATGCTCCTCTTTCCAATGCGAATTAGCTACACACCCGTATCAACAAACACTGTCGGCGCTACAAGAATCAATAAAGGTAGATGCGAAAAAGAAGTCGTCGTGCGGGAGGACAGAGGGTGATGTGCATGTTTATGTGTAATTCAGACGGAAAATGTCGTTGAACCTGAAACAACCCATCAGCATCATTCAACTGGGGAAGACATAATATAAAACACATACACATAATAGCTGGAACCCTCTGCGATAAGATGGAAGACCTGGGAGAACTGGAGCGCGTTCTCATTATCATCAACCTAGGGACCACAATCTCAGCATGCGACGATCGGCGAGACAAACGTGTGGAAATACGCACGACAAGAAGCCCGGTGACGAAGATGATCATGCTCGTAGCCGTGCTGCTCGAAGGCTGCGCATCGAACGTCGTGACCTTGTGCTGCACGCGCTGGAAGGGAAGGCTCTTCAGCTTCTCCACGATGGCGCCTCCGCCCACTAGCGGCTGGCCCTCAAATGTGAGCATCGAGTTCTCCCGCTAGAGATAGAATGAAAAGACAGTTTGGTCAGTGAGAAGAATATGCAATTGGCGTTTGGAGCGCACGTAGAGAGAGCTCAGCTCGGCACGGTTCGTGTCGAAGGTTTGATAGTAGAAGTCAGTGAACTGCTTCGCGATCACCTGGGGGTCAGCCATGTTTCTCGAGGAGATGGTTATTAGGTAGAAAGTGTTAAGAAACGAGAATGAACACGGAGACGAAGAGGAGTAAGAGGAGTGGTGAAGGGTTTCGGCACTGAAGAAAGAACGGCATTCCGATGACGATTAGATGCGATAAGTACCTTATCCCCGGATCAATTTCAGTAAATGTGTGCGATAAGATTAGATCTGCCACTGTTGTGAACAACTTCAACACGATCATCTAGACACCGAGAACAAATGCAGACTTCGTGACATATAAGAGAGACTGCTGTTTATAATGCGGCCAGTATGCTCTTCCTTATTGCTTTCCGCCCATATTTCTCTCAGAACCTCGATTTCTATCTTTCAGGACTATCAACGTTCCAGTTGGCCTCGGACACAAATTGTGCTGTTTGGCCTAATTTCAGGTTGAAATTTTTTGGCTTTCCATCTATCTGGTGGTAATTATTAGCACTCTGAACAGAAGTAGAGACTTCCTAACATTGCTTCATGGGTCCCGGGCGTTCAGAACTTTAGCGAGAAAATTCCTCTATCAACTAAGTACTCACCGATAATATCGTCGATCCAGTGGAGTCATGGAAGCGAGGGCAAAAAAAGAGATAGCAATATGGCACCTTATTTGATGCTGGATGCCTGTAAGAAAGGAGTGAAGAAGTCGAATATCGCTATCAACAGCGCTAGTCGGTCAGTTGTACTATCACGCACCGTATGGAGCTGAAACTCTCCCACTGTCTGCCCCGACAAACAGCAAGATACAGAATCCATTACGACAAAAGAGCTGGTCCGAAACCGAAGAAGGGTACAGGAACGTACCCTCCGCGCTCAGCAACTCCAATGATTGAAGGTATATTATCGAGAGCATAGAGATTTCAAAATACAGGGTATCAAAGCATCGTGCAAAGCGGAGAGGAGGAAGGCTCCATTAACATACAAAACCTGCGGCCGCTCGATCAATACGGGACAATTCATAGCTGGAAACGAGATAGACGTACGCAAATAATCCTTGACCCTTACTCTTCTGCTGGCGGACGAACTTTCAAGATCACCCTGGGCAGCTTCTTCTGCATGCCATCACTCGACACCGGAGGCGTTTGTGTTGCTGCCTGGTCGAGGGAAAGTGCGCCAACAGCAGACGCCATGCTCGATACAGACGACAGTGACGTCGATGGAGACGAATACGATGAGGCACTTGCTTCCTCCTTCACGTCTGCAACTTCAAGTGGTTGTTCTTCAGGCTGGGCCTTCTTGCGATTACGGAGCGTCATAGTTCTAGGCGGAACGAACGTGTTTCGGCTTGATGAAGGCGGAGGGGTAGGGTCGAGGGTTTGCAGGAGAACTGCAGCGCGCTCGAGCCATGCAGGAGGTGGGGAAGCGTTAGAAGCCTGAGCTTTGCGACGGCGTTTCGTCAGTTTCTCCAGCTGGCCAGCCTATCAGCAATCGTCTTCAAGATATCACAAAGGCCGAGACGGACCTGATTGACACAATCCTCACTCCACCATCCCTTCACTTCATCCGTCTCGCCCGCACCAGACATTCCGACGACGTGCGCTAGGGTCCCGCTCAGGAGCGCCTTGTCGCTGTACCCACCCTCCAGCACACTAACAATCCGTCCTTGGGCAAAGCGATCTGCGAAAGCACATGCGTCCTTCGTGAAGCGATGGTAAAATCCAGTCGGAACTTTACGTGCATGTCGTGACATCGAGGCGTACTCGTGCTCCGAAGCATCAAATCCGCAGCTGATATATATGAGCAAGAAGTCAAAAAAAGAACATCTGTAAGGATAAGCACCTGATGAACACGAGTGTGTCGCTTGAATCGCTACCCGTTACTTTCAAGAAATCCTCAGCCTTGCGCAACACACGGCTGTAAGCGCCCTTATACAGGACGTCCCAGAATTGATCTTCTGATTCATATGGCTCCAGGTGCACGTTCTCAATGTATTGACCGTGCGGACCGTGAATGGACACCGACGCGGCTTGCACTAGCTCGGTTTTTCCATCCTGCAACAAAAGACACAATGAGGGTCGATGAGCCAACACTGGGATTAAACGACTCGCCTCGCAAGGGAAAGACAACACGTCATGCACGGAGCTGTAGTAGATCTGCAGGCCAGGCTTAGAAATGTCTTTGGGCTCCGGCTGGTCTGGCTGTCTTGCGGCTGCCGCGGCCTCAGCCTCGAGCTTGAGACGATAAGTTTCCTCGTTGATTTGCCACGCAATCGCTTGTGTACCATTGCCTGTATCGATGCAATTACATTAGGCTCCTTGTAAAGACCGGAAATTGGATGAGTAGACATACCATGGTGTAGGTCTATATCAAAGATCACCACGCGCCGAATTCCGTGTTGCAGATGCGCTAACAGATAGACTGAGTGAGCGTCAGAAGAGAATCGAGAGATATAATCACAAACCGTGAGCAGCAGCTACAGCCACGTTGTTCACAAAGCAGAAGCCAGAGGGGGTATCTTCGCCACAGTGATGACCAGGTGGACGGATGGCTACAAATGCTCTAGGCGAGACGCTCTCTTTGATATCCAATGAAGGCGCAGAAGCGCGAACAATGGTGTCAACTGCCTCGCACACCGTGCCAATAGCACCTTCAATCGCTTCAATAGACCCAGGGCAGACTGATACAAAAAAAAAGGCGTTAATATCAGGTCTTCATCAATTGAGATCTACTCACGGTATAAGTCGCCCTGGGAGAGGCCTTCAGGGATCTCGGATTGACCGTCTAAGATTTTAGACGTACTCTCGAGTGCGAGGGCGTGTAAATGTCCAGGGTGCGAGTCTCCGTGGATATGATCAATTGCGGCATGCGTTTTAAGGGTCACCGTCGCACGGCTTCGCACGACGCGGATAGGTATCTTCGTGGACAGGTGTAGATCAAGAGCCGATGAGCTTTGCGTAGATGATGAGGCAATGTTCATACGCTTCATCGCTGCTGCGAGCTCGTCCCCATCCGCATTCGAGGCGGAGGCTTCCACGGGTCCCGGCAGTCCATTTGAGACAACACTCTGAGAGCAACCTAAAGGAGACGCTGGCTCTAAAATAGGACCCAAGCTCTCTAGACGTGCTAAGGCGGCCGCGAGCCCAATCGCAACGGCTCGCAGTCGCTCAGGACGTTCGACTATAGTCGAGGTATCGCGACTGCGGATGTAGCGATGCTTCAGACACGCCTCCTGCAAGAACACTAACGCAGAGTGCCTCTGTAGATCTTGAGATGAGTGGTCTTGGTCCAGAGTACTACGAGAGGTAGACTCCATGGTAATCAGGGCCTTGGCTGTCAAGAAGACGGTAGGATGATAAGACAGCAGAGATTCCAGGCTTCGGTGTGGGTTAACACATCCACGGCGATTAGGTGGCGAACAACTCGCAACGTTTCAGATCAAATTTGCGACACTTTGCAGTAGAGAAAGGGTACGAGTGTGGTTCAAGTGGCGAAGACGGGACAGTAGACGCTTCAAAAGTTTGGAGCAGTACTGCCAAGCAGGGACGCGTCCGCGCTGTTTGTCTATGTTTGATCAATTTCCTTCGACACGTCTCTTCCAACCGAGCACACCGAACTTCAACAAATTTGCTGTATCGGCCCTACAAGCTGAAATGACCCATTGCATGGTGACAGACCTCAGAATACCGCAGTTGACATCCGTACGTTAAGCTTTCTACTTGAGCTCTCACCCATGGCTAATATAATGCTCGAACAATCATCTTGTCGCAGTGATATCGCTGGCTTCCAGCAAAATTCGACGCTGGCGTGAAGTTGCGTTATTATGCTCGATGCCAGCACGAGCTCAGAGCGTGCATGAGTTACAGTCATTTTTGGGCGCGACTGCAAGGCGGTCTGTGCCCTAAGACGCTGGAATACTCTACGGAAACAAGAGCTCTGTTCAGGAAAGTCTTTCATGTCCGCTCTATCATGATCACTACAATCACATCAGTAACCTTCTCGACTGCGGATTGTCCTTCCAATGACGGCAGAATTCTGTTTCGACAATCTCGTATCTACGACGCGCGCTCCGCCGAATTATAGCTCAGCTGCATCGTGGTATTGTCCTTGTCCGTCCTTTCAAAGTAGTATGCCTATGCCTGTGGTGAATAAGTCAAAGGCCACCATTTTGAACTTCTCGGGTCCGTCTCAATAGGCGATGTGAGGAATCTCTAGCACAAGCTGGGATCTCACCGCGAGCAGAGCAATTAATGGGATGTTGTTAGGCGCTCATACTTGATCGGGGAACTTAGAATCCTAGGACAGCTCCTCGTGCTGTGAAGTTTCATGACACGCCGCGCGACGTGATTGTCTCTCTGACTGTCACAATACGCAGATCGATATAACACCCCGCCGCCCTTTGTTCTCAACCATCTCCCCCGAATCCTTGGACGCGGACAACAACCATGTCGAATGCACCACCTGTCTATCGACGTGGACGTGGACGCGGCTCTCGTGGCACTCCAAATCCCAACAGGTCCCATCAAAATTCACCTTCCAGTCCCTCGCCACAACAAGGTGACAACGCTACTAGGACACCATATGCCTATCGAGGTGGACGCGGGTCAGCTCGCGGCACCCCCAATATCCAAAGCCCGTATCAGAGTGGGTCCTCAAGCCCTGCGCGACCACCTGTGGACAATGCTCCGCAAGGGATATGTCGTTTTTACTGGTCAACTGGCGCGTGCAACCGAGGCTTCGATTGCACATTCAAGCATCAGACGAAACCAAACGTGACAGAGCCCTCCGCTAATGTGTCAAGCAACCCGAACGATGTTCCAGATTTCTTCTCTGCCGACGGGCTCGCTCTGAACAATGGCTCCGTGAGAAGCGTTCAGCACGCAATGAAACCCAGCGAGGCCCATAACCATATCAAACCTTTTCTTCGAGACCACTACGCTTTTGACAGTGCATCAAGGGTGGAAGGATTCACCCGCATTTTTGCCAGTATCAGCGGCAGAAACCAGTCCTGGGTGCGTTTCTTATCAAATGGTTTGCCCTTCCGCGTACTGATAAATGCTCGACGACGTCCATTCTAGGATACGAACAGCTCACAAGTAGGTGATTTCTCCGCGGCGTCGGCGATCTAACTTATCATCCTGGATAGGCTTTCCTCGATTCCATCGTAAATGTGCGTATCATGTCTGGAGCCTTTCAAGTCTTTGAGACACCCTGACAAATTTTCTCTCGTAGGGAAATGCGTTGTTACGACTCGGTGATGTCTTGCGATATACTCCAGTTGTGACGAATAGTGGTGGAGAGAATCGATTCTCGCTGTCTTTTCAAAGAGGATATTTTCCCGTTCTCGAGGTGAGCTCATGATAGGTTTTGTTGTCAATGCTTCCATTGAATGCCGCAATGGCAGTATTTTTCATCAGACCTTATTCTAAAAACGACGATGCATCATAACATCAAGTGAGTCACCCTGTCATAGATCGTACGAAAGGTGTCTGATACATATATAGCGCACTATATACCGTTATCGACAACAATTACGATGCTATACAACAGACGATACAAGAGAACATGTCACAGATGGTCGATTCTGGAACTTGGGAAGACATCAGTCCTGGTCTTCCTGAGTACAAGCAGAGCACCCTAGACGGTGTAGTCGTTTTCAAATCTCTCGTTACGCTTTTCTCCCAGTAGGTGTTCTGTGATACCTTTCGCAATTGTCTGACACTTCTTAGGTATTTGCAAAGATTTAAATCCGCAATCAAGAACCATCCACAGATTTTAGCACTGACAGAGGACCTGAACATATGGTTTGTGAGCTGGTCTTCAGCCGTCTCGGCTACGCCGCCGGCTTTCAAGGATCCTATCACGTCGTCCCTGGCCAACGTGCGCGAACTTACTATCAACCAGATTCGACAGGATGTGGACCGTCTCGTTACGATCGTTCGCCGAGAATCTGGAGTCGCTGAGCGCCAACGACGACCAGCGATCCGCTCAGGCATGACAACAATGCAACGACATCAGGCTCTGGTAACCCGCCTGCACCAGACTTATGATCCTCCGGGTATTCTGCGCGAGGGCGAGCAGCCACGTCATGATAATGACTGCGTGCATATCTCTGATATTCGCATCGCTCCTACGCATGAGGAGTTGAGGTGTCCTCTTCAACCATATCTGCCCAAGAACTTGCCCGATGCTCCACATCACGAGCCTGAGAATTCGATGGAGCGTCACATTGACATTCAGTTCCGACTTCTACGCGAAGATTTTATGTACGATTCTCAGTTCGAATATTCATCCTTTTACTGACGAGCACCTGGTAGATCGCCCATTAGACAGTCGCTCGATGTCATCCACGATGATCTCGAGATCATATGGAGCGGCCCTGCCCGGAGGAAGAGAGAACCAACAAAGCTCGAAGACTTGATTGCAAAGGGCGGCGGCACATACAGATCGTCAGGGATGAATTCTGTCTTCTTCCATCTCTATTCAAATGTCTCCTTCCTTCCTGCCGAAGCCAGTAGGAGAACGTTCACAATAGGCCTGCAGCTCGATACACCTCCCGGTACTACCAGAGATTCGTCAGCCAAGAAGCGCAGTGAATATTGGGAACACAGCAAACGTCTGCAATCCGGGAGCCTAGTGGCGCTCGTCCTTGTAACGGGCCAGAGATCTCAAATCTTCCTCGGCATAATAGCATCATACGCCGACGACATTGCGCAGTCGGCCAAGGCGAATGCGGAAGCCATCCAGATTCGTGTCACTTTCTTTGATGCGGAAGTCGACTACCTTGCTCTTCAGCGGGAGAGTATCACGGTCGATGGTAATCGGTTCGCTTTTCTTGTCGACAACAACGTCATGTTTGAATCCGTAAAACCCTTCCTTGAGACACTGCAGGAGACCGAGCCGACCTCAATCCCATTCTCACGGTATATCTCATCAGGCGATAAACTCCAGACAGTGCCTATTCTTCCTCCTCGGTATGCTAGGGTGCCTGGATTCAAGTATCAGTTACAATGCTTAGCGCTGCCGGGCCAGGTGATTCATCCCATGTCTGTACAAGATCCGAACTCAATAGTCACTGCCCGGCGGGCGCTTCACCGGTCCACTTGCTTGGATGCATCTCAAGTGGAGGCGGTGATGGACGTTTTGACTAGAGAAGTTTCCTTGATTCAAGGGTACGAGCATTTCCATGCATCCTAGATGCTTGCACTGACTTACAAATGTTAGGCCTCCGGGTACAGGAAAGGTATGTACTCATCATTGGTCCACCTATGGTATCTGACAGTACTGATTCCTTGCACGCACAGAGCTTCACAGGGAAGGAGCTTTTACGCGTGCTTTTTGCCAGCAAAATCAAGCCCATTGGTGCGTTTTGCGTATGCATGACATGAATGGGAGCTAATCGACCAAACTTATCAGTTCTGATTGCCTACACGAACCATGCACTCGATCACATGCTCTTGTCTATCCTAGAAGCCAATATCACAACAAATCTTGTCCGTCTTGGGTCTCGGTCGACAGACGAACGGATCGCCGAATATAATTTGGCAAAGCTCGAGAAAATGGCAGGCAATACCGAGCTGAAGCGAACGCTTGGTCGAGAATACGGCAACATGATGAGAGCCGAAGAAGAAATGAACGAAGTAATGAACTCGATCCAGCTGCCTGAGATCTCTTGGAAAAAACTGGAAGAATTTCTCGATATTCATTATCCGGATCATGCTGAACGGCTCAAAGTGCCACCTTACTGGATCTCTAGGCTATTCGAGCAGACTACTGCTGATGAGGCGGAGCACGGGGAATGGCAGACTGCCGGAAAGAACAAAGCCGGTGGTAAGAAGGAAATTGAGCAGTCTGGGATCTACGGCTTTTGGCGTCGAGGACGAGACGTAGAATTCATCATGCCTCCGCCGCAACAGCTTCAGCTGCCTGTCAAGCAAGCAGATGTTGCAACGGACAAGGCCAAGGGTGTTTTCGACCCCCGAGCAGCTTTCTTTGCCTCATTGGGCTTTGGTAATGCGATACCTCCGGTTCCATCCTCTGATCGATCTACAGGTACTCTTATCGATATCAGCAATGTATGGTCTATGTCTTTCGAGGAGCGAAATCGATTGGCTTCATTTTGGGAAAATGAGATCCGGAGTATGGCCTACGAATCTAACTTGTGGGAGTTTAAACTTTGTCGCATTCGGTACAAGGAGGCCTGCCGCCGATATAATGATGTCAAGGATGAGGTTCGTGCTCCATACTTTCTATGCACATTCTGTAAGGCCGTTAATTGATCCTTGTAGTCTCGCCTTCGACTGCTGAGCAAGACAGATTTGATAGGTTGCACAACGACAGGTTAATTTTTGCGTATTCACTGATCCGACAGAGCTTCTCACCATGCTTCAGGTGCGGCAAAGTTGATATCGCTGTTGAAGGTCTGGAGAAATTCCACATTTGCTGCATCGATGCTGATCAAGGTTTTGGAGGACAGTCCATCGGACCCAAAGTGCTAGTGGTCGAAGAAGCTGGACAAGTTTTGGAGGCCCACATACTATCGTCTTTGGTCCCATCAGGTAAGCCGGACAGGTATCACTAACTGCACTCTAACGCTCACTAGAATCGCAGTCGAGCACTTGATATGCATCGGAGACCCTCAACAGTTGCGCCCGACCTTGGCTACATATGGTCAACATGTCTTCTTATATTCTCTTGATATTTGCTTATATTTACTTTGTAGCACTCTCGATGGATAGCGAAAGCGGCCGTCAACTTTATAAGTTCGATCGCTCGCTCATGGAACGACTTGCCGACAATGGTATGCCCATGTCTCAAATTGACGTGCAGAGGCGAATGCGACCAACTATTTCCCATTTTCCACGGTAAACGTCTTCTCGTCGCTATCTATTCCATCACTCACTGTAGCGTAGTACAATCTTGTACCCAAAGCTCCAGGATCATGATGTAGTCCGTCAATATCCGCCAGTCCACGGAGTACAAAAAGATGTTTATTTCTTCACGCATACGAACAAAGAAAACGGCGAGGCCGATTCTGTTTCAAAGTATAACAAATTCGAGGTGCGTTGGAACACTGAAAGGCATAGAATCTTTGACTAACCATCACCTCGTTAGGTCGAAATGATTCGAGATCTCGTACTTTATTTCCTTAAGCAAGGGCCGTATAACGGCGCAGGAGACATCGCTGTATTGTGTGCATATCTTGGGCAGCTTCAGAAGGTCCGAGCGGCGCTTCGAGACCTGAGAATAGCGGTAGCTGTTGATGAAAGGGACGAGGATCAACTTGCGCGGCAAGGAGACGAAGATGAAAGTGTTTTTGATCAGGTGCTTGTCACCAAGCATGTAAGTCTTGAACATGCTTTTAGAAATCACACGTACTAAGAAATACATCGCAGATTCGCCTCGGTACCGTCGATACGTTTCAAGGCGAAGAAGCTAAGATTGTTATTGTCTCCTTAGTTAGGAATTCCGGCTCGTTCGATGGCAGCTCTTCTATCGGGTTTTTGAAGGTGGATATATCTTTTAATTCGATTAGCTAAGTATGATAGCACTCATCGTCAACATAGAGCATCAATCGCGTCAATGTCGCGCTCTCTCGAGCGAAGCATGGCCTATACATCCTCGGCAATGCTTCTAACTTGATGCAGAATCCTACCTGGTCGTCGGTAATCAAGGAGATGGAAGATCGCGATCAGATAGGTCCTGGACTCCCCACAGTATGTGCACGCCATCCAGAGCAGACGAGGATAATTACAAAGCCCGGCCAACTTCCAACACTTGCTCCTGAGGGTGGCTGTTTGCTTCCTTGTACCTCCCGTTTAGGCTGCGGACACAATTGTCCGTCCATCGTAAGTGCTAAGTATATCTATATCTCAATGGGTATATCTCTTATACTGTGCCAGTGTCATCTCGACCTGGATAATCACAAGACTATGAAGTGCGACCAACTTTGCCTCCGAATTTCGTGCCGCCGTGAACATCCATGCCCGCGCCGGTGTTCAGAACCATGTGGAGATTGTGAATTTCCTATCTATGATGTCGGCCTGCCATGTGGTCACCAAATCAAGTCCGTTCAATGGTACGTCTGTGAGTATGCTGTGGATGGGAACTTCCACTAATCTGGTTCGTAGCTTCGAAATGGAGAAACTAGACTCTGTCAAGTGCAAAGTTAAGGTCAAGAAACGGTTACCACACTGCGAACACACTGCGATGGTGTCTTGTTATCAAAATCCTGCAACCGTTCAGTGTAACGAACCATGCGGTGGTACCATGACATGCTGTTCGCGCGCCTGCAAGTCAAAATGTTATCAGTGCCAAAAGGCGTCAACGTCTTCCACATCCACGTCCCCATCTTCCGGCATCGTCGAACGCAAGCTCCACAAGAGCCATCGCTGCGAACGTCTTCTTTACTGCCAGCATCTATGTGGTCTCGATTGCTCTGAGGATCATGTGTGCAATGCAGCATGCTCAGAAGACTGTCGCCAACGCTGTGCGCATCATAATTGCTCTGAGCCATGCTCCAAGCCATGCGCCCCGTGCATGGAGCCTTGCCAGTGGCGCTGTCCTCATAATTCAGACTGCCCCGTAGTCTGTGGTTCGGTTAGTCTATCTCTCATTCGTCACGTCCCACTCTATAACGGTCATGGCTGCAGATTTGCTCTCGTCTTCCCTGCGATCAGCCATGCCATCAGGAGCTCGAATGTGGCCATCCGTGTCCATCCAGTGCGTATGAAGGCATGTTTCGGCTCTTCATAGATGCTTACATTTCTCAATCAGTATGCGGTGAACCTTGCGAGAAACAAGCGTGTGTTATATGCCTCCCGGAAGAGCGTAAGGGAGTTGTCGCGGACTTCATCATGCAGCGGACGATCTCCGAGCTCGACACGTCATCCGAGGATGTGAGCGAGCGAACTATCACCCTCACCTGCGGACACATATTCACAGTTGAAACTTTGGATGGGCACTGCGGCATGTCGAATTACTATGAGCAAGATGCTATGGGCAAATATACGGCAATGAAGGTTCCGCCGATCAATTATCAGACACCGCCATCCTGCCCGACCTGTCGTGGGTCGATCTCTGCCCTACGTTATGGTCGTATCTTGAAACGTGCCAACCTGGACATTCTGGAACAGAACGTGGCCAGCACAATGTCCCACGCACTCGAGCAAGTCAGCGAGCAGATGCAGCTATTGTCCTCAGACTCACAGTCGTCGCAAGATGCGGCCAAAAAGCTTCTTCGTGACGACGGACACAAGCTCCCAGAGGATTTCGAGCGTCTTCAACATGATAGGGAAACGAAGTACGGAAAGCATGATGAGCCTCTGCCATCCAGATTCCTGAGTCAAGTGCAGATGGTATCGACCCACGGCCTTGCTGTGAAAGAGGCACAAGCATGGAACGCCATTGTGCGTGACATCCTGCGAGCATACAAGAAAGTAGAGGATATAGCCAAGAAGCGCGGACCTCACGTTCTGGCCTATCATGCAGCGCTTTCCACCCTCTATCGAATGGAGCTTCTTGCGGTTGGTGAAGATGCCGCTCGTGCAGGCCAGGCTCCGGAGCCTCTAGCAATGAAGGAGGTCAACAAGAAGATTGGCCAACCCCCACACAAAGCGGATACGCGTTTCCAGATAGAGGCCTACCTCTTGTCCATCGAACTTCGCTTTATGCTTGCCCAGATCGCACAAAGCCGTTTTGAAGGCCTGGGATTCTCCGAGGACCCAGTTCTCAAGCACCATCGCCTGTTATGGTATTCATTCGTCGACTTCCTCAACGTATCCTGTTGCAAAGACTCTGAGAAGACTTTCATGATCGCCACGAGATCGTCCGCTTCTCGCCAGGCTGCGCGATGCATGGTATACAAGATCCGTTCGAGCTTGGAACAGTACCGATTCGTAATTCTGGACAAGATCTCTGAAATGGCGCGGCTGGGTCAGTTGAACAAAGAGAGTCGTCAGGAGCTTGCTGCAGACGCAAAGTTACGTCAATCAGTTGCAGATCGCCTGCTCAAAGAATACCAGACAGCGTACCTCCGCCTCCGGCCCTCTCAGAATATGGAGCAACTGAGGAGTGAAAGGAAATGGTTCAACGATAACTGTGGAGCGAAGGTCCACAAATATCTGAAAGAATACGACGGCCTGGTTGAACATATCATGACTGACAAGGGGTATCGGCCTCTTTCACTACAGGAACGCGAAGATATTGTGAAGGCATTTGGGTTCAGTACGTCACTTCAACTTGTTCGAGATAACTATTAAAATGCCGCTGACCTGCCTAGCCCACCGTGGCCACTTTTACAATTGCGAAAATGGGCATACGTTCGTCATCACCGAGGTGAGTCGGTAGCTACTGCGTTGTCGTGAATTCATGCTCATCGGATTTGTTCCTTGAAACAGTGCGGCGGAGCAACAGAGCAGGCACGGTGTCCAGAATGCAGTGCTCCCATTGGCGGCTCTGATCACCAACTGCTCTCCTCGAACAATCGTGCAATGGAGTTTGAGGAGGTAGCTCGTGCGCAAGGCGTGCAAGATGCTCCCTGGACATGGGGACGGGGAGCTTGAAAGCCTACGCCATCCTTGACTCGGAGAGCAGCGTGACGGTAAGTGTACCCGCTTTTCTGACATCGTGGAATAGAAGCTTTGGGATTTCTTCTATTATCGTTCCTGTGCCGCCGTCCTCTGGATCATGCTATCCTCATGCACGTGGTATTGATATTGTAAGCCATCGCTGGGCCGTTTGTACATGTATACTACTTATCGATGAAGTCATTGGTGACTTGAGAGCGAATGCCGCACCAGTTTCTTGAAGCATCGCTTGTTTGCAGCGCACATGGTAAACAGCGAATGGGGATAGGCGACTCGAAATGCACTATGTAGGGGTGCTACAGAATGTGAGTTAGGATGCCACGGCGACCTACGCCAGATCCCGCTATGGTATATGCTCCGACTCGCGCGATTGAGCCATCAGGAAGTGGCTTGCTAATGGGTTGCCAGACTACAAAAGGTGAATGAACGATGTGAGCGTTTGGCTCACAATCACTGTGTCGCTTACCATTTATAAGTAATAATTTAAAACTCTGTCGCAGAAAGAAAATAACGCACTGCAGGAAACACTGGTTCATGCTAGTTAGTATGGTCGAGAGCATCCAAGCGTACCGAGTCGAATCTTATCTTGTCACTGCATGGCGTAGTAATACCACATGGAGGCGAATCGATCTTCAGCACTCGCATGATGGTCTCTACAACGTCCTCTTCCTCGACGAGCCGCTCGCTCCACCAGTTATGACTGTCATAGTATTCTTCTTGTGGATCGGCACCGCTACATGAAACTCCATCCTGCAAGCAAGGGACAGGGCCCGAGTGACAAAAATCATTGCCTGTGCGATACGGATGTCGTTTTCGGCGGGGGAGACAACCGTCAGCGAGATTTCGAAGCGCGTGACCAGTCCATGAGTTGCTTATTGGCAGATACGAGGCCATACTACAGCTTTGATGGCTTCAGGTCAGGAAGCCGCGGAGTAGGGCATGCAGAGATCGAGATCAGCATTGCAGAGGTTCCGAACATGTAGCATGACATAGCCAATGGTGTTGCGAGACAATGAGCATCTCCTGGAGCAAAGTCTTCAACCGAAGGATGATACCGTTTTGCGTAATCCAGGAATTGCTTGGAGCTAACGGGGGCGAGGCAGGACAGGTGGCTTGAAAGACGGGCTGTCCGGAATTGCCCGCAGCTCGAGTCGAAGCTACGCCATGAACTCCTCGCCTTGCAATGCACAGAAAATTAGCTGAAGATCAACACATCGGTGAGCCCGGGATAATACAAGTTAGTGAATTAGAATAGTCTCGCGCGCCGAAGTGTGGCCCAACTTGTCTATCAACCTCCTCCAAGTAGCTGGATGTGGTTGGATCGCGCTCGTATTCCATACGATTGCCGCAGTAAGGCATCTGATGGACGCTGGTGGCATTACCTCAGACACTGGGGAACCACCATTGATTAGGACAGAAGAAAGCTGACGATCCTTGTCTGACAATCTCCAGGCAGCCGTAAGCGGCGCCCGATCTCTCGTCAAGAAAGCACCGTATCACGGAAACTGGCAAGCTCCCGAGGCCGAGGGATGAGAGATGTCGAGGACAACACGTGTAGGTAGTCGGTCGTCAACAGACATCCGATCCGATCCCGCGAGTACGTTGTCGCGCAGGCGGCATTGTACCCGCGCGAACGACTTGTGGAGCGCGGTAAAGCCTCGCTGCGACGCTGCATGCCCGTATAATGGCCCTAGAAGGCAGGGAATCAATAGTGATCAGAAATGGCGAACGACAAAATCCCAAACCATGCTAAGCCCACCACCTGAACTGAATGCCTTGAATCCTGCAACAGACACACGCAACAGAAGATAAGAATCTAAAGCTCACCATGATCCGCCAAAACCCGACCTTACGCGCGGCGTCCGCTAAAGTCTAAACAAATAAGATTGCACTCTATGTAAACAGCGCTCCACACAACGCACGATAAGAAGACACGAGTCGGCGACCATGACAACAACAACAGCAATAACCAATAAAAAAAATGGGGACAATATCAACAGCGAATGAGAGACACGGCTAATCCAGCAGAAACGTGATTGTGACGATTACTCCGGATAAAATGCGGCGAAACAGAGATGCGAACGAGGAGATCTATGCTATATGGCGGCGCGGATACAGTAAGATATGGAGATGCGGGATGATTATGCACGTTGCGAACAAAAACATGAACGAGAAGAAAGAAACGACGACCGAATGAACATTGTAAATTCTTACCACATTGCACAGGGTATCGGGCAGAGGCTGTCTTTGCTGCCACTCACCACTGCCCTGCGACTTCCCCGACCTTGGCCCGCTTCCGCGGATCACGCACCAGGAGCCACTCAACGGTGCGCCTGACATGTGGCAGCAGCGCCAAAGCCGTCCCGCGCACGTCCGCGCCGATGTGCTCGTCCTCCACGGAGATGATGCTCGCAGAATCGAGCTCGTCGTGCCCGCCCTCCGCTTCGACCGGCGACGGCGGGCGGTCTGCGTCCTCGAGCTCTGCATCGTCAGGCCACGCCCACTCGCCCTTCGCGATGCGCGTCAGCCAGGCGCGGCGCTCGCGCCGTCCCGATGTCTCCGGCGGCTCGAACGGAAGACGGCGCGTCACGAGCGCGAAGAGCACGACGCCCAGGGCCCATGCATCCGTTTCACGTCCGTCGTAAGCGCCTTCCTTCCGCGGTGTGACTGTCGCGGGATCTGCTTTCGGCGTGTCCGTGGCGGCGCGAGAAAGCCGATGTGCATGTGCAGCAGTAGCGTCGCTAGGTGCACGCGAAAGATACGCTTCCCATACTTGAGCTGCGTCTTCGTCCACATCTTCGTCAGCGAAGTCGGACGAGGACGAGGCCGTGCCGGCGAGGATCAGCTCGGGTGCGGCGTACGATTCAGAGCCGCAGCGTGTGACGAGCCAAGGGTCGGCTGGATCGATTACGCGCGCAAGGCCGAAGTCCGTGAGTTTCACGAGAGGCTCCGAAGAGGGTGGAAGAACTGGATCGGATGAAGTAAGGGGGTTTGTTGTGAGAAGTATGTCTGCAGAAAGGATCGTCTAGATCTGACACATGGGGAAAAGGACCGGGAAGACATACTTTCGAGCTTGATGTCTCGATGTACCACGCCCCGTGCGTGCATCCACTCTACGGCACCGGCGAGTTCCTGCCATATTCTTTGCAGTACACTCTCGTTCAGGCGAGGATACTGCTCATCGGAGTTGATGACTGATAACAGCTCTCCCCCGGAGATAAGGGGCAACACGACGACGTGATGTGTCTGAAGTGTAAATGAGGCCAGCAGAGTGGGGATAGAAGGATGCGAAGTCGGCTGCGACAGGCGCTATGAAAGGACGCGTTAGTGAAAGAGCCATTCATTAGGCATGGGAAAACATACTGTCAGAATCTCCACTTCTCTCAGAAAGCTGGCACGGGTCCGATCCCGTTCTGCAGCTCTACCAGTGGGGGAAACGGAACTGCGTGCCAGCATCTTGACTGCACACAATTGTCCCGGCTTTGCATCATCTACACCTTTGCTGACATCCCGAGCCTTCCAGACCCGACTGAATGCTCCATGGCCGACGATGTTTATGAGTTCGTACGCATGTCCGCAAGCCTTGTCGGCATCTCGGGGACGTACGACATCGCCAGGCTTGAAGACATCTGATGGACCTGTAACTCTTTTATCCACCACGTTCTTGCGATCATTTGTACCGGCAGCAGCAATATTGGCCGCTGATGATGGAGCGATATCCATCAGTGTCGCATGAGGCGCGGCCACGCCTTCATCATGAAGTTCCACGAACTCCCGACGGCGCGGGGACGGGGAGGCCGATGTGAAGTCATACTCTGGTTCATCAGAGCGCGCTATAGAGTTGTAGCGCGACGGAAAAAGGCGCGCAAGCGGCGGAAGCCGCTTCCGGTCCTGTGGATCATGTGAGGACTGGGAGACCGAATCTGTTGGGGAAGGTGCTGTGGACGAGGTAGTGAAAGAGGGCGTAGAGGGGACGGAGCGGAGGCTAGGCGGTGGAGCTGGCTTGGCCAACGAGCCGGAAGAAAAGAACGATGCAGTGAGGGACTTCGAAGAGGCAGGGGGATCTGCCGTTACAGTTGAATGGGGTAGAGGTTGGGTTGCGCTTAACGGAGAAGGAGCGGGCGTTGGTTTAGAAGAGGGTGACGCGAAAAATTCCGCTGTCCGTGAGCGGACAAGAGGAGGCGGGGACGGCACTGAGGCAGTACTGTTCGCCGAAGGAATATGAGAGTGACTCGCTGAAGTCGAGAAGATTGACGAAGATGCCGGCAGAGGTGTGGGGAAAGTCGAGAAAGAAGTGGAAAAGAACGTGGCAGTCTTGGATTCGGAAGACGAAGGCGGCGACGGCTGAGGGGGCTCAGCAAATGGACTCGCGAAGAAAGCGGCCGTCTTGGAATGTGAGGTGGAGATGGGAGAGGGCGCCGGCAGCGGTTCGCAAGATGTCGACGAGGAGCTCAGCGCGGTGAGGCCCATTGGTGAGGTGGTGTCAAGGTCGATGAAAGAGCGGCTCCTCGAGGTCGCCGCCAGATTCAAAGGGCGGGGAACCGAGCGGGGAGATGCGGATACAAGGGTCTCTGATGGTGACGGTGATGAAGGACTTCCTGGCGATCGAAAATCATAGCGGGATGGGGGTGATGACGTCCAAGGGGAAAACAACATTTCTACCGCGACTTTGGGAGTATTCCACAGAATAGGGTGGGCACGGGCCAAGAAGGGTGTTGGGGAGAGACAATGAAAACTACAGAAGAAACATACGAGCGAAGGGAGTATATGTGGTGGGCTGGTAGAGACTGGAAGAGGCGAGTAAGGCTGACTGCATTCCCGAACGTGCTTCGGCTCGTTCCGGTGCTGACGCCGTTATCTGCTGACTAAGCATCCCGATTTTGTCTGAGCGGCTTGTTGTCGGCTCCGCCGTCGAATCACCGCCACCGAATCTTGTGAGGACATATCCGACGTCGCTGGTGCAGCGATAAGGACACCTGGGAAGGCATTGGCCATGTTGAAGTGCTGGAAGGTCGGATTACATGGTTCATGCTTCGATGTCGGCAAGATCGGAGCGATATCGACTTGACACGCATCGAGTTGGTGCAGTCACCAGAACTCGGAAGCATTTCATTGAAACTTCACAAGAAGATGGAGCTTCAGAGACAAACGTGTTTGATGGATCCCTGCGCTGTCCATGTTTGGGTCACTGGAAGCAAGGTCAGCAGAGTCGGTTTCCACACACCTTCCGTGGCATGGCATGATCATGAATGACACTCACCTTACGAGTTATGAATTGACAGCACGTCCGTGCTGTGCATAAGTATCAGTGGGACATGGCGTGGTACGGCCAAGCTCCTCCCTGTCGCGCGACGCCAGCAGCGCAGCAGGATGCTGACGAAGATGAAGTGTGCACGAAGATGCTCGTGTGCTCTGCTTGAGGGACTCTATTTGCGTCCTGCAGTGCAGACGATTACTCTGAGCGCTACCACTATGTCAGATGATTCGCTCGTAAGGGTCGACCTTCTGTATGGGGTTCCATAAAGTACCAGGGAATCCTCGACCGCGCCCTCGTCTCCTGCGAACTCTGCAAGTCAGCATTGATGGGTTCCACAAAACGTCGATGCCAAGGCGGAGCGGGCACAGGCTTACCGGTACCGATACCGAGGGCATACATAAAGTGCAGCGCCTCCTACCCGCCGAGCTGCTCAGGAAGGGACGGATTATACTCATGAAAATGCGCATATATCCTGGCGCAAAGTGGATGCGCATATACTCAGCCGGGGGAGGGCAATTACGGACTGTCGGATCTTTTCAACCGTTCAATAACAATGCGTGCCGAGGTCTCGAAAATTCAGCAGACGTAGCCTCACCTTTTGTACAAGTATGAGATCAAGGGACGACTGCAGCGGACAAGAGAGAATTTCAAGAGCAAGCTCGACCCGGTCGCGCTCCACTTGGACAGACGCGACGCGATCATGTGCCTCTCGAGGCGCGTGCTCATGTGCAGAAAAGACGGAAAACATAGGTTTTCTCTGAGTCTCTGCTCAGGAAGAGTGGCATAGACGGCTGAGCTCAAATCTGTCAGGTAAAAAATATCTTAAAACTAAACACTCGAATTTTGTACATCAGCACCAACCCAAGACACTTTTCCATACGGCGTCTTCGTACTTCCCGTTTGCCTCCCGCTCGTCCGGAACGCGACCTCATACAACCCTGGTCCATGCGCGTGCAAGAATGCACGCTCATCTTCATCTCCCTCATTAGCAGCTTGCAAGATAAGGCGCGGATGCCATTCGGGCGGGTCACCCTTGTTTACGTCCGGAAGCGGGTCCAGAAGCCAGACGTGCGTCGACGCCGAAAGCGCAATTGGGTGATCGCCAAGGATACTCTGCAGATCCTTTGACACGTCATCTAGCGTTGCTTGAGGCGTGAGGATGGTGAGGTGCGCGACGCTGTTGGACCCATTTGGGTGATGCCAATTTGACTTAGGCTCCAGCGGAACCTACAGCAGGATACATATGGATAAGGAAAGCATCAGTGGACGTCATGCACTGACCCGTAGGCCCCTCGACGTCACATCGCCGCAGAAGAACGGCACCTGCGTCGTCTTCTCCTGCCACTTCTCAGGCGCAGTGATTTCCCACTTGAGCTCGACGCCGTCACCGCGCCGTCGTCCGCCGGCCACCTCGTCTGCATAACGTACATCCCTCCAATCCCGTTTCGCGCGCGAGTTAATAATGGGCCGAGATCGATGGACTCGCAGAAGGCTCGCCAAGGAACGAGAAGGCGACCCAACCGGGAACTTGCCTTGCCCATTGGTGGCTATCTCGCTTGGCGCGCTGCGGTGAGGATGGAGGATAGTCGGCGGCGGGGTGGGTGAAGGAGATAAGCTCCAAGTAAGTTCCGTCTTGGAGGATCTGCGGTATGACGTTCTCGATGTGCAGGTGAAGCATCGGCTTCCTGACTTACTACTAGAGCATTCGCTGTGAGACCATCGGCGTGAGTCCCGCCGTGGATTACGCTGCGATGGGACTCGATGAGTTGACCGCAGTATAGAGGATCAAGTCGAAGAACACAGATGATGCTGCCGCCAATAAAGTGAGAACACGCACTGGAATCCTAGATCGCGAAACTGCTTCGACGCCTCTTCGACCGTACCAGGCGGCGTCAAATGCACGATGTGGTCCAAAGTCTTCGTGGACGGCATCTGAAGCAGTAAGAGTGAGGAGTAACGCTTGGGCAGCGCAGCGCAGACAACCTGTCAAATTGCAGACGATATATTCCGCTGCGTCGTCCGAGTCAGAGAACACGCAGTGGACTCATTGAAGCAAGGTATTGCGAGCTTGGCAGGCCCGGCGGCTCGCAGGACTGCGGGCCGCCTGCGCGCTTACCCACGTGACCGCGAAATGTGCAGGACGTCGTTAGCGTCGGGGGCGGCATTTGATCTTGACCTCCAAGACTGACCTTTGGCTTTGGATACCACGCGCTCATTGTTGCCCTACGCGTTACCGGCACATGTGACAATCTTCCAGACAATGGAATTTGAAAGGTAACAAGCGCAATTCACATGACGGTATGATCACAGCCGGCCGAGGATACCTTCGCTACACTCTCGCACCCTTCTCCCTTGCATACACTGTCATGTCCGCCTTCTCCAGCTTCTACCTCGTCGAGTTTGAACTTGATGCGGAGGGCCACAAAATCCCCGATGCTCTTTGGGGATACAGGCTGACTGAGCGGTCACTAGAAGCACGCCGCGAAGTACGTTCCTTTTGACTCTCAATGTCGCCTGCATTTCCTCACCATATTGTAGTATCGCCGCTGTCTTGTCAAAGGACGCGAGCCCGTGCGCGAGCTTCCTGACTCTCTTCGCGCCGACCCACGACTTCCTTACCAGAAGCCACCAAGGTGGCAATACGGCCTTGCATTTACCAACGAGCAAGTCATGGACTGCGTCGCCCGCTTTGAAATCCCTTTGATAGAAGTATCCCCCGATGAACACGACATTCGCCTCTGCGACGCCATCATGAAAGTCACTGAGTTGCTGACTGCCGCGTGCAAAATGGAGATCCATGTCACCGTGCCCATCGACGTGGAGAACTCGTGGGTGATCGGACTATTCGACAACTACAACTGGTGGTCGGAGCAGCTGGTCGAGGAGGAGGAGGAAGAGGTCGTGGATATTATCAGGCGGGCGCTGAACATTGAGTCGCCTCTGCAGTGGTACTATGATTCCAGGCAGCCTTGATAGGCTTATTGCAATACCGTAGGTCGCCATCCTCTATGTTGTCTTCTGCGTTGACCCGAAAATCCTTGTCCATTTTCTACCGCACATCATCCAGATCCAACACGTTATTGTGTTATATGTTCTCAACTTGCTTTCAAACAGAATTCATTGTACAGTAGACATCTTCTTTTCAACATCGTCTTGTGCGGCTTCAGAAGCGACCCAACTCAGTTTGCATGCCACGTTCTGCCGGGCCACACGAAACCCTCTTCCTACCAGACTGTTTATGTTGCCAACTTGTCGATCAAAGCACCATCTCCCGCCTTCTTGGCAACGAGGTGCTATTGCTGACTGGCGAAGACCAAGCAAACTAACATTTTCACAACTATACAGAAAGGTAAGTCGCATTTACACTTGCTCGATGACATCCGACGCTACATTCGTAGGACCAGGACTACCGCTCGGAGGAGTGTCTTACTAACGGGAAAGGTATGGTAGATTTCAGTACGCGTTTCTTCAAGGACAACAGGCGTATGCCACGCAGCGCGAGCCTGAATATGTCCGTCGCGGACTTTACGCGTCACGGTTGACGGGCACGTTGCAACCCAAAGGATGGGAATCGTCATCAATGCGACAAAATGAAGACTGCTCATACCATACGTCCCAATCCCTCGCCACACTCTGGTGTGTGAACGATTGTGTCTCGATTGACAAGCTGTGAACCTCGAATCGCCGCGCGAGAGAACACGAGACGGCCATGCGTCCTGGGAACGTCCTCAACGTATGGGCGCGATGTCTGATGTTCTGCCTCGGCCTCCATTGTCGAAAGTACAATAGCATTAAGGAGGTACTGGCAAAGATGTAAAGCGCGAGTTCACTATATCATGTGACCGCGTCGTATAATAACACGTACGGCAACACTGCTCGTCTTGTCTGTATCCATCACCAAGTACTCTCAGATCGAACGGTATAGTATCGAATACGAACGCGACGCCGAGGGAAACAAAATCCCAGATCGTCTCTCGGGCTATAAGTTGACCGAGCAGACCATTCAAGCTCGCCGCGAGGTTCGTCCCCGTTCACTTCGACTCGTAGATGAACCATCTCACTCTGAGATCCAGTATCGTCAGGCCATAATGAAAGGCCGAGAGCCCATGGACGATCTTCCCGACTATCTCCGCACTAATCCGCGCAGCCCGTACCTGCAGCCATCCAAGCTGAGATACGGCCTTGCGTTCACGACCGAGCAGCTGTTGGACTGTGCCGAGCGCTACGATCTACCGCTGGAAGACCTACCCACCGAACGACACGCCCTCCACGTCTGCGACGCACTCTGCGAGGTCGATTCGTTGCTGTCCGGCGCGTGCAAGATGATACTCCGCATTACGAAACCGATGGACTTGGACAATGAATGGATGGTCCCGCTGTATGACAACTATAGATTGATATGCCACTGAGGTGGTACTACGATGTCTCTGCTTCATCATGAGCTCCGGCAGGCCGTTTTGTGCGCGTCACTCTGGTCATGATAAACTGTCTAGCCTCCCTTTCCTCATGTTCCTTTCTGAAATGCAGTCTGCCTACCTCCGTTGTCGTCATACCGGTTCGCGCATTTATGTGATCCGCCTGCGCCGGGCACCCGGAACGGCGGTCCCCGGTAATGGCATCTGAAGCAGTAAGACGGGGGAGTAATCAAGGAGTAATGCTTGGACAGCGCAGCGCAGACAGCCTTTCAATTGTACATGATATCAGCTGCGTCGTCAGAGTCAGAGAGCACGCAGTGGACTTATTGAAGCAGGATATTGCGAGCTTGGCGCCGGCAGGCCCGGCGGCTTGCAGGACTCGGGCCGCCTGCGCGCTTATACACGTGACCGCGAAATGTGCAGGATCGCGTCGGCGAGGACAAGCCTGGCGCTAACTTTCTCTCTTACTACGCCCATAGATTACCATGTCTTCCCGCTATAGCCTCTATCTCGTTGAGTTCGAACGTGATGTCGATGGGAATAAGATTCCCGATCCTGTCTGGGGATACAAGTTCACTCAACGGTCGCAGGAAGCGCGTCTTGAGGTTCGTCTTGAGGTTCTCATCCGTATTGCCAGAAAAGCCCCTTATCAACGTGCATCAGTATCGTCGCAACCTAGTCAAAGGGCGAGAGCCTATGCGCGAGCTTCCGGACTACCTTCGCGCCGACCCACGGTTTCCATACCAGAAGCCACCAAGATGGCAGTATGGCCTGGCGTTTACCAATGAGCAACTCATGGACTGCGTGGCCTGCTTCAAAATTCCATTGATGGACGTATCTGCCGATGAACATGGCATTCGCCTCAGCGACGCTATCCTCAAAGTCAACAAATTGTTGACCGTCACCTGTCAAATGGTGATCCATATTACTGTGCCGATCGACGTGGAGAATTCGTGGATGGTCTGCCTAAACGACAACTATAACTGGTGGACAGAGCAGCTGGTCGAGGAGGAGGAGGAGGAGGTCGTGGACATCATCAGGCGTGCGCTGAACATCAAGCCGCCTCTGCAGTGGTATTGCGATTCCAGACAGCCTTGACGGGCTTGTCGCCATGTTGTAAGTCGCCGAGATCTACTTCTTATTCTGCGCTGACTCGGGCGTTCCAGTTCGTTTCCTGTCGCACGCTATCAGATCCTACACTCTACTGTATTATACGTTTTAACTTGCTTTCGGACGGAACACGCTGTACAATGGTCATTTTCTTTCCTTCTGACATCGTCTTCTCCGGTCTTCAAAGGCGACCAAACTAAGTTCGCATGCCACGTTCTGCCGGGCCATACGAAACACCCGTCCCGTTCATCTATCTATCTCATCGATCAGAGCACCGACCTCCCGTATGTTTTAGTAGTGATGCGATGGACTAAATGACGAAGACCAAGCACTTGGCAGACTGTCATTTTCATACCTATGCGGAAAGGTGAGTCGTACTCAATTTACACTTGCTCGATGACATTCAATATTCGCAGGACCATAAATACCGCTCGGAGGTATGTATATAGCGTTTGTTCAAGGACAACAGACGTATGTCTTCCCAACGTGAGTTTGAATATGTCCGTCTCGCTGGATTTGACGCGTTATCATGGTTAACGGACATGTTGCAGCCCAGGGAAAGGGATGCGATGCGACAGAATGAAACCCGCTCATAATGTACGTCCCAATGCCTCGCCACACCCTCGACCGACTGGCGAGATGTTAACTCAATGTCTACCGCAATCGCCTTGGTCTCCATTGACAAGCTGTGTGCCTCAAGTTGCTGCGCGGGAAAATACGAGACGACCGTGCGCTCTAGGAACACAGTCCCGAACGTATGGGCGCGATATCTGATGGGTACCAAATCGCGCTTTGTTTCTGCGTCAACCACCATTGTTGAAAGTACAATAGCTCATCGCGGAGATGCCAGCATGGACGTAAAATACTCCTAAAACGCGAGTCCACTGCATCATGTGACCGCGTCGCATAATAACACGGCAACGGTGACGCAGCTCGTCCTGTCTGTCTCCACTACCATGTATTCTCACGCCAAACGGTATACCATCGAGTACGAACACGACGCCGAGGGAAACAAATTCCCAGATCGTGTCTGGGGCTACAAGTTAACCGAGCAGACGATTCAAGCTCGCCGCAAGGTTCGTCACCGTTCCTACTGACTTGTAAATGAACCCATCTCACCTTGAGTATCAGTGTCGCCAGGCCATGATGAAAGGCCGGGAACCACTGGAAGATCTATCTAACCACCTTCGCGCTTACCCTCGCCGTCCTGACTTAGAGCCACCCAGACTGCAATACGGCCTTGCTTTCACAACCGAGCAGTTACTTGACTGCGCCGAGCACTACGAGCTGCCATTAGTGGACCTGCCTCTCCAAAAATGTAATCTTTGCGTCCGCGACGCCCTCTGCGAGGTCAATTCGTTGCTGTCCGGCACGTGCAATATGATACTCCGCATTACGGCACCGGTGGACGTGGACAACGAGTGGATGGTCCCGCTTTACGACAACTACAACTGGTGGTCGGAGCGCCTTGTGCCAGAAGAGGATGAGGAGGTCGTGACTCTCATTCGGCGGGCATTGAAGATCGATATGCCTTTGAAGTGGTACTACGACGCCTCTTCTGCATGAGCTCCATAGCCGGGCCTTGTGAGTCGCCTCATTTGTGCACTTTACTCTGGTCGTGCTGAACTGCCTGACTTCTTTTCCCTCATGTTTCTTTCTGAAATGCAGTCTGTTACCTACCTCGGTCGTCGTCATACCGGTGCGCGCATCTATGTGATCCGCCTGCGCCGGGCGTTCGGAACGGCGGTCCCCGGTAACGGTTCCTCATCATACTAGCTTGCTGCTCAGTCCTGCTAACTTGCTTGCTTTATTAATGGATCATAATATCTCCATGGTAGAATAATTCTCAGTTTCTCCGTAGCAAAATTCGACAGCCACGGTGCCACACCAATATACACTTTGGCAGTTAAGGATTCAAAATATCGCTATTAGTATAACGTGCAAGTTATGTTCCTCCGATCGAGCTCAACTAGCCACGGTTTGCCCCGCTGACAACAGGCTCATACCACCGCGCCGGGCTATCCTTAGCATCTACTGCCAAAAAACCCTGGATCCATTCCACCATTGCTTCCTTCGTGACTCCATTTTTCTCCATCCTCTTCGTGGCTCTGGTTACTTCATGATTGGAATAGATCCCCACCAGCACCGCACCGCGTCTCTGGCCCTCTTTAGAATACGCAACTTTGACATGGATAAATGGGCTGCGGAACAACTTAACCATGTGCCTTCGTGTCGCCTCATATATACCCAGGTCCGACTCCTCGGCAGTCACTTGTTCTTCGGTCATGAGCTGCGCTTTGATGACTGCGGTTTCTAGTTGCTCCGTGCTGCAGTGAATGCCAAATAGGTATGTTTTAGGCATTCCTTTTGTGGCAAAGCCATGGTCTAGAAGGTGAGGAGGAAGACTGTCGCAGCCCACAACCTTCACCGCTTCCTGCAGGTATCGTTCAGTGATATAGGTCGTACTACTGTAATGTAGAGCTCAAATCCGAACCTTGGGCCGTCTCTGGGCCTGGAACACCTCAGGGTACTGAGGCTCCATTTGGAACCAAGCGTCCACGTTGCCAGGGAGAGACGATTCAGTTACGGTAGGAGTAGGAGACGGGGATCGCTCAGCAGGTGTCGTGAAGTGTTACGACTTGGATGATAGAGATTGACACACGACCGCTTGGGCAAAGCGAAGGAACTAAGAATTCGAACATCGCTTGCCAATCAGTACTTTCCCGAAACAGACACGCGCTTCTGTAAATGATGTCGGGAAGGAACAGGTCTCTGCTTCGATCCAACACTTACTGAGAAAGCACAAGACATTATCAGTACTCGTATTATATATGACACACATAAGACAGAAGCAGCCTTCCACGCATAATCCATGCGCACAGTGCACAGCAGCTTTGACCCCGCGTTTACTGAGAAAGAATGAAAAAACGTCAGTACGCTACAAGAGCAGAAACTTCTTCACTACATCAAATAAATCGCCCGCCATCAGACTCTCCCCCGAGCCTAATAATCAGGAACAAGAGGCGCATACCACCGCGCCTTGTCCTCAACGCCCAGAACCTCCCGAATATATCCCACCATCTCCTCCTCCCCAACCCCCCTCTTCCTCATAACCCTCCGCACCGCCGTCCTATAATGATTCGGATATACCGACACCAGCGCCGCAGACACCTGGCTCGCCCTGCGGTGCGCAACCGAGACCCTAACGAACGGCAAATCGAACCGGCCGACCAGATGGGCCTGCAGCACCTCGTACGCGCTGTATCCCTCCTTGGCGAGCCCGGCGCTGAGGACCGCGGCGTTGAGTTGCTCCGTGCTGCAGTGGATGCCCCATCGGTATTCTTTGCGTTGGATGCCGAAGGTGGGGACGAGTTGGTCTAGGCAGTGTGGTGGGAGCTCGTCGCAGCCGTGCATTTCTATCAAATCCTGCTGCTGTGGGAGACTGTTGGATATTATACCTGCGTTAGGTCTAGCTGAGATCCAAACCGTTATGGGATCCTGCTGCTGCAGAGGCTCCGTCTGAGACGAAGCTTTCAGGTTGCCGGAAGGCGTCGTTCCGGTCACAGTAGGAGTGGGAGATGGTGGTTGTTCTGCTGGCGTCATGGTTATGTTGCAAGGTCACATGCTGGTTAGTGGATGTGGATGCGCGACGAGTGTGATTATCACGCTGCCAATCGGAAGTAAAGCACGAAAGTCAACAGAGCGCCTACTCAAGACATCATGCATGCAAATTTATGTAAAAACTTGGGAAAGAACACTCACTGAGAAAGCACAAACATTATCAGCAGCCATACATTACACAGGTATAATACAAAAACAATCCTCCACGCACAGCCCACAAAGCATACGTCCGTACCCTCACACCGCGCCCTCAAAATCATACGCCGCGCGCCCGTCGCCAAACCCAGACCCCGCCGACCCCATATTGCGCAACAACGGATCAAGCGACGCAAGCTCGTCCTTGATCCCGTTGCGCGCGAACGCGTCCAGGTCCTTCAGCAGCAGCGAGATGATTTTCTACCGCCCCCATCAACATCCACACTCGATATGACAAAGACGAAGAATATAAAGGGAGAAGGCGCACCTTGAACTTGCCGTCGATCTTGAGCATCATCTCGCCGAGCGCGGGCGTCCAGCTCGGCGGCGGGCTGCCCATCCCCCCGCCGCCGCCGCTGGCGCCGCCGTTCGCGACGCCCCACAGCCCGTCGGACTCGCCGACGGGCGCGGCGCCCTCGCCGCTGAAGAGGTAGCTTACCTGCTTGCCGTGTCAGCGGAGCGTAAGGTAGAAAGGAGGGAGGAGGGCGTACGCCGGGGTGGGGCGAGAGCCCGAGGATGTGTTGCGAGGCGTGCGGGAAGGCGGAGGGCCCGAGGAGCTTGGAGAGCTTGTGGTATGTTTCGGAGAGGATGTCGAGGAGGGAGAGGAGTGTTTGCGAGTAGGAGAGGGCGAAGGGCTGGGTGGAGGGGTTAGTGCGTGCGAGTGAGAGGATGGGAGGCGTACAAGGTGCGGGGTGACGAGGTAGGATGCGTCGGAGGAGTCGGGGGTCATTGCTATGCTGTAGTCGGTCATGCCGCCTGCTTGGCGCTTTTGAGGGCGTTTCCAGATGCGCTGAGGATGTGCAGAAGGTTAGATGCGGGTTGTAGTGGGAGTGGAGCGACGCACCATGCGGTTGATGGGGCGCTCGCCGTCTTCCTTTGCCTGTTCGTACTCCTGCAGGGTATTGAGAATGGCGCGGAGCAGGTCTGGTGGATGATGGATGTCGAAGAGGGTGGAAAGAGACATGCCGAGTGTCGCGAAACGCGTCGTTCTGGTCGAACGACCGGCATGAAGAGATATAAGACGGCGATATAGAACTGCAGACCCACCGTTTCTTCATAGCAGCATCGCTGAACACGCGATCGAGTTCGCTGCGCGAGATCATGATGGTATGGAACCAATGACTCCGCCTAACGGCGCACACGAGCATTATTCAAGAGCAGGACTCACAAGGAAATCGTAAAGACGCACCCGTCGTGGACATTACGCACGTATGTCAATGTGATGATGCGCTTCTGCACCAGGTCCCGCAGATATTCGATCGATGCTGCCTGCGGGCTCGTCACGCCGCCCCCCACCGCTCCCGTCGAGTCCGAATGCATGCTCTGCACGTCCCATTCCCGCGTTGTCTGGGTCGGTGTGAACGACGCCGCGGTGGGCGTCGCGGACGACACGCCGCCGGCCAGAGATGCTGCGAACGACCCATGGGTTGCCGTCTGGGGCGGCGGCGGCGGCGGAGGCACTGGTGTCGGCACGGGCGATGGAGATGTGGACGGTATGGACGAGGGCGCGGACGAGGATGTGGAGGGTTTGAAGGACGAGAGGAGGTTCTGGGCGGAGGACTTGCGGCGCATGGTTGGGCGATGGGAAAGGCTGCCTTCCGTCGACATTTTATCGGTGTGCTTCGGCGGTTGTTGGGCCCAAAGAAGAGGATAGATGCAATGTCTGATGCTCCTGCCGCAGATGCGCTATGGGAATCTATAGACGCCCGTGAGGCGCGTCGCCAGCTCGCTTGTCGACCCCGCCTCCCTTTGCTCTTCCATCTTCTCTGCCCATTATTTGGAGACTCCGATCTCGTTCTCTGCGTCAATTTATGACTCTTCTACGAGCTTCGTCTGCTATCCTGGAATTTTTCATCTCGATATTACCATGGTCAGCAGCGCGCGTTTCGCCGCGCCTTCGAGCGTTCTATAAGATGATGGCGAGATTATTGCCATTTGCAGAAGTGTTTGCCACAGCCGCGCCGCGTCGAAAGTGTGCGCCGCGGGCCCGTTCAGAAATCTTTTTGTATAGCTAGAACCACGTAGCGTAGACACAAACTAAAAATATATTCGTGATCAGCGATTTATTTTGGGTTCTCTGGGGCCCTTTGCGAAACGTTTGGACTGCCCGTCGCATTTCGAGTGCTCGGGAGGGAAATAGGCAATATCTCGGTGAATAAAATAGCTATCAGCAAACGGAGACCGCGAAACGTCTGTGGGAAGCGTGGGCTACAATTCTGTGAGGTGTCGTGATTTTAGGGGCCCTCCTTGTGTCGCAGTGAGGCGATGTTGCGGGACCACCTAAAATCTGCATTCCCAAAACGGCAATGATGCCTCGGGCGCCTCACTGTGATGGGCCGCGTTTGCATGAACCAACCCGTAGCACAACAACGAGGACCCCTAAAATCACGAAACCTCACAGAATTGTAGCCCACCTTCCCACAGACGTTTCACGGTCTCCGTTTGCTGATAGCTATTTTATTCACCGAGATATTGCCTATTTCCCTCCCGAGCACTCGAAATGCGACGGGCAGTCCAAACGTTTCGCAAAGGGCCCCAGAGAACCCAAAATAAATCGCTGATCACGAATATATTTTTAGTTTGTGTCTACGCTACGTGGTTCTAGCTATACAAAAAGATTTCTGAACGGGCCCGCGGCGCACACTTTCGACGCGGCGCGGCTGTGGCAAACACTTCTGCAAATGGCAATAACACTCGGGCTGCATGGGAACCATGTCCACCTGAAACTCAAGTCTACATCCTGCAAGGTCCTGACAAGCCCTGACTGGCTATAGTTTTGCTTTCTTGTCAAGCGCCACGAAGCTCTGTCAGGTACGCCCGTCAGATTGATGGCCATCGCCATGATCTGCATGATTCTGCAGCTACATGGCGGTTCGGGCGAGTAGTCTGTGCCTAGATGCATGTCATTGAGATTGTGTTCCTCAGATGGAGATGACTTGGGTGCAGTTTCTTTCCGACCCGAAGTCCTGAGGCAAGAACATGTCTGTCGTCATCCGGCTCATTCATTCGCTGCCTCGTCGTGTTGGTCGCGTAGCTCGTAAGCCCTGGTTCCTGACACCCATAGACAGCTCAAGTCGCGGCGAGGACTTTGGCCGGGCAACGAGCGAATGTCTTGAAATCTGGTGCGCCCTTCCCAATCGCGACTTGCAATAGTCGAAGGCAAACCGACTAATCATACATAAAACTACTGCGCGAACCAGGGTGACGACGACTGAGGTAGGTAACAAACTGCATCTCAGAGAAGAACATGAGGGAAGGGAAGTAGACAGGTTGTCATGACCAGAGTGACGCGCACAAGCACGGCCTGGCTCCGGAGCTCATGATGAAGGAGAGGCATCGTAATACCACCTCAATGGCATGTCAATCTTCAGTGCCCGCCGAATGAGGGTCACGACCTCCTCCTCCTCCTCTCGCACAAGGCGCTCCGACCACCAATTATAATTGTCATAAAGCGGGACCATCCACTCATTGTCCACGTCCACCAGTGTTGTAATGCGGAGTACTATCTTGCACGCACCGGACAGCAACGAATTGACCTGGCAGAGCGCGTCACAGACGTGGAGGGCATGTCGTTCGATGGGCAGGTCCTCCAGCGGCAGCTCGTAGTACTCGGCGCAGTCCAGCAGCTGCTCGGTCGTGAACGCAAGGCCGTATCTCAGCTTGGGTAGCTCCAGGTCAGGCTTGCGCGGGTCAGCGCGAAGATTTCCGGGGAGGTTGTCCATGGGCTCTCGACCTTTCATCACGGCCTGGCGATACTGGAATACATAAGTGAGATGAGTTACATCCATTCGCAGTCGGAGCGGTCTGGCAAAAACGAATCTTGCGGCGAGCTTGAATGGTCTGCTCGGTCAACCTGTATCCCGAGACACGATCTGGGATTTTCTTTCCTTCAGCGTCGCGTTCATATTCGGTAGTATACCGTTCGATTTGAGAGTACATGGTGTGGTGGAGACAGACAAGACCAGCAGCGTTGCCATACGTGTCATTATAAGACGCGGTCACATGATGCAGTGAACTCGCGTTTTATGTCCTCGCCAGCATCTCCTGGACGCCATTGTCCTTTCAACATTAACGGATTTCGAGGCAGAAACAAGGCGCGATTCATCGATCGCCCGTCCGGAATCAGGCCAATTGCTATGGATCACATCCTGCTCATTATCTTTCGGATGCTCCCGAGTCAGTTCTCAGTCCAGAGTCTCGCGCTTCGGGGACTTCAGCTCCATCTCACCTCAGGATGTCGAACTTGACTCGACCCAACGTCTCTTCCTACCAACTCGCATGACCTGCTCGAATGACTGGAGACTCATGATGCATCCTTATTTAGAAATCTCCGTAAAGCGCCGCGGAGTCGCTTCTTTTCGACATAACAGGCGTACACGCTCGCGTTGACGTGTGACTGCATCGATATCAGCTAGACATGCGAGAAGCATTATGCGCAGAGTGTCAAGCATCTTGGATAGTAAGATTCTTTCTTTCATGTGACCTGTTGCGACGTTGACCTTGTATCTAGAGTGAATTTTGTGGCTACACCCCTTGGTTCTGGTGATATAAAAAAAAGGCAACACATAACAGGTGCGACTCTTTGCTGTACACCCGAATGCATGGAAACTCACTTGCTTGCCCATCCGCCTCTACCAGTGAGCTTGTGACCTGTCATGACACCAGCTCGACGATCGCCGTCTCCTACTCCCACCGTGACTCAGTCGTCGCCCTCTCGCTACGCGGATGCTTCATCTCAAACGGATTCTCTGTACAAGATGTCTCAAGATCAGATAGAGGTACGCGTTTCTAGACATTCCACAGCACGAGGTCGATCACCGTCCCTACACCCATCGTGACTCAGTCCACACCTCCCGGCAGCACGAGTGCTTCATACCAGAGGGAGCCTCTAAAGCGGGTGCCGCGGAGTCAATCTGAGGTTTGGTTCTCAGTTGCATTCTCGTACGGTCACACCACTGAGCTATCTCCTGCAGCAATGGGAGTTGGAGGAAATGAACGGCTGTGATGACCTTCCCCCGCACTGCCTAGATCAAGCCGCCGAAGTCCCTGGAATAGTGCGTAAAGAATACCGATGGGGCATTCAGTGCAGCACGGAGCACCTGCGCGCTATGATCTGTAAGGCCGGGCTCGTCAAGGAAGCAGAAAGGACAGATATGCACCAGGCCTTACAGAGTCACCTAATCCGCAAGTTCAACTTCCCGTTGATCGCCGTCAAAGTTGCGTTCCACAGGAAGGGCCAGATATCTGCAGCAGTGGTGTCGATATATCCCAATCATAACAAGACCGCGGCCCTGAAGGCTATGAAGAAGAGAGGAGTCAAGGAAAGTGATATAGTGGGATACATTCAGCAACTTCTAGACGTAGGAAAAGAACCGCGGTGGTACGAGGAACCGCGTTGGTACGCTCCCGTTATCCCTGGTTACTAGACGGGAGGGGTCCTAATCAAGGGGCTCTTTATGCCTTTACAATAATTCGGGACGTTGAGTCGCGCTGCAAGGGCCCGTGCGAGGCTACGGTGGCAGGACAATTTTGAAGGTAGGCATCAGTCGGAACATTCTGACCTTAGAATCATTGGGGCAGGCTGCTTTCGCCTTGCCTTTGGCGACGAAGTGCTGGCTGACCAGGACCGCCGTTTCGGGTGTGAGCTGATTACGTTCCCGAGTCAGATGCTCTCATGCGCTCGTTGTCGCAGTTCTATCCCGTGACATGGCATCGAGCTCTAATCGAACATCGCCTTGTCTTGCGTAGCCTAGTCACACAACTTGAAGTTGGCCGTGTCACCAACTCCGTTATTCTTATGCAAACGTTCTAGATGTCTCGCGCTAGAGTTGCTCGCCCATCATACACGCTTGTGCCGCGTTGCATTGAAGGACGAGTTGTCTGACATCAATTACGCTTTCTTTCTGGTAGGCGAAGGGACCGGAAGCATCAAAGTACGTCTTCTCTGTTACATATGCTACACGCAGCAGATGCGCTAATCTCCGACTACAAGTCAAGGATCATAACTCGCATCTGCGGACCTCAAGTTGCCTGCTACCGTGTTTACAACCTGGGCCTCGCGACCGCAGAGCCTCCCTCGCCTTCATTTGCACTTAGATAATGGAACAGGGACACGAATAGGCAGCTGAATCCTACGTCTGCGCCTGCCCTGTCTCGTCCTGAAAGGACATCTAATGTGTGTCGACGTGACGCTGTTAAGACAAATGGCAAGTGCTTATTACCTTCGCGATGACAAACCGAGATGCTGTCACATATACATAGCAGTATAATAACTTCCGCTTCAAAGCTCGTAGCTGCCATCTCAACGTATCTTTTCGCCGATATCTAGTGACAGCACTAAACATGCAATCGAATCCTTCGAGCTCTACTATTGTGGGACCCACCGCGCCCACCGGCCAATCTACACAATTCGCTGCACTCAGGAATGGATATGATGTGCGTCTCATATGTTAACGTAGAGTTCTACGTCAATCCTGACTGTGAACTATATATAGCCACTGAAGACATTCAAACACGATGAGCTCCCCAAAGCATTGCAACGTGCGCAGGTCCCGCGCGCGACAAGTCCACCCAGATACCTTTATGGCATCTCTTGCTCAGAATCATTCCTCTTCGATTATGTCAAGAAACACAACGTCTATGTGAAACCCGGAATTATGTATGAAATCAACCGTGTGGCGCGGGCGATTATGGAGACCATGCAGAAAGAGTTCAATTGCCCCTTCATTATGATTTATCAGTTGGAAGCAAGTGAACCGAAGAATCCCAAATATGGTATCGCGGCGTATACAAACCAGGAGATGTTTGCGCCAGAGTGGTTGAAGAGGATTGGAAAGACATCGGTGGAAGAGGTCATCTCGAAGATCCAAGAGGCGACGGGAATCCACGACGAACCGATGTGGCACCCCGACATCGGAGTATCGCCGCAGGACGTAGCGGGTCTCTGATCGTGACGTGATTGGTGTTTATGACTCTATGTACATACTTAATGAAAGGAGCTTTATGCAATGAAATAGAAAGAGCGTGACATGGAGTGCTCCATAGCTCGTCGCAGGCCATCGTGCGAGGACCGACGTTCCGAGCGCCTGGCGCAGGCGCATCACTCCGAGTCGGCGGCTCCACGCCTGCAATTCCACGCGACGTTGAGCAGCGTTGAGCTCCTGTCCAACATCTCCCCGTCGTGCAATTCTGCCTGTCGAATAACCAGATGCGGGTCATGCAAGGCCGTTTCTCCCTTGCCCAACTGTCAACCCAGAGTCGCTTCTCTCTGACATACGGGCGCACCGCTTTGCGTTGATAAGACGACATCAGCCATGAATGACATATTCCAGGAGCAGAAGAAGGTCAGTCATCTGGAACTGATTCTTCTTCCCGATAGGTGAAAGGGCAGATCCAGTCATACTTATGTCAATGCGCGTTATACATGCTGCACGTGGCAGACATGCTAACTTATGACTACTGGCTCATTTAACTTATCGGCTCGCGTCTGTGGGCTGGCTGTCGTTGCGTCTGCCAGCTGGATCGTGCAGTCGCAAACTCACCAACTCCCTCGATTACAACTCAGTGACCGAACAACAGTATGGGTAGACTGTTGGGTTCTGTGCCTGCCCCGGCTCCACCTCTGAGTCCTGTGGAGACATCCAGCGGTCAAGTACCGATGTCCACCCGGAGTGCGAACCTAATCCGGTCTCAGGTCCGTGCATCTCACATCCCCAGCATAGCTCTAAATGCTCACCCTGTCGCGTGCTAGCTTCCGACGTTTACGGATGACGAGTTTCCCGACAGATTGAAGAGGCTACCCGAGCAGCAACGAGACCCACCGCCCATATTTCTCTACGGCGTCGCATGCAATGAAACAACACTCGTGCGTTATGCCGAGAACAACAACATCACTGTGCTCCAAGGCATAGGATGTTTCGAAACAATCGAGAGCATTAAGGAGCATATGAAAGACGCATTCGACACTCCCTTCGTGAGAATCTCGCCATTAAACAAACGTGGGGAGCAGGGGCAGTGCCTGTATGGCGTTGCGGCGTATAACAACCACTTGTATTATACGGCACCACCATACCTGGAGGCGACGAAAAAGCCGACGGTACCCGAGGTCATCGAAAAGATCCGATTCGCATTGCAGATTTTTGATGAGCCGAGGTGGTACGCCGAGAGTGGGGTAACGTGGAGAGAACTTATGAGTTTCATCTGAGAAATGGGTGGTTACTATACTACATAGATAACAACATGATGTCGTCGTACCAGTATATGCCCCACATTTTATTGACAAGCCATCCGAGACTAGAGATTCTCGCTATCTTTGGTCAGTGAGGTTTCTGACATGTGATGCGTGGGTTGGTGCATAGTGGGTGGACCTTTATGAATTTTAAAAGAAAGAGCACGACATCGAGTACTAATATTCCACAGTTCATCGTACCAGCACAGATTGTTTCTCGCACGCTATATAAGGTGTAGGCGACAATACGCAAGCATTAAGTAGTATTGGTGCAAGTACTCGCCTGTCGGAAGTCATCCAGACATTTCATCTTGACGTTCACACGTTCAGGATCCATCATACCAGGACCGGCGAGGACCGACTCTCCAAGCGCTTGATACAGGCAGATCACTCCGAGCGCGGATGCTGGCGGGGATGCGCACAGTCATCGACGCAAGAGCGCGCGCAATGCGTATGGAAGCAGCGCATGGTGTCGACATGCGGTGGGATGCGGGGCATCAGAGCGCGGGGACATCGAGTGGCGAGTTTGGGAAGGTGCGGGACGTGCAGATGGAGGCGAGGGATGTGGGCGTGTCAATGCGCAGTGTGTCCGAGGCATCGACGCGCTATGTGCTGGTGTCGATGGAAAGGGTAAGTACTGGCCTAGGAATGCCGAACGCGGGCGTGGAAACGGCGGAAGAACGTGATGCGCGAAGCAGTGACGCGAGGTGCGGTGTGCGCAACGGAGGCAGCGAAGGCGCGGCACGCTGGTGTCGATCCACAGGGCGGAGGTGCGGCCGCGGGCGGCGCGCTGGTCGAGACCCCCAGGATAAAGTACGGGAGTATGGCATGACGAGCACTCTAGGCGGGGTACGGGATGCCCAACACGGGCGACGCGTCGTCGTGGCCTTGGTAAGACCCGTCGAACTGGTTCCGCAGGTGTGCGCGAGCATGGCCGCGTGCATGCCATTGAGTGTGTGAAGGAACTCTGCCCATGGCCCACTAGAATGGGCTCCGAACGCGAACGCCGTTCAGCAAAGGTGATTCGTATTTACTTGTTACTGCCCAACGCTGGTTCTTGGTCATGTTCAGCGGCACTTCCTGATTGCAATAAACGTCAATGGGCCATGGTAGGGCTCAGGTCTTGAGGACCGGTGAATTTGACCAATCCGCTGGGGGAGGTCACACCTCTCGACGGAGTAAGTTCCAGGTTTGCCTATAGTTCGCTCAGCAAAAGAGCGCGACAGAGCGCGATGCAATGGCGGGCTCGGAGGAAGACAGGGATAATAGGCAATGGCTTCTGTTCCAACATCATCGGGCATGTAGCTCAGTGGTAGAGCGCGCGCTTCGCATTGGCTTACCTAATACGGCTGTCACGTGTGCGCGAGGTCCAGTGTTCAATCCACTGCTTGTCCACTTTTTTTTTCTGTTTAATGCATGCCGATTTGCGCGTTTGCCTTGGAGATATTGTAGTTATTGAGCACACAGTCAAGTTGATATTTGCGGCCTCCCAGTATCGGAGTTTCAGGGGCAGATCTATATCAAGTAACACTTGGTCCAGGGCCATCTCGTCTGCTAATTTGCGTGTTGTGTCGAGATGTCGTGAACGCTGATGCCATCTTGCCCCATCACACTTACAGTCATCATCAAATCCGCGTCGAGCCTGACTCCTCCGTTCGTTGAACTGTAGCGCGAGCTAAATTACCGTGTAGCGTCAAAAGGATGGAATCTGGATTTCTGCGGGCGACAGACACGCATGGTGACGATACTCCAGGCCTTGCGGACGATCGTCAAACATCAACGCTCCCGGTTCCCGTTGAACTTCTCCACAAGATCATCCTCATTTACCTCGCAGATGCTTTCTGGAGCCTTATCATCGAGCCTGGTCTCGACAAAGAATGGGACCCACTCTCAGCACTGCTGCATACATCATTCAGATTCCGAGAAGTCACGACCGACATTCTCAGTCACATCGTAGGCCCTGCGTTTGTGGACCCAGAAGCGGGGTAAGTCTTCGCGTATGTATTATCTTGTTATGATTTTTCTCATTTCGTATCATAGGAACAGAGTAAAGTATCACGAGATCCTCGCTGAGGTCAAGCGCCTGAAGACCCTTGCAGAATCGGGAGATCCAAGTCAGCTATCTGACCCCGAGCTCACCGAACTCGTCACCGCACTACTACCTCTCGTATCTGCGGATGCCCCCATCCTGTGGCGGGCCGGTGACTTCGCCGTCAACTCTTTGCAGTTTCGTCTATACGAGTTGAACCAAGATTGGGCCTTCGTTTGCGATGCAACCGACTATATTACCGCTAAGATCTCTCCGTGGACACTGAAAAATGGGGTCTTGTCCTCAATGAGAATCCCAACCCCGGTGTTCCGCGCTATCCTCAAACCGATCCAAGAACATTTCGTATCTAGCCAACACTTGATCGGGAGGAGTATGTTATTTAATCGTTTCGGTGGCCCTCTGCTGATTTGTTGGCCAAAGTTTCTACCTTGCTGGCTATATGCGATACCATGCGGAGGTCAATGCCTATCCTTTCCAGGGTCCCCGCTGAACTTGTACTAGCGCAACAACACTTTGTCGATCAGATCATGCAGGGGATGAAAAGCATCAGAAAGAATACGGCCGAGCGAATAAAGCTGGGTGAAAACGTGGTGAACGTGCAAGTGCTCCGTATCCCCGATAATGTTCTGGAAGGGATCAATTTCTACAAGGTTCTGTCGTATTCCCAGATACCACAGGATCGGCCGGATGATGACCCCTTCAGCCGCTTGTGCACCTGCGTCCAGGAGCTCTTGTTCTCCTATCTACAGGACGACCAGAAGGAGGCGGTCATGCTGAGGCTGAGGCTTGAGAAGATGAATCTGGGCAAATCTGAGGAGCCTGGTTCGGAATAGGCCTTCTTCCTTGTTCCACTTAACGTTGTGTTTCTTCTTTTTCACCACTTTCACCATCTTCGTGGCACGCGGCTCGACGTCCCTTTCGCCTACTTCTCGGGCGTCGATCGAAGAGCGAGACGGCTAGTGCACTTGTCACTCTTCTATTGTATGGTGCTCGTCGTCACGACATCGTTGCTGCTAGCTTCTTTTCAAACCATCTTAAAAACAACCTGCGCATCAACGCGCTCCTGGATTACAGCGGCTATTCACATTCCTCATATTCTAGTTGCATGTCCTTTTTTTCCCTTGCGCAGATTATCCGAATACAGTACAAGTGTTGGTACGAAGGGAGCAGCATCACCTCAAGCTGGTGATCCCTGCTCCCCGCAGGGACATGAGCACTTCATCGTCGCATAGCTGCCGACCTCAGAAACTGTGCAGTTGCTGAGTGCCCTGGAGCCTGGAGGTGCTGGTATCCGCACCGGATCAATTGATATGCAGCTCATTAGTGCTGGCGTGCCATTGCAGTGTCGCAAAAAGGAGGTGTTGTTCCCAGCGGCGGGGCGCACGGCCACCCCTTAGGAAGCCTTGCGGTGCCATTGGTCTTACACCCGTAGCAGGCCGAAATTGCACGGCGCTCACGCGAAGCACGACTTCCGTATCCAAAGTACCCAATCCATGCAGCAAACGAGTCCATACAACTAAAGCGCATCGAAATTGATATGATGCGATGCCCGCCGCCGCTCCATCTCGTCTTCCCTCTGCAATAAACAAGCACATCAGCCCCGCATCACTATCATCCAACCGAAGCAAACCCACCTTCTCGTTCAAATGCAACACAAACACCACGACCGCAAGCAGAATCATCGCGCCCACGACGCTCACGCCCACCCACGGGATCCACTCTCCCGGGCGCAGATACAGCTCTTTGCGCCACTCCTCGGGCCCCACGTCGCCCTTCGGCGGGTTGATCACGATCTTCGAGTTCGGGATGACCATCTCGAGCCCGACGTAGTGCTGTTTCGCATGCTTCGTCGAGCCCGCGAAGAGGTTCTCGATGTAGTTGTTCGTGCGCCCGAGCCCGAAGAATGCGTAGGGCAGGTTGAGCGCCTGGTATGCGGTCTGCGGGAGCTGTGCGACTTGCGCGGCGGAGCGTCGGCCGGAGGTCGAGAGGACGGTGTATTTGAATGTTGCGCCGGAGTAGGAGACGCCGAAGGGCTGGGACGGCGATTCATGAGTACAAACGAGATGGATATAGTATGAAATAACTTACGCGGTACTTCTCGGTACTATTGGGCGCCGTACACCAGCCGCTGCTGCAGGCTCCATTCAAGACTGCAGCATGGTCAATTTAACAAGCTGAATGCCAGAACAAGACTGAGGGCGACTCACCGATGGCCTTCATGAAGAATGCATCGTAATAGAAGTTATTCTGCACGAACAGGATGTTACCTTGTCCCTGATCTCCCGTGCGCTGAATCATAATATCCAACGTGCCCTGTCGCATCAAAAGCCATCAACAACCACTCCTCCCAACAACATAAATCGTGAACCCACATCTTCATCCATATCCAAAAACGCCACGCCCCGCGCATCCCCAACGCTCTCCAGCGCCTCCGCGCCCTTCCGTACCTCGCTCCACCCGCGCCTCGCCCCGGGCACGTCGCAGCCCACCACCTTGCCCTGCCCACAGTGCTCGGACACGACAAGGCGCGCCTTGCGCGTGCGGTCGCCGCGCGCGCCGGTGATGAAGAGCAGGTCGGGGAAGCCGTCGAGGTTGACGTCGCCGATGCGCGGCGGGGTCGGGATGGGCGGGGTCGACGATGTGTCGAAGATCTGGAGGTATGATAATGGCGATGAGGAGCTGGAGGCGGGGAGTAGGTTGGACATGGGGACTGTAACGAAGTTCTATATCGCATGACGGACAAGGTAAACGGGCGTCACGACCATGTTAGGGAAGTAGAACTTACGGGCCCTTGGAATTCGAATTTGAAGTTGGGGTCCGCGACGCATAGCGCATCCGGCCTCCTGCAAAAACTCTTGCTCGTCTCGTTCTCCTGCCGCGTGTCCATCCGCACCTGACTTCCATCTTCCAGAACAACGCGCCGTTCCAAGGAGGAGATGATCGCATCCGAGGCACCCGAGCAGAGCGGTAGCTGTTTGTTGTACGCGATGTTGATTGCGCAATTGCTCCCTAGACCAGTGGTGGGCGAGACGGCATCGCAGGCCGTGATCAGAAGGTCAATTGTACCATCTCGGTCTGAAGATGATCGCGTCGACGAGATGGCCTATATACAAAAAAAAAAAGGCGCACCCATGTCCGCGAACCCGATACTTTGTGTACCCCTGGGCAGCTTTCCGCTCTGCGCGAGCGAGAAACCATTATCCTTGTTGTTGACCCAGATCTGGAAAGATTTCGAGGTGTCCGGCTCGTCACAAACCAGAAAGAGGTCTTGAGGTGGATAGTCGGTAAACTGCGCCTGCTCGAACAATTGATAGATACACACCTGCAAGGCAGTCGCCATTCAAGTCGACTACAGCATTACTATGAGGGTTGGATATCTGGCAAGCAGGAGCAGAACCGTTGAATGGTGGATCGATACTGTATTGCCAGTAGTAGTGTTAGTGTCCTCTAATAGACATGCGGCTACTGTAGGGGAAGGAAAGAAAGGAAACTTACATGTCATATAATTTGTCGCTGTTACTCGAGGCATTCCAGACGTTGTGCCATACGTGAAGAGAAGGTGGTCTCCCCGACCGCATACCAAGTAGGTCAATCTTCATATCACCGTCAACGTCGAGAGGGATGGGTTGGGATAGAGTGGAACTCGGAAGTTCAATGGGGTCGAGGTCTGTCATACATACCGTGCAACCAACGAAATCCAGTTCAGAGCTCACTAGACCACTAGGCATGTTAGACGTACCGAATCCCCCGCCTACACGAGCCTTGTATAGTGACATTGTCAACTGGCTAAAGGACGAGCTCTGTGCCATAACGAGGATATCGAGAGTGCCGTCCTGGGTGAAGTCGCCGGGCACAACATTGTGGACGGTCTGCGGATGGCGGAAGGACACAGAGCGCTGGAAATCGAAGTCCTCTAGGTAACATCGGTAAGAAGATATTCATTGCATCAATAAGGCGCGAAACGCACCATGATTCCAGAGATAGATAGTGAGCGTGTGCTGGTCCTCTCCCAGCATCAGCACGTCCAAACTGTTTCACAAGACCATAATAATTCTCAGCTATCACATGTCCGCTATCACATGTCCCCGAGCAAGGAAATGCACATACAATTGATCTCCATTAAAGTCCCCCCATGCGACAACCCGTCCATCTCCGTCGAGCCCCATCGACCCCGCACTGAGCAGCCCGCTCCCTTTGAAGCGTTTCGGCGTAAATGGCCATATCCACGATGCGGCCGTGGGCGAAGCGAGTCCGATGGCGATGAGAAAGGTGAGTAAGAGGAAATGGGAAAGTCGTGGGGGTCGTCGTCGTCGAAGTGACCTGTACATTGGTGAGAGAAGCGGGATATGTAGTCGAAGGGAGAGCATCCATGGGCGGGCGCGCCATCACTTGCTTTACGCGTTCGTGACCGGCAACTCGGCTCCCAGGATCCTTTCAACCCACTGCGACACATAATGACCCTAAATTCAATCGGCGTACTTGTATCATAATAAGAGTACCACAAAAATCACATCTACATAAATCTTTATAAGAAAGCTTTACGACAAGTCAAAGGTGGATCCTGAGCTTAAACAAAGAAAAAAGTGGACAAGCAGTGGATTGAACACTGGACCTCGCGCACACGTGACAACCGTATTAGGTAAGCCAGTGCGAAGCGCGCGCTCTACCACTGAGCTACATGCCCGTTGATATCGAAATGCACAGCATAAACTCTACCCTTTTAACACGCGATATCGAAAGGGCAAAGCTAGACACCTCTGGGGGCAAGATCTCGACATGTAACCTACACAACCCTCTTGAAACAACAAACATCAGATCATACACGGTTGGGCAAACGATGAAACAATGAATCACGGATCTTCCTCCAACTCTTTCTCCTCGACAAGCTCCCACGATCGGTCCTTACCTTCTCCTCCAAGTGACTTCACCCTGCCCTCCTTCTCCAGCTTCCGCAAATGCAGATCCAGCACCCGCGCAGCTGGCTCCCACAATCCCACCGGATACTGCTTGTAAAGCCTCTCCGTGATTCCCCACGTCGTCCATGCCCTGTCCCCCTCGCCCTCCCTCGTCTGCTTCAGCACACCCACGACCTGTCCCTCGCGCTCGATCCGATGTTCGATGTACATCTTGATCGTCTGCCAGCCGTCCTTGACCACGGGGCCGTGAGACGGGTAGAGGATATCGTACCCTCCGGAACCGCCGTTTCCGGATGTGGACTTGCCTGCCCAGAGCATCTTGCGCAGGCTCGCGAGGTAGGCGGCGAGGTCCTCGAAGACGGCGGTGCCCTGCCCGAGAACGCTGTCGCCCGTAAACAACACGCGATCGGGCGCGAAAAGTAGCGCGATCGAATCGGTGGTGTGGCCGGGCGTGTGGAGGACCTGAAACGTGTCTGTAGGGTCCGAGGGCAGCGTAAAGATCTGGCCGTCTGCGAGGGCGTGGAAGACGCCGAGCTCGGCGGGGGATGCGGAGGGTAGCGTTAGGCTGTCCTTCGGGACTTTGCTTGCAAGCTCCTGCAGATGCGCGTCGGCCTCGCCGGGCGGCAAGGGAACTTTGTGGACTTTCGGGCCGTGAAAAGCGCTGTCTGGATTATGAGTTGTCCATAGCTCGCGCAAGAGCTGCAAGACGTCAGGGAGACCATCGACGTGATCGTGGTGCCGGTGCGTGAGGATGATGTCTGAGATGAGCGGCTGCGTGGGGTGCGCTATTCCTGCTGTACTCAGAAAGGCCTCCTTGAGAACAGCAGGATACGTGGGCTCGCCGACGCCGGTATCGAGCAGAACATAAGGATTCGTGCAGCCGATGATGTACGTGTTTGTGCCTTGCAGCGTGAATTTGCCTGGGTTCTAGATGCTGTTTGCATAAAGGACGATTCGGGATATGCATTCCTGCTGAACTTACCTGACCCAATACGCGGACGACCTTATCGCTGAGCTGGACACAGAGTCCTCAGCCTAAAAGGCCCGCTGTATAATCTGTAGGGCAGCGTAGAAGTCACGTACCCGAGTGATAGACGGCAACGCCTCTAGTTTATCCATGACGAAGGAGGTCAAGAGTCAAGACCGCAAGCTAACGCTTCAAAACCCACCGAGAACTGCGGCCGTTCTTATACACACGGGATATGAGCGATCCCAGCGCCCCGAAGACGCTGACAGAGGAAATCAAGAGCAAACGCGATCGCTGAGCAGGAGGTCCGCGAGTGACGCCATGGTCCACGGACCGTGCTTAGCTGACTCAGCATAGAAGGACAATCCGGGAGTCTCACGGTCCATCGCGCCTCTTGCTCTCGACGTGCTCGTCGTTGACCACCATGTCTTCCTCACTGTCTCCCACGACGATCCCAGCTTCAACAATGCCGATAGATGAGACTATGACGGGCTCTGCATCTCCCGATGCTATTCTTCAGAAACGCAAAAGGTAACGTCTTTTTGGCATTGTCATGATTAGAGCACAACGTTGAAACAGCATTGCAGATCTCGTTCGCGTTCACCACTGAACGAAGATGCGCCCCCTGCGACACGGCGTCGGTCAGCGTCGCCACCTCTGGCAAGAACGAGCATAGGTCTTCCCAAAGTCGACGACGTCGACCCAGTGCGGCGCGCAGAGCGCGAGAAGCAGCTCGCCGCTCGCTTGGCCGCCGCCGAGCTCGAAAAGGCCAGTGATAGCGTAAAAGGCAAGGAGAAGGCGTCCGATACCCAAGCCGAGGTCGCCAAGCTCGCTGGAACACGTTCTGGTGGTGTATACATGCCCCCCGCTCGCCTTCGCGCCATGCGCGAGGCTGCTTCTGCCGACCGCTCCAGCTCGGAGTACCAGCGTCTGTCCTGGGATGCACTTCGAAAGTCCATCACCGGTATCGTCAACAGGGTCAACATCGCGAATATCAAGAATGTCGTGCCCGAGCTCTTTGCCGAAAATCTCATCCGAGGACGTGGTTTGTTCGCGCGTAGCGTCATGAAGGCACAGGCCGCTAGTTTGCCGTTCACTCCGGTCTTTGCGGCATTGGTGGCGATCATCAACTCGAAGCTGCCGCAGGTGGGCGAGTTGGTCCTTGTGAGGCTTGTGAGTCAGTTTAGGAGAGCGTTCAAACGGAACGATAAGGTATGTGGCATCGCTTATAAACTGGAAGGGCACGATTCTTATGCTGGTGACTTTGTAGACTGTATGCCATTCCACGACGACCTTCATCGCGCACCTCGTCAATCAAGGTGTTGCGCATGAGATCATTGCCCTGCAAATCCTCGTCTTACTGCTTGAGCGTCCAACGGACGATTCCATCGAAATTGCTGTTGGATTCACGCGAGAGGTCGGCGCCTTCCTCGCAGAGAACTCGCCGAAGGCAAACGCCACAGTATTCGAGCGCTTCCGCGCAGTTTTGAACGAGGGCACCATCTCACACCGCGTGCAGTACATGATCGAGGTGCTCATGCAGGTGCGGAAGGATCGTTATAAAGACAATCCCATTCTGCCGGAAGGACTGGACTTGGTGGAGGAGGAAGACCAGATCACGCATCAGGTGCAGTTGGAGGAAGAGTTGCAGGTGCAGGAGGGGCTCAGTGAGTATCTACGTCTTCGTCATCATATACGCTTAGCTGATTCATTTCCAGACATCTTCAAGTTCGATCCGAATTACGTGGAGAACGAGGATAAGTACAAGGCTATAAAGGCTGAGATTCTCGGCGAAGAATCAGGAGAGGAATCCGTATCTGAAGAGAGTGAGGAGGAAGAGGAAGAGGAAGGTGTGTTTGCTATCTTCTTATCTCGGCGATACTGGTATTAACTGACTCGTTATAGTCGCGGAAGAGAAGGAGGGCATCGAAGATCGCACCGAGACGAATTTGGTCAACTTGCGCCGTATCATCTACTTGACGATCATGAATGCACTCAACTACGAAGAAGCCGTGCACAAGCTGCTCAAGGTGCAAATCAAAGAGGGCGAAGAGGTATGTTTTTCTGCATCCATCGATATCGCTGCATCACTAACCGGACCACGTGCAGATTGAGCTCGTGAAGATGATCATTGAATGTTGCTCTCAAGAACGCTCTTACTCGACCTTCTATGGTCTGGTCGCCGAGCGTTTCTGCAAGCTCAATCGCGTGTGGAACGAATGCTTCGAAGCTTGCTTCGAAGAGTATTATACAACGATTCACAGATACGAAACAAATCGCCTGCGCAACATTGCCCGGCTCTTCGGACATCTGCTTGCGAACGATGCGATCTCTTGGGCTGTCCTCCGGTGTATCAAACTCAACGAAGACAACACGACATCTAGTAGCCGTATCTTCATCAAGATCATGATGCAAGAGATCGTGGAGAGCATGGGACAGGCCAAAGTGAAGGAGCGGTTCGACGATCCTGAGGTCAAGGCGCTTTGCAGCGACATGTTCCCCCTCGATAATCCGAAGGATACCCGCTTTGCGATCAATTACTTCACAAGTATCGGCTTGGGGGCGCTCACGGAGCATATGAGAGAGCATCTCAAGGTATGCAATCTCTTGTATACGCCTTTCTCAGCACTGGTCACTAATCTTATTCTTTTAGAATGCACCTCGCATCATCATGGAGCAGCGTCGTGCCATGCTCGAAGCTGCGTCATCGGAGTCAGATACGGACTCGTCTTCAGAGGAGTCTGAGACGAGTCCGAGCGACTCATCCGAGTCGGTCTCTTCTGAAGTCTCCCGTGACCGCCGCAGGCGCAGGCCTTCGCCAACGCCGACACCACCGCGCCGGCGCCTCGCCTCGCCCGATCGTTACAGGGACTCTCGCGTGCGTGACGAGGACCGTCCGCGCCACCGGGATAGAGACAGAGTGCGCGAGAAGGCACGGGAGCCGGAAAGGGACGTCGACGTGGATAGGTATGCGCGGCCGAGAAGGGCCTCGCCGTCGTATCGCTCGAGCAGGCGGTACTCGGAATCGGTCTCTAGGTCGCCGCCGCCTGCGCCGCGGAGTCGATCCGAGCGGGGCGGGAGGGACAGGGAGAGGGACAGGTCGCCCCCGCCCCCACCGCGGGAGAAGGACCGTGGGTACGTCGCAAGGGACAGAGAAAGGGAGAGAGATCGTGGTTACGACAGGGACAGACGGGTGGATGCGTCTCGGGACAGGAGGGATGATTCTACGGGGAGATACAGCGACCGACGCAGGTAATTCTGTGTTTGGTGGTCCGTGATATGGCGGAAAATCGTGATTATATCCGTTCTGGATTGTACTTGTAGAGTATGTTGCTATGATCATGCGCTGCATATTTGCATGTGTCGAAGCTGAGCACTGAGCTTTGATAGGAGATCCATGTTTCATGAATAAAGGTAAAGAATCAGTATAACTCGAGTGTCCAGCACCCAGTCAATCAAGTAACTACGCGATAATAAGTATACACAAGCTTCAGAACAGATCAGTCGTTGGCCGCCCTCGTCTCGTCATAGCTGGGTGGCGCCAAGTCCCTTGCCCGTTCTGCCCGAATAACCTCCATCTCCCGCCTCAGGCGCTCAACCTCTCTTTCCAGATTTCGGGAAGCTTCTGCTCCACTGGGCGTGGCGGCAGCGCCCTCCGGGTCTGGATTGTGCAGGTCTTCTCCTGGAGGGCCAGAGGTACTTATCCCCAGTGCCGCCCGCCGCTTGCGCGCCGCAGCCGATTCAGTGTAGCTCGACGGTGCCTCCTGCAGCATCGGCCTTCCGGAGTCTGACGTGGTCTGCGACGGTGTGGCTTGATGCTGTCCTATCGCAAGCGCTGACTGGCTGCCGCCTGTGGACGTGTCATAGTACGGTGTGAAAGGTGTGACCCAAGACATCTCCTGCTGGTCCTCAGGCTCTAGCGTGAGCGCTTGGCGACGGGTGCGTTCACGCTTGCGGCGACGAAGGAGCCAGATGACGAGTACGGTGATGCAGCCGGCGAGAGCGATACCGCCGACGACACCGCCTGCTATCGCGCCCGCGAGCACCCGCGGTGAGCCATTCGATGTATGGGACGAGCTTGGATTTGAGTTGCCCCCGATTTGGCTATAATAGCGAGGGGAGAGGGTGAGCAGACAGCGGCAGCGGCATAGAAATCGTCAATAGCTTACTTCAAAACGAGAGGCGCGAACATCGCTCCTTGGGCTGGACTGTGTACCTTCATCAGCCTATGCTACGAAGTAAGGTAGCTGCCGAACATACCTTGCCTGTCCGGAAGATGCCTGCCCGGTATCGCTGTCGTATATGTCCGCGAAGACAGCATTCGTCCCATTATATGAGGCGTATGCTCTCAACAGCGAGATCATGGCGTTGCGCGTGGTGTTATCTGATGTAGAGCTGGCTGCGAACATATTCCAACCTAATGCACGTGTGAGTAGGTAGTGTATACATTCATCAGACGAAGAACAAACTTGAGCTAGCAGCACCGTTCAAGGGACTCTGGCTATCTATAGGTAGGCCGTATTGGTATATCTTCTGGCCAGACGTGAGAAGCGACGTGAACAGATCACTTTGAGCCTGGAATACCTGCAGACGACGCTCAGCAATGGCCTGCTGAAAAGAGGTGTCATACTCACGTCTTGATCGACAATGCCTGTCTTAAGCCAGGCATCCGCAAAAACATTGTAGCCCAGAGTCCATGAACCATTGTTTCCAAATGATCCAAGTATCCGGTTTTTGTCGGTCAGAGCCGTGCTTTTCCAGCTTGCTGTTAGCGCAGTCGCATTGGCCTGGAAACCATGCTTGTCAATGACTTGGGAGAACACGGTAACAAATGCAAAGAGGGTGTTACCGTATATGTTGTAGAATCGCTCGTCTGCTGCATTTTGGAACTGATCAAGGACATCGCCTTGACTGCGATTATCCCCTTGACAGCCAGGTTCGGCTGGATGCCTCCTTCCCCGTCAGCCGAAGCTCTAAGATCATTCGTTAACTGGAAGCGCTGGAAGCTATCAGCTTAAACAACGCACTCCTGGAAACTATCATCGCTGATGTCCATCGAGTTCTGAACGAGGAAGTCGGCCCAAGACTTGAGGAGGTTATACTGTTGTCGGATATAATTGAGTACACAGTTCAAGCTCTCACTTTGAGCTGAACTCACATATCTGGTGACTAGGCTAGAATCGCTCGCCGTGACCATATGAGCATATGCCATAATGATCATATTTGATGTCTCTGAAAATAAGACCAAGTCTCAGCCTGATAGAAGATGGAAAAGAAACGCGTCCCACGTACGCTCGATGCGCTGATTATGCATGCCAGTCGTTAGATTAACAACAGGATATTGCTGGCCTAAGCAATCGCGTCAGTAGCAAACTTGCGACCCGATGATTGACCTTCATTACCGGCATCCTGGGCTGCGTATGGATTTGGCCATGCAGGTGAGTTCTGGAAGCGCAGCAGAGGTTCAAGGAGAGGTGGGCCTAGTGCCGGGTCGAGGTACATGAACATGGGCCATGCCGCGTATAAGATCTCGACAGGATTGACGCGCCTGAATGGCAGTCCAAAAAATGGGAATGGCGTCAGATACCTGAGGGCAGGTAAAGGTAAACGGGCCTGCCTTGTTGTGGTGCCTCCGATATTTTTCATGAACATCATCACGTCGGATGTATTCCAATTCCCGTCCGTGCCCATGGCAATAGTAAGCTCTGTCGCACCATAGACCTGACGAACTGCCAGTGACACCAGATCTTGATAATCCGGAGACACGTCAGCAGCAGCATGGAGGATGCGGTCATCCAGCGTCTCTGCTCGCTGCCGGGCGTTCGAAAAGTCACTCAAGAAGTCATCGATCTGTAAAAAGGATGAGACGGCCAATGAATCTCCGGGTTCACATTGTTGAAGAACCAAAACTTACCGCACTGCCCATGTCAGAGTATCTTGTCATGAAGTATAGGCTGTAATTGAGGGCGTTGTTGGACAAATCGACGTATTGTACAGCAGGATTCCGTGCATAGCCGACTGCAAAGACGACTGGCTCCGGGGTCGATTGAATTGAGTCGAAGTCCCACGAGAAAGCGAATCCGGGCCAGGCCCTAATCAAAAGCGGGAAGGGATACCGAGTTTAACCATTCGAAGTCGTCCTCAGCGGAAAAAGACACGTACTGGGATATACTCCGGAATGCTGTGTCATGTATGCCGGTGAGTGTCCCATTGGCCAAGAACCAGCCGCGACATGCTGCAGAATCGCCAGTCATGTCTGTCACTACACCTTTCTATGCATCACAGTTCTATATTAACGATAGCATATGCATAAAAGCAAGAACGTACTGAAGGATTCGAGATTGTGGCGTGGTACGAAGTACCCCATCCCGCCTGGTCCGCAGTTTCAGTAAAGGATGATTGCGATTGCGTAGATATTTCATGATAGATGCTGTTTCCGGAACGATTTGTATCCCAAGTCACCACAGCTTGGCGATCGCCCGAGGCCCATTCTTCACGCGGAAAGCGAGTTGGTAACATCACGTAGAGGACACTCTGAAGAGACTCACCTGCGCTGATATCTGCATAAAACGAGACCACATGTGGACGTCCATCCACTGAGGTGGCCTCGACGTACATATACGAAAAAGGCATCGACTGTCGCACCATATCTCCTGGCTGCATATTCGTTCAGCATCAGTGTCGGCATAGCCTCGGACACGGTGACCACCACTCACTTCGATGGGACTCAGATATATCACATTAAGTCGCATTGGCCCTGCTGGAATCGTGTAGATTGTACGCGTCGGGGTAACCGTGACTGCCAATGGCGTAGTCGCATTTCCGCCTCCCTCGCCCATCCAATTGTAAGTTGTATTATCAACCCTCACAAAACCTTGCCATCCATATATCTGCGCCAGAAGTTGTGAATACGCCCCAAAATTCGTCCGAAGGAAAATACTCACGGAAGTTAATGACCATCCCTGGGGCCACTTATCAGGAATTGGCGTCGCGTTCGTAGCTATCTGCCAGACGCTTAAGTAAGGAGACCTCACAGCAAGTGGATATACGGCGGGTGTGAATGCCTGTTGGCATGTAACTGGAGCGATGAGGTTGAACGAAAAGAGAGCGGTCAGGAAGTGGACGAGTGACCATGCAGCAACCATAGCCAGTCTGAGAATCACTCCGGTGCACCAAACAAACAAATGCAGGGCTGCGAATCCGATAATGTAGCCTGGCAAATATGTCAAGAGAACGGGGAGCCTCAAAGAATGGAAGGACAGTATGAAGGTGAGGCGACGGTGAGGCGGCAGACTCCAAGCGACGAACGACGAACCAGCCCTGCTATCGAGATGGGGGCTGATGCTGAAGGCCTACTCTTGTCAGCTACCGTATGAGCCTGCGTGAGAGCAAAGCGCTAGGATCTGCTAGGATATGTGACCGGTGGCTTTCTGTTAGGCCGCCTTGTCAGGGGCAGAGCGCTCATAAAGAATAGCAATGACACCATGTCATAAACTGCCTCAACTAGCCGTTGCCATGTCAGCGGCCAGCAAGGATAGAATTGAGCCCCTGGACCCACGTTTTATGTGGTCTATACATCCTGTCTTTCTAAACCTGCATATGAGATCTTGTAACGCGGTCACTGCTGTTTGCACAGTATAAATCAGCGAGGACAGTACTGACCATTAATTGTTCTAGTCTCAGAGATCACATCGGCATCACGTTGAATGGCAACATTGACAGGTTGGCGTCTTCTGAGGGGAGTGCGAACAGTCGAGGTACTTATTTCACCTCGCTTGAAGCTGTACAACCGACATATTGGCTCGGAAGATCGCCGCCCATATACTCGAGCATCTGGGGCTGTCTGGGGCGACCGGAAGCCGAGATATCACGACATTGCGAACGAAATGGATTGTCTTGGCGCAAAGAGAAAGCCCGGGCTACAATGATGGGCGCTATGAGCTAGCTGAAAAGGTGCGCCCAACGTGAGCCAGTGAAAGAAGAGCAGTGTTGTGCTGGCCGCGCGGCTTTGTGAACGGTCGGCGGCGATGGCGAAATGTAAAGCCGGCGATTATTCGCTGGCTGCAAAACGACCATGGCTTAAACACAGCCTTCTGTGGTCCCGGAGTCTCCTTCTGGGATCACGTGGAGCCATTCCAAGACCTGGCTCGCGTCGCGTCTGTCGACTCGGATGGTCGCGCTCCCACTGCTTAGTGCTTCCAAAATCCTCGACAGTCTCTTTGAGCCCGTCTTAAGAGACCACTCAATGGTCTGTTTCTAGCATGATAAAACAGGTAAATAGTCTCTTAACTCAAAGTTAACATTAATCCTCGTTCGAAGAGTAGCACTTCAATGCGCGGTGCGCATATTGAAGCACTTGCAGGACACGTGCCTCAACTTCAAGCAGTGCGGCGCATTCTTCAACATGGGTCAGGCCTTCAGGTGCCATGGAAATGCTCGGCATGCACCTTTCCCAACAATTGTAAGTACTGCAGCCGCAGGATGTCCAACTGCAGCGACGATGCTATAACGGAGCTTACAGTAGCCGTGACACGCCAGATTGAGGATTTGAGTGGTGTTCTATGGTACGTCTCCATTCTTCAGCTGATACTTCCTTGTTGGTGTGCCCCAGCGCAGCAGTTTTGACACCTATGCGTTGCCCACCGAGCACACGGCCCATGTATCGAGCTCTTCATTGCATGACGTGCTGTCGATGCAACGATGTCACCTGACAGTGACATCATCACACCGCTCTTGTCCATCGAGGCCATGCAAACTCATATCTGGCAGCTGCGGTAATGGCACGCAGCTGGGCACCAGTGGGTACGACCTGTATCTTGTCGCAGCTGGTCCTTGTGTATGATATCGTTGGAGAGCTCCACAGAAAAACCCTCGATTCTCATTCTAGATAGTGCCCATGGCAGATTATCTCTACAGTCATGTCGTAATGTACTTGATTCATGGGCTGAAGCTGGAGTTGCATGTACTGAACCTACAAAAATGTACCGCAGAAGGACCCATGGCACCGCCATCAGAAAAGTCATGCCATTGCAAAGCCGTAAAGCCACCAAAGCCGCGACCTTTCATGGCAATCATGATTAATCGGCAGCTGGCACAACACTGAAGAAGAGACAACTCGAGAAGACGTGAAGGTTGAGCAGCAGATAATGTAGTTGAATGTCATTCTATAGCGATAATGTCACGAAAGCTCCAGTTGAGGGAATACATATGGTAAGTGCGCCTTAGATCTTGCCTTTAATGATATCCGCAGCTGGAGTGGAATCGATCTCAGCTCTGGGTAATATGTGCAATAGAAACAAGATGATACCTTGTTCAGCAAGAGCGTATACATATGCTAGAAAGGACACACACATATCGGTAAGAGACATTGATGCAGTGGAGAACCACTCACTCTGCGTGTGGCTGGCAATGTGGAGAGGTAACACTGACAGATCTACGATGCGGATGTTCTCCGTGCCATAGACTCTGAGCTTCGGATCGACGACGCCGTTAAGCTCCTTCGGAAGCATCGAACAGGAGCCAGCCGTATCTACAAGCGCGTATGGGTGAAAAGACACATGGAGGAACATAATTTATGCACGAAAAGTCGTTTTAGCTACCTTCTTGATCCATGCTTTGATACCTGCCTCATCTTGGGCATCTGCACCAGGATTGACCTCCTTGCCTGCATGTCAATTCGATTCATCAGACATAATTTCAGCACAAAAGCGGTGATACAGTACACACCGAAACATTCGCTGATGGGCTCATTCTGCGGGATAGTACGAATGAACTCCAATGTTTCATACAGTGTTGTGAGGTCTAACAAAGCGTGAATGGACGTCCTGTAGCAGCGACAGATTGTCAGAACATACCCAACTCATCCTCAAAATAATGCGGATCGATATCCGGTTGAATGGTGGGGTCAGTCGACACCGCATGCTGAAGTGCCAGAGTCAGCGACAGACAAGGCATGAACGATAGTATAGGGCATATCCTTACAATGCTTCCTCTCGACCAGGGATGGTTGATGCCAGCTACCAACATTGCATACTTCTTTCCCAGCTCTGGTAGATCTGGAGATCGGCCGAGAAACCATGAGCTATGTTGACACAAGAAAATCGACTGTAACCTACTCAGCCTGCTCATGAATGCCGGGAGAGCAATGTACTCCAAACTCCCAGCCTTGTTCTTCAAATTCCACATTTGAATCTCATATTGCTTCTTCAATGATGGGCTCAGGGTGTCGTAGTTCTCCTTGAACCTAGTTTCCTGTCTGGCAATAATCTCTTGCACACGTGAAGTGACCGAATCGAGAGGGAGCATGAAGAAAGACAGAGGACCAAGCAGCATGAGCCCTTTGCCTTCAGAGCTGATGGAAGAAGTAACGTGTCAAACTGAACCGGTGGACGAGAAGAAAGATGATGCACACCAATTTGGCTTGTTCCTCCCAAGTGCCGACGTTATGGAGAGGATCGAGACTGAGATAGTGATTGGGTTCTTTGAGCTCTGAAGCGGCATAGGATGAGAGAAAGTTCAAAAGAGAGCTTTTGACACCAACCGTAGCTCATGGAACAAATCACGTGCTCTTGGACGTTATTTCCAATGCCTGGGAGTGAAGTCTTGATGGGGACTCCAATCTTCTCGAGAACCGCAGGGTCACCGATGCTGGAAAGCTCGAGGATCTGAGGCGATTGGATGGCCCTTCGTAAACCGAAGTGAGTTTAGGAGATTCGGACACATGATGATCAGGAACCGTACCCGGCACACACCAAAACTTCCCTTTTCACCTGAACCAGACATCTCTTATCGTGGTGCAAGAACTCGATGCCTGCTGCGACAATGTTCCCATTCTCATTCTTTATGTCCGACATGATGATCTTGCAGATGACGGCATTGGCGAGAACATTTAGATTAAGCCTGCCATTTGCTTCCTTGAGATATTGCTGAGAGCATGCGGATCAGGGTCAAATGAATTGAATGAGAATAATTTACTTGCAATGGCATATGAGCATTGGTGTGTCTGCAGGTTGATGGTGTTCAAGGGTGTAAATGTCCCAATAATTCGGCCGCAGACCTGGGAGGAGATGTGAGTATGAGAATAAATGCCTGTCGGTTAGAAAAGTGACATACAGGTTCCTCAACAGTTTTGACATTCATGCAATTCAAGGTCTGTGATGAAAACGTTAGATGACAGTCTCAACTGATGCAAGACTTCAGCGCACGTCTCGAAGGGTGAGATCCCACCCCGACCGGCCAGCGAGGAATCCTGTCTTGATAGGACCTGACAGTTATGAGCATTCAACCCGTTGGTCTCCGTTATATGGAACCTTGCTCACCATTATAACCGTGGAACTCCGGGTCCCACGTCAAGTGATCCGCCAAAGTGACCTCTTCGGATGGTGGTATGAAGCTTTGCAAGATATTCAGACAACCGCAGACAGATAGCATATCGATAACCTACCCTTCGCATTTCTTTGAGTACTCGAGGAACCGCTTCCAATTCCACCCAGGGTTTCCAAGCTCCTCGATAGCTGTTGTGTAAAGTTGAGAAAGGGATTATGGACTAAGAGCGGAGAAACTCCGCACCGTCAATGTCCTCTGCGGGCGGTCTGACTCAGACGTAGAAGTTCATCATAGAGCTACCGCCTACGCCTTTGCCCCTGTTTAAAAGGTCGGAATCTGCTCACTGATTGAGTAGCAAAAGTAGAACACACCGAGGCCATATGAAGACAGAATCGTCACAGTGCTTCTGCGGGGCCTATCGACGGGACTGAGAAAGGTGAACCTATTGCATAACAGAACGGACGCACTGTTTTGAAATGGTAGTCGTATTGAGGATTCCCGAAACTCAATCCATAGTTACCAGGGTATACTGATCAATGAAGAAGTGGGCATCGCATCGGCCACGGGCATGAATAAAGTACTCACGGACTCTCTGGTCACCTGCGTGGTCTGAACCAGCTTCCAGGATGCATACAGTTACGTTTGGGTCCTCAGTGAGGTGCGCTGCTAGAACGAGACCTGCAGTCTATTTTGGGACGGCATAATTAACGCGTGGCCAGACAGAAGAATTCGCGACAGGAAGAAAGAACATACCCCGCCTCCTGCATTCAGACCAAGAAATTAGCAAGTGATCAAGGCACGTCCAGTATCTGGGAGGCTCACCAACAATAACATAGTCGAACACCTTATCCGCGACTTGCTCAATCGTTGTGTAAACCATGATGCTGACAATCCGAGGTCGAGGTTCGACGGACAACTAGACCCCTGCAGCTCTCAGCCCTTGCAGATATAAGGCGGCCCTCGTCTCCCCTGAGAACGGTCTGCAATATAAATCGGGACGCGCCAAGTGTCGCGTTGTCCGCCGACGCAAACACGTGGGTCAGCAAAACCCACCAGTGCACGCGCACTTTCATCTTGAAGGTTCGACAGACCCGCTTGCGCTGCGTATCAGGACTGCGTATCCGCGCGAGGCCACGATGGCGATTATTGCTTCACGCTTTAGCCAAGAGGAAACGTGTGTTTGGCCGACCATGTCGGAGGAGTGCCAAAGTTGTCTCGGTTGGACTCCCGAATCGGCATTTCGTCAGTGCTTTGGGGCAGGGCCGGGCACTGAGCTACGGTTACCCATCAGCAGAAGCAAATCAGAGACAAGATCTTCGGAATGCCGTTCTCCTTTCCGCAGGTTCGGCGTCATCACTACTGAGTCCAGCTGCGAGATCTTTTGGAAATCTCTCTGCCAACTGAAAGAGCAGGCCATCCCCTCCGGATCAAGCTGGTTTCTCCCCACGAGGAACCCCGCAGCAAAAAGACAAATAGAAGACAAATCACGACATACGACAAGATCGGTGGGCAGCCTTACATAATTCAAGCCTCTTCAGTTAACTGCGGAGTGCTGCGCCTCGGTGGACCCACACAAAATATCCAGAACTTAGAGAACTGAGATAAATCATAGCCGCCGGTTGCGCATAGACCAGTTTTGTACTATCATTGACTTCCTTCAAAACGAAAGACTTCTTCCAATTCCTTCACAGTACTTTAGCTTCTGGATCACGATATGTGAGGATAGGACGGTCACCTTCCACCATGGAATATCCCCGCCGCTCCCAGTAGCACCCTCGACGAAGCTCTCCTGCATTCCATCAGTCAACTTCCACCATCGCCTGGTTTCCTCGTCATTTGCCATTTCTGCCATGTCTTTCTGAAAGTCGTTTCCGACGTACTTGAAAGTTGCGATCAGAAGATGGAGAGGCGGATAGTAGTGAATGGAGTAATCGATGATGTGGGCTCTCTCAATCGTGGCGAGAACACTCGGCCACACATCAGCATGAATCGCTTTGTATTCAGCCTCAGCCTCTGGTTTAAGCTGATGATCATAAAAATCAATGTCGAAAACCGTAGGCAGTTCGAGATATGAATGCGGTACCTTGATGATCTGGCACATACGCTTTGCCTGAGAGGTTGACATGGCTGTTCAGCGCAGACGAACGCAACCGCTCGCAGATAGAGGTAACTGATGCACTGTACCAGTATGTTAGATGGTCGTGACCAGCGGCGAACGAGCTGCGGCCCGTGATTTCCGTCTCATGACCCTCCTGGACTTCTGACCATGCAGTCTTGTGGCGGACTTTCGAGGACCCAAAATTCACTAATATGTCCAGGAGAATGTGGTAGAAAGATGCATATGAAGAGTTCAATGCCTTGGATACTCAGAGGGTTTCAATTGAAAAGCTATGCAGCTATACCTGACCAAAATATCGTTCGGAGGAAAAATCACTGCAAAAAAAAAAAGGGTCGAAAAAGCACGAGTAATTTAATCAACCCACGGGCAGCCTCGGTTCCTTCCAATCAATTGTTTACAAGTGGAGTCCTTCGTCGAGAAGAAAAAACTTCGGAACACAGCAGATGAATACAGCCAAAAAATGATATGAAGACTGCAGGTCGCAACAACGGATCTCGAAACACAATCAACGCCACATTTTGAGCTCCGCCGCGTATCACTCCCACTGCCACCGACGTGGTACTGGTGTACACGTCTTTCCTCACCGTCGCCCGCCCACTTCATATAGCTTGTTCATAGCCTTGTTCGCTGCACACACCTTCATCGACACCAGTATCGCTACCAGCGTTTAGCACAGTCATCATGGGCGAAGTTAGCAACTTTGATTACCTGTTCAAGGTGCGTGGTTGCGCAGACGAGCTTGAAGTACTTGCTCAGCACTTCGTGATATTCGTTATAGGTCGTACTTATCGGAGACTCTGGCGTCGGCAAATCGTGCGTACCACACTTTGTTGCTGTGCTGGAAAACCGCTGACTGTCTCTGTCGTTATGTAGAAATTGTGCGTACTTGGGACACCCTCTACCCCATGTTCAGGATGAACTGTGATGGACGCTGGTGCTGACCTGTCTTCTGTGCGTTGCCAGTGCTCTCGCGATTCACGCGCAATGAGTTCAATCTCGAGACCAAGTCGACGATTGGCGTGGAGTTTGCCACACGGACGATTAGCGTGGATGGAAAGACGCTGAAGGCGCAGATATGGGATACTGGTGAGCTTCTCATTTTTACTTCCTGTCCCAGGTCCGCGTCAATTGTGGCTCTATTCTTCATGGTCTGCATTTCGTGCTGTATAAGTATGGCGCTATCGGACTTTGGTTGCGCAGTCCGCAGGCATGCGTGCCCACGTCGGGATATATCACTTCAATCGACATTGTCATGCGCCTTGGTGTCGGATTCGACAATGGTATACTATCGCGGATATGTTCCATAGCCTCATTCGTGGTCCGTGGTGCTTGAATTGGTGCTGATCATGTTTGACTATCAGCTGGACAAGAGCGATACCGTGCCATCACTGCTGCGTGCGTATTTTTTCTCGTCATCTCAATTTCGCCGGACATTGAACCATTCTCCAGGTATTACCGAGGTGCCGTCGGCGCACTTCTCGTCTACGACATCGCTAAGCACGCGACATACGTGAACGTCACGCGATGGCTGAAGGAGCTACGTGACCATGCGGATTCGAACATTGTGATCATGCTGGTTGGGAACAAGAGCGATTTGAAGCACCTGAGGGCTGTGCCCACGGAGGAGGCGAAGGCCTTTGCCAGTGAGTTGACTCCGTGACGAGCTCTTGTGTCCGTCGCTTACGCCGTTGAACTTAGCCGAGAACGGTCTCTCCTTCATCGAGACATCCGCTCTCGACGCCTCGAACGTCGAGTCAGCCTTCCAAACTATCCTCACCGACATCTATCGCATCGTTTCCGCGAAGTCGCTGGAGGCGTCCGCAGACCCCATCAAGCCCGGAACCGGCGACACCTTGACGGTTACGCCGAGCCTTGACGCGAGCGCTGCCCAGAGCAGCAAGTGCTGTTGAGCACTGGGCTTTTCCGGCTATCTTGGTGCAGGTTTGAGGCGGCGTGTTGGGAGCCTGGCTGCTCGGTTTAATTTCGTCGTGGGTGGTTAGGGCTGGATACCTGGATGAGCGTGTCGATAGACGGAGGACTACCTGCAAGGTCGATGGCCCTATCTTTTCTTTTTGTTGACCTTTCCTGTGCATGTGCATACGGCGTACACTCAGGCTACTTTTGCGACTTCAGATTCTCTGTAATAAATTTTCTAAATTGTTATACCCCGCGCCTGTGTGTCACTGTCAATCTCCTTGTTCTGCCTTGATATACATAGACGGCAGTAAGAATGTCGGTATTTGTCAGGTGAATGCACATTGCAACGCCATTGGTAGCTTCGACATCAGAGCAGCGAGGAAGACTGAGGCGTGGTTATCAAGTGTTACGCCGGCCTGTCGGTATGTGTCACTGTCAGGCACTGGCTACTTTATTATACTTTTGCAGACTCCACTTCGTGATCCCTCCTGACTTCACCAACATGACAGTGCAGAACATGCGTTTGTCAATTATCCAGGTGAAGGAGAGACGCAGGTACGTGCGGCATTGAAACACGAACAACAGGTCAGGCCTTGGTGGCTTTGTTAACGGATGTGCGCTGATTCTTGATAGTTATGGATGCGCAGTGGCTCCGTGTCGCCTTTGCGTGAATAGACACAGTACATGAAAGACCGCCCATGTCACGATAAATGCCCTCAGACGGATCTGGCGAGCATCGGCGAGCGCCTGGAAGAACCGATGTCGAGCAATGAGCAGGCGGTCCTAGCCTGCTCGTCCATCAACTCAATATTTTGCCTTTGGAGATGAGCCTTCTTTTGCGTTCGAAGTCGCTGTGGGCGGCTATAAGCCGACCACGAGCGGCTTCGTTGCTGGAATTCGCGCAGATGTAGATTATTCAGTGGATACAGCTCCACCCCAGAAAACGAGGAGGGAGGCCTGATGCGCCAATGCATGCGATGTGGCCCGGTGGCCTTATTCCTCTTCCCTGTCTCCTTATCGCCTTCCAGCACCTTCCTTCATGACTTTCGCCTGCCTCTTTCTAGCCTGTTATTGGCTTCTCCGCAGCTTTCGCTCCATCTGGATCTGGAGTCCGTCCATAATCTGGCCTGACTCATCTTGCCGGGGCGTTGGCAGTACAGATTTAAGTCTAGCATGTCGACGGTTGGCCGGTCATCTACAGTTGCGCTCATCGGTGTTTCCAGGTGATCAACGCCCAGACGACTCTTTATAAATCGCTCCTGAAGCCTGGCTATGGTTACTACTTCGGCCTGCCCATCGACAGTCAAAGGTCATTGAACGGGAGTGCTAGCGCCAGTTCGTGTTTCATTCTTTTCCTTTCAAAGTGCACGTTTGACACGTTCTCTCAGGTTGGGACGTGTTTGCCGCCAGCGTCGCTACCGATAAATGCACAAGCGACGCTATCATCTCGTTGGTGAGGACGCATGCCTCGTTCAACAAAAGCGCAGACATTTTCTCGGACTTGTACGACGGCGGCAGTGGCGCCGTGGTTTCCGGGCAGGCGAGATGCGTTCAACCGTGATCATTCGTCACCATCGTGCGCTGATCAGCGTACTAACAGCGTCGCCCTCGGCGCGATGTTTGCACCCCTCATCCTGAAGTAAGCACCCCTTACGCTGGTAGAACCATCCGCTGACCCGCCATTCCTCTAGCCAACTTCAGGTCGGCTTCGCAACGCCAGGTCTGTCAGGAGATTCTGCGTCGCACAGCAGAGCTACCGCGGGCGCGATAGCAGGCGGCGTCATCGGCGGCGTGGTGCTCGTTGGTGGCATCGCCTTGCTTATTGTCCAGCATTTCCGCCGCCGCAAACGCGAGCGCGAGCAGCAAGAGCATTTCGCGCTGGACCTCGGGGAGACCCCGCCCCAGGCATCAGAGATCACGCCGTTCGCACCGTACGAACCGTACCGTGAGGGACGCGTCGGGGAACACGTTCACACCAACAATAGGACAGCACGAGCGCGGGCTGTCGCACTCCGATGGCACTAGATCATCCGCCGGTGATTCGTCAATACCAGCGGCCACGTCGGCTGGCACGCGCAAGCGTATGGAGGCGTACGGCCTGACTCATGTCTCGCTTCCAGGTTCCATAGAAGAAGAGCCAGACAGCTCACATGACAGCTTGGCGAATAGCAATGACGCTGCTGCAGGAGATACAGTATCCAGAGGCAGGTGGAACGACTTAGGCAAGAGATGAACGTGCTGCGAGCTGGGCGTGAGAGAGCTTGCTGCCGCCGAGTTACGATGAAACGCGACACTAAATTATTGTCGCCTCGCGTTGCGTTCATACGCTGGACATTTGATCAGGACTTGACCGGCAATAGCTATACCAGCATACCAGCTACACGCACTGGTTGTGTAGGCAATAATGCAACTGAGTATTGTAGTTTAGTTCGTTAGGTGTATCTTGGATGTCGGCAGGCCGCCGTAGCGGCGGATTGCGCTGTTCCGTCCGGTGACTCCGCTCCGTCCGAGTCTTGTCATCGTCCCGTGGGCGGCTGTCCTTCCCCACGGCGCCTTCACCACATTCTATCCTGCCACCAACATCCACGCCTTGGGCAGACGTACACGTTATGCCGTCCTGAAACTGTGGCCTGACTTCTTGCGAATATCCAACGCACTGATTGGTCATAAATCATACCCGCTGGCTTCTGTGCCCTACTGGCACCAGCGAGGCTAACCTCCCACTCTCGGATTGACGAACTAAGACTTCTTCAAGTGTTCAGGATCCTAATATTGGCACAGCGATACCGACTTCTCACGAGGAGATGAGCTACAGCTATACCGAACTCTGGCATGAACCAGAAGTCTTCCTGCGCCCGCGCCCGTTAGAGCGCGCTCCGGGCAGCTTCATTCTACTCCCGTTGCTCCCAAAGCGACCTCCCCCAAAAGCGCTTCCAGCCGAGATCTGGTTGAAGGTCCTTGAATATGTATTTGCCGAGGAGGAAGGAGATGTCCTCGAACGGAGGGCGCGCCTGCGCACCCAGTGGAGGACGATCATTGTATGCAAGACATGGACGGTGAGTAACTTGCATGCCCACGGCGGGGCTTAGCTGGGCGTTGCCTCACCATGATCTGAAGCTCATGACTGGCGCTCAGCCTGGCCTTGCTTGTTGACCAACTTTATGAGTCATGGAATGCTGATACTGCCTGGCCGCTTTGCCCCGTCTTCCAGGAACTCGCGTTACCCTTGCTCTACGCACGCGTCCACATCTTCTCCTTGTCATCTTTGGAGAAATTTGTCCATCACCTCTACACCTCCGACCAAAAATGGGACTCCATCCGCCGCATCCTGTATTCCGCGCCCGGACGCTGGGTGCAGCACCTCGATATCTCCGAAGTCGTGTGCGCACACGGAGCAGAGGCGCACCGCCTGACCATCGACACACTCCTCACGCGGCTCTTCCCGCTCCTCCCGTTCCTCGTCGAGCTGAATTTGAGCTCCGAGATTACGCTGAGCGCACGCTCAGCCGGGGCATTGAGATGTAAGGATGGAATAGAGCGCCTGCGTAGGCTGAAGGGATTGAAGGTGTCAATACCAGAGGACCAGACCTTCGAGATGGGCTCCGATGGGCCGATTTTGGAGCTCCTGCGGGTATGCTGGGGACTAGAGCAGCTGGAGATGGTCAGTCCGGACGACGCAAAGCCTGACCAGCAGTCCCTACTTCCCGCAGAAGACCAGGAGTTCATCGAGAGCGGCCCCCTACCATCACACGATAAGCCACTGCACCTCCCCAACCTACGTTTCCTCTCCCTACTGTCCATCCCGCCGTCGCTCTTCCTTTCTTTGCTTCTCCGGACACCCCTCCCCGCCCTCCGACACCTTATGATCACGCCCCTTGACGACTCCCTCATGCCCTATACCACCTCCATCCTCGCCATCCACGGCGCCCAGCTCTTCACCCTCCACCTCAACACGCCCAAGCACTGGCCCACAGGCCCACACCCGCCCACGCCCGCGCTCCTGCAGCGCGCCCCGACACTCAAGCACCTCGCGCTCGACTACCCGCTGCCCGCGCTGACGCTGCCGCCGGGCACCACGCACCCGCTGCAGATCCTGACGATCCCGCGCCCGAACGCGCGCTTCCTGCGCGAGCTCGAGGGCCTGCTCCCGCGCCTGCCGCGCCTCGCGCTCGTGCGCGCGCGCAACGTGCGCTGGCTCCAGCGCGGTGTGAGCGGCAAGGCGCTCGAGGCGGGTGTGCAGGGCGAGATGCGCGAGTGGCGCCGGCGGCTGCTGAGGCGGGGCGTGCGGCTCGTGGATGGGGAGTGGCGGGATCCGGTTGTGCTTTGAGCTACTGCTTGTGGTGGATTTCTTTTGCTTGATTTATCAGTGGTGGTCCCGACTGTCGAGATCCTTAGGTTTGGGGTCTCTGCGTACGATATTGCTTACGCTTCATATGCTTCCGTTTTTTTGCCATGTTGTGCCTGTACGCGCTGCTTGTTTTTACTACTTACCTTGTCTCATGCACCACTCACCTACTAATGTTAGCAAAACATCGTTTGTTGGAACATTTATATAGTCCGACGTACTCAGTCGTTGCGAACTACTCGAGTATAAGGACGTCCACCGTCCTCCAAGGTCTACGTGGTCTTGGCGCCACAATCTATCAAATTCGTTACTTTGGCTCGTTCGCTGCTTGACAGTCATCGTCGAACAAGCGCTCAAGCTCAACTCGAGTCACTAGCAGTAGTCACTGGGTCATGCCCGAGCTTCATTCAAATACACCTCGGGGAAGACTGCAGCATGTATAAATCTCCCCGCCAACCTCGCAACTAGCACGGCATCTCCTCTATTCGGCGAGTCATCATGAGCACCAGCTACCCATTCAGCATATACAACGCCTTCACGGACTCCATCGCCGGGGGCAACCCCGCCGCGGTGGTCCTCCTCCCCACGCTCACCACCCTCCCCGACGACACGCTCCAGACCATAGCCCGGAACTTCAACCAGCCCATGACGACCTTCGTCTCGCTCCCCGCGCCCGCGTCCCCAGACACCAAAGACCCAGGCACGATGGCGCTCGGCGTGCGCTGGTTCGCCGTCGAGACGGAGATCCCGCTCTGCGGGCACGGCACGCTCGCCGCCGCCGCCGCGCTCTTCGCGAACGCGCCCGCCGTGCACACACTGCGCTTCCGCACGCCCCGCGGGGCCACGCTCGTCGCGCGCAGGGCCGCCACGGGCCGCATCGAGATCGCGCTGGACGCGGCTGCGCTCGCGCCGCCGGGCGCGGCGGACGAGGCCGCGCTGCGCGCGGCGCTGGTGCGCGCGTTTGGGGAGGAGGTGGAGCGGAGTGTGGTGGCTGTGAGGCAGGGCGCGGGGACGGAGCATCTGAGGAGGTATGTGCTTGTGGAGCTGGACGTGCCGGATCTGAGCAAGGTCAAGTTGAAGCCGCATGGCCTGGTGCGTTGCCTCGTATCAGTTCTAGGGCGTCTGGCTGACGGGCTTGGGCGTAGGTCGGCTCGCCGTTCGTCGTTCACGTCCTCACGACGCGCTCGCCGACGCCGGACGTCGCGTTCCACTCGCGCATGTTCGCTGCGATCGGCGAGTATGTCTTCGAGGACCCTGTTTGCGGATCCGCACATACGCTACTCGCGCCATACTGGAAGAAGAAAAACGGCACCACCGGCACTGTTACGGCGAAGCAGGTCAGCTCGCGTGGCGGGGATCTGCTTGTCTCCGTCGACGAGGCGGAGGGGCTCGTGCGGCTTGCGGGGCCGGCGAAGCTTGTCAGCAAAGGGGAGATTTTCCTGTAGCAGGTCAGAATAGACGATAACATTATGTGCAGGTGTCCTTCCTCGGACTCATCGAATAATGCGCATAGACAGGGACTCGTACAAGATGATCAGTGCACCATGGCTAATATTCGGTGGTAGTCTTCTTTGACGCTCCGGAACGTCTCCTCTAGCTTCTCAAGCCGCTCTTCCTCTTCCAGCTGAGAGAGCACCTCCTACATGGCACAGAATGTCGTTAGGAACACATGCGATGGACGTAACGAGCACAACGTACATAGTTGAAACGGTATAGTCTCTCCTTAACCTGCAACCGGAATGCGCGTGCAGCACGCACGTCCGCTGGGTCAAGATGTAACAATTGGAGCATCTCCACCAACCGATGGAATTGCCGCTGTAACCAAACCACTCTCAGCACTCATACCAAACTCGTACCCTAATACAAGTACTCACCCCCGCAATCTTGAGGTCTTTGCGCCACTTCTCCGCCCATGCCTTGTCCACCGGCGGGCCCATCTTTGCCTTGCCTTTCCCGGCGGCAGCCTTCCGGCGCCGCGGGCCCACCCTGCCGACCTTTCCCCCGTCGCTTGACGCAGTCACGCCAGCGTCGCCGAAGCCTTCGCGCATAAATTGTTCATGCCCGAGCAGCATCTTGAGGTCGTTCCGGTCGCGCAGGTCCTCGAACGCCTCCGCGGGGTCTTCGACGGTCAGCTCCGCAATGGAGGGCTGGGCGAGGACGTAGTTGTAGATGGCGTTATATAGGCCGGCTGAGCGGTGTGTCAGTTTGTGAATAGTAGATAGGGTGAAGGGAGAGCGTACAGCCATGGCCTTTGTGTTGGTATGGCGGGACGATGACGAATTGACTTGGTAGCTGTTAGCATATATGCGAGTGGGGAGGCTGAGCACGGCGTACCTGAGTCGTAGACGGACTTTGTCTGGGAAGCAGTAGAATGGGTATAGAGACGAGTAACCCACAAAATGGTACGTCTCCACCAAGGGTGTCGTCCTTCTCTTGCGTTTCTCGAATCTGTTGAAGATGCTTTAGAGTCAAAGCAGATGAAAAGCGCTGGGAGCAGGCTCACAAGACAACAAACTCCCAGGATTCTTCATCCTCGTTGATGTACGAACCCCCCTCAATGTATAGCAGGACGAACAACTGCATGCGCCGGTGATACTCCTTGAACCCAGGCGTATTCCACGTCGCCTATCCCATCAAACAGTAGCTGTGTCAACATGACACGCCCCATCTCAACTAGGACACCAAAAAGAACTCACGTGGTATGCCTCGAAAACAACCGCGTCTTCATCACCCTCTTCCAACGCCACCCCCGTGTCCTTTCCCTTTCCTCTGCCAGGTGCAGGCCTGGTATAAGAATAGATCTTCTCTCCCAGGGGCTGGAACGTATCCGCCTCCTCCTCGACGCGTCCCAGGAATCCCTCCTCCGTCTTATAGTAGTCCGGCGGGATGAACTTCTCGAGCATCCCGCGCACGTCGTCGACCGCAACGGAGCCATCCAGAGAAGCCGAATAGCGGACGTCGAGATAATAGGCGAGCGAACCGGAGGCGAAGCGCAGCTGGTTACGAGTGGGTGGTTGAGCGGCCCCTACTACGATGAAGAATGGACGACACGTACGTCGATAACGAGGTCGCTGTAGCCATATACCTTTTCATCTTCGCCATATATCTGGGCGAATGTAAGATTGTACCATCAAAAGATGCGAAAGACACGTACAGGGTATGTGAACGTCGGGTGGAAGCCTTCATACGACTCGTCTTCTGCGAGGACTTCTTTGTCTTTCGGCGCGCGTACTGATCGCCAGTTTTCCAACAGGGTCGTGCGTTCATCAGCCGCAGGACAGAGAATATATAGCATTGCAACACACCTAGCGACAGTGTCAACGCTGAATTGGTTTCAGCCGTCCATTGAGCCATGATTGGAGCGCGCCGAATGGTTCGGCTGACTGATAGTTAGCTCGACGACGACCTCAACGATACAGTTTCTCCTCGAACGCGTTTAAGTATACAGGACAGAATAGGGGAACGCGAAAGAGACCAGAACGACACCAGGTAGTGAGATAGGAGAAGCCAAGTCGCGGTGTCAATTGAACTCGGTGACGCGCGTTTGTGGCTGGAAATGACGCGTCCACAAACGCCCACAACTTGCGTAGGCTCATTGCTTCAACTTGGATCTGACCAACATCAACAATTATCATTCATATTACATAGCTTGGGTGAAGAAACGGTCGGATATATTTCCATTATAGTATGCTCTGATGTTACAAGGCGAGATGACCATCCATCCCATAAATGAAGTCTTCACAACCTCCGGCAGAAATCTGGTAAGTTAAGAGAACAAAGTAGAGCCCGCTCCGACCATCATAATTCTGCACCTCCCAGATAGTCTTCCATTCAGCTAACGAAATCCATTCATCAGAATAGGCGATAGGACAGTAAAGGCGCAACGAACCTCCTTCCTCTAGGCCCATGTGCAACATCCGGGTGGTTGTCAAGGTCAAAAATATCAGGTAGCCTTTGCCAAATCTCTTGTCTTTTGACTGCCGTAATCTTCCGAAGGTATTCATGGCAATGAGGACATAGCTTGCCAGCCGTATCCAGGTCCTTCAACCAGTCGAGGCTGGGTATGGACGAACGGTCTCCCATCACGAAAGCTTCTTCGCGAAGAAAACCAAGCTGTCTGCGGCATTCTAGAGTCTGGCCGCACCGAGGGCTGAACTCGGCATCGAAAACGGCCATGAGCAAGTCATGATGGGCCACGCTGAGGCGCGAAAAGCCTGCAGAGCATTTCTCCATGACGTCACCGTAGAGGTCGAAGAACGCATCAAATTCGAATTTCTGCCTCTTGAGTCTCTTTGCATATCGCTGCGTTTCTTCCAGAGCCTGATAAACACCCACCATCCCAAGCCTCGACTGGCAACAAGCGTAGAGAATCGATGGCAGGAAGGTGTCGAGATCGTGGTCCATGGCTAAGAACGCGACCAACATCGCGTCCAAGGTCCGATTGCCTTTCGACTCGGCAACACAGCAAGCTCCAAGACGGTCTTCAAACGTCTCCAAGTCCGGGGGGTACGTATCCAGGATACGGTCGATTGCTATTTGGCGCAAGGGCCATATGCGGAAGTTTGTTGCCAAGTGCAGCCATGCTTCCAACTCAACGGTTTCGGGAAGACGAGACAGATCCTCAAAACTAGGCACAGTGGCAAGTAAGGATCCTCTTATGCTGGCGGGTTTGATTCGAGACGGGTACGGACCTTCGTTTATATAGAGCCCTCAATATATGGCGCAGCTTTCTATCGCTGCAGTCGATCTCCAGGACTGCGCAACCTTCAAACAATCCCTCCCCTTGCTCAATTGATGGAACGAGGTCTTGGAAGTATCCAGATGCTCCAGCCAAGACGGATACGTGGACGCGGAAAAACTTGCCGTTCGCTTTAAGGAGGATATCGCCGTCGTTATACCACGGGGAGCTACGCTCTTCGAGAACCCATGTATGAAGCTTGTCTTGAGTATCCGGGTCAAGATGCGTTTTCTTCTGTGGACGGGCAGACGAGCCCGCGCTCTGAGCCTGACGTTTGGGAGCCATGTTCCCTGCTATGCTCTGGTCAGTGGTATCCAAGAAATATGAGCAGCGGGCTGCAACACCGAGCACCAAACATTCGCGCACCTTCAACTTGCGCCTAATGACAACCAGCCGTACTCGTTAGAAGGGCGAGCTGAAGAAAGCTGGGCACGGTTACTTGAAGGGTCGTCGTCAAGTAAGTACTTAAGTATGCCGACGGTGACGTCGTACGCAACGACATGGAGTCTGGTGCTGTGAGACGCTATGTACGTAAATATTTGTCCGCCGACACACCACCTGTCGTTCGTCCAAACGCCGTTACGCATCCACCACCGATGTCCTTCATTGCGAAATCCATGTATTGTTTGCGACAACTGTGCAACAATACCGTTGTACTCCCAGCAAGCACAAGTGACGATTGAGCTTTATTTCCATTAGATTCCACTGAGCACATCAGAAGCGAAGGATGCCGTTTTGGGGACGACTCTAGGACGACCGAGACGTGATGGAAATGTGCAGACGGTTCCGTTCATCTCGCAGAGTTTCCTGAGAGATTGCTGCGAGTCGCACCACTCTGCCTGAAACTCGTGATAACCGCGCGATTCCTCCCAGGTGAGTACTTACTGCCCCACCTTCGATCCGATAGATAGCGAAAGCGCACGCTTGATCATGCAAGCATGAAATTCGTGATCAAAGTCCAAGCTTAGAGGTTTCTAGATGACGTGATGCGAAGAATGATAGAAGAATGAACAGAACTGAAGAGGCTCAATCGCACCGATGAAATGGGTCACATCGCATTCTGAACTCAAAGTGACATTTCGAACTTTAGCAGACTGGAATCACAAACAGGGTAAGAAGTGGCAGGCAATCAGGCCGACCAGATACGGAATGCCCGCAGCGTACAATGCTTCGGACTGAGATAGTCAAACGTCATCATCAAGTGCGGTATAAAAGACGACTATAGCGTACCTCGAGTCGTCAGAAGTTACTCGGGAAGTATCCTACCCATGATTTCCTGGCTCACGCTAAAAATCTCCGGCAGATTCTTCCAGATATCAAGCCGTTTCCGTTCGATGATCTTCTCCAAATGCGTGTGGCAGCTTCGGCACACTGTCTTCCTTGCATCCAGTTCTCTGAGCCAATCGGAGTCGGGAATGGTTGCAGAGTCATTTAGAAGAGCATCGGTCTTCAAGGCGTGAAGATGAAGATTGTTGAGCGCCGTGTTGCATTTAGCCTTCTGTTTGCACCCAGGGCTATTCCTCTCGCGTAAAACACTGGCAAGTAAGTCGTATATTGCTGTGGAGAGGCGGGAACGACCTGTGTGGCATCTTGCTCGAATCTTCGAACAAAGCACGTAATTCTCGTCGTACGTATAATCCTTCTCGTCCTCCAATTTGCACATGAAAGTTTCGGTGTCCTTTAATGCGTCAAGCACGTCTTGGATCTCCAGCTGACAGCAGGCATAAAGAGCGATGGGAAGGACGATCTCTATCCCATTGGCCATGGCTAGATATGCCACCAGAAGCGCATCCATGTTGAGATCATCATCCGAGTCCGCAATGCAGCACCTCGCCTCAAAGCCATCGTAGGCATCCAGGTCGAGAGGATATGCGGAAGTCATGCAGTCGATAGCACGTTGCTTCAACTTCGGCATAGAATATTCTTCTCCTAGATTTAACCATGCCTCCATGGCAATGAATTCCGGAAGGGTGGACTCGGATTCATAGCTAGATTTAAGCGAATGACGAATAAGCATCCTGCAGGAATCCAGTGAAGAAGCTCTAGCTCACCGCGGTTCGTATATGGCCCTCAATAAATGTTCACATTCAAGGTGGTGTCCACGAAGCTTGAAGGCCGGACATCCTCCTACCTGCCTTGCCTCGTCTCCGATAGAGTCAAGTAAGATCTCCAATGTAGGCGAGGCTTTCGACAAAACAGATTTATGGACCCGAAAATGGAGCGGCGGTGCGTCAAGGACGACATTCCCATCATCAAACCAAACTGCACCATGCAGTCTTATTTCAACACGCTGTCTTTTGGTGGGGCGAGACGCCTTGTCCTGATGTACGTCGGGATTCTTTTCCTCGTCACTCCCAAGGGGATTCTCGTTGGTTAACATAGATCTCTCTAAACGGATTGAAGGTCAACTTCGCGATGCTTCAGGGGACGAGCTGCGAACATCTCACATACCTTTGTAAAAGCTCGTTCGTCGCTTCGACTTGAATCGCAGAGGGAACGGGGCCACCTTTATCAAGGGTTCCAAGGCGGGTTTATATAGCGACTCACGGTGACTTTTAAGAATTGTGACATGAAAAGTCTGTCTGATAAGCGAGCACCGGTCTGAGATGGGGTTCCCTGAAATGATCCCCGTTACTGACCTCGCCGCCGCGGCTACGTGTCCAACAATGGAATCCGGTCATACCTGCGCAAGGGTCACAGATCTGAGGGTGACAGATGAGCATGATAAGGACAATTTCCGTCGCGGAGGTCTGTAGCCATCGTAACAATTGTATCATGGCGCCCATGGCGCAGGACCTAACCCGCAGTGGTAATAGATTATCAATAACCAAAAAATGGTGGCACCGCTAGAAGCTATGCAGCACGAAGCCGACGACAGAGTATCACAACGGAATTATGTCGTTTGCCCTCCAGCCCATGTACCTTTCCAATTCCTTTGCAGATAAGAAACTGACAAGGCATCGCAATCCCAAGTTCCTCATGCGTTCACGCTGCCCATCTTCTGACTCGAAGCGCAGAAGGTCCAGAAACCGATAGAACCCTGCCATGCGCAGCTCATAGTCCTCGATCATGGGCTCGTCTTCAGGGTCCATATCCAGGATGGCCAGAAGACTGTCACGTTGCGTTGCGCCGTAGTTCTGTAGACTTTTGACGAGCAGAGTAATCTTTTCGTCGAGCAGCGCGATTTCCGCCTGATTCTCCTTGAATGAGGTCAGATCGTCAGCGCGGGAACGAACATCGACCAAGTTTGAATGGCGCACATGCGTGAACATGCCTGGGCGGAAAAGAACGTCGAAGACATCGTGGAGTTGATCCATAATTGTCTTGAATAGCCGGACTGATGGATTCATGAGCATGAAACGAGGATGAAAGGAGCTATTTGCTCACTTCGGAGCCAAATCAACGTCCTCTTCTTAACCTGACGCCATATACGTCCCAGCAAAAGGTCCTGCACATTTGCAGGTACGGTTGACATCGCTGTCTCGTTGAGACGGCTCACATGTCCCTCCGTAAAAATGGCGGCCATGATATACTGCAAGGAGGCGTATCGCCAGCATAATTTCTCCAGTGCGCTGTTGAATAGGAGATGCTTCGAGATGTGTATGAAAGGGCACATCGGTGATCGAATGAGGCGCTCTTGGGCGACTTGAAGCCCATTGCTGAGGAGTAACTCAGGTGTTATAGCGCTGGCGAACGCATATCGGCAAAAGGTCACAAATGTAGGTTTGTAGTTTGTGATGATACTGGAAGAAGAGAAATTTAGATGGACATGGTAGACGTCGCGGATCACAATACACTCACCGCCCATTGCCTCGTATGAAAGTCTCTCCCCAAAGATAGTGTAGCAGCTTGATGGTACAGGCTCGGATAATGCGCGACGTGTGGAGGAGAGTGATGATGGCATCCCACTCGATCCCCGAAAAACACGCTGGGGTCTCTATGATATCTGCATGGAAGTCTCCAAGGACTGTCGCAACAATATCATAGACAAGTTCTGTTGGCAATGCAAAGGAAGGGCGGGAACCCGAAGTGCTCATAATTCGTCCGCCGCTCGAAGATAAACTTGCTCGATGCCTTTTAGACGCCGTGGGCGCTTTGCGTCCTCGCTGCTTCTTCGGTCTACCGGGCATGTTGTGTCGTTATAGCTGAGAAATGGTAACAACTTGAAGAATGTGTATAACAGTAGTAAAAGTTTGAATCAAAGACAGTGATGTTGGTGATCTGGTTAGCGTTCTAACGAGGAGGTCGCAGTCACAACGCAACAGCCCTAGGAGTCAGCGTCATACTTTTCGTATCGCTCCCAGGGGCGTAATAAAAGGAGGCCTCCCTTGCTCCCATGAGGACCCTTGCAGATATGCTATTTTGTTAGGCAGAGCTTACAGAGCCCTGAGATAGTATACGTATATCATTATGCATCAAATCAAAGCATTATCCATAGCATGCGTGTACATGACAAGAAAATTAGTATACGATTACAGACTCGTTAATCCTTCAATCTACCCGCGAGGCGCACCGATAAATTACGTTCGAGATCCTTGCACGGTAACAAAGACAGCAAGCCAACCGTATTGCCGAACCCAGCTAGGCAGTACGACGGCCCACAGACCAGTCGTGACACGCGCGTAAACGGCAGCCTCTGCACCCCAGGCTTGACGCGAAGCGGCCGATCGGAGGACATCGACGACCGGCGGCTCGAAGCAGGCGAGGCTGACGCGCTGAGCTGGTCGTTACAGCCCTGCTCAAGCGCAGCGAGCGGCAGCGCCTGCAACCGCGCCAGCGCCGGGTCAAACGTCCATACCTCCCACCTCTCCAGCGTCGCCTGGCTCAGGCCCGCCATCGAATCGCGCCCGAGATGCACCCTCGCATCCGACACCGCGATGGCCGCCCGCGGCTTCCGCCGCAGACCCACTATCCGCTTATCCAAGACGTCCCAGCTCCCGCGCTCGACAGTCGTATCCCCAGCGCGCACGACGACAAGGTCCCTCCAGTTCGAGGGCGGGCCCTCGCTTGCATTAGGGGTATAATGCGGCCCGATCATCGTCTCGCCCGTCTCGCTGTCGAGCTGGATCCCCAATGCTCCCATGCCGCGTCGCGAGTGGAAGTCCTTCTCTGAGGCTCGGCGCGATAGTCCTCCATGAGCTGATACCGGAAACGCCGTATCCAAGGCCGTCGAATGGTCGGAGAATGAGGGATGCCGCGAGCGCGAGATGAGTCCGCCGTTCGATGATGCCTGGCTTGCACTGCGCGAGCGTCGTCCTGCTATTGGGCTCCACGCCGACGACAACTGCGCCTGATTGTGGCTGCACGAGCAGCGCCGCGCGTCGGTGGGGATATACGCGCGATAGAAGAGAACGACCTGTCCGACAGAAAGCGACAGTGTGAAGCTGTCCACAGGTAGCTCGCCGCACTGCGTACACGACTTGACGCCCGCAGGGCATATCCGCAAAATGCTGATCTGCCCATGTGCCTCGTCCAATATTGAGATGCACTCCCCATTGCTGCCATCCCATAATGATACTACACCTGCTTGAGTGGCCGCAGCTACGATGACGGACTCCGTGCCTCCCGAGCGGACGATGCTTGCGTATATCTCCGTGACGGTGTCCGCGGGATTTCCGGCTAGAATTTGACAGTCGACCGCAAGAGGCACGTCCGAGGATGACACTTCCACGAGCTCTGCAGCCCCATCTAACATACAGAACGTAGCCAGGACACGGGTTGTATTTTGAAGTCGGACCAAGGTCGACGAGATGATAGGAGCAGGCCTCGACGGCGAGATCATTGTCGGACACTGCGGCGCTGCTGTGCTCCACTTCGCGATGACGCCGTTCTCGTACGCTGCGAGAACGAGGGCAGGTACTGGCAGCGGTGCTTGTCCCCCAGCACGAGCAGGCGTGAGGACGCCCGAGGACATCCCGCCCAGGAAGTGAAGACTCGTGACGGCGGACGATGCGCTTTGCAGCACGAGCACAGGCAGAGGCTTCGCCAGACCATCGTCGAGTGACCAAAGTGCGATGACGCCGGCGCCAGTACCCACGGCACAGAAGCCACCCGCGTCATCAACGGCGAGCGCCGTGATCGTAGATGCAGCCGACGATGTGCTTGGAGTCTGCAGCAGCAATTCCGTCGTGTCGATGTAAGCGTAGACCTTCTTGTCCCGAAACCAGACAGCAACTTCGTTCTCTAGACCAACGGTGGCGATGATGTTGCCGTCCTTGTTGGCGGCGATGAGCTCAACATCGCTCGCAAGCGCACGCGGCAGCGTCATGAACGACAATTCCTCCTCAACCGGGCTGTCCTCCTTGACTGGCGCATCTGGTTCCGCGCGATTTCGCTGCGCTTCCAATCGTTCGGTGTCCTTGAGCAGATAGAGCAACAGACCGTACAACAATAAGCAGGTCAAAGTAATGGGCAGCACCACGATCCGCAGCATCCACACCGTGGTACGCACGATCCAAGGCTGTGATCTCGAGCGGGAAGAAAAGGGATTGAGATGCTGTCGCTCAGACGTATCGTTGGCATCCTTGGCACGGAACACCAGGATGGTCGGCGATTCGACGCGCAGGTGGACGAGGGGGTCTTCACTCGGGTTCAGCATATGCCAGATGTGCCAGGCAGGTGCTGCACGTTGTTCGAAGCCTGAGAGCACGCTGCCTTGCTGCACATGGGCGTCATTCCGGGACAAGCGAACACCTATCCCTGTTTCGCGGACGGCCGGGTAGGTGGCGAAATACAGTGTTGCCGTTGTCGCCAAAAGCTGTCACATGTTGAGCTGATGCAATCAGATACGACACACAGTACTCACCAGAAGAAGGCTGAAGTTCTTGGTCGCACGACCGCGGAGCAAGCCATGAATGCGGTTGATGAACTTTGCCCATCGTGACTTCGATTGCGTGACTGAGAAACTAGGCCCCGCGGGCTGAGACTGCAATGAAGGCGTCCCTTTAGCGTCCTGCTGCAATAGCTCGTCGAGCTCCAGCCTCTGTAGATCAATTGACAAGACAGCCACGAAGAAAGTGTGGACCAAGAACCAATGCGCGACTAGCACGACGACGGCAAAGGCGCAAAATTGTCGGATGGCGCCGTCCGACAGTTTAGCTATGATGCCGAGAATGATGTTGTATGAAAGCACTTTGAGAGAGTTGGAGGTGCCCGCGCTACTGAGTCCCTCAGCAATGCGTTCTTTGACGGGAAGAGTAATGGAAGTCTTGACGACGGCCTCAACCTGATATCAAACGAAGTTATAATTCAATAAGCGGTAAAAAGAATCCAAAAAACATGATATACAGACCAGGGTGAACATGTTTTCCATCCCTATAAACAAAATAACAAGGGGAAATAGTTCCCTATGAAATTGAATTTAGTGGGTCGACTTCCTGAGATAAGATAGGCACTTACCAGGGTATCATTGTCACCCGAAATCCTACAAGAGCACATACGCTCAAGCTCGTGACCGTACTTACGAGCATTTCGACCATTCCGGTGAAGATAAGACCGATGCCGTTATGGACAAGGAGGGAAACTCGCGTGACCTTTGTGAAGAGCACGACGAAGGCGAAGTAGGCGAGATACAGAAAGACAGTCAAAACAGACCATTTAGGCGACGACAACACGTTCGTCTTGAACTGTCGAAGGCATGAGGCTTGCAAGCGAATGTGAAGTGGGATGAACTGACCTCCAAAGCGATGAGTGCCGGTTCCTGAGCTTCTGTCATTAGATCCGCGGTTCCTGCAGTCGCTTGTTCCAGAACTCGGCGCCAAGCGGAATGGCCGGACATGCCAAGACAGTCCGTCTCGGGGAAGAAAAAAGTGAGCACCAAGAACATCGACTGATCCACTGTCCTGCTTGGGTATTCAACCGTCTCGCGGCCAGCAAGCACCATCTCACGCGTGATGGGTATTCCGGAAATAGAAACGTCCCTTGACGTGCTGAGCGTCTGCATGATATCAGAGTCGGAGAGCATGGCGCTCTCGGAGTGTTTCCAGAACTCGAGGGGGCTGACGACGAGACAGCGCCCATCCGGCTTTCGTAGGCACGGGAGTTTGTGCGCGGCAAGGCCATCCAGTATTCTCTGCTCCAAGTGCAGCGCAGACAAAAGCAGGTCATGGCTGAGCGTGCCAGCTGTCTCGTCCGCCGCTGGATTGTGTATCAGAAGGCGCTCTAGACGAAGAGTCTGCTCCTTTCCACAACGGGCACGGGCTACAGAGTCTTCGCGTACTCGCAAGTTATCCTGGCCAATCCAGACATTCCAAAGGTCATGTTGCGCGTAGTAGTTGGAGATGGCACCTGCCGCCACGAATGGGTCGAGAATCTGGGAGGAGAAATGGGCAAGTAACCGAGGCTGGGACGACGAATAGATGGCGAGAGCTGGATAAAAGAGGGAGGTGATAACGACGGCGGATATTAGTAGGACACGGATTTGGTGTGTTGCACAGTGACTATAAACAAGATCAAGTCAGACCACAATGCATAGATTTACTGACACGACTCACATTCCGAAGTGATGGAAGAATATATGGCCTAGAGTGCGTACGCGTTGTAGTAGGGCCGCGGAGGTATCCATGGTATGAAATCAGATCTTCTCGTGATGATATAGGCCTAGGGCAGTCTTGAGGGTCGTACGATGTTATACGTCGCGTGAGAGCGCGCAGTCTCGTGTAGCAGCACGGCTGTGATGGGTGTGCAGTATGGATCCCTCGCGGTCGGGTGAAGCATGGCAATGGCTTGACAATCAGACTAACACATATAGCCCAAGAAAGCAGTAAGCTCAACCTTTCGGGTTCCGGTGATCAAAAGCTGGAGATGGGCTTACCAGACATGGTACGAACGGAGATGAGGAGGAAGAGCAAGCTCTGTTCCGCGCCTGTCTCGGAATGCCCGGCCAGAGAATGCAAATTCTATGCACACGGAAGCATTCTATATTTGGCACATGTGGGAAGAAAGTCGCCGCAGTGACCGCGCAAACGCGGCCTGTATTTGGCAGAATATTGTATGATTCGCTCTACTTTTGAGTAGCTATTGGGCCCAATTGTCCCGTTACTCCGATCCGGACAAGTCCCCCAATTTCCGTGAACGTCGCGTCCGAATTTCGTGTCATCGTTGTGCGCAGGCGCGCTGCTCGCTGTGTATCTTGTTTACCAACCACCACCATGATCCCCACGTCGTCGATGTCCAGGAGCGTGAGCAGGATAGCGCGGTCCGCTGCTAGGAGCAGATGTACGTAGCTCGTTATACGCATAATTAGTACCCACTAATGCGACTTTATAGCGTTGCATGCTTCATGTAGACGCAGCCGCATCACTAACTTTGGGATGCCTGCTATGTCTCCGACGATGAATGAGGGTGGAATTACATCGTGGAAGAAGAAGGAGGGCGAGCACTTCACAACAGGAGACGTACTGCTCGAAATTGTGCGTCCACAACCTTCCTCAACAGACCCGTATCACTGAAAGCACCGCGGTGCAGGAAACGGACAAGGCCGCGATTGACGTCGAGGCCCAGGATGACGGCATCGTGGGCAAGATTCTTGTGCGTCCCATGAATTCTCCGCGCTCCCGAACAAAGCTGACATGCAGCATGAACCTGCCTCCAGATGCCAGATGGCACCAAGAACATCCCTGTCGGTAAGACCATCGCCCTCCTAGCCGAGGAAGGCGACGACATCTCCAACCTCGAGGTGCCGAAAGAAGAGCCTGCCCCGCCTCCGAAGCAGGAGGCCGCGCCCCCACCAAAGTCCGAAGCCCCGCCTCCGGCCGCACCTGCACCCGCAGTAAGCCGTCCCCCGAAGCACATCGAGCACGCGCGGCCTCTGTTTCCGTCGGTCCTGCGGCTCTTGCAGGAGAATGACGTCGCGGATGCGGAGAAAATTAAGGGGACCGGTGTGAGGGGGATGCTGACGAAGGGCGATGTGCTTGCGTACCTCGGCAAGGCGTCAAGTCCGACAGGGACATACAAGGAGGCTGCCTTAGCAGAGAAGAAGCCAGAGCCAGTGAAGAAGGCGGAAGAGAAGGTGGAAGAGAAGGTGCGTTCCGCTTAGTCCCCTTTAGATTATACTCACATACTATTTTGCGCTAGCCGCTCGATGGTGCTGCCATTCGCCGTCTCATCGTCGGCAGTATGTACCAATCGTCTGTAAAGGCGAGAGCAGCAGCAGGTATGCTCTGATTGCTATGAGATTCTCCAATGCCTAATCTGTTGCACGCAGCGCCATCCCTCTCTTCCGACTTCGACTCCATTATTGCTGACTACCTGCCCAAAGCCCCTCGTACCTCTCCCTCCCAGCCGCCCGCCGCGCCTCCAAAGCCGAAGGACGCTGATTCATTTGACGACCTTGTCTAGATACGGGTCTGCATATTATAGGGTTTCCAATAGACTTCTGCATCTCGCCACTTTTATTTACTGATTATGGGGCGACGTGATCAAGGCAAATCTCGCCCGGCCAATAAAGTCGTATGACTCGACGCTGCAGGTTGGTAATTCTTATTCCTTAATATGAGCTCACTGCCGTGAGCGCGACAATTAAATCTCGACTCACTTTGAAAGCAATGGCCTCCTTTTTGGTGAAGATTCCTGGATTCAACTAACCCTCGAACTTCTAAAGGAACAACGGTTTTTTTCCCTTTGATGGATGGGCCTCTTGCCCGGTTCTGATGGAACGGATGGACCAAGCAACGAGTTTAACTCCGCAATGCTCCTTGCAAAGTAGGTATAAAATTTCAGCGGCAGAGATCCATTCCTCATGGTGTCGCAACCATTGTTCTTCCCCTCGCAAGGCTAAGCGCCAGAAGCATCTGCGGTCGCAAATCCAGAAATACACTGGTATACCGCGTCAAACTCTATATATCTTCGTCAAGAGGCAAACACTGAAAAGGGTCAGCAGGACCACAGTCGAGACGACTAACGCACTCACCCGAAACTCGATAAATGCATCACTCGTCCCCCCTCGCGGTTTGGGCGACGGCATCAAAAATTGCAGACTAAGCAATCCCTCCTCGTCTATGCGCAAGGACGTTTTGGTCGAGTGCTGCAGCGCGCGGATGGCGCGTGTGATGTTCGAGTATCGATAACTGCGCTTTGGTGATTAAGGCCGAGCATCGTGGCGTGTGAGATGCACGTACCTAAAGCTGACCGTCCGCGTGCATTCAAATGTTTCCAGTACTTCTCTGTCGTTCGGGTAGTCCATCTAACGACCGGAAGATCAGCTGCAGTACTCGACCTGGAAAAAAGTCTTACTTCTGTACTGCCGAAGGAGCCCACGGCTTGTATGCGCAGCATCGGTTTCGCGGTCGCTCGTGCGGCTGTTCGAGCAGCGGTGGTATTTGTGCCGTGTGCTGTGGGTGGATTGCCGATGAAGGTGAGCTTGTCAGATGATGGGTCGAGCTCGGACAACGCATCGCGAAGCCAAGATGACTGGAATAGGCAGGGGTCAGCACAAAGAGACCCTGTCAGAGCATGGTGCCAGACCTTCAGAATAATTTTAAGTGCTCTGTTCAAGATGTAAATTAGTGCGAAGCAGGAATACCAAATGGGCTTACGTTTGTTCAGCATCAAATGGCAGCTCTAAATGTGGCTCCGCATCATACGTCGTAATCTCGCACGTCGCCGTCGGTCCAGCTGCATCCTCCAATCTATGAAAATTCATACCGTCGATCCAACTGAGAAAGACTCAGCACTCACACCAAAAGCGTCAATGGGTGTCCCTCTCCCGCATACGAGAGCCTCATCCCCGTCCGCTTCTCCCCACCCGCCGGCCCAAAGAAATTATCGATTCGTCCACCGTGCCCCTCATCGTCGTGTGCATCCCCGTCATCATCCCCTGCCTTTCGCCATTTCTTGTGCTTCGCGCCGCTCGCGCCGGCGCCGGCCGTGCCGAAGATATTGAGGCATTCGATGAGCGTACCGAGGGGTACTTCGAGCACAGTTGGAGTGGCGTCTGACTGAGAGGCGGGGACAGGTGGCGGTGTTAGGGAGGATGATGGGGTGGACGGTGGGGAGGCGGGCGCTGGCGGGGGTGTGTAAGTGTATTCGTCGAAGATGTCGGCGAAGACGTAGGCAGTTGCTGAATTCCATAGTTAAGTCATAAGAGAATCTAGCACGCAGAATAGAGAAAGTACCAAGAATCGTCCGCGCTTCTTCAACTGTAACTGTAAAACCGCTATGCGTGATAGTAACAGTAGCGCGCTGTGATCCAGTTGAAAAGGTCAGTCGCCGGGAAGAGACACCAGAAAAAAACTTGCATTCGCGAAGTTTACACCTCGTAGCAGTCCAGAGAAGTATCTGACATCATGTACAGATGTGGACAGGACCTAGAAAGCTGTTATGACCTTAGGCCTCCCCCAGTCATCGACGCGCATCGCTCACCGGCGCGATGTGCTCTTCTTCCTCTTGTGAGGTTTGAGACATTTTTTCTATGACTTGAGACAATAGGATATCAATCAATGCCTTGAGGTAGCTCGGATGAAGTCAGTTGAGGTGGTAGACGGAATGCAAGACGCGTCGAGACGCGCATGCGCAACGACGCGTTCATGACATAATCTGTGCACGTGTGAACACCTAATGCTGCCCTCGTCATGTTCGTCTGCGCCGCGGCTGGCAGACCGCCTCTTCCGAAACACCTTGCACTGCGGAGGTCTGGGGGCAGTGCTTTCGGCGTTGTCTCGCACCTATCTTTCTCTTGTCCCAGCATCCTGAAGCGGCTAGCTGATCATGAAGACAAACCAGGAGCTGACCGTCTATAACTGGACGGAGGACACGCTTGTCTTTCACTCGACAGATGACCTGGACCATGTACTTGAGCCTCGCACCTCAATCAACGTGGAATCGACGCGCAACTTCATGGTCTCCCCATTCAAAGAGAAGTACGCGTACGATTTTGAGTCGATTAAGGGCGTGAAGGGGCTGGGAATGTTTGGCCAGAAGTACGACGTGAGGCTGAAGAAGCGCGGGGCGGCTTTCCTCCAGGCGAAGGTCTCCCAAGAGTGTCCATGGAGGATTTATTGTCGAAAGGTACGTGTAGCGTTGGTTGAAATTGAGAACTGGACTCAATTGTCCATGTGTTAGCTCTCGGGGAAACGCCAGAATGTTCTCATCTTCTCAAAGAGAAATCTGGCGTCCTTCTTATCTGAGATTCCAGATTCACTTGCACTGTCTGCCGTCTGTCTTCCAGGTATGTTTACCATGTTGACTGACTTGAGAGCTTCAGTCATGACCTCATTGCCGGATAGGTACCCATGATACGTTCGTCCGTCTTATGTCCAATTTGTGATATGCGATACTCATACACACCGTAGCATGGCTTTTTATGGATGGCCTATGAGCCAGTGTCAGGCCGAAGATACGCCTCTCGCCGTGCAACTTAAGACCGGGATCCGCGTTCTGGACATCCGCCTGGCCGTCAAGGAAGGCCGCTTGATCTCTTACCACGGCCAATACCCAGAGCGCACGCCGTTCACCTCCATCCTACACGACCTACACACTTTTTTGACTGATCCCGCCTCTTCCCGCGAAACCGTCATCGTCTCCATCAAGCAGGAAGACTACGACGACACGCCCGGGGACATCTTCTCGCGTACCGTGCGCGAAGAGATCGAAGCGAGCGAGGGCGGACTGGGCATGTGGTACCTCGTGAACAAGATCCCGCTGCTAGGCGAGGTACGCGGAAAAGCAGTGATGTTCAGCCGCTTTGGCGGGGACGGCGCCGAGTGGCCCGACGCGCTCGAGGGCATGGGCATCCACCCGACGACGTGGCCGGACAGCGAGAAGCAGGCCTTCTCCTGGGAGCTCAAGAACACGCTCGTGCGCACGCAGGACTGGTACCACATCTCGTCGTTCCTGGACATCCCCGAGAAGGTCCAGCTCGCGATCGCGTTGCTGCTCCCGCCGCCCGTGAGCGAACCCCCGATCCCGGTGCTCTCGATCACGTATTTCTCCGCGTCGTCGTTCCCGCTCGCGGCGCCGTCGGTCATCTCGACGGGCTTTGGGTGGCCGAGCATTGGGCTCGGCGTGGAGGGCGTGAATAGTCAGATTGGCCGCTGGCTGCTCGATATGCTGAGCGACGGGTCGAAGTCGCAAGGCGTAGGGACTTGCGGCCTGACGGATGGGCCGAAGATTCGCGGATGGACGTTAATGGACTTCTACATGGAGCCTTTTGGGTCTGACGTTGTCCCATTGCTGGTGGAGTGCAATTTCCGTGGTCGGACCAACGAGGAGGGATGGGCACAGTAATGCCAACGACCCATGAACACCTTTAGACTTGACCTTGCATCTTGACTTATTGCTGGAGCTTGTATATTCCTGTACACACGCGGATCGATATACTGTACAGTAGATTTGGATGATTCCGCTTGGCCTTCACTACAGCCCATACGTACGACAGGTGGCCACTCGGGACAAAGTTCGTGCAGACAGCGAGCACTATGCAACATTAACTGTGCGTTGTGCTCAAGTTGTGCTAGATCGTGCTGCCCATTGCTAGGACCCATCCCTGCAGCCCTGTGATCTCTTTGAACGGTGACAGTATACGCCTATTTAGTTATTTCGGACAGAAAACTATGCACTAACATGATCGTGACCATTGACATGCACTGACAGGTTGCATAGATGGGTCAGTTGGCCGACTAACGTTTCCTTCCTACATGCCATTTCCAATTTGCAAGCTATCATGGTCCTAAGATGGACCCTACTAGTTCCTCAATGCGACGATGGCGAACATGGTATGCAATTTTCTGTTGAGACATCGCTGTGAATAGTGTTGATCCTTTTGTTTCAAGTCGTCCCATTTCCTGTTGCGTTAGCGTCCAACCACAGCAAGCTATCTTGAGGTCCATCACGTCGACTCGGCGTCCACCATCATGATCATGCTTTCACCCTATTTCGCTTCACTAACGACATGGACAGCACATCGATGTTTTTGGATAGGAAGAATCGGGCCACTGAATGGCTAATTTCATAGGCACCGCAGGTCCGCACGGTAGGATGATATGGAACGGGTCAGGGAAAGCAGCTCGATGAAATGTTTGGAGACCTAGGTGTTCGAGTGTGCAGCGATGGTGCTTCCGAGTTCATCCTTCAGCAGCCTCCAACGCCTCGTCTTCTATCTCCAGCCTGCCAAGTCTCTCATTCGCCTGGGCGAGAAAGTCCATATGGCAGATGTCACGGTTCGTCTGACTTGTTGTTCTCTTATGTTTCCAGCCGTATGGGTTGATCCGAGCTCATCGTCCGGATCGGAGAATGCTGTCTCGCGTTCCACGGTCGTATGCGGCGACCGGAAATAGAAGGAAATTGTTTTTCTACCAATACGACACGGAGCATCTATCGCGTCCGGTCTTGTCGCAGCTTCGCGTAGCTCCATCGCAACTTGTATGGAGCAGCACTCCCAAAATCTTAACCTTGCCAGGGCCGAGCGATGGTACTTCCGGTATCCCCGAGTCAGGTGAGTAATTCATGTATTCCAAGTTCGTGAAGATGCATGTTTTTACTAGTCGGTTTCCGGCGGGCGCGGCGGATATCAACGTCTTGCGCTATATATCCAACCGCCAGCAAGTTCAACTCCTCGAACACTATCTAAACGCCGCTGCACATCCTCTATAATCTACAGCACGGCATATCTACCCACCATCTAAATCCATCTCTAATATCTACAATCTACCTACATCAATGGATCGTTTCCCCGTCGAGATCTTCCGCATCATCTTCTCCTTCGCATGCACCGACGACGGCACAGCAGGCCGCGCCCTTTCCCTCGTCTCCCGCTGGACACATGCTGTCTCGCTTCCGTATCAGCTCCAATCCCTCTGCACCAACAGCCCCGCACAGATCGTCGCCCTCGCGCACATGCTCGAGCGGCGCCCCGACCCCGCCCGCCAGCCCGTGCGCGTCCTCACGCTCACCCGCTGGCGTACGCTTTCGCACACATGGAACGGAAAAGACACCCAGCGGCTGTTCATCCCCGCCGCCGCCGTCGACACTGACACGCTCGCGGACGGGAACCCAGAGCGCACGCGCGAGGTCGCCAACGCCGTCGAACGTGTCCTCCGCGCGGTCGCGCACACGCTGGAGGCACTCACGCTGGACCTCCCCTCGTTCATCAGCCACCCGCGCGCACTTGTCCCCATGCCCTTCCCTGCGCTGCGCGAGTTGCACATCGCGCGCCTCAACGTCGCGTGGGCGCAATACTCGGATAGCCCGCCTGCGTGCCATCTGCCCGCGCTGACGAGCTTGCAGATCGATGCTTCGGGGTTCGGCGGGGATGTGCGGAGTGCCGCGCTGCTCAAGGACGTGCCCTCCATTGCGCCCGCGCTAGAGAATCTGCGACTCACCGGAGTCATACTTGGCACAAGCCTCATTGGGGCACTCCGACACCTTGTGTATGCTGCAGATCCTGAGGGCAGTTCGGTCTTCTCATCCCTGCGGGTCGTGCTTACGGTTGCGCCGCCGTGGGATTTGTTCGCGCACCATGGCATGTTGGAGGATGGCTTTGATAGGGCGTTGTTTGAGTTGAAGGATTTGATATTGCGAGATGAGAGGCAGAGGGTCGTCCTGCTTCGGGATTCTGATGCATGACTCTACTTGGCAACGGTTGATTGTATGCTGCCGTATATACTACCTGGTATTACTATTATGCAGGAGGCACTGGACGGCATATCTTACAGGTCATCTGATTCATAATGCAAAATGTGGGGAGATAGGCGCACAGATTCACCAAATGGCAGCAGTCACTAGTGAGGTCTAGTGAGGAAAATATATGGCCTACCGTGTAAAAGCGTAGAGAGTCAGTCGGTGCTTGAGGGCTACAAATATTTACTATCATCAGCACTTCTGATCCGACCCTGGCTCGAACAGAGGACCTTCTGTGTGTTACAGCTGTTTCGGAAAACCTTGAACTCCGACGCGCGATGCGATTCCAAAATTCGAAAAACTCGAAAAACTCGAAAAACTCCAGAAACCAGAGAACATCTTCTCTGAGCATCATAGATACATGTGATAATAAGTAAAGAAATGCCCCAACAATGATCAGAACCAGTAGTACAAGTAGGAATCGCAAGGATGAGACGATTGACAGTCGTCACTGCGCTAAGCGCCCATCACACGACAATTGGCGTCAGCATTCAGTCTGCAAGCCGGTATGTACTCATTTCTCGGTATACTTACTTCTATCTACAGCTCTCGTCTCTATGAAGCCATGCCATGCGATGCCGAGACAAATACGAACGATCTCGTGGCATTGTCGACGAACTTTACCTGTCAGTCGCGGGCAGGAGGCTGGGGCCGGGCGTTGCAGCAGAGAAAGTCCTTCAAGGACGTATCAGTGGGTGGAGCCTGCATTCAGCTCGAGGTAGCTGCGCTCGCAGAGGTCATAGTAAGGTACGTCCATCCACTCTGTGTCGGCGAAGGTTGTCTGCAGAGTCGATGACTGGCGCTGGCTCGCAACAGGCGACAGTAATAGTCACTGTGATCCTCCCCTTCGCAGATGCAAAACCCAAGCCCACAGGCCCGTAGTACACATCGACATCCCCATTTTTCAGCCGAAACCTCCATAAATGTACGCTGCACGCACGGCATGGGAGCTTCAATTCCGCATTGTCCTGCGGAGCTTTGTCCTCGACCCCCAACCGGCTCCCACCCGACATCCGCACTGATCTGCCCCTCTGCTCACTACCAACATGTCTTTGTGTGTGCATCATTGTCATCACGGTGTTGCCCGCTGGCCTCTCATGCGGCACTCATTCGAATGACTCGTTGGACCTCCCGCCCTTGGTCGGTCCCTGTGTAGTATGTGGACTAGAATACTGGATTACCTTACAGCAGTTCTGCGAGTGTACATAGCAAACATCTCCTTCCGTACTTGAGCCAGTTTAGTATGTGCTGGCAGCCTTTCGCTTGCAGAATCGAGACAAGCAAGCTTGTTCTTCGTCATTCATGGCTCCAAATCACTGCTAACTGTCCTGATACGATCTTATAATGATCTTCGGTCAATAGAGTACTCGAGTGAGGTGTTTCGGGATTCATTATAATTTTCAGAGTTTTCAGATTTTTTCGATTTTCTGAGCCGCGTCGCGCGTCGAAGCTGTAGACAAATGCGATAACCAACTACGTCATCGGACTGCTTTTAATATTAAAAAAAAACGTATTCTATTAGAGTGCTCAACACGCACGAGTCGCGAACCGGTGCCAGCGTCTTTCCTCGCCGCTCTTCAGACCTACTTCTGCCGCTCATGGTCATCCATCCCCTACTGGCAGTGTCTCGTCTGAACAACCGCGGGCATCATATGCTTCCTCCAGAGCTCATACAGGAAATCATAGCTGTCACACTGGGCCAGTTCTCATATGAATGTGTGGTGACACCGGACGTAGCAAATCTTGACTTTCTCTTGACTCTCCTTCACGTCTCGTATCTATTCCGGGAGTGCACTGTAAACCTGTTGAATGTCATCTTCCGGGATTCCTTTCGAAGTGAAAGGGGCGGAAGGTCAGTATCGTTCTGTTTTCTACTCGATTTTGCTCATATTTCTTTAGGATAATTGACAACCCGAAACCGTCGGTCGCCGTCATGCTTCGCCTCTCCAAGATTGCGCACCAGTCCCCCGAATCCTTTTTCCAAGAATGCACTTCTGAGCTGCTCGAGAACCCGGCCTTGCAATACCCACGTTCTTCCCTATCCCGTCTGTCGATGCACTACCTCAGCAACATCACCCGCGCCAACCTCGTGCTGACGGGTAACCGGGATGATCTCTTCGATAATGTCTTCACGAATGACGATATCCAAATCGCGATGAAGCATTATCTGGAGATCCCCGCCGGTCTCAGGGTTGCGCTCGCAGGGAAGATCATGGAGGAATTCGTTGGAAGATGTAGTGTGTGGATGCGGCGTGGGTGCTATTGTCCTAGAGTTTGATTTCGTCCAACTAATGCCTGCTTTCTAGTACGATTAATCAAGACCACATCGCTCCATGCTCGGACGATCTATAATGTGCTGGCCTTCACACATGCCTTCTGGTCTGTGAGTACATTTTGTTCTAGTCCTCGCCGTCTTCAAATCGTGACCTTGATCCTATAGCGCATTGGAGAGGACGTCGTTTTCGTTAAAGACAAATATTTCAGCACTGCGGATATTGTGTGCTGTTGGCACGCCGAGATGCAGAAGCTGATTCCCTTCAAGCGACCCGAGATTAGCGAGGCAGAACTCAAGCAGACCGGTTTCTTTGAATGCTTGGATCTCGTCAAGTCAGTTAGCGAGGAGGAGGAGAAGTATTTCGGCATCCGCAAGGGTGTGACGGATTTGTTGAAGACTCAGTTCTCGGCGCAGGAGCACGAGAAGTACTTCTCCTGGGATTTTCAATCCTCTCAGGTTTGATTCGGACCCGACTGTTCACTCCACATGCTTTCTATCGCTTCTCTTCCATGGTTCTTGCCATACTTTATGTTGTGTTGTACGTTACTCCTTGTATGTTACTCCTTGTATACCCCCACGCGTTGCATGTCCATCACTTGAGTTTTATATGCTCTAGCTGCCAATGTTTCCCATGCATGTTATATACCATGACAAAGTCCTACGCTGACCATTTGACACAGAGCCCTCGATGTGTGGAGTCCCGATCAGAATTTCGGACCCGAGCGAGGTGAGTATCAGGCAGGAAGATCCAGATGGGCTACTATCTGACCATCAGTCGTGGGTCGTGGCCCATGACGTGGTTGACAGATCACGCTCACCTTGACGCTCACCTACGCTTCTCGGGAGTATGCAGTTACTTTGCGGCGACTCGTCGGGGGTCAACGTTAATCAATTGAGGTGCGTCTTGCCTCAGGTATTTGGGAATTACCGTTTTGATCACTGTTGATCCTACAGAAGGTCCTCCACAGATTGTGCATGCGTGCGTTGGAGTTTGTCTACCAAGACTCCACGAGGATATTCATTCCTGTTTGCTGCTTGGCAGGCCATATCGGAATGTTCGGGGCCGCACGCAAGGTCTTTCAGCAGGGCCCAGCCTTGCTTCATTACGCGGTCTGACTGCCAATCTCAGCACATATATCGCCACCCATCGTGCAGCCCGCCATAATTCGAAAAGCGGCGCCGCGCGCCCTTTCGTTCCCGCATACCCAGTATGGACCTGTACCTCGTCCCGAACGACCCGCTGCACACGACGCTCGTCTCCGCGAACAGCGTCGCGCACTACCAGGTGCGCACATCGCGCCCGCTGTCCTCGTTGCGCGCGAGCACGACGCGCATCCAGCGGCCCGCGGACACGGAGGCGGAGAGCATCGTCGGCAAAGTCACGTGGGGTCGTCTCGGGCAGAAGGCCGTGGTGAAGAGCGCGCTGTTTAATGTCCCCGGTGGGCAGGGGTACGGGCACGAGCGCGAGGTGCGCGTGAAGGATCTGCTGTGGAAAGAGGGCCCGTTTGAGAGGTGAGTGTGGCGTGTGGATCGGTGGTGCGGGGCTCACGGGATACCAGGTCACGGTATTTCGTGGGTGACGATACGGAGACGTACAAATGGAAGTTCACGAAGGGCATTGGATTCCAGGTATGTCGCAAGCATCTGCTCGCGCCTTAATTTTACTGCTAATGTGCGGCGCATAGCTAATCCACATAACGACGTCTTCGGTCAAGGCGTTCTACAACCCTGCTCCCAAGTACGTCGCAGAAGGCATGTTCCAGGGCATGCTGAAGACGTGCCTGCGCATCCATCCGTCCTGCATGCTGGACATTGACATCATCATGCTCACGTTTATCATCATGGAGAAGAAGCGGCGTGAAAATCTCGACGAGGACAACATCGCGTCCGCGCACGATGAGGAACCTGTAGAGGCTGGGATGGAGGCGGGGGGTGGGTAGGGCGCGCTCGTAGAGCTCGGGTTGCTCCTGTTTTTCTTCTGGGTTTTTGGTTGGTTGATTATACTTTCCTTGGGCTTGGCACTGGGACTGCTACAATGAGGCGATTTGACATCACAGCAAGCGGGCGATGTCAAGAACAGCCTGGAGCACAGTCATACGATGGCAAGGTCCTTATGCAGGCTGACTTATCATAGACGAACTGCATTGCTTGCAGCCTTTTGGTTGATCCCCGCAGCTTTCAGCTTGGCAGACCGATCGCAGTCGTGCGCATCACTGCGCTTAGGGCAAAGTGGGTCCGGCCTCGGCATCCTTCCGAGCGCTTCAGTGAAACCGTCGATCGCTTCTCACTTGCAGCTGCATCGTGATGGCTCATTCAGGGTAAGCTCAGGGTTCCAGACGACCCTGCGCCTGTTGTGTTTGTAAGGCATGAGTCGCCTTATAATCGATTGATTCAGGGATCGGGAACATTGGACTCACTTGAGCTTGAACCTCTTTGACTGTTTTGATTCTTGCTCTATACCTTTCTGACAGGTCGTGCATACATGACGACACTCGACAAGGTAGCAGGAAATACGTTTGACTATGTTATAATAGGTCAGGACTTCCATCTTTCCGGCCCGGATCATTCATTGACACTCATTGTATCCAGGTGGAGGCGTATGTCCTAGCTCAGTTGCACATCCATGGCTTCCGTCTGACCGTGCATTCGCGCATATAGACTGCAGGCCTCGTGCTGGCGTCTCGCCTCACCGAGGATCCAGACGTCGCGGTCTGCGTCTTAGAAGCCGGGCCCGACCACGGAGACGACAAGAGGCTTTGTACGTCTACTGTCATGGCTCGATCCGACTTCCGCACCATTCATGTACATTTATTCCGTCAGCGGCGCCAGGGCATTATGGCTTCAATATAGCGAATCCTCAGTATGACTACGCATTCACGACGGTTCGTGGTTCATCTTGATCGCAAGTATATATTGTGCTGTATCTTGTGCTCTGCAGGTTCCGCAGAACCATAGCGACGGCAATGTCGCACTGTGGCCACGGTATGCTCGCTTCAGCCTTTCATTGCTGCTATTGTGTTCAATTCTTTGCAGGGGGAAAGGACTGGGCGGCAGCTCGTTGCTGAATTTCTACACATGGAACAGACCCTCTGTGGAAGACATAAATGGTGCGCTTCTTCACTTGCTAGTGAATATTTTATGTAACTGTGGACTACTTGGCAGCCATCGAAGAGCTGGGAAACTCTGGATGGAATTGGGATCGATTCCTCAAGTACTCGAATAAGAGCGAGACGTGCGTCGTGGCGACAATAAGAGTTTTCCCCTGTCTGATTTGGGTCATTACAGATTTGTGCCACCTTCGAGCCAGGTCGCCACTGCAGACCGTCTGACATGGGACCCGAAATATCACGGCTTAGATGGTAATTTTGTGAGCCTTCGCTGCCCATGATCGATGATTTATCTCATGATATTTGTATAGGTCCGATAGAAACGGGGTTCGTTACTGGTCGGTCGGGCTGGGAACTCTTGTTTCAAGATGTAGGTCCTGTGTCCCTTCTCAGGAATCGACGCTCTGAGAGTAACATTTTCAGACTCTAAAGGGGATGGGCGTACCGATTGGGGAGGATGCTGTGCGTTGTTAAATCTCAGTTCTTACGCTCCTTCTAATACTGTAAATCAGAACTCAGGTCAGGTAAGCAGCCTTCCGTTGGACCACTTGTCAGATAGTGAACCACAGCTCCCTGGCAGGCAAACGGGACATTCTCCGTCCTGTGTTCCATCAATCCAACGACCAATCTGCGCTCAGACGCAACAGTGGGTATATGAGACTTGTTCTTTCTGGTCTGAACTGAACTTCTCGAGGACAGGCATACCTCAAGAAGGCGGAGGGTAGAGCAAACTTGACCATCCTCACAGAAGCCATCGTGTCCAGGATCCTCACTTCCGACAGGGAGAAAGGAAACGGCAACGTCGTGGCGACTGCTGTCGAGTTTCTGCACGGCGGAAAGAAGCACCAAGTCGATGTGCAGCGCGAGGTTCTATTATGCGCCGGGTATGAGCTGATACTTCTTCCCATTCGCCGAGTCTCATCATCTTGTATAGCGCAATTCAATCGCCACAGCTGCTCGAGCTGTCCGGCGTCGGCGACCCCGCCGTACTGCAGAAGATCGGTGTCCCAATCAAAGTGCCACTTCCGGGAGTTGGGGCTAATGTCCAGGAGCATACGGCCATCGCTCTGAGTTACGGTGCGACTGATTTTTTTGTCTCATTATATGTGCAGCTTACGCATTATCTGGTGTACAGAGCTAAAGGACCCCGACAGGTTTCAGAGTCTCGATGCCCTGCATGATCCCGCCACGTACAAGGAACAGGCTCAACTGCTGTAGGTACTTAATATACTCTCCACTTGTTCGAATACTGACTTTGCCATCTTTACAGGGCCGAAGGCAAAGGGAGTCTCATGACCCTCGGTGCCCTGTCTTACTTCATGCTCCCGCTCAACACCATCTCTCCGCATGCCGCGGAGCTCGTCGCAGCCCAAGAAGCGAAATTCAACGCGCGGAACGCTTCACTAAGTACATCGCTGAAGCGGCAGTATGAGATCCGCATGCGCGATCTAAAGCGTGGGGCCGCGACGCTGGAATGCGCCACGGCGCCGTTGTTTGCGAGCCGACCGAGTGAGTGAGAATGGTCTGGTCGCTGGTGGGTACTGATGTACGGGTGCGCATTCAGACCCACCGCAGCCGGGAAAGAAGTATGCGTCTTTGTTTGCGATGGCCAACCACCCATGGTCGAGGGGGACAATCGTCAGTGCCTCGTTTTATTTTCGAGGTTCCATTTCTCGTGGCTGACATGCACTGCAGCATGCCGTGTCTACCGATCCTACCGTCCCGCCTGCGATCAACCCGCATTTATTCGAAGATGATTTCGGTGCGTGTTTTGTCGACATGCCGTTTGTTTGATGGCCAACGCCTGCGCAGACTTGGCGACAATGCTTGAGCTGGTGAAGTACATTCGGACAGTCCCTCAGCATGAGCCCCTCAACTCTTGCTTCGGTGCGCCGTGTGCGGTATGATCGGTCGGGTCGAATACTGATATTGCGATGGTAGGTCGGGAGATGAATCCTGGTCCGGACATACAGAGCGACGCCGACGTGGAAGCATGGGTTAAGAAGTACAGCGGCACTGCCTCCCGTGCGATTCCTGCTTTGCCCTCGAACAGTGCTGCCCTGCTGACTTATCGAGCAGATACTGCTGGCTCCTGCTCGATGCTTCCGAGAGAGCTAGACGGGGTCGTTGATCCGAAGCTTAAGGTCTATGGCACGGAGAACATCCGCGTCGTTGACCTGTCTGTGCTCCCGATCCAAATTGCTAGCCATGCGCAGAGTGAGGAATGCTTGTCCTCCGGGTCGTTACATTGCTGAGTTTATTTTATGTCGCAGCTTTTGTGTACGCTCTTGCTGAACAGGGTACGTTTTGTATCGATCATATGGAGGGTTCGAGACTACTCACGAGACTTTTTGTCCATAAACAGCGGCAGATATCATCAAGGGAACTATATAGCGGATGTGGATTCCGTGTTAGACCATCGATGACTTCAACAATTGTACGGTACAATTTTACCATTGTGGATCTTATCGGTATGTCTGCTCGATAAAATGGTCGGTGAAATGTGATGAGCTTTTATCGTGTTCTGCTCGATCGCGGCGGGGGTGCGGGCTAGAAGGTCGGTCATGAATTTGCATTGCTGCTAGGAACGGCGATGATCTGACAGATATGTCCGCAATGCATTACACGTCGGGTGAGTGTTTATTCTCCACTTTCAGGCCTTGGGACAAGCTCTATACTGCTGAAAGCTCCGGCGTCCGACACCAAGTATGCATGGTCGTGGAAGATACGATCATATCGACGGAGACAATTAAGACCCACTGGCAAATCGAGAGCCCTGCGGCAACCATGCTGAGGTCAAGGTATCCAAACGAGATTACTCATGAGATACTGGTTATACAATCCGTCGCCGCGGTATCTCTGCGTATCTGTTGGTTACAGGACTTGTGATGTTTAGATACCTGCGCGCTCCGTGATGTAGACTGGAAAAAAAGAATACCGGTCCGTCGGCGTGAGTGCTAGTTTGTGGCTACAGAGGCCACTGATAACGAAGTACGTGGGAATGAAAGCTGATAACTTACATATGGATGCACACGATGGCGAGGACATGGTGCAAGCTTACGAGGAAATGAATGCGGACGGGCATGTGCGGGGATCGATGAGGAAGACACACACGTGACGTCAGAGGACGCGCAGGACGCGCTGAGATTGCGCAAGCCATCCTCCTACCCCTTCCACGGCCTTTATAAAGCATTCCTTCCGTTCTGGCTTCCCATATCCTACGCCTTTCCCTCTACCACCAACTCCGACCACCAGCAAAGCTGTCGGCCCCGTTGTCCCTCGGTAGAGCTACATTCCGATTACAGCAGGTGAGCAAGCTGCAGCGTCACCCATTGTGAATCGCTGACCCAATATATGCGTCCATTAGATTTCCAGAGCTTTTCATACCGCTCGTATTGTAAATATGCCTCCCATTACAAAGCCGGTCGATGGCGAGAAGTACGACGCGATCTTCATTGGGGGCGGTAGCGCCGGGGTTGCGGGATCTGTATGTTCCACTCGAGGTCATCGTCCGACGTCAGTTGCTCACAGTTCCAATAGCGTCGCGCAGCTTCCTATGGGAAAAAAGTCGCCCTCATCGAAGAGAGTGGAAAGCTTGGTGGAACTTGTGTCAACGTCGGTCAGTGCCTCACCGTCGTCTTGCTCATAGCAGAAATCCTTCGTCCTCTGCCTATTCGGCTTTAAATCAGAAGAGATATGCACGAGACGCGTCATGTCACGTCATGTTGCTGTTATCACGTTTCCATGTGCTGCAATGACAGGGGGCGTGTGATCAGGATTTCTGCTGTGGCTGTACTTCGTATATTACTTTGTCACTCACGCTGTTGTATACACACAGGATGTGTCCCTAAAAAGGTGAGCATGCCCATATCTAGCCTCTGAATATATGGCTCACGTAGCGCACAGATTATGTGGCATGCCGCTGACATTGCTGACAAAATTCGTCACGCTGGTGATGGCTACCACTTCGAGGTGCCCAAGGGCGGCGCCAAGTTCGATTGGAAGACCTTCAAGCCGCAGCGCGACAACTACATCAAGTTCCTGAACAACATATACGACAACAACGTCGAGCGCGAGGGCGTCACATACCACTCTGGACACGCCGCGCTGACTTCGTCCAACACGGTGGACATCACCGAGACCAACGGCAATAAGTACACCATTCACGGCGACACGATCATCCTTGCGACAGGCGGTCGTCCCATCATCCCATCGGATGAAAAGATTCCGGGCGCGGAGCTCGGCATAGACTCGGATGGCTTCTTCGACCTCGAGGACCAGCCCAAGCGTGTCGCTGTTGTCGGCGCGGGCTACATCGCGGTCGAGCTCGCCGGCGTACTGCACACGCTCGGCTCCGAGACGCACCTGATTATCCGCAAGGACCACGTATTGCGCACTTTTGACCCGACGCTGCAGGAGACACTGACGCCGTGGATCGAGCACACGGGCATCCACCTGCATAAGAACAGCAATGTCATCAAGGTTGGGGGCGTATCGGGTCAGACGCTCACCGTGACCACCGACCAGGGTGCCGAGATCGAGGTGGACACCGTGCTATGGGCCATAGGGCGTCGGCCGAACACGGACAACCTCGGGCTCGAGAAGGCCGGCGTTGAGACGGACAAGAAGGGCAACATCAAGGTCGACGAGTGGCAGGCGACGAACGTGAAGGGCGTGTATGCGCTCGGCGATGTACAGGGCAAGGCGCTGCTCACGCCGGTGGCCGTCGCAGCGGGCCGCCGCCTGTCCAACAGGCTGTTTGGCCCTCCGCAGTTCAAGAACGATAAGCTCGACTACAATAATATTCCTACCGTCGTCTTCTCGTACGTCCTGTTTGGTATCCCCTCGCACGATTGCTCATGCGATGCAGACACCCGCCCATCGGCACCGTCGGCCTGACCGAGCCCGAAGCGCGCCAGAAGTACGGCGACGCAGTCAAGATCTGTGCGTTCGTCCCCTCTCGATCGTGGTCCATTGCTGACTGCTTTGCAGACAAGTCCTCCTTCCGCGCGCTCTATTTCTCTATGATACCTCCTGAGCACAAGGAGCCCTCCGTGTACAAGCTGGTTGTCGTCGGGCCGGAGGAGCGCATCGTCGGGATCCACGTCATCGGTATGGGCAGCGACGAGCTTATGCAAGGCTTCGGCGTCGCGGTGAAGATGGGCGCGACGAAGAAGGACCTTGATGACACCGTTGCGATTCATCCGACGTCGGCTGAGGGTATGTCATTTGTTCTGTGCGCATGTCTTGTGGATGTGGTACTCATGCATGGCTGCAGAGCTTGTTACTCTCCGGTAAATTGTAATGTTTTCGTGAGTGCATCGGGCGCGTTGAGACTCTCGTCCAATGAGCTGCCCATGTGGAAAGAAACCACTTTGTATTTGTACAGCTACCCCATAGAAACATTATGCACAATGTCCCTAGAGGTCCTCCATCCATTCAAGGATCATGGACTATTGCAGTTACAAAAGAGGAATCAGGTCCGCCATATGTGACGATGCCGCGGCATCTGCGACATGTGTTCCGCCCGGATGTCATCGCGACTGCCAGTCGCCGGATGTGTCTCTCCATATCACGAGCTGTTGTCCTGCTGACATCGATATCGTCTCAAGCCAGGTCTTCTCTGTGTTCTGCCCTCGTCTGTGTGATGGGTAACAAGACTTTGAACGGGAGCCTGCAGCCCGCTTCAGTGCACTCGTATCCACCCCAGCCTCAAAGCCCAGGATGTCCTATCGAACTTATCCGCAAAATCATATCGCTCTACCTAGCAGATGCGTTCTGGGACCTGATCGCGAAGCCAGGTCTTGACTGCGTTTGGGACCCACTTTCTCCCCTGCTGCACACGTCCTTCCAGTTCCGGGAGCTCACCACGAGCTTCCTCATAGCCATCGCTGGCAAGGCGTATGTACAGTCCAAGTCGAGGTAAAGCAGCTCTGCATCTCTTGTGGCATGACCCTCACGCTATCCAGGAGCGTAGACCACCGGCCTCTTCTCGCCGAGCTGAAGCGCTTGAAGCTCATCGCAGAGACGCACGAGTCGGAGGCCGTGTTTAACGTCTACGAGCGATGTCTGATTTCTTCTTTCGAGTGCCCATACTCCCCGATCATCGGGCTCGCCTTCGAGCTCAGCATGACGACGCTCCATCTTCGCCTTTATGAATGCGCAAGTGCGTCGAGCGTTCCGACGGAGGAGCATGCGGGCCTGATGGCCCGCCATGCGCTCCTCGAGTCGATGGGCCGCGGGTTTGCGCGCGACGTGGCGCCTTCGATCAGTAAGACGGTGCTCCGGCCATTGCAGGAGCGCGCGATGAGCTTGCAGATCCTTCTGCAGCGCAGTACGTGTTTCGCTCTTATGACGCATATCTGCTGAACGTCCCCGTTGCAGCTGTGTCCGTGCAGGTGCTGTGCGACCGCATCTTGGAATACTTACCTGGTCTGCGGAACTCCACCGACGACGGGATCGCTCAGAGCCTGCCGGGGCTCGAGGAGCACCGCGTCAGGATGGAGAAGGCTGTTGGAGATGTGGACAGGATGGTCGCGAAGGCGGCGGAGATGGGGTACGTCGTCGCGCGGCTGCCGATCCCGGATGCTGCTCTGCAGACCGTGAGGTTTTCGAAGGCGCTGGAGGCGCTGGACCCTCCGCCGGATCGAGCGGCGAGCAGCTCGCTGGTGGCGTTGTGCTGTCGCGATAGGGAGCTGTTGTTGGTGACGGCGGGCCAGATTGTGGACTCGGTTGCTGAGGAAGTGCGTGGGCTTGACTGTCAGGAAGAGATTGGTGACTAGTCTTTAAATGAACGGGAACGGCATGCTGCCACGCTAGATATATATTACGCACTGTGTCTGATTTACTTGATTTACTGTTCATCTACTCGGTCCTGTACAAATTTAATGGTTCAGTCAAGTTGACCCTTGATGCGGCCGCGATCTAATCTCAGTCACAGAGGCAGATATTGGTGGTCGCGCTGAGCCAATTTTCCTATACAATGGTCGACTCGTCCATCGTTGGGTGGTCGACAAGATCCGCCGATTTGCGCGTTTGCCGAGATGTTGCAATTGTTGATGCCAACAACATGCGATCATTTTTACAGAGTGACTCAACTTCCCCCGCTCCGTCTTCCATCTCCTGCTCGTCTGTCTTGTTTGCAGGAGATCAATCCAATCCTGCGCGATGGACTTAAATGACAATGTTCCCGACCGTGATTCGGGCAACCGTCTGAATCACACATCGCTGGCGCCATTCCCAATTCCTGTCGAAATTCTCCACGAGATCGTCCTTATCTACCTCGCAGCCTCTTTCTGGAAACTAATTGCTGAACCCGGGCTAGAGATAAATTGGGATCCACTTTCGCCATTGCTCCACGCATCGGTCCTGTTTCGAGAGGTTACGACGGACATTCTTCGTAACATCATTGGCCCTCTGTTCGTAGACGCACAGGCAAAGTAACGCTTTTCATGTTTCTGGTGAATTTGTCTGATAGCTCTATAGAAATGCGATGAAATATCATGACGTACTTGCTCAATTGAAGCGCCTGAAGACCCTTGCAGAATCGGGAGATCCAAAACAGCTCCTCGACCCTGAGCTTACCGAGCTCGCCACTACACTATCGCCTCTCCCCGCCGCGAACTCACCCCTCCTCTGGCGGACAGGCGAACTCACCGTCAGCTCTCTTCACCTCCGTCTCTACGAGTGCCATGAAATTACTTCCGACGTGAACAGACGCATTAACCAGATGGTCACCCAGTGGATGTTCCTGAAGGCGATGAGGTGCTCGGTGAAGACGTCAAACTCGGTATATCAAGCCATTCTCAGGCCGATTCAAGAAAAATATATGTCCAGGCAGCACCTCTTTCAGAAGCGTACGCTGTCTTCCCTTTCCACTTACATCTTGCTGACTTGGTGGCTCAAGTCTGCGGGTTGGTGACTATATGCGGAGAAATGCAGAGGTTGTTATTTGTCCTTGCCGGCGTTCCCACCGAAGTCATGCTGGCGCAACAGCCTGCTCTTGACGAGATCTTGAACAGGACGGCAGAGTCCAATGGACAGGTAGATAAATCAATACTGCTCGGATTGGAGCTCGGCTGGGACGTCCCAGCACTCCCCATTCCCGATGCCACCCTCGAATCCCTCAAATTTTACAAGGTCCTGTATGTTTCGCGTGTCCCAGAAGACCGGCCGCACGACGATCCCTTCGTCGGCTTCTGCCAGCGCGTTCGAGAGCTTTTGTTCTCTTATCTGCAGGAGGACCAGAAGGAGACAGCTATGCTGAGGGTTAACCAGCTGCGTGCGGAAGCGGAGGTGCCCTTAGATTGGGACGACGTAGATGATTTCATTTATAACTATACAGATTCCGGGAGCGACGATGAAGGGCTTAATTTGGATTAGGTTCGAAGATCTGCGTCTGTCACAGCGCAGAACGCTTCTCCTATGGGAATCGGCTCCGCCTGGCCGCGACGTTTGTATATCCCTCGAACATCGTAGGCATGATATCCAGTACACTTGCTGCTTCCGTCATATGATGCCCGACATCGACGCGTCGCCGCTTTGCGCCTGGATCCTATCCGAGGTTCGGCATGAACGGATAGCCTGCGGTAATTATTCATGTCCATATCATATTCAATCTCTTTCCTTAACTTTCATTGCGCTGATCATGCAGAGACAGTTGTAGAACAGGCTGTGTGGCATGTGCACACCGAGGCAGAGATCGGAAGTCATGACAATTGTTTTCCAGTGACACGTCTTGAAGGCCGTCTCGTGCGTCAGACGGCGACCTTGCGGACAAGATTATGCCGTCCCTCCGGTCTTGGCGCAAGTCCATTTGGTACTTAAAGTTCCCAATCCTTCCCAGATGCCGCCAGTGCAACCGTCCGTCCGACTTGTCGAGCAGGTAGGTAGTGTTCCCCCATATGCTCGAGCTGGACCGTGAACTAATTCTGACGTCCATGGCAGACATGGCTTCGCAGGAGCAATCCTTCGTGACATCAACCTCGTCGCCTGGCGGCATGAATGATGAAGACGCGGAATCTAGTCAAGAGGACCTTGTCCCAAAGCCCCGTGGTGCGGTGTGGTATGAAGGCGGCAATGTAATCGTCGTCTCAGATAAGGAGAAATTCCGCGTTCATGCCTCCATATTGTCGCGGGCTTCTCCTACCCTTAGAAACATGGTCTCATCCGCACGGAGGACCAAGCAGGGAAGAAATAGTTATTCGGTTATAAAATTCAGAAGTGGAAATCCTTTGGAAGTCGAGCATCTTTTGCGAGCTATATACAAACTAAGGTGTGTTTATTATCAAACTTCATCGTGCGATACACACCCAACTAAATACTATGTGCATACTAGCCCCGACTTTATGTATAGTCTCCCCGTATTTATATCCATATCCGCTCTTCTATTTCTCGGAAGACGGTACGACGTATCAGGGGCTCAACAACAAGCCATCGTTTACTTGACGTTCATTTATCCTGCGGACCTCTATGATTTCGAAGGCCGAGAGAAGGATTGTTGCCTCGCCGAGTCGAATGGTGACAGCTTGGTCGACGCTGTCCTGGTCGCTTGGCTCTTATTCCCGGAGTCCCAACAAGACGTTGATCTCGGCGACCTCCTCCCGCACGCACTATATGTCTTCTGCCAAGCAGATTCAGACGCCATGCTTCACGCTCTGACCAAGGCAAAGAGTATTGAGCGTGGGCTGGTGTTGGAGTCTGGCTTTTCCTACGACCAAGAGGACATTCTCTACGAGTGGATCCGTGACCAGTGCTTTACCAGCCGTGCCCGCCTTGTCAAGGAACGACACGAAATGATGTCGAGCGTTGTCTCTGCACAGAGCCCTCACTGTGTTATGGAATGTTCGAATCGCCGCGCAAGGCATATTATAAAGACTGGCGTACTCTTGGACGACTGTCCGACCATTCCTGACTTGGATTGGTTCCAGGATCTGGACAAGAAGTGCGGGCTGTGTGCCCACTGCCAACTGGACGTCCTCAAGCTCGTGGAGCAGGAAAGGCTTGAGCTATGGGGCCGCCTTCCGGAGATTTTTGATCTTGATAGTCAAGGAATGAAGTATGTCATTCCTCACTTTATTATCAAGGTGCTTTGCCTGATGTTTAGCTGTAGCCGATGGACAGCTACAGTGCAAGAAGCGCACGCATTTTACAGGAGTCTCTAGATGGGAGATGTCTGCAACTCCACCGCTAATCTTTGCTTTCGGTTGACAAACATTTGTACTGCCGATAGGTGGCCGATAGTCCACGAAATAAAAATTACTTGTACGCTGCTCTCTGAATCAAGGAAAGTCTATTGCGCCTTGACCATCTGAGGCTAGAATCACAGTTCATCCATGAACTCCAACATATTTGTAGGTTCGTTCCAAACTGTTCGTGCCTCTCGCGGCCTCTCGCAGGGCCATGGTACTAAACACAATCGATGGCCTAATACCAGATGAAGTACACGGATACATACGGGGAAAGCCGTCAGTGAGCTTCGCACGTTCATGACCCATGCAAGGTGGAATTTGACATCGGAAACTTGTCGGAAGCACCGAAGAACTCCTCCGCAGCTTTGAGGCGATGCAGGAGCCACAGAGAGCCAAGGGGTTCGAAGCAGCTTTGTGGTGTTGTCGCTAATGGTGCCGTGTTGGGCCAAGAAGTGTATTGAGGTGATACGGCGGATAGAAGCTTCGATCCTAGCACGAGGACGCCCGACGAGCCATGGAGATCAGATATTGTCGTCAAACGAGGGGCCTTCCTCTCTTTTTAACACCCGAGAGGAAGTGGACGACTTTCCAGCTCATGGCGAAGGCAGGGTCCCGCCGCTGCGTGATGGGAAATTTTTGAGCGCAATCCGGCCGAAGTATATTTCACAAGAAAACAAACGTAAAGTCGTGTAGATCGAAACTCGTTAGATGACTGACTACAATGAACACCATAGACAAGACCCGGCATAGGTGGATTGGATGGAGGGGGAGCGATGTAGCATTAACCTGAGTGGATTATTTCGAGGAGCTAGACGCAGCGGCCAGAAGTACGCGCGAGGCGTTTCAAGAGCCCCACGTGTATCAGAAAAGTGTGCCAAGGCTGCCTTGAGCGCAACGAAAGTCTGAACAGAAGCAAAATAAGCACTCGAGAAGGGGAGCGGAAATGAACGTGCGACGCTGAACAGTCTGTCGCGACAGAATATAGAGAGCTCGCCGGAGACCTTCTCTCGACTAGTACAGCAATGGGGTGTCGAAGCGATGGCTCGCAATCTCCGGATGGGCGACTGAAAGCTGCGATTTGCGGGAGGAAGACGCGCAGGACACGTCGCGTGACGGTCTTACCAGGGGGCAGATGAAAAGGATGACGTGGCCCCAGACAAGTTCGTGAACCACTTGAGACGGCGCAATGCCAAGCTTGCTCACGCTTGCCGTTTGACCCACAATTCGGAACTCCCGTTCACCGAGAGAGTGCAGCAGTCTGAGGGTGATGGCTCGGGAAGACCTGTTCGAAAAGTAAAAATGGTTACACAGCTCCGGTACGAGCAGAAGACAAGGAAACACACACCAACATCGAAGGATGGTGTCGTGAATCAACCGCCCACATCTGATGAATCACAGCAAGACTGAACTATCAAATAAGATTGATCGATATATGCCTTTCTTCTGGACGTTGTTGAAGTGCGGCAAGTCGTGCGCAAGATTATACGCGTGCACAAAAAAACCTCATTAACACTTCAGACAGATACGACTTGGGAGATCCACCGCAACATCCAACGTCTCCATGTACTTGCCGATGTCTGTGACACCTGTCGAAGTCGCCACGATAAGGCGCGATATCAGCCCAACCCGGTGCGAATCGGCAGAATGAATACTCCGTCAGGCTAAGGAGGTCGCAGGTGCATGCATGGGCGCGCACACTGCTATCGTGATGGTCAGGAAGGCCCCTGCAGCGCTAGATGGGACACGCACCTTATACGCCTGGGCATCATCCTCGTTAGTCTCAGGCAAGGCGGACCCCAGCTATTCTTTCATAGAAGAACTCTCGCTCAGGCTCATCTGACTCCCGAGGCTCGAGTCGCATGACATTCCGAGTCTCGCCCCGGCCATCATGACCTTCCGACCGACATAGCACTGGCAGGACCGGCAACCAAAGGCATCCAAATGGAAGACACGATCGAAGGAGCGAAGTGTTCGGGACAGAGTGCGGTGGTCATGGGGTTTGAATGCGATGACCATTAGACAATTGACACGACTTGTATGGTCTGAATCGTCGAGAAGTTTGCGGCTGATCCTTGCATAGACGCCACAATTAATGTAACTTCAGAAATCGGTTAAAACTTTCCTAAACTAGATGAACAAGCCGCCATCATTCCGGACATGCTCGATACGGGATCCTATGTAGCCTCAGCTGCTACGCAACCTAATGAGAAATAATAACGCCTGAACAGTTCAGAAAATAGATGAGACCTCGAAAATGACAATTGAATTTACGGATGGAAGCGACGCACCTTTGATGGCCCATCTGACTGGACATACCGCTTCAACACGATAGATTCTGCGCGCCCACCATGATGGGTGATGAGCGCCACGACGTTACCTTCCAACAACTTCTATCATACACTAGACAAGCAATGCCCTCGGCCCGCTGTCACCCACACGACTGATTTCCGGGCATCTGCAGTTCCTTGGACCTGTATGACGAAGAACTACGGCTAGTGGTCGATCGTAACACAACGATGCTTGAATGTTGTCCAACGGCTGAACGGACGTTATATGTAGGAGGCTGTACGTCGTCTGCAATTAATGTCGATGTCGACAACAGCGCCTAGATAAGATCATGGAATATCTCGCATAGATAACAAGATACTTCCGTCAAGCGGTTAGCTTGACCACCACCATCATCTCCTCGGGACGCCTGCCACTCTGAATCTCTGATCTCACGTCGTGCACTTGCCAGCGCATCTTTCCGAAGCCGTTCGGTGACCATGAGAGGAGATATGCCTCTATGGATCTATGTACGTTACCGTAAGTGGATATTCTAAATTTCTATGTCATCTCGTACCGTTCCCCTGGTCCCACCATCTGCAATTCCTGAACTTACTTTATCCCCGAATCGCCAGTGCTTGTCTCGGTATTGTGTCCGGGCATCCAACAGTCGTGGAAGGTAAACCAGGCTGAGGCTTAAGGTGTGCGCTGTTTCTCCGAGGATTCACAATTTTTTTCGCGGGCCGTGGCTTCGTGGTGAACAAAGCCCTCTGTTTAGATACATGTTTTCTTGACCCCCGGAACACAGGCACGACGACCGGAACTGCTGAAGCAAAAGATATTAGCGATGCCCATGGAGCTTTCAAGCTGCTTGTTGGTCGTCTGGCGGTTCTAATGACGCCGTAATATCCATGCCTCATTGTGTTGCCTCCAAACCCACCACTTAAAAACATCTTATCGTACGCACATGCGTCGATATTTCCTGCCTCAAGGCACCGAACATGCTCTGGGAAGCGAGGATCCGCAACATGCAGTAATGACACCACGCCTGCGGCTATCTCTTGCTTCTCAACTCCTTGCCGCTACGTCGTACATGCTAGCTATCTCGCTTCTCCCACCGTGCCTCCGGCCCAGTTGTCGATAGGCTGACGGACCACCCCGCCGTTCCCGCACCGACACGTCTTCCCAGCATCTCACATCTATATTCGGCGTGCGCTCAGCAATAACCGTAGCTTATCTCTGCTTCTCGGCCCAGTCGAGAAGAACGCACATCATCGCGACCTACCACGAAGCCCAGACTCCATCTCAAAGTTTCGTATCCCTCGCTTTTCCTTATCTCTGCACAGCTCGGGTTTGACACCGACACAGAGTGCTCAACTTCCGCTACTCCGCGGAGATGCCGCCTCGCTTACTTGGAGTTGTGGCATCTTACGAAGGCGGGAGAGCCCCTTGGCATCAAGCTTCAAGCAGCCAATGAACACGCATGCACGCCGAACGTTCCGTCCTCCGGCGCACCCACGCTTCCGCACATCACCCATCTCAGCTACAACCGCACAACTGCACGGAGCGTGGCGCACACATGGGCCCATATCTCGTACACCGGCCTTCTCATACACTTCGACGCGGCCAGGCCAACGAACAATTAGGCGACTCCCCTGGCTGCCGCGCCCCGGACGCAGGTCCTCGCGAATCAACCCACGAAACACGGCGATGCGCCTCGCGACGCCAACTCTAAATCAAATCACGCAGCTGCGTCGCGTTACGTGGCCCGCAGCTATCGCCCAGTGAGCGCACGCGCGTGCGCGAGCAGTGGGCTCGGCGCGCGAAATCTTCTGGGGCGGCGGCGTGTCGTGGCGCATTGCGGGCTCGGGACATGTACGGCTTCGTCGCCGGTGCGCACATCTTCGTGCTGTTTTGAGCGGGCCGCATCGCGCGAGCGTGGCGCGACTCAGCTTCCACTGCTACCGACGTCGACGCCGCAAACTCTATCCAAGTCCCATCCGCGCTTCTTGCCGTGCTCAGAAGCTCCCACCCGCCGCGAAGGCTCCTCATGCGCCAATGATGCATTTATGATGCGCTGTATGACGGTACGCCTACGAAATCTTCAGCCCGGCGATGCGCCTGCGCCGAAGATGCATCTGCGCGAGCGCGTATGCATCCCTGCCCTCTCAGATCAGGCTGGTAGATCTGGCGACAGAGGCGAGGGTGGCAGAAGGACGTGCCGAGATCGCCCGCGCCGTGGCCAGTGCCCCCTCCCGATGTCGCACGGCGCGACGGGCGCATGTCCTTCCGCGCGGGGTCCGATCCCGAGCAGTCCTGCATGGGCGGCGGCGTGCAGTGGAAGATCGCGACGATGCGACGGGCGATGAGTGTATTTGGGAAGGGCGGCCCAGGACGGCGTTCAGATTGCAGGCCTGAAAATATCGATGACGGAAGCTGGTTCAGGGCCGGAATGACGCCTTGAGGAACAGACGGCGTGCGGGCTGCATATGTAACAGAGAAGCGACGCTGACGATGTACTGTAGCTGCAACGCGACACCCGCGGGTGCGAATCGGGTATCGCGGGCATCTTAGCTTTTGAGCTTCGAAGGCGAGATGCGCGGATAGACGTGAATGAAGAAGGCGAGGCAGTGCGTGCCGCCCCTAGTAGGCTTTTAGCTGCACTAGCGACGGGGGATACATCGGCGCACCGCCGTATCTGCAGAGCAGGATTCTGGATTTAGGAATGACGGTATGGCCTGCAGACATGCCGCGGCGTATAGGCTATCTGGCAGCGGAGATGCCGGCAACTACTGCGATGATGGACGAGATATGCACACACGCCGTGCAGATTGGATAATGCAGAAGCAGCGCGCGGTCGATCCTGCGCTGCCTGCGCCGAATCAGGCATTGCAGCGAACGAGCAGTAGTGTCAAGGAGCTGAAACGCAGCTATCATAGGCGAGGGCGACGCATCGGTACGTGTCTGACGATGCCACGATCTTCACCGTTACGCAGGGTTCGACATGATGGCGTCTGCAGGCGTGGGTGGGAACATAAATGCAGCATATAGAGAGATGGGTCGCGAGGTGGTGCGGCGTACGAGAACCGAAGCGGCGCGGAGCGAGGCCTGTCTAGATTCCAGACCAGGCAGACGAGAACATCCATGGCTGCTCGTCGACTTTCAACCGTTTCAGGCCGCCGGCCGAAGGAGGAACGGCGGTTGAGAACAGGAGAGGAAGCATCTTCTCTGAAGGCGGGACGGGCCGTCACGATGTCTGCAGAGATCCCGGCTGGATGGGTTGCACGCGGTTTCTCGTCAAACTGCACGAGCTCTTCTGCTTCTCTGGATCGACGCCAAAAGTAGTTTGTGACGAAAAGTAAAATTCGGCCAAATGCGTGAGTTGGAACCTGAACACGACGAATGCACCGCAAGGCGATGAGACGCATGGCATATGACGTAGTCGAAGCGATGGGGATCGCTCCTCTAATATTAAATGAAGCAAGGCGCATCAGATCCAGGATCGCGATGGGAAAGTGCAGGAGGAACGGCTAGCATGTTGAATCGACCTCGGAAGAGACTTGCATGCCCGCTGGTATCGTAGAGCTCGTGCGGAAGGAAGTGCGAACGAACCCGGAGCGAAGAAAGACAATGCCTGCTCGCACAGCCCGTGAGATGCTAGGAGTCAACCACCGAGAAGATTAAAAGTCAACGTGCGTGGGGAAAAGCCTATGCGGGCGGTGCGTCGCGCCGCGCCCATCGATGTCACTGGGATCCTAGAAATTGATAAAGCGAGCACTGCGGAAACTTAGCGAGATGAATGAAGGCGATCCAATGAGGTCGGTTATAGCAGCGCTGGAGACGTCGCTGTAGGAAATCGACACCCTGGGATGTCGTCGGCATGGGCGTGGTTGATGAAACTGTGTGCGGAGCTGGGTGTACCTGCGTCTGCAGAGCAGATAAGCGTGCTATATATGCTTGCAGGGATCGATGGTGATGCGCATCGCCGGGCTGGAATTGGGCACGCCGATGTTGCTGTAACTATGATGGGCGCATCTGCAGCAGGGACAGAGGTAGGACTGCCCGGTGCGAGCCGCGCAGCCAGTTGCGAAGGCGACGTCAGCATGCAGACTGCAGCGCAGCGAGTGCGCGCACAAGCGGTTCAGATGCGCCCTGTGGCGCAATACTTGGCGGGCGCAGGCAAGGCTTCCTGCGCGCCATCGATGTCTCGTCGCGCCTGCTCGCACGACTCCTGACATGCTAGAAGTCAACCACCCAGAAAATTAAAAGAGAACGTGCGTGGGGAAGAGCCTAACTGCCGCGCCCATCGATATCACTGGGATCCTAGGAATTAATCAAAGTGAGCACTGGGAGACTTAGCGAGATGAATGAAGGCGATCCGATGAGGTCGGTAATAGCAGGGAACGTAGCGACAGGGAATCGACAGCCTGGGAGACGAGCTGTGTGTGCAGGCCAGATAAATGTGCTTTATGTTGCGGGCCTGTATGCATCGATGGTGATTTGCATCGCTGGGCTGGAACTGGGCACGCCGACACTGATTTTGTTGCGGGTACAATGGGCGCATCTGCAGGGACAGAGGTGGGCGTCATAAATTAAATCGATAATGTGTGATGCAGATGCCGAGGCGAATGCGCTCACCGAGATAGTCTGATGGCATCATGGTCAGCAATGGTCCCTGCACGACCGTTAAATGCACTCATCCACCTACCGACTTAAACACAATTACAACCCTTGGAACTGCCTGTAAATGTTGAATTAGCATTTATGATCATGGAGCTGAACCTAGCTGAACCCTGCGCGTCCGGTGGCCGAACGCCGGCGCAAAATCCGCGCGTGCGCTAGCGTGACCGCGCACAAGACCAAGTGGCGCGGCCTTGGCACAAAGGACGCAACACGCCCTTGCATGTCTAAACATTCCAGAATGCGAGGCTGTGCGAAGGCGGATGTGCATTGCAAGATCCGGGCGGGTGCTGCGGGTCTGCAGAACCATGCACGACCGGGGCGGGAGCGATTGGGGTGGAGACGGTGCTGCGTGATGGCTCGGCGGTCCAAGAGATACGCGCGTCGGGGCGGGTCTTAGTCACAGACTACCAATAGCCTTGCGAATCTGGACACGCGAGGCGGAGGGATGAAAGGGACGGGGATGGACAAAGTCCCACAAAGCAAGCAGCGCACAACGTGCCAGGGACGCTGTCAGGACAAGCTTGTCTGTCTTTCATTCATTGAGAAGAGAAGCGGCGCGTGGATCTCGATGCGAATCAAAGGCCATCAACGCGGGATGCAGGGCGTGCGCGCCGCTGACCGACACGTACGCGCCCCGATCGCGTCGCTCGGTCGTTCCCGAGAAAGCAAGGAGGTGCGCGGGGGGGCGGGCTTGGCGGATGCGCCGGGCTGCTGGGTGCGGGGAAAGGAGCGGAATCAAAGTTGATGCGGGGCGGGCGAGGGAGAGGACGAGGGGAAGTTTCGTGTCGGATGGCGAGTCGGATAGAAACGGATAGGGGACGAGAGGAGGGATCTAGAAAAGGCTGGAGAGAACGTGGGATGGAAGTGAAGGGCGGCAGAAGCGGTGATGAAGGAAATGAAGATCTGGACGGACGGGCGGAAATGGAACTCGATCAGATTCAGCACGGTGCTCGGGGGAGCGCGATGAGAAGCACGTGCATGAATAAAGGAACAGCGCCTGCTCGCCCGCCCAGCCTGGTTACATATTCCCCTCCATCGCCCTCCCTCCCTCATCCACCCAGCATCCCATCTACCGCAGCACACGATACCAAAGCCATGACTGCCGTTATGCAGGCCCCTCACATCACTCACGCTCACACCGTCCCCATTCCCACCCGCAGCCAGCCGCAGGGCATTCTCCTCAACCCGTCCCCATCCGCACGCTACTGCCCCCTTCCCTCTCTCGCTTTGGACTCCTTCCCAAAGCCAGCCCAACATTCGTCGACTCAGTCGCTAGCATCCACATCATCGTCGTCCTCTGCCTCTCCATCACCATCCTCGTCAGCCACTAACACTCCACCGCCGTCCATGCCCCACGACACCCATCTGACCCCCCGCGCCCTCGCCCTCGCCAACCGTGCTCGCAGTGGCTCCGCCCCTGCCGGCCGCCGTATCCGTTTTGCGCCCCTTCCCGACCCCCGCGCCGAGGAGGAGGAGGAGCTCGACGATGACGGCATCCCTTCGCACACGCCCTCCCGCAGCGAATCTTCCGACTCCCTCCCCACCCCCGAGTGCCCCACCCTCCTCCTCCCCGACACTCCCACGCCCTCCGCCTCCTCCCTCGCCACCTTCACCCTCCACGCCTCCCCGCTCCCCAAGCGCAACCCCTCCCCGTGCTTCCCCCACGCCCCCGCCAACACCACCCTCGCCAAGAAGCTCTTCCGCCCCTTCCTCCTCCGCAACCCCCCCAGCGCCGACCAGCTCCCCGGCCTCGGCCTCTTCAAAACCGGCTCGCGCGAGAGCTCCCGCTCCCGCACCGACGAGCCCAGCAGCAGCTGGGGCGCGCCCCTCGGCCGCTGGACCTCCGAGAGCGCCGTCGAGAAGACCCGCCGCGGCAGCACGTCCTCGGCCAAGTCCGCGCCCGCCCCCGACGTGTCGAGCGCCCCCGCCACCCCGCGCCGCACGACGCGCCTGCTCAACGGCCGCGTGTACGGCGGGCGCCGCAAGAAGCGCGAGCAGGGCAATGCGTTCGCGAACGCGAAGGACGAGGACGAGTTCGTCGAGTGGGGGTACGGCGGCATGGGCAGCGTGCGCGCGGGCGCGGGCGTCTGGAGCCGCCTGCAGAGCGACCAGAAGGTCGTCGTCGGCGCGCTCGAGGGCGAGCGCGGGCGCAGCATTGCGCGGCCGGCGACGGCGAGCGGCGATGGGGACGACGGCAGCGGGATGGCGTGGGTGCGCAGGCGGCGCGAGGAGCGCGAGCGCGAGCGGAAGGCCAGGGAGGAGAAGGAGAAAGCGGGGGAGGTGCTTGAGGAGAAGGTGGAGGTGCCGGTGACGGCGGAGCCGGAGGAGATTGTCGTTGCGCCGCCTGCGGGCGAGGAGAAGGGCGAGGGCGAGCAGCATGTGCATACCGCCGTGAGTGTGCCCGCGCCGTATTATCGCCCGCACCATCACGCGCGCACGCTCTCTATGGAGGCGAACGGCACGACGCCGACGCCCAGCCGCCAGTCGACGGCGGATGGGAAAGCAGCTCTTCCTGAGGCTCCGGCGCCCGCGTTGGTCGTGCCGGAGCCAGAGGAGGAAGACGACGACGAGAGCGAAGAGGACGACGAGGAGGACGAGGAGGAAGTCGACGACGAGGTATGTTTTGCGTCTGTTCTTCCCAACTTGACGCTGACATCGAACAGGAGCAGCACCGCAAGACTGCGCTCGGTGCAGGCGTCGAGATCGTCGGGCGGCACGCGCATCACCGCGAGTAAGCCGCCTCTGTCCGCCCGCATTTTAATGCCAAAACGCCCGCGCGCTCACACGCCGCGCCTGCCCGCCCGCGCTGCCTCACTTCCACCTCACTCTGTACTACCATCATCATGGCATTCTTCTGCCACGCCAATTGCGCTTCATCGTAGATATACCCTTCATGTGTCTTGCTCTCTTTCATCTGGGTGTACACTACGGATCGCATTCTGAACTTACGCCACTCCATTTTACTGCTTGTTTCGGCCGCTCGTTATGCTACGTTATGACCCGCTCGTTAATCCCCGCTTGCTATGCATCGTCTCAGTACCATTTCGTTTACTACCACGCGCTCCCGTTGCTGTCGCTGTACATATCGCTCTTGCTTTTCGCACATGATTCCCGCTTGATTACCCGCATTGCTGGCTTTTTTGGGAGATTTATGCATTATTGACGTTAGGCTTCATTGTCGGTCGGCGGGGGATGGTGTGCTGTGTACGTGGAGGAAGTCGAAGATGAAGTCGCCGACGCGTCCACGCTGGCTTTCGCCGTGCGTCCTCTTCGTTTGGATGCTCGCTGGCACGATCGAGCTCTCATTTCGCAAGACGCGATCGGAGCAGGGACTCGACCAGAACGTGCGCATTCGTATCCGGCCCTCGACGTCGAGGGCCGGATTCGCTGGGCCTCGACGCTGGTGCCGCCTGTGTGGACCCGCTGTCCTCGACTCGGCGCGGAGGATTCTATCGATGCGGGATCTCGTGCGTCGGTTGACCAGGCGGAGGGTCCGAACGCCCGACATGCTTACTTACTTCGAAGCTTAAGGACCGCCGAGGGAAGCTCAGATTGAAGCTGAAGATCAAGCCGCCGACGCGTTCACGCGATCTGTCGCTGTGCGTTTCTTCGTTGCATCTCGTCTTGGACTTAGGCTGGCGCGATCGGGGCTCTCGTTTTACAGAACGCGATCGGAGTGGGGACTCGACCGGAACGTGCGACAAGTTTTAGTATTGGCCCTCGACTGCATCGAAGCTGGATGCCGTGCTGCCTGTGGGGAACCGCTGTCCTCGACTCGGCTCGGAGGATTCTACCGATGCGGGATCTCGTGCGTCGGTTGGCCAGACGGGGCGTCCGGACTGCCGATGATACTTGCTTCGAAGCTTGAGGACCGCCTAGGGACGTGGACGGGAGCGTGGGGCTGCATCTAATCGATGCTGCTACTGCAGCGCCGGCGTGCGTACCGGGCGCGCTCTGAGTCTGCGAAGAAGATCATGCAGTTCCCGGGGAAGGACGTCGATGGCTTGGCTTGGCCTGTATACGGTCGAAAGAGGGTCTATCCCGTCCTGCGCGAATCGATGCTGCAGCGCCGGCATCCTCTGAGCCTGCGGAAGACCACGCAGCTCCCGGGGAAGGATGTCGATGGCTTGGTTTGGCCTGCGCACGGGTGTTGCGGGCTACACGTGGCGGGATAGACACTCTGTCGACCATATGTGGTCTTCGACAAGTGTAAACTGCACCCGGTGAGCCTGCTGACCTCCATGAACACACATCGTCGAGTCGTACGCATCCTGGCGGCTTCCTGATAACAAGCATGTACTGGCCGACAGGCGTGTCGATCGCACACCATCCAGACAACGGTTCAGAGCTTCTTCGCTATCTCAGGTACGCGCGATGCGAGTGCTTGATGTCGAAGGCGTCTGTCCCAGGTCGATGGTTTTTTATCGCGATCGTGCTGGCTCTCGGTGCGTACATACGTGTGCTCGAGGACGGCGTCGAAGCGTCTATGTAACTTACTTACATGGACGCGCAATTGGATCGATGCAGCAGCGCCGGCATGGATCCAAGCTGGGCACGCTGTAGAAGCTTGCTTGCCCAGACGCTTCCCTATGAGGAGCACCAAACACCAGACGTCGTGTGTCTGGTGCTCCTCGTCGGCGTTCGCGACTGCTCTCAACGTCCCCACTTCAAAAGGGACGCGATACACCGCTTTGCGTCGGCCTAGACCCGCTCACTCGTGGGCTGTCAGTCTTGCAGATCGGGATACTGATTCATTTCGGGCGGGATCGTCGTTCTGGAAGGCTGCGAGATAAGTGAGCAGTGGCACGTTCTGGGCGACGTGCCGCCGGCGTATGTACGTGGTTCCGGACGCGCATCGATGGTGGCTTCTTGCGGATTGATTTCGTAACGGACGTCGAGGATGCGTCGACGTCTGCGCGGGGCAGCGATTCTTCCCCGGTCATGATGCGCCTTTTGGGTGGTTGCCTGCCAATTGGAGCTGAGCCGACCTACAGATTCTGCTCCTTGCCTTCGCGTTTACCGCCTGCAGCTGTTGAGCAGGCTCCAGTGGATCGAAGAAATGTGCTCTAGCATGCGTGCGTTGTAGGTCCGCAAATGCACGGGTGGATCTAGCGGGTAGCGTGCAGTGTGTGCTGGTCCTGGTGTCGCCGCTCAATTGAATTGAGTATTGAGGGCAGGCCTGGGCACATATGGACTCACCAGGCTGCGAACACCCCCGTCGAGCTGCAATGCAGCGCCGGCGTGTGCCTGTTGTGCATCTCGAGATCCGAAGGCGTTGGCAAAGGTTGGGCCAAGCTCAACCCGGGTATTGCTGTCTGTTGGACTCACTGGATCCACCGTGCTGATTACGCCCGTAGCTCTTGACACTTGACTCATAGATAAGCATCCTGTAGCTTCCGCGGCGCGAAGCCTTCCATACTACGGCAGGCGTGTCGATCCGGGGTGCAGTGCTAGTTCATCCTAGGCTTCCTTCTAGCGGTCTGAGAGACCCGACATTATTCTGCACGCTCCAAATAAACTGCTAGGTGCTTGCATTATCTCGGGAGGATCATGGTCAACCTGCGAATATGAGGTCTATGTAGTGTCTTGGCCGGCCTTCGCTACATGCTTGATATTAAGCACGCATGATCTCAAGAGATCGATCGCCTTCGTCGAAGAAACACGCCCGCACCCTCGAAGTTGAGAGCCTGCTGTAATGAAGTCTTCGATAGCTTCGAGATAACGCGGCGTTCGTTTGCCACAATGCAGTGTCTTCATTTCAGCGGTAGAAGCGATAGCTGGAGTCAACCCTTTGAAGACTTCGTGATAACGTGGCATTCATTTGCCACGATGTAGCCTCTTCATTTCAGCGGTCGAAGCAGCAACGCTACGCGCGTGCTCATGTCGCCAGTGGTATGGAACCGCATATCCTGCTCGGGTATTGCTATCGATTTGTGTTGTTGAAGGCGGCCTTGGCGTACTACATAGAAGCACGCCCTGGACGAACGTTGCTTTTCCAGCGCCAGAAGTCCGTTCTAGATGCAAGGTTGGCTGTGCGCGATTGCGGGGTTGGAAGTTGGTCGATGCCGTTGGCACATAGCTGTATTTCACCGCCACAATTTTTTCACGCAGAAGACATGCGGACGGACTTGAAGAATCACAGTAAGATGAAGGGACATTGACACCTAGCGAGTTCTTGCGGATACATCGTCGCTTCTTCGAAAAGCTGGCCTATCGCGTTGTGATCTTGGAAAGCGTCGTGAGATGACGTGGCGCTAGTTTGTGCTGAAGATATAGTAAATCACTCACATCGAACTCCTTCATTGAGGAGGTGGGCGTACATCGAGAAAGGGTCGAGCCGGGAGTTGACACCGCATCCAGCTCTTGAACAAATTTGCTATGCATGTTACAGACGTCCCCATTAAATGCATCAAGGAAGATTTAGTGGCGATTGCAAGCTGCGGAAATGACTACAGTTGATGGCCGTACTTCGATGGCCTTCTGTTGAGGAATAAGTATCCTCCTGGTCAAGATCGCAATGGCGACCACGATATCTTGGACTTTCTCGACCCGCCTCAGCCCCGGAAACCGAGGTACGAATTGTCACTCCAAAAGGCGACGCCATAGGCATTGATTAATGATTGTCGTGACATCTGACGGAACCCGAATGCCACGTCTATTTGGGATGCAAAGAACCTGTCATGTCCCCACCGTCATTGCGTTTGCTTGGAGGCGTCATTACGTCGATGGCAGTCTGGATGGATGCCGCCGCTTCTAGACTGGACTGGCCTCTCCAGGTTGCCTGTTCAAGCTGGCCGACAATCCACGAGCAGTGGATCCAGGCAAGCCCTTCTCCTACAGAAGCATCCTAGGTAGAATAGATTCAGAAGCTTTCTACCATTGCCCAACAGTCAATTGGTAGAGATATGAGGTCGTGTACACGCCACATACCCTAGGCGAACGCAAATTTGCTGTCACCAACCCATTCCTTGGTGTGAGGAGGCCGCGATAGATGCATGTCAACGTTCCGAAAGCGCATGCGCCCATTGGTTGTCCATAGCTTGATCGTAAAGCGTCCGGTTCTCACAAGCTCGTGATATCATGACGAATTATGACGGCGCAGGCGAGCGGTGTCTCCGCGGAGATGGGGAAGTTTGGACACAGTATCGAAGTGCCGGTTGGAGCTTGTTCGTGCGGAAATGTCTACTGCTTGCGGTAAATCCAGAGTCCGCGGGGGCTACGCCAAGATGATGCAGGGGGGAGAACAAAGAGGAACATACTGGCTCCGGCCTTTGAGCTTGGCTCAATGTGCGTCTGGGGACCGCGAACGGAAGTAGGATGCAAGGATATCCACTATGCGGCTCTTTCGGGAAGTAGAGATAATCGTGGAATCCCGTATACCGGCCGACATTCGATCCGAGACCATGTTGAGAACATAAAACACCAGATGTAAGACATGGTGTGGTAAATTCTGGTGGGGATCGCCCATCATCGCGCAATGCCAAAAAGATCAGAACACTGCCGCAGGCATAACGTCAGTTGTGGACGTTCCAGATCATGAGCCCCCTGGATCGTGAAGTTCCCAAGGCCACATGAAACAAAAGCGTACGAAACATAAGTCGGCCGCCACGGCCAATGAAATACTGGCAACCGTCGACAGCGCTAGAACCGCCAACGCAAAGCCGCTAAAGATGGGCCTATGGAAATCCGACGAATGCGCCTGACGACACTCGAACGTGGTGCGATTGCTGTTTCAACGATCTTCCTTGCGCTGGCCATCCTTTGAGACAAAACTTCTCACTATCGTGACCCTGTTCGCACAAGCGAGGAGCAGATGTTTCAGTCACTGACAATCCTCGGAGAACCTGCGCTCACCTTTATTCGGAATACGGACTGTTCCGCCCATCCTCGACACGGGCCCGGGCTCGGCCAGCTTGGCAGGCAAGCCACTCTGCCCGCAAGGCACCGTGCGCGTCCGAGTCCGAGTCCGAGCGGCCGCGTGCGTCCCATTTCCGCGTCGTCACGGCATCGCAAGCAATGTATCTGACGACGATCTCTACGTCCTCCTGCCACCGCCCCATCCCAATTATTTAGCGTTGTAGCACCACGCGATCTGAGATGAGTGCGTACGCGCCCGTCGCGTGCGCCTGTGTAAAGATTTCGGCGCGCGTATCATGCGCATCATAGATGCATCATTGGCGCCGCGGAGGGTTTTCGAAGTTCGGAGCGGGGCGGGAGACTTCGGAATGAGAACATAGAAGCAAGTGCACGAGGGGAGGGAGGTTGCGGCGTCGACGCCGGTGGTCCAGGCAGTGGGGCGCATCTCCAGCGCCATCCCGAGTACGCCCCAACCAGACCCACCGGCGACGAGCCGTACATGTCCCGAGCCCGTCACGCCGCGCCGCGCCAGGGCCCCATAAGATTTCGCGCCCCAGCCCCGCCGGCGCCGAGCCCACTGCGCACGCGCGAGTGTTCACTGGCCGATAGGATCCAGGCCACGTAACGCCTACGGCAGACGCGAGTCCGACACGTTCGATGTGACGAGAGTTGGCGTCGCGAGGCGGCGTCGTCGTGTTTCGGACGTTGATCTGGGCGCGGCGACTGCGGCGTGGGCGGTGACGAGACATGGCCAGGGCAGCTCGCGTAATTGTGCCGTGCATTAGTCTGGCCCTGTTTTTTTTTGCCGGGGCGTAGGTGAAATGTCGAAATGTCATCAAGGCTTGGCGGTGGCCACCGGCAAGAGCTGCAGGGCGATGGATGGGTTGTACGAAATATGGGCCTATGTGTGCGCCACACACCCGTGCCCTTTTGTGGTTGCAACAGAGATGTAAGACGCGAAAGAAGGATCCGCGCGCGGCGGACGACGGAACGTTTTGCATGTGTGCGTGCCCATTGGCTGCTCGAAGCCTGATGCCAACAGGCTCACCCGCCCAGCTATGATGGCACCGAACGCGAAGCGGCATCCCCGCGGAGCAGAGGAACGTCGGGCAAGTCTTCGCGGTGTCAAACGCGAGAGATAAGGACTCGGAGGTGAGACGAGAACGGGGTCCGGGCTGTGCGGCGGGTCGGGATGATGTGCGGTCTTCTTATCCTTCTTCGCGAGCGATCCCGAGGGGAAGCAGGGAACGTCAGAGTACAAGTCGGCCGAGAAGCAGAGATAAGCTCGCTGCTGCGAAACACAGAGCACACTAGAACTCTCGATGCGGGGAACGGCGCGGTGGCCCATTCACGAATCGACAGCAGGCTGGTCGGATGCTAATAGAAGGAATTGACGAAGGATGGCTCGAGAGGAGGAATGAGATAGTCAGCGCGTACAACGTAGCGGGGAGTCGGAAATCAGGAGATAGCCGGGCGCGAGATGTCACCGCTGCATGGTGCAGATCGTAAGCCCCCAGATGTTGCTCGGTGCCTCAAGGCAGAGAACGAAGATGTTACGAGAATATGGCCTAGTGGAAATATTGGTGATGAAAGGCATGGGAATCCAGAGGGCGTGATGGAGGTTTGCATATTGCGGTCTCACTAGAACCGCGAGACGATGAATGCGCGACGCAGGGGACTTCCGCACGGGCGTCGCTGATGGAAATCCTTCGCAGCAGCAGCAGCCCTGGCCGTCATGCCTGTGTTCCGAGCGAAGATTAAAGAAACATCCACCGAAACAGAAAGCTTTACTCACCACAAAACCTTCGTTCACATAAAATAGGTCAGGGCACTACAAATCCTCGGAGAAACTGTGCTCACCTTTAGCCAGGACACGCATTCTCGCCTAAGTCCATCGAATGCACGGATACAATACGGCGACACGGTGCTAAATCATAAGGTTCAGGCATTGCCATTGCGAATGCTTCGACCGGGGGAGCGGTACGAGGTGAGACCGACGTTTACTGGCGATACCGTAGATCCATAGAGACGTATTTGCTCCCAGGGTCGTCAATGCGTCCGGAGAGATGCGCTGGCAAATTGCATGACAGGTCCATCCCGAGGAGATGATGGTGGTGACCGAGAGAGCTCTTGTCATTGACGAAAGTGGTGAGTAGTATTATCTTGGTTGATGGTTGATCTTATCTAGATGCTCAGGCTGTTGACACCCACAGTGACCACGTTGGACGTGGGTGACATCTCGACAGCGCTCGCGTTTCTTCCTTTTGCACCCTTTGAGCATGCTTTCTATTCTTGAACAGGACACAAGCACCATAGGATCAAGCCTTCGGCATGAGCGTCGGTGCGACGTAATGCATGTCCCGCAGATCCAGGATAGCATCCAGATGCCGATTGACCTCAAGGGTTGATCGGGCGTGCTATTCACTTGCGAGACTGTTCTTGGAAGACGTCTTCGTGGCGCTCGAGATGGTGAGTCGTACTTCTTCTTCGTACTTCTTCTGAACCGCTGCGGTTGTGTTCGAATCAAATATGGCGGGAAGTAGCGGCGGATAGTGCTCAATGCGAAGGCGCTCCGATCCTCAGGTGAGCGCTAGGCTAGTCGAACTCGGAGTGGCGCAATAGGACCGCGCCTTCCTGTCAAAAAAAGTCACGAGTTGTCATAACGTGACCACGCGGAGACTTGGTCGCGTCCAAGTGTCGGAAGTGTCGACGCTGCATACACGGTCTTCCGTTCTTATTCCTTCCCCTACATCATTTCCTCAGTATATATAGACATACCCTACATTTGTGTAACTCCGCGCCGCTGTGATGGACCTGGAATATGCCCTGGTTCTGGACCATCTTTTTCCTCTACCTGCTCTTCGCCCGGAATTTATTTTACATTTCGACCCGGTCTCTGGCAGTGATCTGGACAATGTGCTATAATCATATGCACTTGTTATCTGGGCATCGCATGACAAAATTTGTTCATAGAAAGATCAAATAGTAATACCTGCTGGGTTACATCTTCATGAAGGCCGAGACATGGTCAAGATCGCTTGCATCGGCTCCAGCAGGATGCTGCAGATTCGTACTGAATCATGAAGCTTCGTACTGGCATTCAGTTTGAAGAAATATCCTACGATTGTGCCAGAACCGCCCTTCTGCTCGAAGAGCGAAAGTGCTTCAGCAATGCAGGTATCTATATTCTTTGGCAGAGCTCGCAAGGATGTCTGTGATACCTGCAGTGATGGAGGCTGACTCGGTTCGGGAGTGGGGAATCTGTATGATGTCGTGGTCAGAGAATAGGATGGTGGAATATCATCACGGTCTTACGAAAACAGTATGTGCACCGTCGAATTTGAGCTAGAAGGCAATGCTCCTACAATAGAAAGTGAGAATGCGAGGGGAGACGGCATTGGGAAATCGGAAAGACGTGCAAAAGAAAGCCTGCATTTCCCTCGATGCCTGATTCGTGCATGGAAGCAGAATGACGCAACATGGGTGAAGATGGAATTGCAGAGCAGCTGCGAACATTACATAGCCTCTGAGAGCAATTTAGAGTCAGGAAAAAATGTGCTGTTGGATGTAACAAAAGGACCAGATGCTGGAAGGGAGGCCCTTTTGGGTATGTCAGCTATAATGTTAGGTAGAGGAAGCTCAGGAACTTCGGATCCAGCGTGTATTTCTCACTCTTTCCATCATCTGAAAAATTGTTATTCCACATAGTACAGTGTTCATTTATATGTCCTATCATAGTGCTATGAGGTCTATGACCATCTATGTAGCTACTCTTCTCAACTATGTAAGTCTACAAGGCCTATCATAGCTTCCATAGCAGTAGTTAAACACTATACAGTGCTACATATTTCTGAGGAACAGCTATAGTTGCTATGTAAACTCATTGCTTGCTATGGTCCCTATGGTCTCTATGACCTCTACTATTAGTGCTATCTCAAATCAACCAAGTACGAAAAATATAGAATTAAAATCAATTATATTTAGTACAGCTACTAGTAGAAACAAGTACACTACAGGCTGAAAGGCAGGGCATGAAAAGGCATGCACGCGTATGAGGTGCTGGGTTCGTGCGCGAGGTGCGGCGGGTGCAGTGGCTGTGCAGGAGGCGCGGCGAGCGCGGCGGGCATGCGGAAGGCGCGGTGACCGTGTGCGCCGGCGTCGGGCTGCGGCGAGCCGTACGCGAGATGCGGCTGGGTGCAGCTGGCGTGCGCGAGGCACTGGGCCCGTGCGCGAGGGGCGGCGAGGGGCGATGGCCGTATGTGAGAAGCGGCGGTCGGGCAAGGGGTGTGACGGGCGGGCGCGAGAGGTGGCAGGCGTGGGCGAGGCGTGGCGAACGTGAACGAGGCACGGCGAGCGTGCGCGGAGTGGTGGGCTCGCGCGGGCCCGTCCGCGAGGTGTGGCCGGCATCCGCGAGGTATGGCCGGCATCGCGGGGCGTGCGCGAGGTATAGCGGGCGTAGGCGAGGCGCGATGGGCGTGCGCGAGGCGCGATGGGCATGGGCGAGGCGCGATGGGCATGGGCGAGGCTTGGCGAGCGTGCGCGGGTGCTGGACTGTCGCGGACCCGTACGCGAGGTACGGCCGGCATCCGCGGGCACGGGGCCCGTGCGCGAGATGCGGCGGGCGCGGGGTATGATGGGCGGGCGCGAGGAGCGGCGGGCGCAGCGTGCGTGGCGGGCGTGCGCGAACGCGAGGCATCGGGCCCGTGCACGACGCAGCAGGCCTGCGCACGAGGCGCGAGGCGTGGGGCACGGGGCCCGCGTGCGAGGCGTCGGCGCGCCTGCGCACGGCCACACACGACGTGTGCGCGTGCCGTACTGTTCTGGCTGGCGTGCCCACGCGAGGCTGCGGCCCTCCGCCGGCCGTACGTGCGCTGGCGGGGCCGCATGCAGCACGGCGGGGTTGCGCGCAAGGCGTGGGCTCAGATAGGCCCCGCACAGGAATCTGCCCGTGCCCCACGCAACAGCGCCGTACGCGGGACCGCGAGGCCATGCGCGAGGTGTAGAGCCCGTGCGCGAGACAACGGTCGGGCGTGGGCGTTGTCCGTCGGGGTCCATGCGCTGGCGCACGCGGCGTGGGCGTTGGGAGACAGCATGCCAGCCCCTGCGGGCGTGACGGCGATGCTGGGGGGTGGGTCGGGGACGGCGACGGCGACGGCGAAGGGGAGGCGGCGGCGAGAGGCGAGGAGCAGGGAGAGGCGCGGGAGAGGAGAGGAGGTCGAGAGTACCGCTCGAACGAGCGGTACTCTCTAAGTTAGCACGAATAGACACGAATAGACTTTTTTTTACTCACCTTGAGGCCCTCGTCACCCTAAGACCTTCCTTCGGTGTTCGGTTTGATGGGAGACGACGGAGGGAGGGGAGGAGGATAGGGAGGGGAGTGGTGGTGCACGGGAGGACTCGAGTTGAACATCCGAACTTCTGCGCGTTTCGGTGGTTCAGCCACCGAACGCGCGGAACTTCGAATGTTTCGAGCTTAGCAAATCAAATAAAATAGCAGAAAATGTAGAAAAAAGAGAGTCAATACATTTCATCAATATAATATGATAAGATGAGCTAGATACCTAAGTACTGTACTACATGCTACCGGGCAGCGACACGAACTTAATGATGTCTGCTGCCTTAGCCTCTGACGCGAGTGCTCGGCACCGCCCGGCCCGGTCTCGGCAGCAACATTTGGCGCTCGCCACGTCTATATAAAGCGTGCGCGATGCGCTTTCTCTCTCTCTTCCCTACCACTATCATCTCTCGTCTTTCGTCTTTCGTCTGTCTTTGCTCTTTTGCTTCAACTCTCTTATGTTCGGTAAGTGGTATCTTGTTGTTATATTGTTTTATTCTTCACCAACCTTACTGTTCTTTGTAGACTTTACATTTTCGCTTTTATTGCCTTAGGTAAGGCTTATCCTTTGATCTCTATCTTTATCCTGCATACTAATTTGTTGACTTGTAAATTATTTTCGCTTTTTCTTATCTTTAAAGTCAGTTTTATCTTATCTCTTGTCTATCTCTTATCTTATCTTTGTTTATCTTCTGTCTTATCTTCTATCTATCTTTTATCTTATCTTATTTTGTAGTGCATCATAGGTCTATAGTATTGTTTGTAATAATTGTATTAGATGTGTTGTAATTAAATATTATCTGAAATATAATGCTTGTAAATTTTCGATGTTTTGAATGTTTCAGATGTGTTACAATTATCTTATTTTATTAATGAGTGTATAGTATCCTTTGAGCAACATTGTTGATAGAGGTGATATAGAGTAGATAGCAGTCTTACTAGCTGGATATAATATGATATCAAAGATATACCACATAGTTAATATAGTTACAATAACCACTATATGCTATGATAACTATGATAACTATTGTTCTATAATAGATGTCTATGATAGCTATGAGAGCTATAATAGCTTTATATAGATTGCCTTACTGCTATGAGAAGCTATGTAGAAAAGAAGACTACTATGAGGAGCTATATAGAAAAGGAGACTGCTATGGCCCTATCAGAGCTATATAAGCTATATAGTGTTATATACCACTGTTACATTTTTCAGATGATGAGCAAGAGCGGCAGCCTCTCATTTTCTGTGACAAAAAAGTGCTCGGAGGAACCCTGATGAGCCTGGTTGTGGGTTCGATGCAGAAGACATTTACTGACCGCCTTGAGATGACTTTATCGACGAGAGCATGAAGGCGGAGAACTTGAACGCGACGGGCTCGAAGGCTGCTTAGTGCACGTGATGACAACTCGTGACTCTTTTTGACAGGAAGGCGCGGTCCTATTGCACCACTCCGAGTTCTCCCAGTCTCTCTACAGAATACTTGACTTGTCCGTCATTGTGTACGAGAGACGGTCACCAGTCTAGGCGAGCGCTCCATCCATTGACCAGGACCTGCATCATTCATCGCGGGGCTGATTTGTATGATTGTTTTCCTGGCATATCAGGTTGTTCGTGTACGAGCTTCAGGCCAGGATCCCTATGGCAGCATCAACCAGAACTCCTCAGTGATCGGATCGTGCGTGACAGTGGTATTCAGAGACTCATCATAGTTGAATCTGACTCAGATGATGCATCTTGCCATCCAGGATACACATATTGATTGTCTGCTGCGAGGTGAGTATCCCAGACTACTATTCGGGACAAGCCTTCTCATCCTACACATATTCCGTTTGGGTGGACGCATTGTTGAATACTGCGTGTGAACTGGGGAGCAGAATAGAGAATAACACGAATAGATTGCGTTTAGCTGAGCTCTTGTAAACGCATGAGGAAAAGAACTAAGAACACGAACGGTGGAATAGCTATATGCTGACTAATCATAACTTGTACCTACACCGACTGTCCAATACCTTCCAACACTCCCCCTCAGTCAAAGGAGGTACAAGGATAGCGGAGCCAGAACATGTAGAGTAGAAGTCCATACCGTAGTAGAATTCCTCAACAAGAAATTGCTCCTCCTCAAACCTGACATCGAGTGAGATGCTGCCTCGCGAACCGGCGGACTTGAGTGTGCGCCGCACACGAATTTGCGTGGCCGTCGACCAGACCATCGCATGATGCCTCCGATAGGGCTCTCAGCCGCTACAGAGGACTTCTTGCCTCCAGACCAGGGCTCCTGACCCCTCCAGAGGACTTCCCAATCCCTCGAGCAGCCTGCGTGGTGCACTCACTGGCAGAATCCCTCCTCAGACGTGCCGCTCCCACTGCTCCTGCCGTCACCTGCCCACTCTCTGCCACTACCAGCTTGTGCGCATCTCCCAGTTCAGCATTCCCTCCGGCGGAGCATCGCTCCCCGGCGCACGCGTCCAATCCTCCTAGGGCGGGCCTTATCCCGGCGATCATCGCTCGGGCCTCCGTGGTCTACTCCAGGTCCATCGGTGCGCAGCTGCTATAGATCACAACCATCGGGCGCGGTATGTGGTGCCTCTGGACGGTGAGGTCTTTGTACGTGCCCACGAGCCTCCTGCGGGTCTTTGATCATCGTGATCGGGCGCATCGTCGTCTGAATTCAAGAGCAGAACCCGATATGAGTGGTCTGAGACTCGAGCTTTGGTTAGCGGTAGCTAGCCGTGATGCGTTTATGTTGAATACTGCGTGTGAACCAGGGAGCAGAATAGAGAATAACACGAATAGATTGCGTTTAGCTGAGCTCTTGTAAACGCATGAGGAAAAGAACTAAGAACACGAACGGTGGAATAGCTATGTGCTGACTAATCATAACTTGTACCTACACCGACTGTCCAATACCTTCCAACACGCATTCGGCTCCAGAACCAGTCAGCGCCATCATCATGCGGGAGGTCATGATGGCCGGCGTGTGGAGGGATGGCATGCTCCTCGAAAATCGAACGTCCAAAGGGCTTTCATGAAAGAGTAGCCGGAGTCCGCAATACCTGAGGGAAACCAGTGTACATGCTGGTGCGTGGCAGTTGGTATAAGGGGTGTGACTAGGGCTCCAGGATCCATTCTGACTATGTATAGTCATCTCTGTTGCATCCAGGCCTTTCCAAGCTTCTCAGTCGGACGAAGCAGGATTTTAGCGACTAGAGTAGGCTCCATACCTGCTTGCGACGCCCTGCGGGTGCAGTAGGTGCCACAAAGAAGGTAGGCCCTTCCTTTCATGTCATTGCTCACTAGGCTCCGAACCTCCTGGATGCTGTCGCCTTGAAGCATTCATGCTCTCTCCTGTAGAGTGGCGAGACAAGTAAGCTGATTGCTCCTGGATGTTCCAGAATATGACACATGTCAAAGGCCTTCTCTGGCCTTTCACGTTTGCGCACGCACAATGTCCGCTTGGGCGGCAGGTGACTATGGGTATCATGTGCACTCGAAGCCTTTCCATCGACAATGTGCGTACTTTTATCCTTGGCATTTATTGCAAATGTTGTGGTAAAGAGTCAACGACGCGTGACGCGCTGGGGTCATGTGATTGAAACAGGACCCGCATAGTTACCTTACGAAAAAACTTTCCTTTCGTTTCCTCCTCAGTACTCTATTCGAAATACTGAGGTCAGTACTTACTATTTGTTTCCCCCTTCTTACCGAGACTGATTTTACCTGTAGAATACATTCATTATTCCCTCGCAGGTATTTACTTACAGTCTCGCAGTACTCTATTCGAGATACTGAGAATACATTCATTATTCCCTCGCAGTCGCTAATCGCTCCGCTCGTTGCCCTGCAATAGATTATGAGACCTGGTCTTTAACTGAGCCCCAACACAGTTTTTAATTGACATACCTTCAATTAATCGACCATGGGTAGCACCACCGAGAAAGCCCCCTCTCTGACGCCGTCCGCGGATGCGCCGTCGCTCACTACCCCTCGGCTACCAAACCGTCTCTACGACGTACCGTTCCTTGCGGACGACGGCAGCAACTACATGTCCTGGAAGTTCAGGACCAAGATGGTCCTCGAAGTCCGCGGACTATGGGTGATAGTGGAGGGAACTGAAAAGGAACCGGCAACCGAAAAAGATAAGGAAGCCTGGCGCACCAGAAATTGTGACGCACGAGCGCAGATTTGCCTCACGCTCAACGAGGAACCCTTAAACACCGTGCTGGACACGACGACGGCAGAAGCGGCCTGGAAGAAGTTGAGCGAGCGGTACGAGGGCAAAGGCGAGCAGAAAATTGCTTACCTTATTGGTGAGCTCTTCCGGAGCACGTTCACGGACGACGCGCCCATCGAGCCGCAAATTAACAGCATGCGCCGCATCGGACACACGCTCACTGCACTCAGCAACAAGCTCGACGACAAGCTCATTGCTGTCGCCATCATCCTGTCCCTTCCCCCCTCCTACGACACACTGAAAACAATTCTTACCTCCGCAGCATCGCTCGACATTGACAACGTCACGACGCAGGTCCTACAGGAAGAGCAGTGCCGCCGCGAATCCGCAGCGACCTCCGCATTTTTCGTGCGCTCCTCAGGCAGGAAGACTCCCTCCAAAGGCTCCCCCAGTGGATCTGGAAAGCCGAAAGTCTACTGCAAATTCTGCAAAGCGAAGGGACATACCAGGGATGAGTGCCACAAGCTCAAGGAAAAGGAGAAGAACAACAAGTCTTCCTCCAGTTCCAAGGCCCCAGCGGGCGACGCCGTCGCAAAAGTCACGATGGTTCGCGAACCCGACGACAGCGCCATTCATGTCTTCAAGGCATCAGCCGATGCTCTGGCAAAGCGCCCCGATCTGACGACCAGATGGCTCGTTGACTCGGGCGCCTCACGAATTATGAGCTGCGTCCGCGATTGGTTCACGACGTACCAGGCGTTCGATACCCCGCGCAAAGTCTGGCTTGGCGACAACTTGTCCATCGATGCCTACGGCGTCGGGCGCATCCCGGTCCTCATGCAGGCCAAAGGCGAATGGCACAAAGTCGTCCTCTCTGACGCACTTTATGTCCCGGATCTCCACGGCAACCTGATCTCAGTTTCGCAGATCACTCGCCGCGGCGCGCGCGTCCAGTTCTTAGAGTCATCCTGTGAGATCTACGATCAGCAAGGCACACTCACCTGCGAAGGCCGCCTTGAGGATAATCTCTACATCATCAATGCTCGATCGGAGACTCCGGAAGCCGCCCACATCTCTATCGCCGAGCCCGGCACCGACCCAACCAACCTTACCACGTTTGTGGCTTGGACGAAAGTTGCGCACGCGGACCTACAAACCTGGCACCGCCGCCTTGGCCACATCAATACCGACTCCGTGCTGCAGATGGTAAAGAAGAGCATGGTCACGGGCATGGATATTGTGGGCTCTGCCAGCCGCAAGGCTCTAGGCACCTGCGCTCCCTGCATTAAGGGGAAGCAGTCCCGCGAAGACGTCCCAAAGACGACCAATACGCGGGCGACCGAACCACTCGGCCGCCTATTCTCGGATGTGTGTGGTCCCATGCAGACGCAATCCCGTCAGGGATTTAATTACTTTGTGTCCTGGATCGACGACTACTCGCGCAAAGCCACAGTTGACGGCATCCGGCACAAGAGCGATGTCCTCGAGCACCTCAAGGCTTTCGTCGCAGCGGCGGAACTCGAATCCGGTCGCAAACTCAAGGTTCTGCGCAGCGACGGCGGAGGCGAATAGTCTCACGCGAAGTCCGCCAGTTCCTTCGCAACAAGGGCATCAGGCACGAGACCACCACTGCTGACTCTCCGGAGTTCAACGGTGTCTCGGAGCACTTCAACCGCACAGTCATGGAGATGGCACGTCCCATGCTAGAAGACTCAGGGCTCCCCAAGTCTTTCTGGTTCGACGCCGTCGAGTACGCAACGTACATCCACAACGTGGTCCCCACGCGCTCTCTCGCCACCAATGTCACACCGCATGAAGCTTGGACGGGCAACAAGCCTGACGTCTCGCTCATTCGCACCTTCGGGTGCTGCGCATTCGTCCATATCCCGGACAGCCGCCGCCGCAAGCTCGACCCCAAGTCCCTCATCTGCACGTTCATTGGCTATGCCAAGCACCGCAAGGCATACCGCCTTGTGCATCGCCCTACGGGGTGCATCATCGAGTCACGGGACGTCATCTTCGAGGAGACACCGAACCAGGAGCACCTCGAGCGTGTCCAGATCGAAGTCGACCCCGAGTCCGACATGTCTGGAGGGGAAGGAATCACAGCGCCCGTCGCACCAGAGTCCGCAGACTCCGAGGCTGAAGTCATGGAGCTCTTGGATGCTGATGAACATCCAGCCGTATCGCACACGGCGCTGCCTGCAGCCCCCCAACTTCGACGCTCCACACGCAACGCACACGCGCCAGTCGCCGACGACGATGCACGCTATCGCGTCACGTCGTACGACAAGAAGATGCTCCCTCAGCCAGCGGGCGCTCCGCCGGCCGAAGAGCACGTCAACTCTGCGCGCGCAGATCCTAACGGTGATCCACTCACCTACAAGGAGGCGATGTCGCGCCCCGATGCGGCCGAATGGCTCGCAGCCTGCAACGAGGAGCTCCACTCCTTCAAGCAGATGGGCGTGTATGAAGAAGTTGACCGACCGTGTGACCGCAAAGTCGTCAACAGCAAATGGGTCTTCCGCATCAAGCGAGGCCCCAACGGCGAAGTCGAGAAGTACAAGGCGAGGCTCGTTGCGAAGGGGTTCACTCAAGTCGAAGGAATCGACTTCGATGAGACATTTGCCCCCGTCGTCAAGTTCACCTCCCTATGCACGCTACTCGCACTCGCCGCCAAGGAAGATCTCGAAGTCCACCAGATGGATGTCAAGACTGCGTACCTACACGGTGAGCTTGAAGAGGAAATTTACCTCCAGCCACCTGCAGGATTTGGTGTGCCGGAAGGCAAAGTCTGGAAGCTCATCAAGTCAGTCTATGGGCTCAAGCAGGCAGGCCAAGTGTGGTACTTACGCATCAAGAGTGAATTCGAGAAGCTCGGATACACTCGCATTGACTCTGACCACTCGTTCTTCACGAAGTGGGCCCGTGAGGACAGCACGATCCTCTATGCTGCCATCTACGTCGACGACATCATCCTCGTCTCCAACTCGATGGACGTGCTCCTTGAGGCCAAGGAGGCGCTGAAACGCCTGTTCAATATGTCAGATCTGGGCGAGGTGCACTGGGTCCTTGGACTCGAAGTCATCCGCGACCGGAACGCCCGCACGATCGCGCTCTCGCAGCGCCGATACGTCGAGGAAATCCTCGAACGTGCGGGCTACTCGGACGCACGCCCCATCGCAACTCCGGCGCTTGCGAACGAGCACATGGCAAAGGTCGACTCACCTGAAGTCGACGTCCTCACGTACCAAAGCGGCATTGGCTCGCTGATGTACGCTATGCTGGGGACGCGCCCGGACCTCGCGTACACCGTCGGCGTGCTGAGCCAGCACACGGTGAAACCGGGAGAGGCTCACCAGTGCGCGCTCGTACACGCGTTCAAGTACCTTCGAGGCACTGCTGATTATCAGCTAGTCTTCGATGGGAAAAAGCCATGGGAACTCACCGGATACGTGGATGCTGATTGGGCGGGCGATGTGAACGACAGGCGTTCCATTTCTGGATACACCTTCCTATTGGCTGGAGGGGCCGTCAGCTGGAGCTCGAAGAAGCAGAACATGACCGCGTTATCCAGCACCGAGGCCGAATACATCGCGGCTGCGCACGCAGCAAAAGAAGCCACATGGCTACGCACCTTCCTGGATGGAATCGGACGACCGTGCAAGGCGGCAACGCTCCTCCTCATGGACAACCAATCGGCGATGGTGATAGCGCGGAACCCGGCGTTCCACGCGCGAACGAAGCACATCGACGTGCGTTATCACTTCCTAAGGGAGAAGGTGGAGGCGGGAGCAATTAACTTGCAGTACGTACCTACGGGCGACCAGGTCGCGGACGTACTCACGAAGGGCTTGGTCAAGGCCAAGCACGACAAGTTTTCGGAGGCCATGGGCATGCGCCACGCTAGTTGAGCGGGCGTGTTGTGGTAAAGAGTCAACGACGCGCGACGCGCTGGGCTCATGTGATTGAAACAGGACCCGCATAGTTACCTTACGAAAAAACTTTCCTTTCGTTTCCTCCTCAGTACTCTATTCGAGATACTGAGGTCAGTACTTACTATTTGTTTCCCCCTTCTTACCGAGACTGATTTTACCTGTAGAATACATTCATTATTTCGAGATACTGAGAATACATTCATTATTCCCTCGCAGTCGCTAATCGCTCCGCTCGTTGCCCTGCAATAGCAAAGTCACTCATTCTTAGACCCTCATCGTGTCCAGGCTGCCTGACTTCTGTTATAGACCTCACCGGACGGCAGTTCCGGTTTGTGGACTCAACAACGACTGGAAGGGAATACTTGATCTTGCGCAGTCTCTAAAGGGCGAAATCTGTCTATGGGCACGTCATCTTCTTGATACAGACCTGTATGAGCTCGTCACACGACACTTCGTTCGCGCCGGTTCCCACCATCGCAGATATCGCTCGTCCTTCTGGAGATTTCGACTCATCCCTTCGAAGCTGGATTCCTTGATCGGTGCTCCATGTGTTCGACGTGCTGTGTCCCGATAGACTACCCGTGTCCCACCTTCATTTCCGACTTCGATCTCTTTGAATGCTCTGGTCTCGAGACTTCCTCTGGACTTGATATGGGTTTGACTTGCTTATCTGATCTGGTCATGCTCGCTTCATCGTTGCGAGTTCATCCACGTACTCTCCAAAGCTGCCTTCGATGGATGGTGCCTGGTCTGGGTGGCCAAAGTCGTCTCGTTCACATCGCTGCCCAACTTGATCCGCAATCTAATCTTCCAGATACCGTTCCGTCCGCTCCTCTTCAGTTCCCACCTCGAGCCTGGCATACTTCCGCATCATAGACCTAGGGATTGGGATGTGCCATTATACTATCATCAATGCAAACAGATGTCTGCTCCATATACAAACGAATGATCCACGATATCGCACTGATCCGTGATAATGCAATCGTGTTCAGCCAGCAAGTTGACCTAAGGATAGTCTCATCCTGCCTCCTAATGTACACGGTAACGATGTCGGCGAGTCATCGGTATCACCTCCGCCGCCGCCGCTAGTGCTACAATCAAGCAGTGCTACTGCAGTGTAGACTGACGACCGTCTCAAACTCACGTGTAGACAGGTGCTGTACGCTGGCAACGTCAGCGCCATTGCTCTCAAGCCTCACAGTAGTTCGGATTCATTATTCGACACGTCCGATGGCTCAAACTTGTACCATCCCAGTTTCTCTCCCTAGTACAATACCGTCCTCCCCGTCAATATCTTCCCACCTCCACAGGCCCCACCTCCATATCCTTCTCTCTGTACATCCAGTCAGGCATAATAAACACGTCCGGCAAACGAACCATGAACATCATCTTTTGTTTGCGCGGCATGTTGGCCAACATCTCCATAGCAAGCCGATCGCAGAATCCCACAAGGGGACTAGTCTTCGGACGATATGCCGGAGGCTTCAAACATTCTACTGCCTCATCGAACCGAATCGCGTCGAATGTAGCTTGCGAGAGTGAGAGATTGTCGATGTCCCAGCCTCCTAGACCCGCGGTGCTCAACGTTGTATCTGCGTCTGTTCGGAGAACATCGAGGACCTCCAAAATCTCGTCAAGAATGGCTTGCTGTTCCTGGACGATAGCCTCGTCCGAAAGGCCCCACAGTATGGGTATTACATCAACCGTTCGCAAGCATAACACCATCAATGCCATCGCTGTTAACATGCTCAGTACCGTTGTCGCAGACGAAGTGCGGGGTGCAACATACCACGCTGAGTGAGATAATGTAGAGACATCACATGCCCCAGCAGCGGGTTGAAAAGGGCTCTATTGATGGACGGGCGCACCGTGGAAGTGTCCGCGGCTTTGTACCAGGCTGCAAACTGCTTGACGACCATTTGATTCGTTCTGTGTATTTCGGCGGTGGGGCCCAGTGGTTCTTCAAAGAGACGCACATGCAGATTCTTCAGCGCGACGATCTTCGCCCACAAGAGGAGTGGATAAGTAACGCTACCCGCCGGCCCGACGAACGAATCTATGATTTTGGACTCCTCAGGCTCGTGAAGCTGTACTGGGTCGCCAGTTCGTCCGAGCATCTTGACGCGTTTCAACTCTGCGAGGATGGCTCTATATTTGATGACTGTCCAGGCCGATGTCCTAACGATATGCCCGTCTTTGGTGAGCCTTGCGTCATGATGTGTATAAATTTGGACCACATACCCTTGGTCGGTCTTCATACATGGTTCGTCAAATATCTGACTAAAGATATCTACCGTGACCTCTCGAATTCGTGACGATGCATGCAATAGCGGTGATATTGGATCCCATTGGACGTCGAGGCTCGGGTCCACGATCAGACTCCAGAGTGAATCGACAAGGCGAAGCAGGAGGATCTCGCGAAGCAATTCGGTAGGGATTGGAAGCGGCGCAGTGCTGCGATGCTGGGTATCCATGATAGGTCCAAGTGAGCTATGGTCGCCCGGAGCTCGAATTTGTTACGTATGTATTCCAATCCCGCGTAGATGATAGCAATACGGGCGTGGGGCCGAATTTCCAGTGCGAACACCAGGAATATCCAAGAACACCAGAACCCGTGTCTTCACGATAGTGAGCTGATAACTGAGTAGAAATAGAGGTATATGTATGACGGCTCTGTTACTGGATCGTCGAAAAAAAAATTAGTCCAGGAAGTGCCCGGTTCCGCGGCCGGGCGGCGTCGGTAGATGTCGGCAAGGACGTCGGTCCACGTCGGTGCAACCCTGTGCAACGCCAACCTTGGTGCATTGACGTGCTCAACGGTTCAAGCAGAATCCCAAGTGCTCAAGCCTGGTACGATTGCTGTCGGAAGTCTGGCGAAGGAAGGAAACCCTACAGAGGTCCACCACGTCTAGGTATGCCATTTGTTATGATCTATACGTTGCCCGCCCTGCCCCGTAGTGACTCTTATCGAGCTTTGCCATCTCAGCGCCTCATAGCGCGCGATTTAGAATAGGAAGATATGTCTAGCCCAAGTGAGGCTGCAGAGTCACGGAAACGTCAAAGGAACGTCAAGGAGGAGTCTAAGCCGCCCGCTGATGAATGTCTGCAATGCCACTCGGATCTTTGCTACGAAGATGGGAATGTCAACCTGGTTGCCGACTCCACTTTGTTTCGTGTGCATCGGGGCATGCTGGCAAAGTTTTCCCCTGTTCTGAAGGCTCGTATCTTCATGAGCTCCAATGCCGATAACCCCGGACCCTTAACGTTGCGCTTGGACGATGATCGTGCGGACGTGGAATGTCTGCTATACAGTTTGTATGATAAAAAGTGCGTTTTCCTCTCAATAAGTTGCGATAGTAATTATTCCAAGGATCTAAACAGCATGTCTTTTCCAGGTCAACGCAGATTCCTACGGTATCTGTCGAGTTGCTCTCTGTTTGGTTTCGCATGGGCCGAAAGTATCAAATTGTCCACCTTGAAGAGGAAGCAATGCGGCGATTAAAGATATTCTTTCCACAATCATTTGAAGAGTATACTCGTGGAAATGATGACATTCCCAGTGGCCCTGTCGTGATCGGGACTACCGAGGAGGTTGGAACCAAGGAAAGCTATGCTGAGCGTCTTACGCTCGCTCTATTGGCTTTGTCTCCCGGACTCGAACGATTCTCAGTCCAGACGATGTACGAACTTTGTACTGCAGCCCCAGGGTTCGAGGACATCGAGGAGGCCCTGGCTATCAATAACAGTTTAACCAGGATGGTCCGAGATTCTCAAGCCCAGGCACTATGGGTGAGATGTTTTCTTGGCCGGGCCCGTCTGGAGGCCATGAATGCGGACCACAGACTCTGTTTTCTTGACGGCCAGCTCAGCAAAACGTGCAAAACACGACCTGCGTGCAGCGATGCGATCCAGGGTTTAACTCAGGAGGCGCACGAGGACAAGAAGTTCATCAATAGCTATGATTTCTTGGAGGATATCACAGACGATTTCATTATGGCGTCCGAGAGAACCGCATGCAAAGACTGCCTGGAATTTTGGGCCAGTCGACACCTCAAGGGATGTCAAATGATATGGAATGCGCTTCCGTCAATCTTTGGTGTGAAGCTTAATGATGGCGAGTGGGCGTATGAAGATATCGACGAGGCGACGAAGTAGAGCAATGGCAATGACGGTCGGATCAATAAATGCCGGTAAGTGTGCTTTATTTTGTTATGATCATTCTACAGGCGGGCCTTTAACCTATTCAGTAGTTGTACTCCAGTTCTGCACAGTGCCTATCAGAAGGTTTCACTCAAAGCTACATTCGATATGGAGCAATAGCGTGAGGGATGTGGGTTTATATGCGCGAAAATATTCCAATTTCGAATCGTAATTGCTGTGGTCATTATCGTCCTGAAGCGATGGCTTTGCAATCAAATGTCATTAATCATTGAAGTGAAGACACCTCGTCGCATCTGCACGTTTGTAGGTGACTCAGGGGGCAACGAGCACCGATTCAAGCACGTAAATCCTCCACATTAGGTTGCAAATGCCAAGGGACAGCGAAGAAGTTTGGTACCTCCACCTATAAGAACATGTAAGTCCGACACCAACATCATGTCAAAGGTACCACAGAATACAGTGCTTGCCTCTGCGACTGCTCGATCGACCTGATCTGCTAGAGCTTGACTGAACCTTTCCCTTGAGTAAATAAACCCGCAAGCACCACAGACGATGCTAACTGGTTTCCAAGCGGAGAGGATCTCGTCCGCAAGCACTGCTGATCGGTGAGGATGAAGACGCAGTGCTCGTTCCGCACGTTCGAGGTACTTCCTTGCATGTGTAGGAGCCCAGACAGAGCCGGACTCTCTTGCTCTTGACAACGATGACAGACAATGTCTGGCTGCTCGTCACTGATCCTGCATGTCTCTGCGCGGTGCCGTGTTCGATCCGAGCCAATGTCACCGGCAGCCTCGCAACAGCGATGGTGGTATTCCAAAAGGCTGTGATACGGCCGAGCAAAGATGTGATCCAGCTCCGACGAGTCCAGCTCCAGAAATGAACGGTGTGTGAATTGCTTCGCTGCAGCGACACTGACGTCGCGAAGCTCGCAGCGGACTGCTACAACAGAGGTCCCGAGGACATCCCGCTCGATGCACTGCTCAAGTGCCGTCTTCGTAGCGCTAATGGCCATCGGCACGTCATACTTGCCTGCAGCTTCCAGGACAAGCTGAATATCTTTGGATTCAGTTAGACTAGGCCTGGAACGGGATGGCAGAAACGCAGGAGGAAATCAATGGTGCGTGCGTCTTCCGTCATCTCTACCACCAGTCGTTGAGAAGGAGGTTCGAGAGCCTGCGGGAGACTGAACAAGTCGCTGAAAAATGGCGAGGCGAGGGACAGTATGCTCCTAAACACATAGAACTGCACGTTATCCGAGGAACGCAGGATGACATCAGCGGTCATCTTGTCAAAGGGCGCGCCCGCAGTCCCTCGCTCAGATTGAGGAGTTTCGCCTCCCAAATCTGCAGGGGCACTGCGAGAACAATAGATCAGCATTGCACTGAGATATGAATACAGACGCGTACATGTCATCGGAAGCCCAATGTTTATCATCCCAGTCGGAAGTGATTGGGCTGCGTCTGCGGGAAATTTGCAGGAATTTGTGGTACAGGCGTGCGGAAATGCAGTCGAGTTCGATAGAATCTCGTAACAGTTGTCTGCTGCCGAAGTTCCGGGCGGCACTGGTACAGACATCGTACATTTTGCAGCGGCTTGCTGTGGCAAAGACACTGAGGGAGTCGTGCCTATAATGTTTTCTGAGAGCGGCGGACGCAATGCTCCGGACCTCGCCAATGTTGTATTTGACAGCCGCAGGTAGGATGCAGCGAATGTCGGATAGTAAGCTGAGCTTGGGGGTGGGAATTGGGTAGCAGCAACGCAGAATATAACTGATCGTGTAGGCGTTTTCTGGCAGATCGATTGTCGGCGGGGATGGAGTGGTGACAAGCGCAGCGATCATGATCTTAAACACCGGGGATGCGAGCGAGAGAATGATTTTGTACACGTGGAAGTCGACCAGATCGGACGATCGTAGAACGAGATCTGCATCGTGATCGTCGAAAGGAGGCTCCGCATCTACTGGTGTCGAGGATGAGCTCCAGCTTGCTCTCTTGCCACGTCGCCACATGGTGGGGTTTGACGGACGGAGAGCAATGCGGGCTACATGCTTATAAAGTATACAAAGCGAAGAAGTCTGAAGACACGAGCGTTGCTTCTGTGAAATAGGCGGTCATTTTATCGCCACCTGCGTGATAAGACTGCCATTCCTGAGAACGTGGTGAGCGTGCGATAGATGTGCTAGCTGTAGATCGAGAAAGATAGAAGCGACGAAACTATCGAGAATATCTATTGACCTTGATCCAGGCAGCCGGGGGAAGCAACGATCATAGTCTTGATAAACGCACGGCGACGTTAATCTGCCTCGAATGCATGAACTCAGCGAGTAATAGCAAATCCCTGAGAGAAATAAATGTGTGAAAACGACAGTTGGGAGCAAGACAGGAGGCATACATCGGGTGTCAATTGCTTGCCGTTGGGCAATGTCCCGCGCATATAAGCCTCCCACAGAGAAATGAGAATAAATAACATGGTGACGTCTGGGTAGAATAAGTAAACACGGCCATCCCGTCCTGGGAATGTCATTGGTTGAGTAAGATACATAGCTGTCAACGGACGAGAACACCAGTGAACGAACCTTCGTATGCACCTCGTATACACTCCAGCCCTCATTGAACAATCACAGCGGCGGATAATCCGCCAAGGTAAACATCTTCGGAATCTCCTTCCAAAGTGCTATTCTCTTCTGATCAAGCATCGCCTGCAACGCGTCACAGCACTGCCAACAGAGTTTATCCGCCATGTTCATGTAGCGCAGCCACGAGGATCCCGGGATTCTGGGAAAACTATCAAAAGCCTTATTCTTGCGCGCCTGCAGAAGAAGAGCATGCATCCCCTGGGTGCATCGCGGTTTACGACGACATGCAGAGCACGGTGTACTGCACAAGATATCGAACATCAGCGTGTGGCGCCCGGCGAGAATCCTCGGATGACCCGCATGTATTGCCTGCAATATCGTGTCGCCGTGTTCATGGAAACTGTCCCCACAAATCTCCTCCGCAAGCGCAAGACATGGGACGAGGTGATCAGGAGTCCATATGGTGCAGATGCAGGCATAGTATGCGATCTGCGCAATAATAGGCATCTGGAAGGATAGGGCTAGATGCGCGACCACTAGTGAATCAACGAGGGCATCGTCGTTTGACTCGGCGAAGATGGTGTCGTCCTGGTTCGGCTCGAATTCATCCAGACTGAGTGAAAATTTCTTGCCGATGCGCTGGCAGGCCTTCTGTGTCAAATATTGAATCTCATATTTGCGGCCGAGCTGTAGCCAGGCATTTATCATGGAAAAATCGCTGGTATCCTCCACCATCTCAGAATAGCTAAATATGAGTGTATTCAGTCAGCACGACGAAACGGTCCAGGTCCAAAGCGACGATGGTCGTACGCGCCTTGGTCGGTAAATCGTCTGTAACATATCCTCCAGGTCGCTCGCATCATCATCGAGCTTCATAACAGGACAACTTCCCATTGTCGCTTGATCGTACTTCTCCGGCGACAAAAGCATCGCCTTGAGAACGGGGGAGTGCTCCGACAAAACGGACTTGTGGACACAGAACTGGGTCGTCTCAGCTTGAAGGATGACACTCCCGTCTTCATACCAAACCCCGCCGCGCTCTATAACCGGATCCTGCGAGGGTAAAAAGATGGCGTCTCCGTCGGCCAATACATCTTGGATTCGACGTTTCTTCGGTGCTGAGGGCGACGACACCTCGTCGATGGTCGTTTCGGAAGACATCTCTGGGAACAAATCTCAGTATCACATTGAACTAAATCTCAGAATCCATACCTGTTGCAACAGAGACCGTTCTTGCTTGCTGTCGTTGTGCTCGGAGGAAACCTCTGAAGTGGAAGGAAAGCAGAAGCAAGCGCCTATCCAGCGTCGCGATTGACGCCGGTGTGCCACAAACGCGTCGATATAACTTACGGAGAGCAAGGATGGTAAGGATGGTCAAAAGTCAGTAACCTTAAACGCTCTCTCTCCGTCATCAAGACATAGTGTGTGATGAGACGTACCGCGATCCAATCGGCTATAGAGCTCCTTCGCGAGGGCCTCCCCACATGTTCAATGGTAATAAACATGTTATCACGATACACTTCGAATCAAATCAGAACGTGCGTACACAACTACATCATTAAAAAAGCGGAAGGCGATATAAGGAAAGTGCGAGGCCCATCATATGTGGGGTTTGGATAGAAATAAGAAAAAAGTCATCCAGCTAAGGCTCAGAACATCGTCTCCCTCGGCCCTTCGTCCAGCCTATCCGAGAACCCCGAGCTGAATCCCATCCACACTGAACTGGCGGGTGATACCGGCATGCGAGCCGCGGACACAGAGGGCGGTTCAATCCAGCTTCCAGAGCCATCGCTCCATGCATCCGGGTGCGAGAACATGTCGATGTCGGATGTGGGCGTCGTAGCGCCCGACGGAAAATCGGACGCAGCGAAGCTCAACGGCGAAGGCGTGGGGAAGGACGACGAAAAGTCCAGGGTCGGCAGTACGAATGATTGCGCCGGGTCCATGAACTCCATCCGCGAAGCGTGATCTTCTGGCCTAGTGGGCGGGGATTCGAAGAACTCCGCGGAACTGAGCTGCGACAGCACATCCTCGACATCCGTTTCCACACCGCCTTCGTCTTCGCCTTCTCTGAACTCCTGCAGCACGCACCACCCCGTCCCGCTCTCTCCAATGACGCCCCGAACCGAATTCGCATCCCAGCCCTCGAAGCGGACCCGTAGGACATTCGCTGTCCCGTCTGG